>JAYKKI010000012.1:28620000-29820000 GCA_039881145.1 Druceiella hillmani | reverse complement strand
ATAGAATTTTTATTGCAGATCAAAATTAATTATTTTTACTAATTGATAAATCATCCAGTTTGCTAGAGATGAACATATTAATGTGTAAATATGTTTTTAACGATTAAATTTTTTTTAATCGTAGCTAAAAAACCTAGCTAAAATAATAAATGCGAAAGTGCATTTGTGTAGCTCAGATTATTTAGCCATTCCCAATGTAATGAATATTTTTTCAAGCACTTTATTTTTTAATTACACAAAACTTTTCATCCACGCGACGAAAGCCGCTTATCAAAGATAATTTTGTATTAATTCAAATAAGACGTTGCCTATAAGAAACTCTACTTACTGAAATAATAATTTCTTGACTTCATTGCCTTAACGAATATCAGACAAAAGTTAATAATTTATAAAGAATTAAAATGAAGTTAAAAACGTTCTATGTCATAAATTGATGTATTTATTTTATTTCGATCCCGTAAAAGTATTAGAATAATTAGCGATGGGAAGTAAAACTATTAAATTATTTTTAGACCAATTAAAATACTTAGCAGTTAATAGGTGAGTTAATGATTTCACCTTCAACATTTGAGGTATTTAATTAATTTAATTCCGGCATGCCATACCACACAACTATAAATTTAGATTGATAAAGCATTAACCCAAAATTCGAATCGCCACTGAAGGCACCCACCGAAACTACTCGGTAGGCAGTACTCGTAAACACACCCAGGCATCGTTTATAAAGGAAAGAAAACGACTTAACGCGACTAGGCACAAACGTAAACGTAGCTACGGTCACAGATTGAAGGCTTCGATAAGGCTTTCAGTACACCGCGAAGCCTTCGATGACATTTCACGATAAGGCTCGACGGCGACGGACGGCCGCGAGCCCTTGGGCCTGGAAAGCTCTATTTTTTTTCTTTATCTGTAACGAGCTTCTGTATCTCAATAGGCCAGTTTCGAGGGCTTGGTCCCCGTTGAGCTCTATCGGTTGATTTCCAAAGCTTTGACTGTAACCATTTCGCTTTGAAGAGTCCGATGATTTTAATGCAATTCTTCGATATGCGCTTACCCTGAGCGGAATTAGAACCGTGTATGCGTTTAGGGTATTGTCGGTTTACTAATAATTCCAAATATAAATATTTATAATTTAGTTTACAGAAAAAAATACTTAATACTCTTGGTATTATGTACAGTTTTCTTAGTAACTTTTTAAATAATAAAATTATGACCAAGTAAATCTTACACAATTATTTAATCGTGTTAAGATTTCTCTGATATTGGTTTTTGTTCGATCAAGTCAAGAAATAAATATTTGAGTCAGTAGACGATCTTTTCATCGGTACTGTCTTATTTAGATTATTATAAAACTAGTTTTGACCTTTCACATTCTAGTGAAAAACGTTATGGATCTTTGCATTGGAAATAGGTAAATATTTAAAATGCATAAGTTTATAGTCGCCTTTATTATGGAAGTGAAAATTAAGAACTCATTATTTTTTAATAATTTTTGTTGAAAAATGTTATTTTTATGACAGAAATTACGTAAATTATCAATACAACCCAAATAAGATTACTTTTTTTAAAAGCTACTGTAATACATTTTGTAATCATTATTTCACCTACTTCCTAATAGTTCAGAGACGTATAATTTAGCACACATATTGAAACACTTGATAATTACAATGGAGTCACGATTATGGGTGGTGATGGAAATGGAAGGTGAGCAAAGGTCCTTATTATAGAACAATACTAAACTCATCGAGATTGGGCTCGTTTCAATTGTCTTGATATATTCTTTGTATTTGTTATTTTTAAAATAAATTTCGATTTTCTTTTTAAATAAAATACTATTTTAAAATTTAATTCACTTCATTTTTTTTCTCAACATCATTATTTTTTAAAATTTTAATAGAGCCATTTTTCGATGTAACTTATCGTATAATAGATGATTGAAAGTGACTTTTTCATAATAAAATATTTTACATTATGTCTCTAACTATTAATAACACATTTAATAATACATGCCTCATGGATAATAACTGTAATGCTTCGAAAATATCTAATAATTCATATTTTGGTTCGTTGGATCAATTCGAAGTAAACTGTTGTCGATAGGTGTATGACACGTATAAAAAAATATATATAAATATATATATATATATATATATATATATATATATATATATATATATATATACACATATATATGTATATATATATGTATATATGTATATATATATATATATATATATATATATATATATATATATTTATATATATGTGTGTGTGTGTGTGTGTGTTTGTGTGTGTGTGTGTGCATGTGTGTGTGCGTGTATAATACGTAACATAACTATATTGTACTTATAAGTAAAATAAACAATATTGTATATTTATCAGACACACCACACTCGATACTAACTTCATATTTATAAAGGTTCGTTTATGATGACACCATTGATTGTGCCAATTTTTTAGACTATAAAATTAAGTCATATTTAGTTCGTACAATAGTAACTACACCTTTTGAAAATTATATTAAAAAAATTATTAAATCACATTAAAACATAATTCTAAAGCAACAAAATAATTACAAAAACGATTTTGATGGCGCCAATTGTGAATGCACATATTTTTCTGTCACTGCAGCCATCTTGTGCTAAGCTACTTATTTGACTTTATTTATCCATTTGGCGACTACTTTCTTCTGTTATTTAATTCGTTTTTAAAGTTTTTTTACATAATACGGGGTAAGTTATATTAAATTAATACATGATTTCTGACATTTATTCGAAGGAGACATAAGCTATAAATAACCAACAATAACTTTGAAGGAAAGTAGCTTCAAGATCATACGATATAATTGTCATAAAATGGAATTTTCGAAAACAGGAAATTACACACAATAGTTTTTTTTCTGTTTTAAACCCTGCCAAGAAGTTCCACCTGCGTAATATGGGGTAAGTCATTATGAATTAAAACATAATTTTTGAGATTTAATTGTTGAATGTACAACTTAGAAATAACCCATACCAATGGTTGGTCATTTACCTTTCACACGAAGATACAAACTAACAGTTGTAAGAAACTAACACATATTAACTGCACTATACTATATCACAAAAATATAAAAAAAATGGAAAAAAATGACGCTATTTGTTTCTCGTTTAATTTACTATAAAAAAAAAGAAAAGAAAGAACCACAAGAAATTTTATTAAATGCATTATTAAAACCGTGAATCAAGATTTCTATTTAATTACAACTCGTATATAATACTTTTACGACTGTAATCGTTCCACCCAATGTGTTCCATAAATTGTAATGCACGCCGAGTGAAAATTATTTTTTTACGACACTCCGTTCCATTTCCCCAGAACGCGAATCACGATAACATTATCCTTATCTAAACCCTACTACTTCTTAAGTCACCAAAATAAATGTCGTCTCGATTTCAGTAAGAAATTGATGGTCCGAAGTGTCATAGAGTATGCACGCCGCAGCGTCCCGAGTCGCCTTGCATGGGACAGCTCCATTGTGCGCCTTTGATATATTGCACTGTGAACACGGGCGCTTCTAGTTCTCGCTTCCCACCACCCCTCACCCTGTTAAAACAGCCCGACTTCCCTTGGACTTGACGCGAGGACTATTCTCCTTTAGTTTTCATTGAATGTATTTTGTCTATTGTCGTGGGAAAATTGTGAAAGGGATTGCGCAGATGCGAAGAGGTTTTGCGGTGTTTGAGGCAGGTAAAATACGTGCGGGACGCGAGGGGCGCCTGGACGGGGAGTAACATGTTCATGTGAACTGTCCCACTTGATTTAGGATTAAAATTTATTTTAAACGTCGCAATATTTAGTAAAAGTTGCATTTTTCTCATAGATTTAAATTACTCGTTTTGTTCATTGCATCTCACAATATACTTTTGATACGAAAAACCGTTATATTTTCTATAAAGAGATTTTCGGTCTTCGAGGCCCGAAAAAATGTTGAGACGGGGAGTAATATGTTCAAAGTAAGTTAGTAACTTAGTTAGTAATAAAATTTGTTTTAAACTTTGCAATATTTAATACAGTTATATCGGACGCATTTTGCTCATCGTTTTAAGGCATCCGTTTGTTTATTGCTTCTTACAATATACTTTTGGTATATAAAACTGCTCTAACTCTAAAGAGATTTTGTGGTCTTTGAGGCTTGATTTTGGTTTAAAATTTATTTGAAAGATGTCTATGTTTACTGGAATTATACCAAATGTATTTTGCTCATAGGTTTAAGTTACCCATTTTCTTCGTTGTGTCTCACAATATACTTTCATACAAATAACTATTATATTTTATTTAACAAATTTAACTTAAGAGTTCCAATTGAAAAATGTTATTTATCTCTTGAATATTATCTGCATAATATTTAAGAAGTATATCAATTATGATTATTACAAGGTATTAGTATCCTTAAAAAGTAATTAACTTCTTGCAAGTTTTATTTTTTAATATATTTATTTTAAGTTGAAATAAGACTTTCAGTTTGGTCGATTTAATATGTAGCTCGTTTTAATTATCATATGCTCTGGTAATATCTTTAATTTATTTTACAAGTCTCTTCGTAGTTTATTGTCGTTATTCGATGTCGATTTTCAAAATATTATTAGGAGGAACAGAAATGTTTAGCATGAGAAAAATTTGTTTAACGAATCCTTTAACCTTGAATTAATTTTATCCAACTGAGAAATCCATTTTGTGCAAACTTATGCCTTTTTAACATACACTTTAAATCTGATAAAAACATAAAAAAATTTAAGCTTTTCATTTGGATTAATCTAATATTTTTCCTGAAATTGTTAGTACCTCATGTTCAAATCCGTATACAGGATATACTTGCAACGGATTACTTCGTATGACAACCAAAAATTATGGTAAGGCATATTCTTTTATTTTGCTACATCTATGTTGTTTTTATATTTTTAAGCGAGTCGATTCATTCATATACACATTTTCAAATGTGTAAGGGCATGGGAATTAAAACATTTGTGAGCATGTGTTTGAAAACATGGACTTCTGTTTTCATATATGTTCTATTTCCATCATGATGTAGTTACAAGTTTCGAAATTTTCCTTATGTTTTCTTTATTTGTTTTTTTATTATTTTTTTTCCATATTCTTTTAACATTTTTAGAATCCTGTACCTCAAACTGGATAAAACGACCGTCTATCCGTCTATCTGTCTGTCTAGAAGAAGAATCACTTTTTCTAAGGAAAAGTTAGAAGTATCAAGTTGAAGTAAATATCCAATGCCAAGGGTCTATGAGTGTATATTCTTATAAAAATATTAAGCTTCTAAATCATTGCAATAAAAAGATACGACCTTTAATATATCACATATTTTGACACTTTAAGACTGACGAACTTAGCATTTAACCAAAACTCATATAATATAGTCGCCATTAACCTAGAATATTGAAATTTGACAAAAAAGAAGTTTTCATTGCGCAAATAAAGGAAAAATAAACATTATTAACTTCTAATTCTATGTGGAATTATTCCTCGACAAATTACCTTTCTCAATTTTTTTTTGTATATTTGTAAAATAACTACATAGTTACTAAGCTTGGATATTATAATTTACAACAGTATGGAAACCTTAGGACGCACTTGACCGTGTATTTTATTTCATACTATAACGATATTCCATCCTAAAATTAGTTATTTATAATATATCTTTTTCCCAAGACATTTTTTACTATTTTCATATGGTTTCTTCCTAAATAAATAAAACCACTCACTATAATGTTCACAGCATGTATCATGTTTCGGTTTCATATATCGTTGTGCGTTCTTCTTTCCCAACAGCCATTACTATACTTAATTTCCAGCACTCGCACATAAATATATCTCTAAGCTTCCCTGAATGTGATATTCATGTTATTTATCTTTATAAAGGATATCTGAGGGTACGATAAAATAAAGTACAAATTGTATCCTATTAAATCTTCCGTATATGTTATTTATTTTTATAAAAGAGATCTGAGGGTACGATGAAATAAAGTACAAATTGTATTCTATTAAATCTACCGTGCACATATGCAACATACTAATCCGTGAAACTCACGTAAAAATTTAAAAATAGAAGACATCCATTTTGAAAACAACAGAACGAATGTCAATGTCAGTTGATAGTTCGTTTTAATTAGATAGACGCATTTAAAAATATTGATAAAAATTTAATTTTGTAAAAAAAATCCAAAACCTCTATAGTCAAAATCTATAGTCTTCAGATTTGTATCATTATTTTTCTTTCTTATTCACAATTTGATATATCAAAAATATAATATTTGACTATTTATTTTCATAATCGTAATCCATTGGTTTTGGATTACGATCAAAAATTGGATTTTATTTTTGTTCTTCCCCGATTGTCAATTATTGAATTTTTTTTTTATATTTAAAAAAAATAATTTTGTTTAATATGTTCTGTGTCGTGCTTTCCAACTTCCTGCAATACTTTTAAACACTTAACACAGTTCAAATAGCGTTGGAGATATAACGCATCCCTGTTTGTCATGATTGGTGTCATGCAAAGAAATTGATAAATTTCTCATTATCTAATTAATAATATTTTTTACTAATATTTAATTCTGCTTTCTAATTATAATTACTGCTGCAAATAATAAGGACTTATTTGATGTATTCCAGAGTTAAACAATGGAAAACCCAATTTAAAAACAGCACGCTGACCACGCTCCAAATCGTGTATTATGAAAGCGAATCTAACCCAAGTAAAAGGGGTGTCGTAGATGGAGACAGTGAAACCTAATACCAGCGTAGCAATATAGTACATACGTAGGGGCACGTTTTTCGCGCGCGCATCCCCGTAAAGCATGGCGTAGACAAGTTAACTACTGCTGAAGATATATGTATCTCGACGCGTACAATAATAAAGGATGCCGTATGCGATGCGTTATTCATAGAGGCTGCCACCATTAAGCCAAGCAGGAATATAATATTGCATTAATCCCCTGGGCGCCGTACGTAACGATGCCGGTGCGAGGAAGACCCAGCCGCCGAAGAAATTGCTGCCAACGCTATCATGTGAATAATAATTTTTGTGCTCAAACTTTAATATTATAAATTCAGAACGCTAGCCCGCCGACGATACTGCCAAGTTATTCTTTTTGTTACGGTCTTTCGTTTTATTTTTTTTGTATTTTTATTATATTGTATTGTTGCAATATTCTTGTTGCGATCGTGTGTCAGAATGTAGTTGAAAAATTATGGAAACCTACGCGCTGGTGACTGTGTTAAAGTACTTTTTTTAAATTGAAGTATTTGTATTCTTGTTTAGATTCTTCAAAATAGTCGCACGTGACTTGCCCTTCAGCCATATACCCATGCGATACACACACACATAAATATATATATATATATATATATATATATATATATATATATATATATATATATATATATAGACCGTGAAAGAAACTTAGAGATCGCGTGAAAATGAAACAAGTAAGAAATTATGGTTACGTGATTGTCAATGTTGTTGAACGTTAAGTAACATTACCTTTGCGAGTAAATATAAGATTCGATTCTTGAAAAGCTAAACACTGTATTTTTTATAAGTACATTCATAATTACAATATGTAAGCTCTAGGGACTTTATGTAGAAAAACGACAGCAATGTAATCAAAAATTTATTAATGTATTACTACATGATACTGACAGCATAACTACAGACGAAAAATGAAGTAATTTTCTAAGAAAGGTATTATAAAAAAGGGTTTTTTATTTTAATTCAATGAATATTACTTCATGAAATAAATAAAAGAAGAAAAGAAACATAAGCAAACTCAACCTTCCGTCACATTACGTACATAATCCAGTACTTTACCGCAACGTACATGACTCACTAAAGAAAAGGACGAAATTGAATTATACTTACTAACTCGAGTCGTTCGGTCGCACTCGGCCTAGAGTTAAGTATACCCAAAGTCGATCCGTACCGTTACCGCAAAATCCATTCGAAATCCAAGTCGAAACTACTCGGCATACCTTCGATATACCCGAAGGCAATCAAAATTTTTGGTCAAGGTGAGCCAAAAATTTTCATTTTAAATATATTTTTATATAGCAATTCAGATCTCCATGCGAAGCATCTTTTGACTGTAAATGTCTTTGTCTAATGACCGCAAAAATGATAAGGTTTTGACAGAAGACTGTATATAGTAACAATATTGTACACCCGAGGGTATATGGTTTATTCCAGACTAGTGCGTCAACCTAGAACGAGAATTCAGCTTTGATGATAGAAGTAATTAAAACTTGGTTAATTTTACAAGTAATACATTTTTAATATAGCTTTTTGGAAATAAGAGATTTTGATCTAAAGAGGATCTCATTTTTCTTTTTTTTGTATATTTATTATAATTTAAAGTCATAAAATAATTTTTCTTTGGCTAAGCTTATATTTTATAGATATACAAATATCTATGTTTTTGTAATGCGTTTTTTCGTTTGTCTCTTGATGAATTTTATCTAATTGAAAAATAAAAATTTCCTATCAATCTTATAATAATAAAATGTATGTTTCAAATAAGTTGTAGGTATATTAAGTTCCATTTTAATTTAATACGGCCAGCGGATTGATATATCATTACACTTCATGCAGTGAAATTATATTTCAAAAAAATTATTAAAACGTAAAGACGGTATATTTTGAGCAATTACAAACTCACGTCAATTTTATTATTTGAAGAAATTATAAACTCATGTCATTTTTAACAATCTTTTTTAATTTTCCTTCATTCACAAAAATACGATATAATTTACATCAGTATATTTCTGTCGGCCCTAAAAAAGGATAAATGAAAGCTAGATAGTGATGGGATCTACTATGCGTGTTTACGCTTTTTTTTTTTGACACATAAAACTGTTGGAAAGTTAAACTTTTCGAAATAATTTTTTATCATTTTAATAACGAATGTTTATTATATTGATTTTTTTGACACCATAAAGTTTATCGTATTTATATACTACTGCATTATAAGTATGTTATAAATAGAGACGTTTGTATTTTTTCCTTAATTAATTTTATTTATTAAATTTTTTTTTTAATTTTTCACTTACTCTCAATCATGCTTTTGTAGATGTTTCATTGGCCTCACTATAATTAAATTGAAGTAGTAGAGTAACTAACATTTATCGTTAGGCCAGTACTAACCGGTATTTACACAAAATGCTTGTTGCAAATAGCTGCACGAAACAGTATTTTGCATATTCGCAACGAATGTAGAATGAAAATCTACTGCGCTCGTTAATTATCACAATCAAAGCTTTTAGCCAGCCACGTCCACCCAACCAGCCAGCTACTATTATGCTCTACCGCGGCCACTATTGGAATGCTGGAGTGTAATAAAAGACATTACAGATTTACGCTGGAGCTTATAGAAGTTTATTTTTATGAGGCATAATGGTGATAAATGTCGTCACGGTGTAAGGGGAAACGTTATGGTTTTTTAATGTGTACCAACAGTCTTTGGCACGGTGCCTGCGCATATTTTATGACACAGTCGAAATGAAGTCGTTAAAATTAACAGTTTGAAAAAGTTTTCACTGTAATAGAAAGCCCTTTTTATGATAGTTACCAATTTGATTCAGATAACTAATCAGTTAAGAAAAGTTATGGTTAATAAATTTATAAAACTTTTCCTATGTTGAAGTATTATTTCTTAACATGTCTAAATATGCAAATGTGTTTAATTATTCAATAATATAACGGGGACGGATCTAACTGATTAGTTCTTTTTATAAACCTCACGAAGCTAATAAAAAAATGTGTGTATCAGTAATTTTAGTAATTTTGAAAATTCTCATGAAATTACCGTGTTGTCATATATTTAATTATGAATTAAAAATAATTTTGAACTCTCATTCTAACATCCATCTTTTAATTATTTGAATTCTTTTAAATTTATCAATATATTTGTATGTTACAGAAAAATTTCATCTAAATACGGCATGGGTTAAAAATAGAAGTCTATTGAAAAAAGCGTCAAAAAACACAAATACACAGACAAAAAAATATCGATATAAAGGTATATTATATAATTCTGATAATTCAATATTAAGTTAGAAAATGAAACTCCAAATTATGTTTCCAATCATCAGTCAAAATTAAAAATGGAACATTGAAATTTGATCTCGTTATCTCTGAGATATAAACTACATACAGAGATTATATTATTATATCCATTGATTATAATAATAGAAGTAATATGTTGTTAATATCTCAGAGATCATAAAATGGATCAGCACGATTCCAGAAATTGTTGGATAAGTGTGAGCTGGCAAAGAAATGGGCTGCGATTTTTCCATAGGAAAAAGCTTGGGAGATAGTCGAGAGAAATATCTATAATCATGTCTGTTATGTTCTATACATGAAATTATTTTTTATTTATTTTCATTTAGATTTAATCAATATTAAATCTAGCTTACTATTAAATTCGTGCACCTTGATAATTAATATTAAAATGAGGTGAATATATATATATATATATATATATATATATATATATATATATATATATATATATATATACATATATACATATGCGACAGTACCTATTCACTCTTCATCTGAATGGGAATGTTAACCAAATGCAATATTCGTTTTTAAGGTTAAATGTTCATAAGTATAGCAAGTTGTTTCAAGCATTATAATTTAAAATATTATATTACTATTTAGGTATTATACTTATTAATATATAGGTAGGCTTAAAAAACCTGTCAAGTATGGTTAGAACTGTCACTATGTGTGTTTTGTACACCTTTGGGAATCTATAACATACAGTTAATGTTTTTTATGTATTCAATTTATTTTTCACAATACTACGTAGCGCATTTTTCACAGACTTGAAAATACGAAAAATGTCTTAAAAACCATAAAATTTAGAATCATCGCTATATTTTTCCTGTAATGTTTTAGTCCAATTTTACCATCATTATTTTCATGATTTTAAATAATAAAAACAATGGTAGTTTAATAGCTGCCGTAATATGGGGGAGGGGGACGGGTGTTGCGTGTTTTATCACAAACCCTAGTCATTTTTCCGATTTGAAATTATTGCATATTTAAATACACACACACACACACACACACACACACATATATATATATATATATATATATATATATATATATATATTGATATACGGAATTTTCTATTCATCATTTCTATTACTTCACTCTAAAATAAAGTAAATCCTATTAAAAAGAACTTTTAATAAATCTTTCACTAATTTTCAATTTTAACATTCTTTTCCAAGAATCATTGGTGATCAATTTTAAATATATTAAGACATACATGTTGGCATTTAAACTGTCACCGCCGGACGTGATCAAAGTTAACGGCGACTGACAAATGTTTAGATTGAGTAAGAACTCGCCAGTTTTATTTCGGTGATGAAAAGCTAAAAAGAATATGGGTTCTAATAAATTTATAATATATTTTACATAGCTAAAGGCCGAAATTAATACGAGTTACGGAAGTAGCTTTGATATAGTTGTATTATAAAAGCCCCGAAATTAATATGAGTTACGGAAGTCTCAAATCAGTCATATATAAGAAAACTTTCTTCTAATTTTCGTTTGGATCGTAAAATAAAAAGAGATGATTGGCTAAACTGATGCTATAAAAAAATAACGTAAATATATTGCTTCAATTTTATTTAAATTAAAAGCATATTTAGTAAACCAGCTAAGTTGTGAAGCACGTATAAAACACTACGTAATTAAGATTGTTAAAAAGAAGGAACATTGCAATCGCATTTTGCAATTGAATATATCACAAATAGAATTTAACAGAAAATTGTAATAACATTGTGAGACTACCTACTTGCATCCTACTTAATAGGATTACACTATTCTGTAGGATTATAAGACTAATTGGTTTTTTTTTAAATATTTGCTATATATTAATTCTTTTCTTAGATCCCCACCAGAACTATGCATTTATCAAATATAACCCAATATGGCTCTAAAATTGTAGAAAATGAGAGAAGGAAGCAAATTTTATTAAATATATAAACATGTTGGAAGTTGTGCCGGCAATAAAATAGTACGCATATTAAGTTCTCTACCCACAGCTGACCAATTAGTGATGTAAAAATCTTTCTGTTTACCACTTTATTTTGTGGTTAAAATATCAATAATCACTTTAGGGTAAATATTCTGTACCACATGCATGATAAAACTAATTTCAAAGTGTGGGTTGTTTATGAAATCTCTTTCGGAAATATTTTTATATTATGGAAAATGGAGCTTAAATCATTTATGGATATTAATTTCTTCGCAGGTATTTTAGATTCATCTGATAGAAAATAAAACCAAGATAAAAATTCAATTTACTGTTTCCATTGTAACAGTAAATTGAAAATAATATTTTTGTTAGCAGAAATTGAACTCTGGAGATGATTTAAAAAGGAAATTAGTCTACCGATCAGTGAATCGGTATCTATAAGAAAGTTGACGTATGTTATTTATTTGCCTTAAGCAGATATTTCGTTTATCTCAAGTATGATATAGTTATGTAATTTTAAAAACTCACGGTAGAAAGCTATATATAGGTTTAAAGCTCGAATGAGGACATTGAGAGTATGTTTAGTAATAATTTAGTAGAAAAGAAATTTAGGAGGATTACGATTATTCATTACAAAAAATCGAATACTTTTTTAATTCAAATGCCTGTTTCTTTAGCAAACATAACTTATTTAAATTTCAGAAAACACGTATTTAGGTTGAAAATAGTTTTTGTTCTTAGATGAATGGTTTGCCAATTAGTAAAAATTAATTGTAATCACTTAATTCTTCAGAAACAAGAATGTCTTAAACGTGAATAAGCACAATAGACAAGCAAAGACTTGCAAGACAAATTTAGCAAGACCTTGATTTGACATTTTAGAAGACTGTTAAAAGAATAAATTTTGACATTAATGTGGTTATAAGTCCACGTTTGCATCTAAAATAGACAAGTGGTATTTAGTAAAATCCAAATTTGACATTTTAGAAGAATGTGAAATAAATAACAAGTCAAATTTTATCTTAAAAACTCTTGATGACGTTAAAAGTATCTTTACTTACCTATATTTTAATGAGACACTTAATCCGTTTACATATCGATGCTAAAGCATAGACTAAGATTGTAGAAACACTATGAAACTTGTAACAACACCTAAACAAACACAAAATGAAGAAGGAATCATCTGCTGCGAACATGTGAAATGTACCAATTAGGAGTGAATATTGGATGATGAAAGCAGTGAGTTTTTTTATTCGCTTACTTTTTTTATTTATTTATTTGCATTTAGTTAGATAATCATGAAAATTATGCACCCATACTTTTCAATAAAGGTAACAGGATTAATTTTATAATACGTACAATAGTTTATATAGAATATAACGATAACACATTGGAAGGAAACTATTTTTCTTCATCAAAAAATACCACACTT
Organism: Druceiella hillmani; assembly: GCA_039881145.1. Taxonomy (NCBI): domain Eukaryota; kingdom Metazoa; phylum Arthropoda; class Insecta; order Lepidoptera; family Hepialidae; genus Druceiella; species Druceiella hillmani. Next base: position 29,806,515 of record JAYKKI010000012.1, on the reverse strand, counting down.
TTTTGTACCTTCAGTCGAGTGGTCGATTAGTGGCATAGTGTGTGGAAATGGAAAATTTTTCCATATAAGTTGATTGTAAATTCTGATGTTGCAAAACGATGAGGATTATGTTATTAAATAGGAAGAACGAAAGGCTTTTCCACTACACGGGGGGTATATATCTGAACGCATAACAATCCTCTTCCAAGCTCAAAAAGCTACCGTAATCCTCTTCACTGGAAGTATTTTGATGTGCTCTTGTATCTTCTATACCTTTATGCTGGAGTTGAATAGAAGCCATAAACTTCTCTAACAGGTTTCTGATGACACTAGATAACTTTTACCTAACAATCGATTTATTAATGTTATCAATATGTTTCCAAATATATTTTCGTTTCTTAGTAGCTGTTGTTTCTATCGTTTCGATAAGTATTTTCCTTTCAAATCATAAGCTATAAAAATATCTAGAAAAATACTGAAAACATGTTTTTATGACATGATATTACCACAGAAATGCTATATATTAAGAATAAAATATTACTATAGATGTGTTGATGCTGACGATTAAACACACCGGTATTTAAAAATAATTTCATTTTCTAATGACACTGGTTGTATAGTTTTACTGCTAAGTTTAAAAACGTTGAAATTGATATATGGTTTACGATATACAGGTATCCATAATAGCAAAAAGCCAGTTTTGGTTACAGATTAATTTAGTATGTGTTATATCTTTCGATTTTATCTTTAATTAAGTCAAGATTGATTCCATACTGTTGACAGAGCTGTCTTGTGAATATTAATATAATTACCGATCATTAGATGAAAAGTGTCGGCAGTATAAAAACGTAAAGTTATAAATGTTTTTTTCAAAGATAGATAACGTATATTTTCAACGATATTAAGGAACAATTACTTGTTTCGTGTAAATGCTGCACTGTGCCCTTATTAAATCTAAATCTTATTTAAACTCCTCATCTGTTAACGCTACAAAAGGATTTCTGCAGTCCTCAAACTTGAAGCAATCGAAATGTTATTTGTACAATCAAAAATACGCACATCAGAATCTAATGAGCTTACATCCATTATTAAGTTAAATGTTTAGTCAAAATTTTATGAAAACCTTAGAACTAATATCAATGTCATATGGACATAGAATTTATGGGATAGATAACTTAGGTCCGGTTTTCAGGAATACTTTTTGGCAAGTTAACTGGTCAAGTTATATACCGAATAGTTAAACTGCTGTTAAATTAACCTCAGAAACTGACAATAATTTTATTTTCGCAAAAAGCATTACAAACAAATAATCACCGTTTTCAAATTAAATGTATTTCACTCAAATTTATTTACCTGCCGTAACTATGTAATAATGTTTCTAGATCCCACCAGACCAAATGCTGTCATCTGGATTTTGAGAAAAAAGAATGACAGTGAAAAAACAAACCAATCAATTCAAATTCCAGTAGTAGCACGCTGCCATATAACTGAATACAAGCAAGTTTTTTTTACTCGCATGCCGCGCACCGACAGACTCGCGTTGTCACACAATTTGTTCTCAGCCGTCCACCGTTGTCGTTGTCCGTATAAATAGCTGCGGAATTCCAGCAGTGACGTGAGCGACCGACTCTGTAGCAAGCTAGTTCTGATTGTTAATGTTGATGTCGGTAATAAGGTGGTGAGGTATCTATTGTATGTTAAAATTGGTGTCGCCGGGACTCTAATTGGCGTAGAACAAATGTTCTCGTGTAAGAATGCCGAGATGGTTTCGTTTGGTATTTATATAAATTTAGAAAGCTATGTTTATATATCAACTTCTAATTTATCGACAGCAATTCTTGACTTACTGCTAATGAAGTATTGGAACATAGGTATATTTGTTCAAGCCTGTCACATAAAGTCGGTTTGTAACTCTTTTAATTTGCTCCGAAAAGGATAGACAAAATTAATATTTGTATAGACTATGATGAGAGTCTTTTTCTGTATAAGCCACTATGTTTACGTATAAGTCACTATATTTTACGTATAAGCCACTATTTTTTTCACTGAATTGTATACTCGTATTTTATACTGAGTATTGTAAGTGTATATGATATTTTCCAGGTATTTTTGCTAGTAACTTAACTTATTTACACCTATATATTTTTTATTATCTCAAACATGGGACGTATGAGTATGAGTGTTCTTCATATTTTTATAATATTTTCAATGGGTTTCATTTCTCACGTTTTCCCACCTCACATCCTCACTTTTAGGGTTCCGTAGTAAAAAAGGACGTCTCATAATTTCATCACTTCCGTCTATACGTCCGACAGTCCGTCTGTCACAGTTTCTGCAGTTTTAGATCTATATGTATGTTTTGCAAGTAGATTATCATATAGACATCTTAATAAATACGTAACGAAAAAAGTACTTTTGCCACACTTTTTCGAGTGAGGTATCACTGAAAAGGTTTTCTAAAATGAAAAGAAATGGTAAGCTTCAAAATAGCGTGAAGTGTGAAATATATACCTATCTCTTAAATTTTTCAACGCTGGACTTAAAAATGTCAAAAAAAATCAAGGAGCTAGCATTTCATTAGAACTTTCAAATACGTTGATTACGATTAAGTTGCCTTAATAAAATGTAGGCGGATATTTGGAACTGCGCGTTGAATTTCAATTAACCAATTTATTATCATTATTTCTGAGAAGAAAGATAATACCAATCACTTTACAGGTCTTGTTTATACTCTTTATATATAGCATGGTCTTTACATACATTTTATTTTATACCTATAGACATTAAGCTTTTCAATAAATGTTACATCCTGCTTTATAAGAGATTTTCCATATATTTTTTGCTAGTGCCTCAATTTACAGTTACGTATAATATTTTTTTAATTCATGTACGGTTTTGCGTTTATATCCTTTCTTATTTGTATATTTACTTTTATTTATATATTTCCATATAAAAATTCAGTACATATTCTTTTCTCAGATTTCTTTTTTCTACTAAATTTCAAAATTTTAAGAAGTTGCCTTAAAATAAAAAGGTATTTTATGGCAATTAGTGACATTAATGTATATATATATATATATATATATATATATATATATATATATATATATATATATATATATTTATAATGTTTTAAATCATTACTTTGATTTATATTTATTTACTTAAAATTAGGATTTATTCTTTGGTCCTGATAGGTATACCAGGCTAGATACTACCTGTGGACGTGTTTTTTTTAATTCCAATGTTTGTTTAGTGAATTTCAACATATGTACCATAAAACGTGTTTGCCATGACGTCGGTATAATTCGTTACTGTCGTATACAATGTTTTACATATTTATAATTTAGTTTAATAATACAATTTATATCACTGGATGATTTATTTAAACTCGGCTAGATGTCGGAGCTTTCAACTTAGTATAAATATGAAACGGAAATAATTATTTAAGCACATGTGTCAGTGTATATATTCCACGCGATAGACGTAATGATTAAGTGGCGCTTCACATTCTTTTGCTATTACACAGCCATTCTGCCACATGTCACCTTGCCAAATACCATCTTTTATTTTTTTTCTTCAAGTTTTTTCCCCGAGTCTATACATGTTGATAATTGGAAGTTATGTACCAAATTTAAACTTTTAGACTTATATACTCGATAACGATTATACATCTACGTACATATTATACACACATATTACATTTTATGCATATTTTCAAATATTTTAATTTTGTAGTTCTTGCCCTGAGTGTTGATATCGATTCTTATATAATTCTATATTGTAAATATGGTAAAAACGTATTGTTTAAAAAACAAAAACCCATTATAAGTGAAAAAAACGCTATTGATTTTTTTGAAAGTATCAAACTATCCTTTTTGATGAGTAGATAAATGAAATATATTATTAGAAGTTTCTGCTAATAAAAATGATAATGTGTGAGGAAAAATAAAACAATAATTAAATTATATGATAAAACGATCACGGAAAAAAAATATAATAAGGGTTTCCATAAATAAAAAGGGTTGATCCCTCAAAATGTTTTTCTTTAAATTAATTTTCAACATTATTGACTGTTTTAAACTATTACTTTTATTCTCCCATTATGCAAATATTTAGTTTTACGTAAATGACATAAATTTCATCTTTCCTTGACTATCCATGTCCGCTGATTATATACAATGTGCTTTTCATAAAATTTTTGAAATAAAATATTTATAGCTACTAACGCAAAATATTACTCACAATAATTTTTACTTTAGAAAAATTATGTTAATAATAAAACTAACAGTCAGTTAATTACTGAAAGCATTCTGATTTCCGGAGTATGTCAGTAATAAGGTATAATTATTGCCTTAAGGGTTCCGTACCTTAAAAGTTCAAAAGGAAAAAGAAACCCTTATAGGATTACTTTGTTGTCCATCTATCTGTTTGTCTGTCAATACAGAACCTTTTTATCAAAAACGTATGGAGGTAACAAGTTGAAATTAATACCAAATACTTAGGTCCACGGTCCCTTGGAGCTGTAAAAAACAGGCTTCTAAGTCAACACAATAAAAAATACGGCCATTTGTGCTGCATATTTTGACTCTTGCTAATAAATAAAAACCTGTAGATACCACCCATTGACCTAGAATAATGCAATTTGGCAAGTAGCAAGGTCTTACAGCACCGAAAATCGTTAATTTGTAGTTATTGTAGTTAAAAATTAAAATTTTGTAAGTAGTTTAATAGGAATATTATATACGATTAAATGTTTATAAACGCTTAAATGTCGACAAACCCTGTAGTGTGAGTAGTGCGAGTTCCACTCCTGCTTGACAGATTTCTTTTTAACTATGTAAACGTCAATTGAAGTTGAATGGTAACAGCATATATGTATTTAAAAAACTAAAACATAAAACGTAAGTACAAGTCCTTGTTATCATATAACACAAGCCTTTTTTTCATCCTTGTTATCATATATTTATGGTGTTCCCGTATAGACATTTATTAGAGGCAATATATTTTTATATCTGTAATAGAGTCAACTATATAAAGAATAACGTGAATTTTGATGACATTTTATACTGCCTGATAACATAACAGATGTTACGTGTGTCTGACCCAAAAGCAATGAATTGTCATTTATAAGAATCAGTCAAGCAGATACAAAGCTGGGCGCCTACATTTAGGTGTATTTGAAAAAAAACTTGGAAAATATCTTCCATAATTTTTCTATGTTCCCAAACTTGCACGAGATTTGGTCCCGATATATGACATCAGATATAGTTTAGAAAGAAACTACTTGACTAGTTTTGAAGTTGCGGCACACTTATATCGAGCGTGCGGAATCGGTTACGTGAAGCTAGCAACACAGACGACTTTTATGAGAGGCGCTCGACAGGAATACAAATGTTACAAAATAAAATAAATTGATGAATTAAGAATAGCGACTTAAGTGAGATAGCGGCAAAAACGGCAGGAAGTTTATTGAGGCAGATGTTTATATGGAGACAGGGTTTTTTTGGAGCGCGTTTGTAATATCGTATGGCGTCGGACCTTGTAATTGATGCATTTTAATGACAGCAGTTTAAAAACAATTTGTAGCTGGCTTCCGGCCCAATGAATTAAGTTTTTGCGATTCGATTTAAAGAACATAATAAGTTATATCAAAATAACTGCTGTGAAGAAACCCGTATAATTAACGTTGGACGTTCGTTATTAACTTTCCTGTAATTACGTTATTGAGAAACGAACTAGCAAGATGAACCTTTGTCTTAATATTTCTTCTTAAGAAATTAAATTCCATAAGTATAAAGGCAATATCTTTTTATAAATTAGAAACATCAAATACTCTCATGCAATTCGATTTGGTTTGGTTTTCTTATTTTTTTCTTTTATATTATATAATACTATAAGTAAAATATGTAGTCGTTTCAATGATAATACTCGTACATTAGACTTTTATTTATATTTCCATTTAGACTTTTAGATAGTGATTGAAGTTGCCACATAACTAACTAACGTGTTAAGTTGTTTTAGTGTTGCTTTTAATTTTTTGGAACATATTGAAATGAAAACCTATATTTATTGCAAATTTGGAAAAATATTTAGTACCCAACATATAACGAGCGACAAACCTGTATGAAGCTTTCAGCATATTATTTGTTATATTTAATAAATGAAAAAATAGGATACGTTTTTAGATAGATCACAATACGATATGTATCTAGATAGTATCCAATAGTAGCTAATCAATATTGAGTCAATTGTGAAGTTCGTTAATATTTGGTATAAATAGTAGAAATTGTTTTAAATATTTTTATTTTTTAATTTTACCTTGAACAAAATAATATTTCTGTATGCCATTTTTGTGTAGATAAATAAATGTATCTACGCAAAAGGTTTGCTAAGAATAAACAAGATATATAATTTCTCTAAACAGATCTATAATAAGTTATAGCTTGTATGTTATAGTATATATGTTGTATGTTGCAGCTTGAATGTTATAGTTATAGCTTGTATGTTATAGTATATAAATTATTTTTTATTGACAGTTATATTCAATATTTCAAAGTTCATATTTTGAAGTTATGTTATAGCAAGTATAAAGAGTTTATGCAAAATTTAACTGAGATCTTTCTGAAATCTGTTCTTGAAATCTGTTTAAAAATTAGAATCGATCAGGTATAATTTATTATTTAGGTGATAAACTACTAATCTTTCAAAAATATATGCGGTTCCTAGGCAGAAAAAAGAGGTAAAGAAAGACTTTGTACTTGTTTGGAATTGAGAATATGTTACATTACGACTATTATTTGGAATTGAGAATATATTACCATTACGACTATTACGTGACTATCCATTTATATATATGATAGCAAATAAACCATAGAGAGGAAATCACATCATTTTGACATGCTTGCTTATGTATATATTTTTGCACGCATTACATAAAATTATAAGATATTTTGAATTGTACTCTCTAAAATTTGTGTAGCTAAGTTTTTCAGAAAATATTATAATCTCAAAACGAAGTTTAAAAAGTGATGAATAACCAAATTATAAGGGGTAAAAAACTATAATTTTCTTTTTTTTACAGCCATTTAATTTTTTCTATAATTGAGTAGTCCAAACAAATGTTGAAAGAATTTTAAAAATATCAATATAATAATGTAATAATTCCACGTTCGACTGACTCCAATAGGTTGCGCTAGGTGTAAGCTAACTCTCGGTCTCGAAATTAGTTCACGCTATCAATTATTAACAGTCCAAGTGAATATAATCATTTGCAAAAACTTGTCATATAATACCTATAAATTTCTAATATTCTGAACACCGCCATTGGGTGTCTAAATAATATCTCTGTCAAGCTATGCCTTTATGTCTGCTTCTACGAAGGCAGAGCAATCGAACCAACGAAACGCCATATTTCTCTATTCTGATATACCTATTTTGCAACACTTTTTCCCACAAATATTATAATACACTTGCTTGTATTCCTACGGACAAGCTTTTAGATATTTTTCAATTTAGTATGTTTTTGTATGGTAGTTTATCTTTAACTACGTTTTCTCTTTACCTGTAACTTCTACATATGTATATATATATATATATATATATATATATATATATATATACACACACACACACACACATATATATATATATACATTGCTACAATATATTTTTTGTAGGCGATCATACTATACTTTGAATATATTACTGTTAGCTTTATCACGTAAAGTTTTTCCCCAAATACGCCATAATAGCATCATATCGATTACATTTTAATTAGCTTCATTCTTATTGCATTAATCGAGATACAATTCGACACTTAAATGTTGACAATGAAACACCATATACTTAGCTACTCTTACTTTCTTTTATGTTTTGTTGTTCTCTGCTATTTTCTGCCACATATTTTTCTCTTTTTATTTTAAATAGTTTCGTTCATCAATAATAAACTTTCAAAATAAAACCAACCTGTCTACTCACTTTACACGATCATTATCTATTTCTGTTTTGCACATTCTTTTGCATTCGTTTATTTAAAATAATTATTACTATATACCATTTTTCAATATATCTATCTAGCGTACTTGAATTAGCAGCTTTTTATAGTTTATTAATGAAGTAATCAACAACTTTTTCTGCAGTTTTAGTCGAATGTATATAAAAATTTGGAAGTTGGTACTCCGAATGGGGATTTCCGTTAATACTAATTACCAAAATACTAAATATAATTAATGTACCTGTCCATACATGCAAAGTAGATATGAAAACAATTCTTTGTGCACCCCATCAAATAGATTATCACTGGACAGATTTCCACCGACCTTTTTTCCAAAATATGTAAATTTAATGTATAATTTTTTATCTTTTTCTGTTTTATTTTATGTATATACGGCTTATATTGAGCGCTGAACAAGTAAAGCAGCATACATAATTTATTTACCGTATTTTAAGACAAAAAAAAATTCTTATGATTCTTGACAACTTTGTATAATCCATAGGCCAGAAAATTGCAAGGACAGCCAGTGAATATCTAAATCAAGTCAAAATAACTGATCAAGCCAAGATAAAATATTGTGGCGATATCGTAAGAATTTGGGGACGTAACTCGATATTGAATCATACATTTTTAAATCGCAAATGCGAATCTGAGGTCCCGACGGACTTTTTTACGATATTTTGCCCAATATTTACGACGCTTCTGCCTTTACTGGTCCTCTCTTGTATTTTATAACCCAAAGAATTATGTTGCTATACCTATCCTGGCTACATATAAATATACATATATGTATTTAAACACATATATTTTGCGTAAGGAAATGAACATATGAAACCCATTTCGATCTTAGTAATAAAATACAGACCTTGATAAGGATTTGTATGATTTGTTTCCTGTAATGCTTTATGTATGGTGACAGTCATAAAGTAGTTGATGGGTAAGGTTACTGCGTTCGTGCTTTATCCTTTTTACATGTTGGATGTGGGCTGAGGGATTACATACTAATGTGGTTTGAGATCTTTAATAAAATAAAACATCTCAACAAGAGATGTACTATGTTGGCACCTATTAAGCCCACCATCTCCATCGATTACTATTAGCTTATGTATTTATCAAATAGAATATTACCTCTTCTTTCGGAAGTTTTTGTGTTGCAATAGGGAGAATAATTGCAGTTCCTAACTTGCTCACGTAACCAGATATATTATTCAATAAGAGTATTTAATTTTTATAATTTTATTTTAGGAAGTCTGCTGTCCATCAATGGATTAACGAAGAAGTTAACAATTTTTTATTTTAATGTTTGAAAATTAAACTTGGCTGTTTCATAGGAGAGTAGACCTTTACCCATTGTTGTGGGTTAAAGGTCTACTTTCCGCATACATTACGCTTTGTTTTACTTATGTTTCCTCACCCCAAGTGGAATTTATGAAGCGAGAGCATTTCAAGTTCTTTTCGTTATGTTTTCATATTTTGTTTTTGTCATTTGCTCGCCAAAATTTAGTTGCTAACTGAACAGATGTCCGAAGGCCTTGCACTTTATATACCCTGCCAGAGATGGTTAAGTAATTTATAGACATAAAATAAAACTATAGTGCTTATATTTTAATAATAACATATAGTATATACATATATATACAAAAAGCTACGGTTTCATTTCGACATGAGAAGTCACTTAACGTAACAGTAAAACGTACAGAACAACAACATGCCCTGAAATTGAACACGACGACATTGATAGACGTATTTTGCCTCATTACGTAAAGATCTTGATGGATATAACCTTACACCGGACGTCAAATAGGTCGACGGCCAATTAACACTCATCTGTTCCTTTCATTACCTCATCGTACAAGCATTCCGTCAGATGACTGGAATATATTTCACATCAGGAATGTTCAAGCGATTTATTAGACAACATAAAGAAGTTAAATGTTATAAAAAAGTTCATCATTGTCTAACACTTATTTTTAATTGTTTTTTGGAAATATGTAGTTTTAGATTTAAAAAAGGCAAAATTCAAAATACGCGTAAACTACGATGTCGTAGTAGTTTATATCTCTGGAAATTATTCATGCAAGTTTACTGACATAATTTTAATTGAAAATAATTTTAATTCGAAAAAATTTACGATTTACGATTTTTCAAACCTACCATCGAAAGATCAAAAGTAGGAAGGAAACATCGCTCGTCGCGTCGTTAATATTCCAACCACGCGGGTTTAAAATAAAAGAAAATGGTATGTGAAATGTTAATTGAATTTCAAAAGAAATTTAAATATCTTAACTAAATTTTTTTTATTTTAAAAGCTTTTACAGGAAGAAAGTAAAAGAACTTGTTTGTACATTATGTTACGGTTTTTAAGGGCTAATTTCCAATAAATATGTGAACTGAAAAGAATGTAAGTTAAAATTTAATTGTAAATCTCCATATAGGTTCTGAAATTACCTTCAATTGGCTAATATTTATACCTACAAATTAATAATGTAGGCATATTTTAATCTAAAGAAAAACGACGAAATTCAATATGTTTAAAAATTCATGTGGAAAAATATTTGAAATTCCTATTTACCTAAAAATATAGCTAATTCTATAAAAAAATTATTTCTGTTTTTATTTAAATTCGACATAACTTGTCACTTAGAATTTAAGACTTAACTGATAATAAGGTACTTTGTGTGCTGATTGGAAAAATATATTTTTTTGAAGTAAATTGAATAAAATTGCCATTTAAAATAAATTTACACGATTCTCTTTTTGGTTTAAAATGAAGATATATATTTTCTAACTGTCTGGCACTATTATTTTGTCACTTTATTTTTCTAATCTGTAGAATTCTATATGGAAAGCTAAATGTAAACATAATTAAAACCAACTTGATTTTAAAATTACTCTTGAACCCTGGAACAACTAACTGCCGTAACCTTTTTATAGATAAATGTTAATATAAATATATTAGTACACAAATACATACATTAGACTAGTTTTTATCCAATTTACTTGTATTATCCGAATTTTACACGGTAATTTCTATAAAGTCTTAATTTTACAAGGTACTCCTATATTGACGTAAGGGGGTGAGGCAAAATTGTAGAAACGCACTCAATTATCGCGTGTTGAAATAGCGAGTTAGAAGACCTCCAAAACAAAAGAATATATATATATATATATATATATATATATATATATATATTTAAATATATACGGCATCCTAGTAGTGCGAGCTCTACCCGTACTTAATAGTAGAATAATTATAGTCTTTCAACTTTCATATTTTAAAAATTATAGAAATGAACTGGATTTATTCGTATCTCTAAAGGATACAAAAGTTACGTGCCTCGAGCTGAAAAATTATTTATTTCAAATTTGTTTATTAGTCTTTAAGTCAAGGAAACAATTTATGTTATTCACGCAATAAAGGTTTTCTTAATTAGAAATATCCATTGAATATTTTTCATAATTATTTCACTTACATAAATTGTTAGAAATACATGAAAATGATTTAATAACAAATTTATAATATTCCTAATCGAACAAAGAGGAGATGATGTTCTAAACAAGTTAATTTGCTCTTGCTTAGGCATTTATTAATTTGATTGCCAAATCTAATTTCATTTCAATTTATATTCAGTTATAGTTTAATTTTAAAAACTATGGTTTGAATACCTCTGACCTGTACTCCATAACGGATACCCAGTGCAGACGATGTCTGATAGATAACATCGGATGTCGCGCAAGTAACGAGTATGTCTTTGTCTTATGTAATTTGCTGTGGGATGCATGGATGATTGAGTAAATGCCTCGTAAGTAATACAAGTTCTAACACAGTCACATTATTACTCCATTTATTTGGATGAAAAGAAATAATTGATATACAAATTAGGTAGGTCTCAATTCTAAATTCGAATATTTGATTTATAAGTATAAAGCCTTTTCTAAACATACTCCTTTCAAGACAACGTAAGTGCACCGACATCGACATTATTCCAACCAAAAATTTATTTCCGACTACATTTACGAATATATCATATACGTATGTAGTGTATTCTTTATTTAAATTTGAAGAGTGATGTCTTGACACTAAAAATAATCTGCTGCAAAACGAAGTGTGTCAATACTGTCTGAAGACTGTCAATACTGTCACTTTGGACCGAACTACGTTATGCGTTCAAATTTCATGTGTCTCACTCTTCGTCCAATGTTTCTCCAATTTTATTATTTAATTAATGTAACTCGCACCGAAATTGTAACGTGTATCTTTGAATAAATTCCCTATTCTTTGAGTTACAAAACGGTTATGTCCGTTGATTTCGTTTATTGCACTGCACGCAATTTAACTTTTAGATTAAAAAAAAACAACACTATGGGAAACCATGCCTTAAATTAATCCAGAGTAAAGACTCTACTGACTTTGATGTTTTTTTACGGACCTCTTGACACTTGTGTCGTATAAACCTGTGTTGTATAATCGAACATTTAAAATGGTGTACCTTTTGTTATTTGTCGCAACGAAAATATATGAAAAATGTTAATAATTGAAAATACTTAAAATTTGTATTGTTTATTTATATACATAGACTAGTCTATCAATGTACTATCAATTATTAAATCAAAATCAAAGTACAATGATTAAATCAATGCTTAAATTTAATAAAATGAGTTCTGAAATAGTTTGCAGTAGGAAAAGAAAGGTCCATGGCTCACATCTCTGGAATATTCAATAAATATTTTAGATATTTAAATATTACATGTTGCTACAATGTTACATCTAAGAGTTAGAAGACTCTAAGACTAGAAAAATTTATGCTATCAATTATTAAATCAAAATCAAAGTACAATGATTAAATCAATGCTTAAATTTAATAAAATGAGTTCTGAAATAGTTTGCAGTAGGAAAAGAAAGGTCCATGGCTCACATCTCTGGAATATTCAATAAATATTTTAGATATTTAAATATTACATGTTGCATATATACAATGTTACATCTAAGAGTTAGAAGACTCTAAGACTAGAAAAATTTATGGACAAGTAGAGCACAGATGAACAAAACATTTGCAATAAAATATTTGGACAAAATATTTCAAACCGCAACTTTAAAAATGTATTTACATGAAAATATTACCAATGTGTCACCCAAATCAAACAATAAGTCAACTGAAGTAAAACATGGTGAACTTATCCCTAAAAAGAAATCAAAATGGTACATTTCATCATCTGCTAAGAACAAAAAATTATACACCTCTGACGCTTATATTGCAGAATCGGCCTTATTGTTTAAAATGTGGCGATTCTGCATTTGTGATTAAAGACTAATAATTTTTAATTAGATATAGTATAATTATAATTAAGAAGAGATATCATTAATAATAGAGCTTAATTAAGATTAAAAAATATAAAAGTAATTAAGAAGACACCATATTATTTTTGAAAAGTTTTCATGTTGTAAATTCAAGCTATTAAAATAACCTAATATAAATAATATAAACAAATGTGTTTTGGTTATATATATATATATATATATATATATATATATATATATATATATATATATATATATATATATATATATATGGGTATAACAAAATAAAAAATTCATACGGAATGGTTAATTTATGTTTACAATAAATGTGTAAACACAAATAACAAAGAAAGCGATATTTAAAAAAAACTAGTCGATTTGACGTATTTGAAAATATCGATAATAAAAACGAAATACTCATTTCATTAAAATTTTAAAGCTTATAGGACCTATTCAGGAATTAGACCCTTTTTATTCATTCGATGCGATTTTATAGATGTTATTTTTAATTATTAAGCATTTAGTCTATACGTAAAATACAACAGACTTGAAAAACACAATAGCAGAGAAAACTAAAAACAACCGCAGACAGCTCAAGAATACATTAAATTATTTCTAAAGGAAATCTTTTATTGAGTAAAGTTATTTCAGATGTTAAACTTGTAATAGGATTTATACTTTTAACGGAATTAATTAAATGTTACTTTCATTATTCATTTTGCTTTGTTTTGTATTGTAGTGGTGTAATTTCACAATAACTTAAAGCTTTAGTGAAGACATAAATCGTATTATATTTAAGGAAAATAGAATTATAGAATTTCTTCAATAGTTTTGTGTTTATTGTGTGGTGGATATATATATATATATATATATATATATATATATATATATATATATATATATATACTTTTGGAAACTAAGTAAAGAAAAAGTCATACATACATTGAATTCAGATGGTGATGAGAATGTATAGACTAATTTTGAATATATTTTTAATTTATAATTTCAATGAAAGAATAGATTATTAATATTAGAGTGGAATATCAGTTTTACGGTTCTATAGCTAAATTAGCATTCTTGCAGTTTCGTCATATCCATCTGTATGTCATATTCGTTTTACTCGCAAACTATTAGTGCTATAAAGCTGAAATAACATCTGAAAAGTTTCTACATATTTATAAGATCTACTATGTTATGAAATAAAATATTAAAAAAATATTTTCATTACCTCACCTGTATATAAAGCGGATCTGATTTTTTTGTATATAACGAATATTTTTTCGCTACAGTATTTTAAAATGTGCATTTACTATGAGATATGCTAGGCAAAAGTTTATATTTACGTAGTGAAAAATAATACTAATATTTGTAAATAATTTAATAAAAATGTTATGTACGCTCGAAAGTCCATGTGCGTTTGAGAGTGTACGGAATCCTTGTAGTGCGAGTTATACTCGTACTTAACAAGTCTATTCATTGCACGTATCATATTCACTTCTATCAGCGTCGAATAGATGGTGACAAGGGAGCATAAAAACTTTATTTTTCAAGGAATAAGTTTCGCTATGTCAGCTTTCATACGGCACATGTTATATATATATATATATATATATATATATATATATATATATATATATATACACACACACACACACATATATATATATATATATATACATATATTGCATCATTGCCCAGCGTGTCGATAAGACTTTATTGTCCAAATCTTTATATTTATTAATGCAAGTTAATCAAAGTAATTTGGCATTGAGCATTCATTGAATGTTGTTATACAAATGTATCTTAAAAGTTTTGGGGGTTTTCTGTCACACTGCAGAATCTCATAAAATTTTCCAACAGAAATTTAATTTTGAATTTTAAATAAGTCTTCAATGATATTTAATTCTATGGATACCTTAAAAAATTATTGCGGCTTACGACTTACTTCGAATGAGATTAAAATATATTTGTTTCTTATTTCCACATGTTTATGTAATTCAACTGATTCTTAATGTAAAGTTTCTTCACAAAAAAGTCTATGATTTAGAGACGGACAAACCTAAGAACGTGTACACCAAAATTACTGAGTTTCCTTTTATATCACCATTTAATTAAAGAAACCTTTAAATGGGAAATCCAAAAAATAAGAAGTAAATATTACAATTACGTCCCAAGAACGCGCTTAATCATCTTACTAAATTTGTTTTCGTGTGTATCAGAGACAGCGTACTAATATTCTTTACTACTTTGCTCTTGCGAATTTTACATTATATAACTAAGCGAAATGTTATAAAAATGTTTGTCATTAGGCAACGCATAATTTAAAAAAATGAATCTATCCTACAAAAACGGATTAGAAGAATTTACGAAAATTATAAAGGAGTTAGGCTTTATCGCTACTCACTTTATCTAGAAAAATATAAGAGGAGAAAACATTTAAAAAGATAACATAAAAGCACTCTAGGCTATTCTTAAAGGCATTTAAATTTAAAGTAAGTGAATTTAACCTCAGCCTAATAAGTAAAATAGTAAAGGACAACCACTATAATAGTAAATGATAACAACCACTTCTAGATAAAAAAATGAGAGTATATTACAAAAAGTAAAAAAAATAAACAAAAAATTATATTTATTTATTCTATTAAACGTGGCGTTAGAATAAAGTTAAATTAATGAAGGGCCATCTTCTAAACGAAAGCCGATTCTACTGTTTATTTTCTGTCCGACAAAAATTGTTTCACGCACTTTAATTTGTGACAAAAATTATTCCGTAATTTTTTTTTAATCTAATTAGATCGTCAAAAATGATTTAATACGACAAATTATTTTCATATATTGTATTTTCTAAGAAATTTAAAAAAATTCCTACATTTTAATTGGATTTACAGTGTCTGTAGAATTAAATATAAGACAATATCGTATTATTAAATCTCTCTTACATATGAAACACTAAAATACAAGATTGTTTTTAATTTGGTTATCGTATTTCCCTTATCATTTTCATTATATGTGTACATAGATTGAACGCTTCCGCTATCGCGGTAGCCTTCGATAGCCTTGCATGACAAAAGTCAGTTGTTTTCGACGTGATTAACCCAAATTTCGGTCGGTGCTTAAAGCATTATGGTTAAAGAAATTAGTGGGCGTGAAAACGAAACGACATAATTACTTCATTATTTATTGTCAAAAAATTATTCTGTTCCGAGTTCTCGGGGAAAAGAAATGAACTTCTAAGGTCATTTTCATGTTTCTAGAGAATACTCAAACTCTACCTACTTAAGGTAAAGTTCATACCGTTTGCTTTTTCTAAAAGTATTTGATAGCTTAATAGAAGTAAAGGTGACAACCATCCAAACTTTTAAAATTGCTACCTAATTGTCTTTCCTACTATATTTTGCTTCATAACATATTACATAATGCGGGTCGAGAGTACGGTCACCTAATATGGAAACGTGTCGCTTGCCTTCATTAAAAACGTTCTCCGTTTGATTTATATTCTCAGTCTCTTCCTTTTTGAGAATTTGCCAGTTCTAAAATTAAAAATACTTTATTCTCCTGTTACCTTCTTTGATGCTCATATATTTTTTATTACCTCTCACTGAAAATGTAAAAAAATTGAGCGTATACTTATGTAAGCATGTTAGAAGTTATACTTGTTTAGCATAATACAAGAATAACTTTAATTAGCACGCAAATAATTAATCGAAATAAAATAATAAAAGGACTAGAACGTGATTATAAACACGGTTGATAAAATCTAAATTCAATTAACTAATTAAATTTTAACTAATTTATAATTTAAAATGAAAATAAACACTCATAGAAATTTAACTCACTTTGAGAAATACACGTAAACTATATTTTAAAAAGCTTATAAGCATATTTCTATCACGAATATACACAATAAATAAATGTTTTTTATTATATTGACCACTACTAAATTTCAATTAATTAAAAATGTTATTTAAAAGCACAGATATAACTTAGATTTATATGAATATAAACACATGTTGCATTTTTACAAATACCTCAATAATTAACAAGAATTTAGTATCAGTCACTACACGCATGTTTAGTGAACAACTTCATCCTGTCGATTGTTGTTGCATCGTGCACGCGCATTGTAAAATTTTACTCTCATCATTTTTTCGTAAAGAAGTATATCTTTAAAAACGTTACACAAATAGTAATATATTATAATTTTTTTATGAGACTGAGTAATAGATCGATAAATATCACATACTTTTTCCATATTTTCACAAAAATATTGAATGATAATGAAATTAAATTTGTTTAAGTGGTATGTCAAAAAATATTATAGATTTTAACATGTTTATTTCCAAATGATATTTACTTAATATTTTTGGTGAAACGACATGTGTCATGCTAAAATTAACGTTTCTAGCATAATGTAATATCAGTGTTTAAGTCTAAACATGTTTAACAAAACTCTATCTAGATATTTTTTAGATTTAATCAAGAATTATTATCTATCAGTGGTACGTATAACGACAAAAATAGAAACGAATTTCGTTCCTTATCTTAAAAATTTTAATTAAAAACTGAGAGAGCTGTCGTATAGTAGAAAATTACCATTGACGTACGTTGTTACTATCTTGAGAAGAAATGGTGAAAAATGGTTTTCAAGTTTTTAATTTCAGACTGGGAATTCTTTAGTTCTTTGGGTGTGGGAATTATACTAAAATATTATTACGCCTCAAAGCTACATACATAATTTTTATGAATCGCTGAATGTATACCTGTATTAGATGTATTAAAGATATATACTTACTCGGATAGATAATAAATGGTTTTCCAGTTTCTAATTTCGGACTGAGAGTTCATTAATTGTTTGGATGTGGGATTTATACTAAAGGAATACTACGCCTCACAGCTTCTTATATAGTTTTTACGACTCATCGAATCTACACCTATATTGGTTGTATTAAGTATATATACTTACTTGGATAGGTTATAAATGGCTTTCGAGTATCTAATTTTGGACTGGGAGTTCATTTATTCTTTGGGTGTGGGAAATATATTAAAATAATGTTGTGCCTTACAGCTCCTTACACAATTCTTATCAAGTCATTGTATCTAATCCTGTAGAGGATGTATCGAAGATAGTACTTACTTGGAGGTGATAAATGATTTTCAAATTTCTAATTCCGGATTCGGAGTTCATTAATTCTTTGGGCGTGAGAATTATACTAAACGAATATTATGCCTCATAACTTCTTACATAGTTTTATGAGTCATTGAATCGACATTTTGTATTGGATGTGTTAAAGATATATACTTACTAGGATATATAAAAAGCGTCAACAGTTTTCACGAATAGTCTGGTTTAGCTATACCCTCTTCGTGTTATTTGAATGCCTACATTATAATTGTAATTTACAAAGAACGTACAATTCCGACAATATTAGAAAGACAAAATAAGGGAAATATAGGAAGAATAAATTACATTAAGGGCATAACTTAGTTAATATTTGCAAGGAAATAATTTAATTATTTTAAACAAAGTCAGAATTTAGTGTTTTCCCACAGCAATTTATTACTTTTCTTATTTAGTCTTACTTCATATACCATTAAAATATTATTAAAATAATTTAATTACCTACAATTTTAATTCATTATATCTCTTTTGATGAAATAAAGGTGGGTACACACTTATGTATATTATTACACAATATCTATATTGTAATTTACCGTCCACAATCAAATGAAACTACGTGATGTAGTATTATTTCTACTATCTTTAATTTCTTTACCACAAGTGGTGGTGGTTAGTGGTAAAGAAATTAAAGATAGTAGAAATAATACTACGTCACGTAGTTTCATTTAATTGTGAATAATGAATTTCTACAAAATTAATGCCAAATATATTCAGTAATTTACCGTGTATTTTTTTTGTAATTATTAACAAGTTTACATAAAATGTTATGAAAATGAAATAATGGAGTAAAAGTGGCTTAACGTAACATTTGTGAACTATTATTACAGACGACATAAAATATAATTTGTCTGGAAGCATAGATCAACTTTTGGTGCAATTTAAATTTTATTTTGATTAATAAGCTCTACAAAAAGGAAGTAAAAGGTCTTTTATAACATATGTTGGCAATTACTTTACTTACTTTCATAAGAACTTGTCTACTTGTGTTGAATACTAAAAAGAACTTTTATGTACGTTAGGATAGAAATTAAAATCATCATTATGTAAAATGATGATATGAATTGTTATCCTAAAAGTCAAAACTAGAGCGAACATTTAATGGAAGTCATTCAGCGAGATTGGAAGACAGATGCTTAATGACACAGTACTCGATAAAATGTATTTTATAAGCCTCAAAAGTATTAGATGTAATATATATATATATATATATATATATATATATATATATATATATATATATATATATATATATATATATATATATATATATATATATATATATATATATATATATATATATATACACATACTGTTGTTAAATTGATAAAGCAAACCGATTTCTATGGGTTTCTTAGTACAAATAATAATCATTGTTATATTATAATAATCTTTTTTTGCCCACCTATCCCATAATTGGGATACACGACTTAAACATTAACGTAAAAGTTAAGTGTTTAGTATTGCATGCACTATTGCGTGTAATACTAAACTAATACTAAACTAGTATTGCACCACTCTTTATCATCAAACCATAGCGAACATCTTATGCTTTGAATCTATTGCTTTGAATTTTGAGCGATACCAGTATTACCTGGCAGAAGAAAAAATAATTATACTGATAGTCGAGTGTTCTTCTTCGTTGGCACTATATTTATGATAATTAAACATTTAAATGTAATTATGGAAAATGTTGAAAATGAACATAAATTAATGAACAACAAATTATTTCACATGAAATCATAAACCTGCCTAGTAATTCTTTAAATTGAAAGAAAATTCAACTAAATTTAAGGATTTTAAACATTTTCAAGGTTCGGTACCGCAAAAGGAAAAACGGAACTCTTCTAAGATCACTAGTGTGTCTACCGGCCCGGCCATCAAAGTATTTTTTCTTAGAAACCACTTAACGTACTTGAAATTTGTTATAGTAATAAAATATATTAATCCACACCTTAATAACTAAAATTGAAAGATATTCATTTGGAAATTTTCGGGAGGCCAAGTTAAGCATTCAATGAAATTTCGGAAGTGAAAACTTCTTTAGGCGCGTTGAGAGATTTTTGGTATGGGAAAATATTATGGGTACACGTCACCGTAATGTTAATAGGATATTTGTAGCTATGACTTTGCCGTATCGCCCTTGGCGATATATATATATATATATATATATATATATATATAAATATTTATATGTGCATTCATTTTCCTATTTTCTCAGAAACCACGTGAACTTAGAAATTCAAAATTTGATATAGTAACATATCTGATTACTCCGCATATATTTTACTAGGTAACTTTTGTATATTTCAAAAAAATACACAAAAAACGGCATTCGACCCTCTTTATTCCAAAATTACTAAGCCAAAAACGATAGAAGAAAGAAGGTTGATAAAATCTGAGCGGAAGGTATAGCGATCATACAAAAACTTATAACTTTCAGTACCTTTCAGTACTGAACCTTCAGTAGCAAACACCACTTCGGTTCTAAATAAAACTAAAGACGGAAAACTTACAGTCACTAAAATATCAGTTCGTTACGCAAGCCGCCCAAATAAAATGCGCGGGACCGGCTGCTTGGCCCCTTTTTATGATTGCCGTCCTATCGGTCATAAACTAGAGGCGCAAGTGTGTATGTAACGGCCGAATCAAATTATAGTTAGGGACCGACATAGTTCAGATTCCCCACTAAATCCTTCGCGTGAGCTTTCCGCCCTCCAGCGAAGCTTTCCGCCCTTGCGTGCGAGGTAACACGCTTTAAGCTTCGAAACCTTTCTATAGATTCCTCCGCAACGTGGCAAATTACAACGTATTTATGCGTTGTAATTTCCGACCTGGGTTAGGGCAGGATTCCGTGTGTTTGTGCAGGTGTGAGGTAAGCGAGGCGGTTCTTTTAAATGGGAAAGTTTTTGTGGGCGTTCTATGCCGATGGAAGTTGGGAGATTAATTTTTGGTGTGGATGTGGGTTTATTAAAGTGCTCTGGAATTTAGTTTCCGTATTTAACTTGGACGGTATCTCGGTTACACGATATATATAACTTTCGAATAATGAGGTTGCGTATTACATAACCAAAACTTGTATCGTTTTTTCTTTTCTGCTTAGGAAAAATTTAGTTGATGTAGTTTGGATTTATAAAATAGAATATGGAATCAATTATAGATATAAAGTGGCTTATTTTAAAATATATGGAAAATTCTGATTATAATAGATAATTCGTATCAAATTTATTAAAAAATTTTCACCTCAAATACCTTAAACATTGGTTAATTTAAAGAGTACTGATGTTCGTATAACACGACGGTTTCTACATCATGATTCTTCTTCAATTAACCGTATTAAATTTTCAATAAATATCTTTATTATCATTAGTATTTCCATTCATAAAATAAGCTTTGAAATGAAATCATAAATGGGATAAAATGAAATTTCGAACTAGAAAATTATTTCCTCAACTAGCACATTAAATAAAACTTTATTTAGTAAACGATCAATAATGCGATCAAATTAAGCATGTACTCGTAAACAAATTTCTTAATACTGCGAAAGAACTGACAGTTTGTAATATCACGCCATTAAAGTAACGATACTTTGAAATTTCAAGTAAGTGTATAAATTAACCTTCTTGGATTTATTTCAAATACAGTTTCTATTGTAGTTTAATAGTATTTATTTTCTATCGCGGTAACGTTATATATATATATATATATATATATATATATATATATATATATATATATATATATATATATTAATTTTATACTCGGAGAAAACACGCTTGTCACATTAATTTACCCTTGCTTTCGAACAATAGATATATTAAGACAAAGCGTGCAACGTTACCTGCACAAGGATCCACGAAAATTGTCATTTTAATTAATTAGAATTAAGTTCCGGGCCAAGCGGAAGTTAATTGCGACGCCCAGAGCCATAGAAAACAGTTCATTTTCCCACTACCCTTCCTGTCTCTAATCCTTTATTTGCGGTTTTATAACTATATTTATATATAAACATCTTATAATCCAACCCAAAGCCGCCACCTTCATTTTCATTAAAATGAACAGCCGTTTGAATAGTTTGAGCCTCGGAGCGGTGAATGTCTGTCTTCATATGAATATTCAAAATGTATGATGTAACGACTTAGTTAGCTTTGTGAAAAGGAAGATGTAAACTCAGGATTAAGTTGTGGGTTTCATTATAACTTACACGTTGAAAATTAATGAACAAAGATTCGGAGAATATTTAAATACAGACACAATAATAATATCTTAGGTTAATTTGTAAAATTTTCAAATTCTGCTTTAATGTCATTTATCAAAATGCTTTGATCAAAACACTGGCAAATTTCCATGAATATTCAGGCCTTATAATGTTATAGTTTTATATTACCTTTGGAATTATGATTCGAAAGATAACATAAAATTACACATAAATGGTCCTTTCTTTGTTAAATTATGTTACCTATCACTTTATCGTTTTTTTTGGTATCTGTTATATATTAATAAATAAACGCTTTTTTCTTACTTACTGAATAGTTATTGCTATTACATGAAGCGTTTGGGGAAACATCCTTCTTTCGTATGTATTTAATTTTTCTTGTTCTTTAAATTCTTGACATATTTCAATACTACAGTCTATAATATAGTAGAAGCAATCAATGGCCGGAAAGATCTCGATGAATATGAGTGATTGAACATATGGTATCTATAAGAAGCTTTATAATTTTTTTTAACTGAAAATTCACTATGATCTTGTTAATACCATAATAAAATATTTATAAAAACAAAGAGATGTTCGGACATTATGACACTTGTCTCTAGATAGTTTGTCACATATGGTTTCAAAACATTATGTTGCGAATTTCTTGCTGCATTTTTTTAGCTACTCTTAAATAATTAAAAATAATGTATTAAATTTGCGTCGAAATAGCTCAATACAAAACATTAAAAGAACTCAGAACTAAGATTATTTAAATCAATAAAAAATAATCTGTGTTTTTGTAGTACTTTACATTCATCAATATCGATAGGAAGATAGAAGAATATGTATCAACAATTATTTGTCAAAACATGTTTAGAAATCAAACTTTATCTGTCGATTAACACGTACAATATACAACTAATTGGGCGGCTTATATTAGCACATCTTTGTTTGTGAATCTGCCGGCATTTTCTAATACATTCTGCATATTTGCTACCTAGATTCTATACCTTTAATTTATCGCCAAAGAGCATTAATAACTAATTGCAAAATATATAATTTTTACAACCATACACTTTTTGCCGATGGATTCACAGAAAGAAGTTAAACTATGGCTGTATTTTACTACTTTTATTATGAAAATTTGTAAAACTTCATACCTAGCTCTCGGATTTTTGAAAATTATTTGTGTTTCATAAACTCATAATAACTAACTAACGTGTAACATATACTTTATTGTTTATTTCCGCTTGCATGTTAGAAAAATTGTATTACGTATTCATTACATTTTCTTGCGATATCATGATTATAACTTACATCTTATTCGTCTAATCTCCTGTTAAATTTAATACCGTCTATTATTCAACGTACAATATTGTCGAATCCACATATTGTATGTCACAAAATTTGATTACTTGGAAGAGCAATAACAGTAAATTCGCATCTGCAAGACTACGCTTATAATTACGGGAATATTAATTTTTCTCTTGAAGGATTTATAACGATCAGTCAAAGTAATGCTGGTGGCACGAGTAGATAACTTATTTACATAAAACGATCTTCAATCTTTGTCGGGAAAATAACATCCACTTATGTTGTCAAACCTGGGGCTATTTCAATTACTACGTCAACCTTCGATCCTGTATCCTATTGTACAAAGATACAGTAAAAATCATTAGATACTTTTGTGTTTCACTATTTATTGAGACGATTTATTGCTGAAAAACGGTTGTTAATAAACCGGAGAACATTTGATATGAACGATTGAACCAAATCTGAGACTATTATATTTTTCTACGCCATTGTTTTCAACATATCAGTTTTACTAACCTGAATTTATAACAAGTAGCCTAATGAAATTACATTTATTAAACTAAAAAAAAAATTGCGTCATATTTCAAAATTGTAAATGGATATCTTTTTCACATAATTCTGTGTATGCATTAGAATATATATATATATATATATATATATATATATATATATATATATATATATATATATATATATTCTAATGCATCAAAATCAATTTCCCCCACATCAACACTGTGCGATCTAACTAGATAACCAATGTCATAATTACTATAAAAGCACAAAATAAAAAAACGATATTTTACTGTACCTATTTTACTGTATCCTACTTGGATGTATTTAGTATAAAATATTTTTAAGATTTTGTTAATTCGTAATTAACGAATTTAAAAAAAACATGTTTATTTTTCAAATATAAGATCTATTTCATATATGACACAATATACATGTATATATACCAAGGATTTTATGAAAGCCCGACGATCTAATACGTGAATTTGATAAACAATATGCCGGGAAATGTCCAGCGAAGAGATAAATTACATGGAAATGTGCTCGTGGATATATAAATATATTTCTTATAATGGTATCATTTCGAAAAACAAAACATTTTAAAGAAATTTCTACTGAAGATAAAGGTTCTATTTTGTTTGTATTGTGAAATGCATACAATTTATTTCAGTATTCACATTCACAATATAGTAGACATTTATTTAAAGACTGACAATTTTTTATTTATGTATGACATTGTGAATAGAGATCAAAATTCTGCAAGTTTTCGACAAATGAAAATTATTTGCTTTACGGAAAATTAATTAAACATGTGGCATGACTTTTACAAAATATAACAGCAAAGTTCAAGGAAACTGATTTAAATTAAGAAAGTGAAAATAATATGTATATATTGGCTTTTTAACTAAAAGTTTCCCCTTTTATTTGAATATGCTATTTTCTGAATCATTAACTATACGTTTGGTTATATTTAGCGATATATCTATTAGACAATATTACTTTTAAAATAGATATAAATCTACACTTGGTTCTTTTAACAGAAGTGTTTGTGATTCGATTTTAATTAAATAGAACGAATCTGTTAATAGTGATGTGTGTTTCGCATTATAGAGAGTAGCAATCATTAAAATGAGTATTAGCGTGTATATCTATTCACTGTGTACATATCATTTTAAAACACCAGCGGTATCCATTTCATTTAATAATAAGTCACGGTTAGATTTTGCGGTTAATTTGAATGCTATGGGGAATTATTACAGAGTATTACTTTATTTAATTCTCCCTCCGTCACGTATAACCGGTTAATGCCGGGGTTTGAAATTTATCTGCACGACACGGACCGGTTTCTTGACCGAATGACGTTCGTTTAATTTATCCATTCACGGCGTGGGTATCTTTTTACGCGGTTTAATAGAAACGTTCATAGCGGGGCAAATTGCATGGACTCATGTATGTAACTATATATGATATAAAAATGAGTACTTGGTCGGCGTAAGTGATAAAAGAATTTATTATCAGCATAAATTTATATTAATAAAATACAGATTATTTCATTTAAAATTAAAATCGAGTTGATATACAACAGGAGACATTGTGAAACTGAAGGTAGTCGGTTTGAATGTAGCAAAAGGTTGCATGAATTTGTATGAATAGCTATAAATTATTTTTAAATAAAAAGTTTTATATTCTTCGTTTATCTAAATAGCATGGTTTCAAGGTTTATTATAACCTTTATTTCTTTTGTCACATTTAGCAATATTTCACTTCAATAAATGAAATAATAGCTACTGTTAAAAAAATACTAATTGCACAGATTTTTATAAAAGTGTAGAGTTATAAAATTGTGGAAAAGATGAAACTAATAGAGAAGATAAAAATATTAATCGCTTTAAACATTTGAGAAGGTTTCTTTTTTTCTGCAGGAGTGAGTAAGACGTAAGTTTAAAACCTACATAAAAGCTCAACAGTTCCTGTTCATCTATACTCGACCATTTATTAAAACAATAAAAGTAACAAGGCCTATATAGCGCCTAGAATGGCATCCTATGGCGGAACATTATAAATAGAAGATGTCATCAAAAGGGAACCTTTCACAATCCTCGGCAGTGAGGGACCGGTTCAAGATGAAAAAGAAAGAAAAGTCTGTAGGTCCAAAACGCTTTCAAAAAAAATTCAGGGTCTTCACATAAAATATTGAGAAGAAATCGATCATTTTTTAATTGTTTGCCCTTGTGTGTTTTTGTTTGTTTCTACGCTTATCATGCAAAAACTTTTTATAAACTCTTGAATGTTATACAGCTAGTAATAATAGGTACAAACCTATTATTATATTATTAACTGCATACAAATAAAATATAATTTTACCGCGAAACAATATTTTCTATGATAGAAATCATAAAAAAACACAATGTTTTTCTTTGTTTTCAAAGAATTTAATTTTAACTTAATAATGAAAATGTAATTAAATCACTCTCAAGTGAGGTGACAACGAACACCAATCAAAGTGCATGACGTCACTTGTTGGCAAATATTACTGTTTGGTTAACATTATTTTATAGTAATTTCCGTTCAATTTCTTCGAAATTTGCTTACTACTTCCTTTGAAAATGATTCTAAAAAGTTTTCCCATGATGAAAAGCGAATTTATTAAGACAAACAGTTCGAATCTGCCGAGTATTAATTGTTTTATGGTGGTCAATTTCTTCGCAACAAACAGTAACTTCTGGTCTGCTGAATATAGAAAAGTGAAGACCTCCACGTAAGTAAGATACCAAGAATTATTATTTCTGCAACCGATAATGAGGCCAAGTAATTATTTTATTTAGTTAAGCTAAAAAGTTAAACTGAGTAATTAAAAAAATTGTTTGATTTTGAGGTTATTTTTTGACTTTGAAAACTTTTTGCTTTTTTTTCAATTTTTGTCTGCGAAACTAGAATAATAATGACTTTTAATATAAGTAAAATAAAAAAATATTATCAAAACTTACATCAAAATGATACATTTTAGATTACGGAACAAGTGTCGAATCCCTGCGGGCTAGCTGAAGCCACATTTTCCTATAACTTTTCGAACGTGGAACGTGAATAAATAGCTTTTCAAGTATTTTAATTATAGTATTTGCAAACTGGGACACCGCATAAAACTTAGAACTCATCTTTTACTACAAAATTACAAAAAAATATTTTATATCACCTTATCAGTTTACCAGTGTTTGGGAATATGTGATATCACAGGGGTCACGTGAGAAATATTGGCGTTTTGGAGCGAAATACTTGATTTTTAAAGTATTAGTAAATGATATTAAATATTGCGAGTTATATTAAGTATTTATGCATAACTTTAAACACTTTCCTAATAGTAGTCAAAATTACTATTTCTAATTCTTATTTTAATACAACATTGAAATATTAATTACAAACATTTTAACCAATCTCCTGCGACATTACAATTTCTACTCACATTCAATGACGACGTAAAAGTTTCACTTTCTCGAATCTATATTCATAAAAAGACGGCCACTTACAAAGACTAGTTTTTCAATAAAAGCCATCGGCAAGAGTTTGAAAGAGATAGAATAATAAGTCTGAGCTTTCAAGTTGCTATTAACAATCATTTGGAATTGTAATTTAGATATTCACTTATCAGTCTGTTATTGAAAGGCCACCGAACGAATTAGTAGCAAATTCAATACGTAAACCCTATAAAAAAAGCAAATAAATAAAAGATTTACAAAAAGTTATGGAAGACATCGAGAGTAAATTAATTAAAATTCGTTTTCCTTTTAATATAGGCCTTGTAAAATATTTCCGCTAAAATTACGAATTTAATGTTAAAATATCTAATAATATAATATCCAATAATTTAGAATACATCGAAATTAAACGTCAATAAGCCGTACCTTAATAGCCAATATATTTTTTCTTTAACGCCCAAACAATCGACCGCGTACCTCATAAAATACCACTCAAAAGACCAACGCATCGTAAAATGTCATAATTACCCTCTCGAAATTCACAAACTCACCTCAATATTATTCAGAACCCAAGTAGCATAACTCAAACAGTACGATGGCGCGACGTAATGGCAAATTTCAAAAGAGCGTTGCGGTAACGATTGTCAACTCATAAAAATGACATAAACGTTCATGGGCTCGTGCATAAAGGAAATGGTAGTGCAGTTCAAGTCGGACCATCAAGTTTATGCAGTTTTGTCTCTGGGGAGAGTCTATACGACTGTTCTTCGTAGAGTTTGCGGTTCGTAGATACTCGTAAACAGAATATTTTATCGCTGGTTAGAGAAATTCTCTTCATTCGAATCTTGTGGCTTAAAACCAATAGGCCGTTTTGAGCGCAAATTGCTTATAACTTTTATCGTGTATTCATTTTATTCAATTCTGATGTACTATGTTTACTATGTTTAATAATTAATATGTACTAAATTTATTATGTACTATGTTTAATAATTATATGTATGCAAGTTTCGTGCTGCTAGACCTGATTGGTTTGATATTGGTTATGAAAGAAGACAAAATCGTATACAATTTGTCTTGCATTAGGTAATGCGATAAGTTTTCCACTATTTCGAATGAAGAATTAATATTGCAAGTTTTATAATCTATAAGAGGTGACGGGGATTTATTTCAAATTACTTTATTGTTTTTGTTAATAAATACTAATCTGATAAAACCTGAAACTAAGTATTAATAAGAGTAATTTTGAGTCTTTTTTTGAAAATATATAAATTTAACATTCCTTTATTATGCTTCATTTTATACGATTTGGAATCAAATGCAACTCGAAATATCCCACTTATCACAAAAACATTTGTAAACTTTGATTAAAAACGCCATTAGGGAAAACAAGTAAAAGTAATCTTTTTTCGTATTATGTAGATCCTAGAGGAAAGATGAGAAATTCTTGGAAGAATCAGATAAACACCCACAGGTGTTCCATGTAATTCTTCTAAACATGTCCACCTTCTTTTTTTTTTAATCTGTAATTATTAAGTTTTTATATATTCTCCAAAATCAGATAAAATTATCATTTGAAACTATTTTATCTACTTAGAAAAAACAATATTTTCGGCCACTCAGCGTTCCCAGAGAAAGTTTCGGTAATAATTTTTTAAAATCATGTTAAAAACAACAAATAGTCGTGATAAATTTATTCTATATTGCTTTTGACTTAGTTTATGTTTTTTTTAATAAAGGTGTTTTACATTGTAATAAAGATTTATGAAGTACGCATGTTATGTAAAACGACGAAATAAGTAATATTTTTATAAAACTTTATTATTTTTATAATAAACGATGTTTTTATTGTAATAAAGATTTATGGAATACGCACATTATTCGAAATGACAAGACTTACGAAATAAACAACAATTTCATAAAAGTTTAGCGACGAAAGCAAAAATAAATATACATAATAGTATTCATACATTTATGTTAATAAAAATCTATAGATTATGGAAGTCAATCTTGAAAACTTGAGAAAAAAATTATGAAATTTTGTAAAGATTGAATACCGTTGGAATGACGTCGTTGTGGAATATTTGCTTAAAAATGTGCTTGATGCAATAAAAATCTAAAGATTCTGCGAAAATGTGAATTATTGTGAAGTAGAAAAGTGATGATTGTTGATTGTGAAGTTGAAGGATGTTGAACTAGTTTGATAATGGACTATAAAAATAGAAGAGCATGGATGAAAACAAAGAAGCGAAATAATTATATCAAGATAGTAAGGTATTCCATCTTATCACCGTTACTTACCTTATTTAGGTTGAAAATACAATATAATGTACGAAGATTAATACAAAGTTTTGAATACATTTTTTGTTTCACTATTTTGCGCGTTCCTGTAATATAAACGATGTTCTTGAAAGATGTTTTTCATTATTCAACGTCGAATCTTCAGCTTAAATAAGATCATATTTCTTAGTCTCGTGTAATTATACCATGTACATGTAATGTTAATAATGTTAATACATAATATACAAGGTAGGAGTAAATGAAAAATTATGTAATGCTTAGAGTCGGTAGTAATAAATTGCAAATTTGTGGCCGTAAATAACTAATTTTACGTTAAATGTTATTTATGAAATATGGTACATATTTCATACTTTTATTCGATTGAACATAATTTTCGACCGAACATGAAATTTATAATATCTGCCAATCGCATTTTCATAAAAGCTGAATAATTTTAATCAAATATAGTGAACGCTTTTTCTGTCTTTGTACTAATAAAACATGCTATGAAGTAGAATTAATGACTCATTAAACTACATCAAAATTTTACTACTTGTTAAAAAATCGTGTCAGCCCAAAATTTAATCCAAATAATAAAAATTTTATGCGTAAACGGTATCGTAAATTGTTTCTTTCCGCAGCGGATAAATATATTAAGCCGATTTAATATATTTATCTGCTACAGAAAGAAACATTATTTATCCAATTTGAATTAGTTTCTTTGCTTGAAACTTTAACATTTGTGACCTTAGTATGACAATGCAAAACTAGCTCTCATTTAACGATCACGTTTCTATTTGAATTTGCCATACGACAGTCAGTAAATTTGACTATATCAACTATATTACGTAAGATTTTGTTCAAAGCTCTCGTTCGTAGTTAATTTGATGTTTAGATGAGATAACTTTCATTTTTATGTTGATAAAAATCAAAAAGGTTTATTCAATTTATTTACTTTAAAACTTAAGGATTCTCCTCACATATATTTTTCTCAATTATGATATTGCGAGATATAATTTTGCACAGAGAAAGAAAATTGCACATGACCTTGTTCTAATTACCATATATAAATATTTCATATGTAGACGGCACTCTTTTCCCGTCTATTAACATCCGATGATGATTTTCCTTTCCCTTTTAACAATATTCGATTATGGCCTTACGATGCGATAATGACCTTTTCTCTTTTTCAAACATCGTGGTCTTCTCCCTTCTACCAATATCTGATTGCAATCTTTTATCTTCGACTAATAATCGACGATGATCTTCTTCATTCTACGAACATCTAATTACCATCTTCTCCCTTCTACCAACATCCGATGATGACCTTTTTCCTTTTACTAACATGGCATTATGATATTCTCCCTTTTTCCAAAATGTAGTCACAATCTTCTCTCCTTTATCAATATTTGATGATGATCTTTTCCCTTCTACCAATATCCTATTACGATTTTCTTCATTCTACCAACATCTAATTACAATTTTCTCCCTTCTACCAATATTCGTTGACAACTTTCGTACGCTAATTTCCCTCATATCCAGATTGGAACTGTGCTCCATTTCAAATTCTAATCAATTTCTAGCTATAGAATTATGAGTATAGAGTATTTGGTTAATACCGGACCTAGCATCGAATTATACGTTCTATTCGCATTGAATTTATCTCTATTATTGATTCTATTTATTGTCTTTTATAGTTTCTCATAAAAGAAAATTTGTTGGTTTTATATTATATTTCTCAACATATTAGCTCCAACTTCTAATAGAAGCAAGGAATTTCTTTGAAATAATAAAAGTAAACTTTTTTAGAACGTGCCCAAATATAATCAACGAATGTATGGTCGTGGCCAGTTATAGAACTAACAACCATACATTCTAACCCTTAAAAAATTACCTTTCCTCTAATCTAGCTGAACTTCAATATGCCACAATATACGATAATGCAGTTCAATGTGGAAAAGTGCATTCGTGTGCATACGTCCATAAACTCGCCTGGAATGATGCGGCCGGGCGCCATCCCTGCTTTTTATGAGGCGTGTCTGACCAAGCCAAAGTTGGCTCCGTAAACATTTCGAACGCAGTAGACTGCGTTATTTCGATGGCCATCGAAGTGATAAATGAAGGCAAAAGAGCAAATTGAACATCAGCAAGGGAAGCAATAGCGGTCATTTAGATTGCATTAAATTATCCCTTGTAGACATTGGTCTTCCAAAAAGACGACTAATTTAGTATGCGATACTCGAAAAGATCCACGATTGTATTCAACAAAAGTTTAAGCAAATGCGTATAATTAAATGTCATGTACTATTCAATATTTATTGTCTATTATTTTTTAAGTTTTAATCAAAAGAACTTGGTCTTCAGCTACGCCCGCGTTAATGTTTAATTAAGGCAGAGGGATTTACATGCTGGTTTTTTTATTCTCAAAATAAATTTATTTTGAGAGTAAAAAAACCAGCATGCACACACACACAAACACACACAAACAAACACACACACACACACACACACACACACACACACACACACACACACACATATATATATATATATATATATATATATATATATGTATGTAATGTCTTATTCTAGTACTACATAATTTTTATATAATTAGCACTAAGGTTCGTTTTATTGTAATTAATCTATTTTTGAAGATAAATAATACTCCATTCACTAATTCAAATTTTAAACTATTTTTTATGTCAATTTCATTAAAATCTACCAAACCATTTTACCGCAATTTAATAATAAACATCCAAAACCCAACTTTCAGATTTATAGTAATATATAAAGGGCAACTATGTTAACGAGGTGATCTAAATATCTACAGGGTTAAATTCATTACCAAGTTATTTTAAAACCTAAAAGCACACATGTTAGAAATCGATGCTCCCACTACTTATTATATTAAGAAAGACAAAAACGAAAGGTAAAGGTGTTCATAACTTTGAAACATATTTTGAGACTCGTTTTGAATTATGTTTACTGTATTTCAAAGTACAATTTACTCCTTTTCTTCTCCGATTGTCCTTTTTGAAGATTAATTAGATTCTCAAAAAGTATTCTTAGACAAAACAGTCAGAAATCCTACAAGTTGATTTTTGTGCCCTTTGTATTGCTAGGTACAAAGAATCAAGAATACCAGTTAATTTATATTACGAAACTTGTAAAAGTTATAGAACAAATATCATGAAAAACATTTTGTACTGAGTATTCGTTTTATTTTATCCACGATTCAATTTATATTTAAAAAAAGCTATTTACTCTTTGATAATAAAGTATAAAGTTGGTAAATACAATTTTTACAAACGTCTGATTTTAATTAATTCACACTTTCTCAAAGCTTCGCGAGGTACCAATTTATTTCTTTAAATAAACTTTGACTAAAAGCTTCCACTGCGAGCCGAGCGTATTTGAAAACCAACCTGGAGTATTCAACTCAACGTGAATAAACAATTGTTTAAAAAAGCGGCCAAACGTCAACCGTCATCCGCGCCACTCTGCGTCAGAAACAGCCCTGATTTATTTTGGGAGATTAGCTGGTATGACACCGAGTAGACAGGCGTCCACGCGACATGAGGACTCGGACAAATTTCGCGTCGAAACTATATTTTATTTTCGGCCTAACAATAATATTATTTACTCTGTTGGGTGGATACGATTCATCAAAACTCGAATGTAATTTTCATTTTGAATTTAAATTTTCAGAGAGATCGAAAACCACGCCTTACGTATGAAGCATGTTTTGTTTTAAGTGTTGCCACTGATTATATACGTATTATTTTTTTTTTAAATAATGAACTGATAGTTTTATTTTCTCTTGATTTGTATTACAAGTAGGGTTCTGAATTATTTAGCAATTATATTCTTATTACTCATTTTTATGTTTGTTTCAGTTTCATTGTATGCTACCAAAAGAACGTAAGATATACAATATTTTTAAAATCTATTGGGTGATAATGATTTAAGCGAAGAAAGTTTAACTAAGTTAAGCTTTTAATTTGTTATATCATTATTGAAATAAAATATGAAATTATAATAGACAACATAAAAGTATGCAGAAAAAAGTACCCAGTTTGTATATCGAAATATTATTTATCAACAGTATCCTCAATGATTTAATCAAGAATTTTTTTTTATCATATTCGAGTACAGAATTCTATAACGTAAACAATGCTTATAATAAATAAACTATAATAATTAACGACTGCCTGTCTACTCGGTGTCATACCAGCTGATCTCCCAAAATAAATCAGGGCTGTTTCTGACGCAGAGTGGCGCGGATGACGGTTGACGTTTGGCCGCTTTTTTAAACAATTGTTTATTCACGTTGAGTTTAATACTCCAGGTTGGTTTTCAAATACGCGCGGCTCGCAGTGGAAGCTTTTAGTCAAAGTTTATTTAAAGAAATAAATTGGTACCTCGCGAAGCTTTGAGTAAGTGTGAATTAATTAAAATCAGACTTAAAAAAAAAGACAATCGGAGAAGAAAAGGAGTAAATTGTACTTTAAAATACAGTAAACATAATTCAAAACGAGTCTCAAAATATGTTTCAAAGTTATCAACACCTTTACCTTTCGTTTTTGTCTTTCTTAATATAATAAGTAGTGGGAGCATCGATTTCTAACATGTGTGCTTTTAGGTTTTAAAATAACTTGGTAATGAATTTAACCCTGTAGATATTTACATCACCTCGTTAACATAGTTGCCCTTTATATATTACTATAAATCTGAAAGTTGGATTTTGGATGTTTATTATTAAATTGCGGTAAAATGGTTTGATAGATTTTAATGGAATTTGACATAAAAATAGTTTAAAATTTAAATTAGTGAATGAAGTATTATTTATTTTCAAAAATAGATTAATTACAATAATATATATATATATATATATATATATATATATATATATATATATGTGTGTGTGTGTGTGTGTGTGGTTGTGTATGTTTGTGTGTGTGTGTGTATATATATAGCTACAAATATATTATATTTATTTTGAGAGTAAAAAAACCTGCATGTAAATCCCTCTGCCTTAATTAAACATTAACTCGGGCGTAGCTGAAGACCAAGTTCTTTTGATTAAAACTTAAAAAATAATAGGCAATAAATATTTAATAGCATATAACATTTAATTATACGCATTTGCTTAAACTTTTGTTTAATACAATTGTGGATCTTTTCGAGTATCGCATACTAAATTAGTCGTATTTTTGGAAGACCAATCTCTACAAGGGATAATTTAATGCAATCTAAACGACCTCTATTGCTTCCCTTGCTGATGTTGAATTTGCTCTTTGAAAAATTCTTGATTAAATCATTGAGGATACTGTTGATAAATAATATTTCAATAATTATTACGTAAAAAGATAGTGAAGGATTTAAATAATTTTTTGCCCGAGTAAAGCCGGTGCGGGTAGCTACTGCAATATACGTACATCGTATAAATCACTGCTGAAGTAATTTACGGGAAATACTATTCAAATACGCACTGATTATGAAATATATATTGCACCTCACCATATATATATATATATATATATATATATATATATATATATATATATATATATATATATATATATATATATATATATATATATATATATATATATATACATATACGAAATATAAATATTGTTTTTATTTTTGTTTTCATTTTGTTTTTATTTTACCGGAAGGTAACACTTAATTTACTCATAAACCTAAGACGGGATATTATAGACAAAACCTCGATATAGAAGTAAAGGATGCCTTTGAAGTAATGTTAAAGTAATTTTAAAGGCATATTAAAGTAAGGGTAAGATATTGCTTAAGATAAACTTCATATACGTATAATATGTATTTATAAATATTGATTATTACTAATACTTTAAGATTACTATTACAATTATATATCTATTTTACGATTATTAAACTTCATTATTTTCCTTTTTTACTGAATATGTTGTCTATTAGATTGTGTAATAAGTAATGCACGTTAAAAAATGTCTCGAATGTTTGAGAGATATTGAAACATTATATGGTTGAGTTTATATAAAAAGCATGCTGGGTTCTTCAAGTTCGTTTAGAGGTTACCTATTTACGATTTAAAATCGAGAAACTATGGTCATTGCTTGCTTTATGAATTTCAATGTGGTCATTTTACAAACACACGTGTCACAGTGTAATCCCCGAAACTGTCTCTGAAGCTAGTGTATAAAAAGCAAGCTGCTTTCTTCAAGTTCTTTTAGAGGTTGCCTATTCACGAGGTAAGATCGAGAAACTATGGTCATTGCTTGTTTTATTTTACAGTAGTAAACACACGTGTCACAAAGTAATCCTCGATGCTGTTTCTGAAGCTACTGTAAGACGATGGTTCCATCGAATCTGGAGTGGCGGTTTTGCGTTAATGGACCAACTTAGATCTGGCTGACAGCTTGATTTTTCATCGTTATATTAAAATCACTTATTGAAGATTCTTTATTTGAAATCAGAACTTGGCAACTCCTTCGTAGATATAAACATATACGAGTTAGGCAAAATATATAATTATGGACAGATACCCCTTGAGCTAATTCAGGATCAACCCAATTTATGTACACAAATGTTATCCCTTCGACGTATATTCAATTGGTTTTTTAACTTTATTACTTGGAATAGGAAGTGAGTTTATTTATCTATAAACTCTAGTAGTTGGATTAAAAGGAATTGAGCAAACCTATGCCAAAATATGAACCCGTTCATAAAATAATAGTCTTTTGTGTTTGGTAGGATATTCATGGAATCATATATTGGAAAATACTTCCTAGTAATGCAACTAATATCCCAACATAGTACTGTGATCGGCTTTAAAATTTGGGACTTGCACTCCTTTATAATACGATTTTTTACAAGATAATGTGCGTCGCATATTGCAAAAAGTATTCAATAAAAATTATCGGAGGTGAGATGGAAAATTATTCCAAATTCCTTATCCATTCTTTATTCATCAGACCTGACACTATCCGACGGTCTATTGAGGCTTTTTTGTAATGCTTCGTGTAGAAAAAGCGTTTGTGATTGGAACCATCTCTGAGAGTATATTAACTAATTTTTCAATTCATACCCTTTCTGTAGCCCCAGGGCCATATTCACTCGTCTCCTTTATGTAACGAACTTAACACATTTACCGAGTGGAGTAGTTTTAGATTATTAACGAAACCTTTCATTTTTTTTATGATTTTATTTAATTCTGTCTGACC
The DNA here is from genome assembly GCA_039881145.1 of Druceiella hillmani. Classification (NCBI taxonomy): domain Eukaryota; kingdom Metazoa; phylum Arthropoda; class Insecta; order Lepidoptera; family Hepialidae; genus Druceiella; species Druceiella hillmani. The sequence continues at coordinate 29,769,067 of JAYKKI010000012.1, read as the reverse complement.
CGGCAGATATTGTTCTGCCCTTTGAAACACAGCGCTACCTATCATGTCCAGATTTTGTGATTTTCCTTTCTTTTGCACTATACTAGCATATATTGTATCATTTTGGTCCATAAATAAAGAATTTGTTAATAACTTGATAATAGCGCCCCCTACCGAATCCTAGCATAACTATGAACCATCATTTTGACATAACATATATATTGTGTGAATGTAGGTTACATTAATCAGTCAAGTTGTTCAGAAATTACACGATCACTAAGAGACGCACCAACGATTATACATAATAAGATTTTTTCCCACATTGGACTACCTGTGCATCCACAAAATTGTGAGTGCTAGCAGTAAATATTTTAATTAAATTCTCTGAAAAATAAATTACACCATGTAAATGATTTACTATAATTATGGATATAAATATTATTCTTATTTCAAAATAAACTTAAAAATCCATTCAGTAATTATTATTCTAAAACATAGCAAAGGAATATAGATACCTAGGTACATTAATAAATACCTGCACTGTTTGAAAATAATACAAGTTCTTTTCATTAAGTTAGGTATACATAGATATCTTTTATCTCTTCCTTCAATTATCTGCTTGTCTATAATCGCTAGACCATAACAAATTGCTCTTCCTTTAAGATCTCTGTCGACAACGTCGATCGACACAGAGGAGACAGACACATGCGTTGATAGTGCTATGCGTATCCCGTTCATCTAATTAAGTCGACGACAAGATGCAGACGGCTTGACGCTAAGACTGCACCTGCTCGCTGCACTCAAGACTTAGGTCTGGTTTTCGCGGATTATTATTGTATTACACTTGTAACTAACGTTAGGAATGTAATATCATTTATTTTAATTTACATACACAAACTTTGAAATATATGTTATTTTACATAGTCAATCTTTCAAATATATGATCATTTATATACTCAATCTTTGAAATACATGTTAATTTATATAATCAATCTTTGAAACATATGTTAATTTACATACTCAATGGTTGAAATATATGTTAGTTTACATACTCAATGGTTGAAATATATGTTAATTTACAAAATGAGTCTTTGAAATATATATACATATATATCTATATATATACATATATATATATATATATATATATATATATATATATATATATATATATATATTAATTTACATACTCAATACTGTATAGTCGAGGTTTGCTAGCGTAGCCCTAATATGGCTTAGGACATTGAAGTTGGTAACATTATTGTTTAATTGTTTGAATCAATCGTGAAAAAAAATCATACGCAGAAATTAATGACTATAGTTTTTGACATAAATTATTGACTGTAATTTTTTCATTGAACTGTTAAAAATGACAACTCTACTATTTTTGCTCTTTAAACAATTCTGTTTAGTTTTATGCATGTTGTTCCATATATTGTTGATTCAAATATAGCGACCGATTTTTTCTCTTTTTCTACTTAATCGATTCTCATGAATACGTTCAATAATTCAGCCCCATGACAATATGATTATTTCAATCATTGTTCTTCAAATCCTCAAAATGCAGGGTCATTGCCTGTCAAAATAGTAAAACATGTTGATCCATTGGTTTTGGATTAGTATTGTGTTTCTCAAGCAGAGACTTTGTCGTTGAATTCCGGGTTCCAACTTCTAAGCCTCGATGATGCGGTAGTTCTGACTTCCTAAACCGCGAGACCTGAGGATATGCTGGTATTAACTTGATAGAATAGGTCACAGAAAATAACTCCAGTCGTTTAATGAAAGTTATAATATGAGTATAATATAATTAATAAAAGTAATATAATTAGTCCGCAGCTTTGATCAAATGAAAATAAAATCTTGGGCGTATTTATTCTTCTATCGTACATAAATTTTTATTACATTTTACAAAGGTTTTGATTAAAATACGAGTATTCAAGTCGAAGAAGAAAGTAGTTACAGCTAGCTATATTTGATTTCTAAGCTCCGACAAATAACAATTTTGATAATACACTCCACGATTTTATTCTTGTCTGATTAAAGCGATTCATAATTATTTTCTAACTTTTAGTACATCATCGCTTGTACAATAAAACCTTTTAATTTAAATAGTTTTTTTACCTTTGTTTTGTTATCAATTAAAAATTAACATTTTAGATTCTTATTTTGGAATATTATACGAAGAAAAAATAAATAGGTTAAGCTTATTTCATTTCATTAACTTCATTTTATTCCCCTATTTTAATTTGATTCTTATTTTGTTAATAATTTAGGATGCAAAATTCTGACTTTTTAAAAAAAAATTATTATTGCCATTATGGGCAACCCATTAGTCATATACATTTGTTTTTTGTTTCAAATACTTATTTTGGAATTTTATGGAAATATTAATACTAATATTTGTAAAAGAACTTTTAAAGTGAACTAAACATCTAACGACCAAGAGAACGACTTTGAAAATAATTATCAATTATCAAATACTCTACATCATCCATCAATCTTACTATTACACAATTGTATAAAATGGTAAATATTATGGAGCTTATAATGCGTTGGTTAATATATGTTTATCTATACGTATAAGACGTATAAGTATACGTATAAGATAGACGTATATGTATACGTATAATACGTATAAGATCTATACGTATAAGATATAAAGGCGTGAAGTCACTTTTAAGAAAAAATAATTGGTTAGCAAGTCACAGTGCTTTAAAAATATTTCAAGCGTATTAAAATTACAAAATAATCGCAGTTACACAACATTTAAGTGTTGTAAATAGCTTACAGAAAACCGTTAATTTTATATATTGCACAAGTTTTATCTAAGTGCAATGAATAGAATTTCTCCTTTTAATCTACACGATGCACGAGTTTACCGCAGAAACAAAACCTACAACTGAACTTTATTAGCAAACTTCTCCCGATGTCTGCCAAATTGACACTTTCAATAAAATACGAACAAAAGCTCTTCGCTGAACTTTCGCCAGACCTTCATTAACGGGGCCCGTAAAGCCGCGCGCAAGGAGATAAAAACTAAATGCAATTCCAGACACGAGCTTATTGCTGTTGCAATTATCACACCTTCAGGGGTGAAATAAAGTGTATCTCTAGAAAGGCCAATTCGTGTTTTATGTGCTTTACGAAGCATTGTGAATTTTAGAATAGGAAGCATGTCGCCTAAATTAAAAGAAAAATACAATTTGCTTAAAAGCTTATATTTAAGATAAATACTAATCTAGTTTTCAAAAATACAATTGTTTATAAGACACATTATATTTTTTATTTGCGATCGCAATTTGCTGAAACTATTTGAAGCTGACAAAAAAAAATACAAATTGTAATTCTTGGCAATTATGTACTTCTGTACTTTATCTTCAGTACTAAATTTTATCTGCAATTATATTTCCTAATAGTATGGCGATACCCTAGAAAAGTAATCTATAAAATTTAATTTAATATTGGCAATACCAAAATCAGACGCTCTTGATATTTTTGGTATTGCTGTTATTAAGTATAACAATATATGAAGCGAATTTTATTAAAATGTATTATTGTTATAATTGTTTAATAAAAAATAATTAATAGCCATAATAGCTTTCACTTAAGTAAAATTTACATTTTCAAGATGGGATAAGCGAAAGTTTAAATTAGTTCAAGGTACATCTTTAAACTACAATGATGTTAAAAATAAAATTTTCTTTTTCAACAACAGCTGTTTGATAATCATCTAGCTTGTTTCATAAGAAACAAGGAGGTTATTTTGCAAAATGTCCAGAACGCTGTCACGTTTGCACATTTAAATAAAACTTTATTAAGTTTCTGAATAATTCAAATAGACGTACAAGACGATAACAACTTAAATTTGCGAGTAAAACTTTAAACTTCTATTTTAACTTTAAACATTCTTTTACCATGTCATTTACAGTTGTGAAGATAATTGCTTACACGAGTATTATCGTTTCGTTTAGACAAAATTTATAAATTCTTCACGCAAAGAATACGCTTTCGAGTATTTAAATTTTAACCTGATTTATTCTTGTCAGAAATTGTTAAATAAAAAAAATCGTGCTCTGTTTGTTAGAAAGATCCATTCTTCCTATCCTATCCATTGACTCAATTCTTCGTATCTGATAATTTACGTAGCATTGTATTTGCAACGTCAGCATCGTAACCGAATTATTTATATGGGAATTCCTCCCTTTTCCTCGCTATGCAGTTGCTCAATCAAATCTGATCAAGGTTGTATGATATCATTTGTTTGAGATAAGTGCCCCCCCCCACTGTTTTTAAATGAAGCTTATCCAAATACATAAAACCTTGGAGTTATTTCAATGATTAATTGTATTTATATCATGAACTTAGTTTTGTTATCATTATAGATACATTATTGGTGTAATAAGAAATGACGTGTATAAATTGTAGATATTAGCAATTTTCACTTAACATTTATTTTACACGCTTTACGCATAAAAACATTTTTAATTTAAAACTCCTTAATTTTTTTTAATGAATATAGATTCAAGTAATGAAATAATTTTTAAGAAAAAAGAACAAATTTACTTTAATATACCAAATAACATCAATATTCATTTACAAGAAGACGCTAAGATACCGATATGACTTTCCAAAACATTCCGTTTCTTATATTACCTGCATTAACAACAGAACTATATTATGTTATATTTAATGTTATGGAATCATATTTTGCTGCATACTACTGGAATATATTTTCATGTACCTTTTGGTTACATTTCATCTCATATTTCGTTATATGTTTAAATACACGTCCAATGCTCAAGACATATCTAATACGATGAATATCGCAGATAGCTTTTATTCCATGCAGTGGAAATAAAAAGTTAGGAACATCAAAGATCTCGGGATCATCACTGACAAAAAATGTAAAATTTACGTAGCATACATAATAAATAAAGCCTCTAAAACGCTAGAATTTTGCCTTGTGTTCAAGTAGAGATTTCAACAAGTTTTAAACTATCACATTGTTTTACAAATTTTTGTTTATAAATATTGTTTAATGTTAAAATCTAAAAGATTTTTAAATTCTCCATCTTACAAAGCTAGGGTGTTGATGACGCTACGTTGTTACGAAGGACATTTATTTTATTTCAAAATGGCATCTTTTCCTCACCACAGGGAAATATTAGACTGGTAAAAAGGGAGATCAAAATTGGCCCTTTTCTGAAACAGCCATAGATGAATATTCCATTTGAAAACAGTCGCAGATATATGTCTATGTCCCTCCATGTACCGCTAATGCGGAATTATTCAACCCCGGGAATAGAATTTGTTACACCTTGAATTTGCTTCATTCTTCGGTTGACATTTTTGATTCCTTATCACTGTCGCTTAGAAATTATTTAAATAACAAAAAAATATCAGATTCAATTAATAATATTTTCAACTTACGATTAGTTTAATGCCATTTATTAATTTACAGATCTTAATATACACAATTGATACATATGACAGATTCAGTGCTAAGAGAGCAATGTCTCTTAGCCAACCAAAACCTCAGTCCAGCGTCGCTTGCCGAATGGCCTGACATTAAACCCGAGTCCCCGAAAAGCAATGCGCCGTCATAGGCCGTAAGCCTGTGATCAACCCAATATCACGGTGACTAGTTTATTTCAATCTACTATGATTTAATTTATTTCAATTTTACGCAATTTAATTTGATTTTTCCTTTTATTTCAATTTCACTAAATATAATGAATTTAATTTAATTTGGTCAGACTTAGTCTATTTAATTTGTATATTTCTTTGCTTTATTTTTATATTTTGCCAAATAAATATTAATTTTATCCTAAGCAAGGCTATCTTAAATAAGTCTGACAATATAAAAGTTCGATTATGACAATTTTTGTGTGTCAAATAATTAAAATTTAAAAAAATTAAAGTCCAAACTTTGCCACAAGTGATGTTAATAATATTATATTTCAATTGATAACATCAACCCAAGCTGAAGTTTTTGAAGGTAAATTTTTAAATAACAGAGTATTTAATGTCAATTAGATAGTCAATATTATTCAAAATATCATCATGGATATTCTAACGCTGGTGCACTTTCTTTTGGAGTAAACATCTTACCAAGCTTCTACCAACACAAGCGTGATCTCTAGCCACACAGTATTCAAAACTTTACTATCTACCATCCTCGATAGAATCGACGTCTGATTAATGCTGAATACCACCAACGAAGCGGCATCTCACTATCTGGGCTCTCATCGCGAGATTGTCATTTAATAACTCCGATAGTATCTTTTCAATTATCTCGCATCTAATTATTGATCAGGCCGGTTAATATCCCTACTTTTCCGTTTAATAATTATATATCGGAACCCCATTGCAAGCTCCACAGCACACGTACTGAGGGCATATCTCTCGCCCATCCGACCAGTGCCTACGTGCTGGCCTTAATACGATAAAACCTTATTAATTATTTCGCTCCTTACGCCTTTGGCCATAACCGAGTTTAAGACCAAGATACGATGGAAGACTGGTAATTTATTACGCTCATTCAGGGTTATTATGATGGTTTTATCTGCACGTTTCATATTTCTCTACTGCCATATTTCTACACTGTATATAAAAATGGACGTCAAGGCCTTAAGGATTAATATGACACTTCGCTGCGTAATTTTAAACCAACTTTGAAATTGTAAAAGATGCTAAAGGCAAATCGACATCAAAGTTCCGATATCGATTTGACTTAAGCATATTTTATTGTAATACTCTATCTGCAACAACATTAAACTTGACCGTGGAAAATAGTTTTCAAATATTTTCTCTTCGCATACTCTGGTAATAACCAGAGTAATATAAAGAGAAAATTCTCATAGTTATACAAAATTAACCATATTTTAAAACGTTAGAGAAATAGGGATTGATCATGGCCAAGTTCAATATTGTGATAGAAATAACATTCAATAAATCTAAACGCAAAACTTTAACGCTCATCCATATTTTCTAGAAAAACTCTGTAAGAACTTGGCCACTTTTGTCTCTCTGCTTTTTAAAGTTAACATTTTAAAGAGTAATTTGGCCCTATTTATAGTAATTAATGCGATTTACAACTTTTAATCGAGTTTCTTTGAGATTTATTGACTGACACAAGTATGAATAATATTAACCTTATATATATTTTTTTTATGTTTTTTTTTTGAGCCTTCAATATATTATTTTAGCAACCATTAGTCACGTTACTCATCGATGGTATTCCATTTTTTAATGTGACACTTTTTAAATTATATGCGAGGTAACAAATATGGAAGCCATGGGTGCTTCTTAATCGGTTGTACTTCTGTAACCTTGACCGATTTGTCACTCTTGATATTATTTTCAATGAAATTAAATAGATGACATCAAGCGTTTTCACTCTAGACAACGTAAGGTGAGCTTCATTATATAGCTCACCTTACGTTGCCATTAACCATTATATAGCTATCTACTTTTTTAATTTGTTGAATGGTGAATGTTTTCCAGTGAAATGTAATACCAAAATCATATTATTTTGGAAATTAATTTTTCATGTTATAGATTTTGAGCTGGTCAATTACAGGTGGATATAAGAAAGCGCAAGTTGTCACACATTAACAAAAATAGTAAAATTAGAAAGAAACGTTTCCCTTCTATTCCATTTTTATTCATACCAGTCTAAGCCTAAGTTATTTATCAATTTAAACGTATAAACTCACTGCCCCAAACGTATTATTTTACAGTTAACTAAAATAATATTAACTGCAATGTATACTATGGTTATAGATTGAATCGGATGAGTGAATGGCGAGAAGATGTATATTTAAAATGTGTAAATACAGCTACACATTTTTAATAAACTCGAAGAAAAGGAAAAAAGAATACGAAACGAAAAGGGGAAAAATCATAGAATTATTTTATGTGTAACTTTTTGAAATAATAATTAAATGCATATTAAATCGAAGACTGAAGATATATTATCAATGAACTTCATCGGCTACTGTAATAAGGTAATACCATTATCTTGTCGAAAATAACAGAGTGGTTATAGAAAAAAGTCATGTACGAGCTTTATCAAAGTGATTAAATAGTACCATCAAAATATTTTTACTACTATTTTAAGCACATAATGCACATTTCCAGTAATCTAACGTAAATTTGGAAATTTCCTAAATCCTGTTAATTCCAAATTTCAACTATGTCTCTTAAATTGAAAACATACACACAGAATTTGAACACTCATACAAATACAAACCGCTCGACACTCGGTACCACAGTGCAACGTTCACAGAGAGCCTAGTTTTTTATATATGTATATATATATATATATATATATATATATATATATATATATATATATATATTCATATATAAAATATTGCTTACTCGCCCTAATCGCCCTAATTACTCGTAATATGTAAAACTATCAAATCGCCCATTGGTATAGGATTCTCATAAAATTTAAATGTGTATGATCAATTAACACACTGATCCATAACTGAAAATCATAGCAGGTGTAAGCCTGACGCTATTGTTAATGATCTACTACCCTAATTTAAATCTAATTATGTGAAGTGTACTTCACGAAATTCTGGCTAATTAATTAATATTTATTTTTTCTGGCATGCCGTAGGTAAATTGCCATCTAAACTAGATACGTAGATAATGTCGTTTAACAAAATAATATTGTATCAAATTTCTGCCAAATACGTGATTCAGTCCTATTTTGCAATCTTTTTAATTTTTTTCCTGATTTTTAATAACTTAAAATATTTTCCCCTAATATATTCTTTCTCATCATAGTTGTATTCTTAGCAATGTGTTTACATAGCTAATAGTAATTTTCCAACTACTTGAAAAACAAAACCGATTTTTCAAAGGCAAGGTATTAGGTTTTAAAAACAAATCGTTAACGCCCTTATTAAAATGTCACAAGTACCAAGAAAATTGATGAATAAAACAAAACAAAACCATGGCAAGTTTATATGATCATAGTAGTGCTAACCATATCTATAGTCACGAATATTTAACATGATATGTAATTTATTTAATATTTTCTGGAATCACGGTTTTATCATAATGCCAATATAAATCCATAGAAATTTACTACTCATTTAAGAAACTCGATAATTACACTGAAATACACATATACAATTATTTTTGTTTCTAGTCAACAATTTAGAGATTTCTGAATCATTCCTTTACTACTTATCCGAAACACTAAATAAGTGCCAAATTTCAAGTTTATAGCTCTTCAGGAAGTTCTCTATAGGATGTCATGACTTGGCAGTAAGTGAGTGAGTGAGCTAGGTAATTGCAGATTTTTCTTGTCCGATATCTCGAAAATTACTATATATAAAGATTTTAAATCTGGAACTAGTTGTAATTTCTTATTCTTCTTCCGATAAACTACGGTCAGCAAACGCTGGATGTCTATATATATTAATTAGCTTTCGGCATTTTCTCGACAGATCACATAGCGATTAAGCGCTTCTTGTTAAAGGTATCGTCGTCGGCAGTGCGGCTCAGACCTTGGCATCACTTTACCGTGCACTCAGATTGAGTTAAAAGAAACGAATATACTGATAGAGTAATATTACAAAGTAATAATTACCCATGCCTTCATGTTTACCACCGTTCCTATGTATAGTTTGAATGTTATAATTTGCGGCTCAGAACTTGGCATCACTTTGCCGTGCATTCAGAATGATTTAATGAAAACGAATATACTGGTAGATAGAGAAATATTGCAAAGTAATAATTACCCATGTCTTCAATTTACCACCGTCCCTATCCATTGTTTGAATGCTATTATTTGCAGCTCATATCTTGGCATCACTTTACCGTGCACTCAGATTGAGTTAAAAGAAACGAATATACTGATAGAGTAATATTACAAAGTAATACTTACGCATGCCTCCATGTTTACCTCCATCCTTATGCATTGTTTGAATGTTATTATTTGCAGCTAAGAACTTGGCATCACTTTACCGTGCACTCAGATTGAGTTAAAAGAAACTAATATACTGATAGAGAAATATTACAAAGTAATAATTACCCATGCCTCCATGTTTACCACCGTCCCTATGCATTATTTGAATGTCATTATTTGCGGCTCCGAATTTGGCATCAGTTTAGCATGTGCTCAGATTGAGTTAAAAAATAATATACTGATAGATAGAGAAATATTACAAAGTAATAATTACCTATGCCTCTATGTTTACCACCGTCCCTATTCATTGTTTCATTGTTTTTATTTTAACGTCGTAGTATATTGAAAAAACTAGAAGAGACCAAGGTCTAACACTGAATGCACCAAGGCTAAAGAAGAAGAAATAATTATCCTTTGACTTAGTTGATATTTGTTTTTGTATCAACTTTATCATTTTATTATATTACGATTTAGCTATCGGTGAAGATAATTTTTAAAAGAATTAATCATTACTGAGAAATAGTATAAACAGCAAGATCATGTTTTCTTTTCGTTGAATAATTGTCCAAATCTATAACATCTTAATTAATTGAAAGTTAAATATTTTCACTATTAAGCAGAGTCTATTATGTATTCAAGAATAAGGTTGTTTATAAACTTATATGTAAATGCAAACGCCGGAGATGAGATATTTGGAAATAAAGAATGAAGAATATGAAAAGTCTGTTGTGTTTGTGTGGATACATGCATGAAATGAAGTTATAAAATTTGTTAAGTACTAACGAGCTATATATAGTTTCAGCATTTCTATTAAAATATTGACAAATAATAATACTATTTTTACTATGTAAATACGTTGCTTATTTATGTTTTTCAAAGGTGTAAAAAAATCGCATAATTCCCAAAAACTTTCATGTTTACTATCATGGTAACACGAAAAAATTTATGAATATAAAAAAATCAGTTACTTCGTTTGCTCTATATAATATTTCTATAGAAATAGTTTTGATTATCAACTATTGATATATACGCAGTTTAAAACGATTTTATAACAATCTTATGTTAGCTTGATCTATAATTTCCTAAAATTGTAAGTAAACCTTATAATTCGCTCATAATTGTCGTATTGGTTTGAAAATTTGCAAACTTAAGTAATTCTGATGACAATACTAGAATATGGTACCATTAAGCTGATCTAATGATGGGCGAAAGAGGTGGTTTTTTGAAACTTGTCAATGGCTAACAGTAAACTTGTTGTGCTTAGATTCGTTCGACTTGTCTCAAAAAAGTCCTTTGGTTATATATTGTAACCAGGAGGGATGTGGCAATGGGAATTTCTCAATAGTTAATTTTGATTGTGATTTCCCTTTGTTTCAGTTGGTTACAAAATTCTATTTTTTATTATAATTATACATTTTTACTATGCCAAAATTAAAGTTTCTATCACAAACGTTTCTGAGAAAAAAAGGTTATGATAAAAAAGCAGCTAACAGACAAGTGAATGATTACAAAATTGAGATGTGGTTAGGTTTGCGATGTCTAAAAAATACTATGGTTTCGTTGAACAGAGTTCGGTCTTTGAGAGATAAATTGGTTCTTTCTTATAAGGGGTCCGTTGTTTTTCTATTGAGGTACGTTACTCTAAAAACTTTGTCTTTCTGTAATTTGTTTTCCTAAGCAATTTAAATCAGAAATATTACAATAGGTGAAAGTCATCATTAGAATCAGTCCATCCTTAACTCGAATTTATTCGAATAATAAATTATTAATATTTGATTTTCAAGGTGAAATGAAGATTAATATTTGCAAAATGAAGATTAATGTAGCAATGCAACGCAATTGCTGCATCGATGATTATTCTATCAGTGTTCTCGAAAGATTATTCTTATTGCAAAACATATACTTTATATTAGATTGCCGTCAGATATCTGCGTGGAACCATCTAAAAATCTAACATTATTTTCGTTTGTTCATATGCTGCACAAATGGCTCTGATGTTTAGAAATGTTATCCCTTTAAAATATTGATTACCTGATTCATGCAATTTCTAAGTAGATTCCAAAATTAATTTTAGTAATGTACAATATAAATAGGCGTGAGTATAGCTAAATAAAGAATAAGAATTTTATCGCGCCCTTATTTACATTGACCTCGTGACGCTTCAAATTTGAAGTTCACCTGCTGAGCGTGTTGATGTTCAGCATCGAACATTTGGTTATTTTTGGATTCCCCACCTATCGATGTTTCTTCACATTAACACCTTCTATAATTTTTAAATTTTGTAATTTTCATTTGCATTTACACACCTCGAAAGGTGATAACTAAGTAAATATTAATATTTTAACTTGGTATACAATCAATTTGAAAAAAAAACACTAAGAAATAAAACGCATTATTTCCCAAAAATTGTGCACATAACGAAAGATGGAGACTGACTAAATTTTATTAAGCTACTTTACACCGCTGTTTACATTTTCGAGACAAAATTTTACAGTATGATTTTATCAATCGATTACATCAACGCGATGTGAATAAGTATCTTAAATCTTATTTAATATTTACCCAATGTAACATCGTCATGATTTTAACATAAAACATTTTTAAATCAGTAAATTATTTCGTAAATAACGTTTTTATTTCACTCAGGAATTAAGCAGGCCACTGCATTTTCAAATGTAAGACCTGTTCTACATCAAAAGAAGAAAGATAAAAAAACTTTTTGGTCTTTCGAGCACGGTACACAAATACTCATTTCTTTTGACACTTATCATATAAGTTATTTCTTGGAGCTGTTAGGATCAGGATCATTTGAGCCATTTATTACAAAAATTAAACTTATTTAAATGTATACTTTTTTCATAAAAGTTATGTTACATTATATTGCACTTATAAAAAAGTTGTGTGTGTACTTACGTATGTACACGCGTTAGAAATTATACTTCTTTGGCATAATAAAAAGATAACTTTATTTAGCGCGCAAATAATAAACGGTTGGTAAATTCTAAATTAAATCAAATAATTAAATTTTAAATAATTTATAATGCCAATAAATACATACCAAAACTTAAACTCACTTAAAAATACATTTAAAATATATTTTAAAAAGCTTATAAACACTATTTCTACCACAAATATTCACAATAAACAAATGCTTTTTTTATTAAATAGACCACTATTAAATTTCAATTACTACAAAATATTGCTTGAAAGCACACAAGCTTTGCATGACGTGTTGTGTAAACACGTGTCGTGTATTTATCAATACCTCAATAACTAACATGAATATAGTATCAGTCACTACACACATGTTTAGTGAGCAACTTCATCCTGTTGATTTTTATGGCATCGTGGACGCGCATCGTAAAATTTCACTCTCATAATTTTTTCATAACGCGCCTAAAGAAATATAACTTCAATAACAAATAACAAATAATCTCTTAACAAATACACGAATAGTGTAATTATTAAAAATTTCACAACCTGAACTTAACGGCGGTCATAAAACCTATAAAATGTTTAACGCTAAAACTTTCTTCGTATTTAAATTTTAAAAAAAATTTTAGGCTATCTACATAACAAGTAAGCATAAAGCGTAAAATGCGTCCAATATATGAAACAGGTGCAAATGATATGGGAGGAAAGGGACGGTCAGGCCTAGAGGGTTTTATGGCGGGAAAATGATAGATTGTCTAGTCGATTTTGGGCGAATATTAAAGTAGCTACGACCCCGTCTAGACTGAGGGTAGATAGGGAGAGCCTGGGAAGCTGAATATTGTTGAGCTGGCGCTTGTTCTAAATCGTTTTGGGAATTACACACATGATGTATGAGATTGGCTGTATATGAGGTTTCTCTATTTCTACCTATCAACGAACTATGAATTACATTCACAACGATGTTTATTATTTTGTATTTAATATATTATTTTTGTAAGCATTCTAAATAATATTATGTTTTTCCTTAGTTTCAATGTTCAGTACCTCAAATGGAAGTAAAGAAACGTGTCACTCACGCATCCATTCATATATGTGTCAAAGCCATTTTTCCCCAAAACTATTCGACGTACAAACTTGAAATCATAGTGACAAAGAGTATTAACACACATAGAGTACAGTTTACAATTAAAAATATTTGTATGGAAATTTTTAGGATGGATAAATTAAGTACATATTATATCAACCTCCTTCGCGAAAACGGCTTTAATTATAACTAAATGTAATCCCCAACTGCGAAACGAACTGGAGACATAAAATAAAACTCAATGCTATGAGTTGGAAGCGTCTTCAAGGTGATAATCAAGTTTAAGACAGATAATACATAGCAAAAATATTTTCTAGCTCTCTGGAGCTTTAAATACGATATATTCGTGACATTAATCTCTCTATCTAGCCTCATTGGTAATGAACATTTAATGAGCAACGATTCCCAGATCTTTCATCAAAGTGTCCTATAAAACCAACGAGGTAAATGCCATATCGAATTGGCACTTAAGCAAAATCCATAAAATGACAATCAAGCTTTATTGAAGGCCGAAGCTCGCGTCAAGCTGCCCGCATCGTTAAACTCCTGTTTGTTTTGTCTCATATATTATTGAGAATATATAGCTGTCATAGATGGATAGCTGGCTTTTGATTTGTTATTTATAGGAGGGAGTTAAGGTTACTTCTTAGAAGTGCGTTATATATTTGAGGTGAGGAAACCTGCGTGGGAATTCAGAGTTCTTTGTCTCGTCATTAAATATGTTTTTAAAGTTGTAAATATCAATATAGATAAGATATATTAAAGCAAGAGTTATGTGCAAATTTTTTTAAAACCTTATCTTTATGTTATATTTACATTTTAACGTATGTTCATGGCATTTCTGAAGAAACCGTGCATGCAGAAGTAAAAAGAAATTTATTATACGTATATTATAATATAGTGATAAATAAAAAAATTAGGAATCGCTCCATATGAGTGTGAAAAATGATAATAATTAAGGAAATTTTACAACAATTCAAGTATCAAAGTATTATAATGTATCGTATATACAAAATATATTTTGCTACATAAATAATTACGAAGAGGCAAGTAATTTATGTTGAATTTGTAATTTATTAAAAATCTTATAAAATTGCTTTATGTATTACATTCAAATAGTTACGTGAGAAAACGAAGAATATTTTAGGCTAATTAGAAATAAGTCTTTTTTAAATATTTAAACCAGGATCCTTCACCTGGGTTTATAAACAATAATGTGTTGGAGTAACTTAAAAAACAAATAAATTTACAATGTATGTAAGCTCTGAAGCGAATAAAGAACTAGAAGGTGGAATAATTATTTATATTATCGTTCTACAGTAACATAATTTTTTGGAATATATATAAACATAATATTCAGGGAGTCGGACAAATATTCATTGGTTCTTTTTTAATTATAATCTTCTATCTATATTTTTAACAGTCTGTTTTCGCTATTTTAAATTTTCTTCTCCACATTAATAGTTTATGTTATGTAGAACGAAACATAATGTTGTATACATTATGTTATATGCTTTGAATCTATTGTAGTAGAATTTTTGTCTCGACTTTAATTTTCTTTTGTTTGGATTTATTACGAACCCAACCTGGTTTATCCGATTGATATAAAAATTACCCCATAATTTATGGTGTCTAGATTCACATTACAAAATGTGTATTATAGAATAAAAATATATTTTTACTGCATTTATATGAAGTCTGATTGTACCGCTTACATTTTGAAGTTAAACCTGTGAACCATTATACCTGCATTAAAATTACATAGTTGTAGACAACATGAAAAGGTCTAAGATCTAATGTTGTCTAGTAGATCTAAATACTAAACGGTATATATTGCTAATTATTTATTACTGACTCTTATGATCAATTATCTGTTATACAACCAAGTGCAAAGAAGTAATTTAGAGTTAACCAAAGTAAACTTAAAGCAATGTTTAAGATAATTCCATAAGACACAGAAATATATATATATATATATATATATATATATATATATATATATATATATATTTATTTATATATAAATATATATATATATATATATATATATATATATATATTTATATATATATATATATATATATATATATATATATGATGGTAATATGATTAATAAATTAACCATTAATAATTAACACTCTAAACGAGTGTTAATTAGTAGTAATGATGAATCCTGGACGCGCACTTAGTATATGATAAATGTACAAACCTAAATGGAAAAATAGAAAATATATAGAAGCTAATATGATTCACAGCTTAGATATGTAAAAGTATGCTTTAAGTCGTACTCTTGCCCGATTGGTTCATGTCATGAACTCATACTTCACACACACATATATCGAACGTGTTGAAAATTTCGCAGTAAAACGAAATTGGCAATAGGTTTTATTGGTGAAAAGTAATGTAATGTCGAATTGATACATATTTTATGACAAATTTATTTTTAAAGGGGGGGAACTGTAAATCCGTTATCGTAATATTGGCGCACATTCTCTCGTAAAGACTATCGTTGGTTTCCGAATTTATCAGTGTTAATGTCACCGTTATCGTTGTGGAAGATATTTTTATAAAGATTAATATGAGTACATTATTCAACTATTTAAAACGATCGTTTCTCAATAGATCATATTACGAACAGTATTTAACATTTGTTCTTTTGTAAAAAAGACAGACTTAAAAGCATTAGAAGGTATTTTATTTTTAGCTAAAAACTTAATATAATTAGAAAATTTTAAGAAAGTATCACTTTGTTTGATTTAAAATATATATTCATAAATTTTTAAAGAAGATTTAGTTTTTCGTTATAATTTTAAATTATAAATTATATATTATTGGCCATCACGCTACGTAAAATTAATGGTCTATTGTTGGCCTTTATTTTTGTTAGTTTTATAAAACAGAAAAATGACCACGTATTTAACTTCAGTTTGCCAATCAGAAACCAAAAGAGCTTGTTAAGCAAATAGTTCATTTTCAAATTAACAGCGCTCGTAAAAAAGTTGTTTTGAAGAACAGCGTTTAATGTTTAGAAATTTAATTTTATTCAGCTCGAGACGTAATTATTCTTCGCTCTGCTCAGAAGCCACGAAGAAATTCCTTTTAAAATTGTTTCTCTCTAATCATTCATTCATTCCTTAGAATAGTGCTTCACTTTGCAGTGTTAAACAATTGTTTTCATTGGTAGCTGTAAGCACTTTATTGTAGTTCTCTGATAATTGACGTATTCAACTCTTTTGACACCTAATTATACTATTGTTGACATTTTCGACTGCGTGGTCATTTATCCTTGACATTGCCAATAATATTACCTTTTGACACCTTATTATACTATTATTGAAATTTTAGACTGCGTGGTAATTTATCCTTGACATTGCCAATAATATTACCTTTTGACACCTTTTTATACTATTGTTGAAATTTTCGACTGCGTGGTCATTTATCCTTGACATTGCCAATAATATTACCTTTTGACACCTTATTATACTATTGTTGAAACTTTCGACTGCGTGGTCATTTATCCTTGACATTGCCAATAATATTACCTTTTGACACCTTATTATACTATTGTTGAAATTTTCGACTGCGTGGTAATTTATCCTTGACATTGCCAATAATATTACCTTTTGACACCTTATTATACTATTCTTGAAATTTTCGACTGCGTGGTCATTTATCCTTGACATTGCCAATAATATTACCTTTTGACACCTTATTATACTATTGTTGAAATTTTCGACTGCGTGGTCATTTATCCTTGACATTGCCAATAATATTACCTTTTGACACCTTATTATACTATTGTTGACATTTTCGACTGCGTGGTCATTTATCCTTGAGATTGCCAATAATATTACCTTTTGACACCTTATTATACTATTGTTGAAATTTTCGACTGCTTGGTCATTTATCCTTGACATTGCCAATAATATTACCTTTTGACACCTTATTATATTATTGTTGAAATTCTCGACTGCGTGGTCATTTATCCTTGACATTGCCAATAATATTACCTTTTGACACCTTATTATACTATTGTTGAAATTTTCGACTGCGTGGTCTTTTACCCTTGATATTACCAATAATATTACCTTTTGACACCTAATTATACTATCGTTGACATTTTCGACTGCGTGGTCTTTTACCCTTGACATTGCCAATAAAATTACCTTTTTACACCTAATTATAGTATCGTTGACATTTTCGATTGCGTGGTCTTTTACCCTTGACATTATCAATCACTATGAGTCTCTCCGAATATTGTGTGGCCAAAATATTGGAATATTGCACGTCGCAATCTTCATATAGTGTAGATTTACGTTCGATGTGCAAATTATTTAAGATGGAGATGTTGATACTGTTTGCTGTCCAAGGGATTCGTAATAGTCGGCATCAGCACCACATTCTGAACATATAAATTTTTGTCAATGGCATTACATTTTTTTTTAAACTGTGATCTTATTAACAAAAATCTTCTTTCTAAATGTGTAGTATACACATTCGTTAATTTTCTTTTTTTTATCATGATGACCGGTTCATAATTGTTTCATAAATAATCGCAACACATTGCTATTTGTCTTCGTGTAGTCAAAAAATTAGAATTTATTTTTAGAATAACTTTATATTTAATTCATAACTTAATTTCAAATTCTTCCTTAAGATACTTTAAATTTTTTCCAGATTTTTCATATATTATTATAAACTTAATATTTTTCAGGAAGGACATTGCCGATTTATATAGTTTTTAAAAACTTTTGAACAATGTCGTACTCTAAATAAAGTTTAAAATAGATCCGTATATCAATCGTACTCACATTTAGGCAGATAAGTAAAATACTTGAATGTTTTGTTAAATAAAGGTTGTAATAAAAAAACTAAGTAGTATCAACATTATTAAGATGTGACGTTAAGGTCACGACTTCACGTCACGATTCCACTAATAAATTTTATCTCGGCTAGAAACTAAATGCCGATGGCTACAAAGTAAACATAACGAAGAAGGATTAAGAGCAAAACAATGTTGGTTCGAAAACAAAGGTCAGAAAATGATTGATTAAATAAAATGGCACGATGTATAATCCTAAGAGAGTAAAGAGTAAACTAAAACCGAATAAACCAATTGTCATTACCACTCTATTTATATGTAATCTATTCGATAATCCATTCAAAGTTTTCTTATCCATTTATACTATTGGGCTCAAATTTATCAAAGTTATTTCTCTGCTATATGTCTAAAGGGCACGTGTAAAGTTAAAATGAAGTAACATTTTATCTCTGAAAATAATTACCGTGAAGTCTTCATATATAAATATACAGGTATGTGTTTATATATATATATATATATATATATATATATATATATATATATATATATATATATATATATATATATATATGCATATGTGTGGTTATATCGAGTTTGTATTTATATTGCCAATTATGAACGAAGTTTAAAATTTTGCAAAATCTTCCTTTTATATTTATGGTGGACTTACAAGTTTTTAGCCAAAATCTCCGGACTTTTCCAAGATTGTCGACTATTTCAGAATATTTTAATATAAGGTATAAATAGGCCAACACGCGTCCACGTTATGAAAGCCAGTGCCCAGCTTTCGAGTGCATTTCATTAAAGAAAATGAATTTAACCGGCTACTTTATGAGTTCCGTCTAGGTCATAATTAGTGGCTTTGAAACTTAATTTCGACTGGCTGAAGCAGTTAGTAATTTGTGGTGCAAAGTGAATTATATATATTAATTACATACGTAAAGGAAACAGCTTAGTTGAATACCAGCAGGCGTTTGGGTACCGCACCTAAATGTAATGCTAGAAAGCTAAGTTTAGTTTCTGATGCAATACTAAGAACATTATTTATTGGCAATTGTTTCTGGTGGCATTTACTGGAATTAAGAGATTTATTGTCACCAAATAAACGTATTAGCTAACAAATTAAGTAGTCATCAGTACCGAATTTCATTCACGGTGACACCAGACCACCTATCACAAATTTTCTCCATGATAAGGCCAGAACACAGTATACTTGTCAAATAAAAATTTACAAAAAATTGACGGTGTTCTGCTGCACGTTATTAATCTAACCGTCTAAACAATCATTTAGGAAATAAAAAAATATAGTAGAGAAGATCTTCAAAAAGATCTCGTCAGATTTTTTACGCTAAAAGTATACTGTCTTTTTATTTTAAAATGATTATAACTGAGATACGTTGAATCACTGTTATAACTTGAATATTGAACTTGTCTTACTTAATAGTTAAACTATTGTTCCGTTTATCTTTGCAAATAGGGTGCAACAGGTCTTTAATATGTAATTAACGATCTATTTCCGTTTAGTTTCAATATTTTTTAAGAATTTTCATTCATTCAGACGTGTACGATATATAATTATGATTTATTTGAATTCTTTGTTGTCTAATCAATTCAACTTTCTGGGAATATAAATTTATTTTCCATCAGTACCAACGTCACGTTAGGTTTAACACCCACCGATGTCAAGCACTTGGTGAAATGAATACACAATGAGAAACATCCGGTAGGAATAATAACTTTGATAATATATATGTTATTTTTATTATTGAAAAATAAATAAACTTTAATACAAAGATGTAAAGAAAATAATTTAAGAATTTTCCTTCCGTGATAATGTTTTTTATGATATTATGTAATAAAAATTTATGATTTTATGATATTATATATTAAAAATAAATCGACTCAAAAATTAAATTTAGAGTGGATAATTTTTTATTATACTATTTACCAAAAAAACAATTGAAGTTTGTTTACCCTACCTGAAACCAATAGACCATAGCAGATTGATACCCTATCCCAATATCGTCTGCTTAACAGCAATCATTCTATTTTCTACGTCATAAACATATTCCTATTCCCATTACCAATTCGAACGATAGTTTACTATCTAAATTCTTTAAACACACAAATTCGAGAAACTTAAAAGGGGCTCTGATGCCGACTTCAAGTTGTAATTGAACTTGTAGTATATTGTGAATAGATTTTATCTTCCATTTTAATATTGGATTTAAATTAGTAGTACTTAAACCACTCGGTTGTACTCGTATACTCGTACAACTGGCACAATTTACAAAGTAAGTACTAATTTGTATTTTACTGTATTTTATCTTCTCTGTATTCCCAAAAATATTGCCAATTAATTGTTATTTTGCTAACGTTATTCATTCGATCTCTTAATAATTAGTCCAATAACATTTTCATGAACAAAATTAATAGAATTTTTTATTTAAATAATTTATTTTCTTAAAGTTTAATACCTAAAAAAACTAAAGTTTATAAGATCACTTACGCGTCCGTCCTTCTGTCCATCGGTCACAGTAATTTTTTAGAATGTTTTTGACGAAGAAACTTTTAATTTGGCTTCTAATAAATTATTTCTGTACGAATGAACATAAATAAATACAGATGAAATTTTTAAGTGACTTCTTCTGCCGCTTTGTTTCTACAGATATTCACTTACGAGTAGCAATAACTTTCCCAAATGAACTAGGTGTACCCTCACACAGTCACAATATTTCTGTGATTTTATTATATGCATAGATTTTACTTATCACATTGTGTTTCACTAGTGATTGTTATGTTGGAGGTTTTCTTACAGAGTAAACCCACACAGAAAAAAATTCGATCAAAGTTTGGACCCCCAGGAGACTGCACAGAGATCCGTATCACATTGTCGGCTCCAAGGCCCCGTGCTTGCATCTCCACCGACAACGTTCACCGAAGCCAAGATTATAGCGTACGATAATACGAGTAGCTTGAATTATGTGAAATGGGAGTGAGGCGAAGTTCGAGATCTTTAAGCTATTTGAATCGTATTTGAGAAAATTACTTTATCTCATATGTATATCATAGTGGATAAGAAAGATTTGTTTATAATTTAGAATCAACATTATATTATATTTTTCCCATATAATTGATTTGAAAAACTTCTCGTCGTCAAATATTTCGCTTTTTAATTTTTAGTTATTTTTATCAACATTTACTCTACTCGGAGTAGACATTTACCATTTCTACATATATGGAGTGCCTAACAGTTAATGTGTGAAAAAATGTTTAAAGGATTGCATGAACTATTTAAAAGTAGAAGACTTGTTTATGGAGTATCCTCCCAAAATTTATTGTAAAAGTTAAAAAAAACTGTTCCAAGTATTTATACGAAGATTGTGATAATTAAATCGAAAGAATATATAAAAATTGTATATCTGTATTGACAGGTTGGAATTCATACAAAGAATGTTCAGCATAGAAAAGTTTTACAACTAGTAAAACTGTGAGAAGTAAAAAGCTCTTCTACTACTACATTCGGATATAAGTGTCGTCGCCATGGTGTATTGGCTTGATCACAAGACGTAGACTTTCGACGGCGGTGTGCACCGCGGGGACCCGTATTCGTTCCCGGCCGCTTGCCGTGCGGAGCTGGACTGATATTCTGGTTAGCTGTAAAATATTGCTCGCGTAGCAATAAGTCCACCATATGTATTAATTGTGTATATTCAAGTATGTAAATAAATAAGAAACATGTATGATATAAAAGTTTTATATAGATAAACGGAATCGATTTCTGTAAAAATACCACTAAAATCGATCTAACATACTGAATATAGCCAAATTGAAGAGTCAAGCTACGTTGACACCATTAAAACTTGATTTAATTAATGTAAATAAAGTAATGAGGGTTATGTAGAAGAGCTAAGTATATCGACATAGCTTGTAGGATTTGGAGGCCGAAGCGGTAATGGGTAGGCCATATAGCACGCAAGACCAACGTCCATTGTAGAAGAAAGATTCTCGAATGGCGACCACGTATCGATATACGCAGATGGGGATAACCCCTCGTTAGATGAACAGATGACAGGGTAAAGATCACGGAAAACTGTTAAATATAAGCGGTATGGGATAGATCTTTGTAGGAATCTATTGAGTAGTCCCATATTCAGGAATGGACGTCGTTCGGGTGATTATGGGTGACGATACTGTCAGTAACATTACAAAAACAGTTTTCTTACAAATATTTGGGTAAAGTTGGAAAAGGCAAGACAAATTTTTCATTGAATATATGTGTAATATAATAATTAATTAAGTTACATTAGTATAGTAAAAATATTACTGAAAACTTCTTTGCAGTTTGTTTTATTTTACCAAATAAACACAAGTTCAGCATTCAAAGGAACGTAAACGTAATCCTTCATTTCCATTTCAGTATATTTTTACAGTTTACTTTTATTAAGTGTTACATCAATCTAATGTTCTTGATATAAGTTCAAAAGTTAAAGATCCGTACGTTATTTAATAAGGCGCAATTACAACATATCCACCCTTCTAAAAATATGCGTAGAAAATATGTAGCCGAGGAAAAATTTTGCGTCCAACCGGAAATGGGTAACGGAATTAATTCAATATGTAGGCGTTGCTTTCGCCTTCCCGTTAGGGTTTATTTTGAAAAACGAGATAAGCGACGGCAGTTTTACATATTGCTCGATTCCGCTGTAAATCGTTCGAGTAAAAATGCTGCCATAATCAACTGATATATACGATTTCGTCTTTCCTAATATTATATTTTCCCATCATAATTTTATGCGATGTACGATTTAAAATTGGATTTATAATATTCATAGCGATTTCCGTGTTTTTGATGTTAAAGATTATTGTAGCTTTTGAACTATTAATTTGGCTCCCGGAATTTCAAATATAATATGTACAATATTTTGTATAAAAAAAAACGAATTGTCGTACTGAAACAGTCACAGTCATCAATAAAAGTGTAAACCATACATTCTCTTGCTCATAGTGTCTATAAAGATTTAGAGAATTGAAAAAGGTTTTGGCAAATCATATATCCCATAGTTTCTGAGACTAACCACCGGAAATTAAAATACATTATATACAATATTTTGTTTCAAACAAATAACAAAAGTCACGCTGAAACAGTCAGTTATCGATAAAAGTGTAAATCATACATTCTCTTGTTCATAGTGTCTATAAAGGTTTGGAGAATTGAAAAAAGTTTTGGGAAATTTTATATCCCATAGTTTCTGAGACTAACCACCGGAAATTCGATTAAAATATGTACAATATTTTATTTCCAACAAATAATTAAATGTCACGCTTGTAAAATATTTTGTTTCAAACAAATAACTAAATGTCACGCTGAAACAGTTACAGTCATCGAGGAAAGTGTAAACCATACATCTTCTTGCTCACAGTGTCTATAAAGATTTAGAGAATTGAAACATTTTGGCAAATCATATATCCCATAGTTTCTGAGACTAACCCTGACTTAATGCGATATTACTCGCTGCACAAGTTCCTCTACATGCAAAACAACTATTTTCGATAAATCTGTGTCTTCTTTCTAAATCTTATTAATAAAGGATATTCAATTCAGTTGCAGAGGTACTTTTACTATATGCATATTTAATTGTTGGTGCGAAATATTCATCATGTTCCACTACCTGACATTTCATTTTCTTTTATTAAATATATATATATATTTTAAATTCAGTAAAGCTGTTTATGCAATTAACATAACGTTAAACGTTAAAAAATCCCTCATTCCATTTAAATTTCTGTGAAATAATATAAATATTGACATAATATGATATTATATCAAAACATGGAATAAAACCATAGAATTGACATCTCTGTACATTAAGATATTCATTAAAAAGATATTTAGAAGAACATGATAAAAGTGATAGAACACAAAAATATTGTTTCTGAAATTGTTGTTCTGAAGAATTGAAGGAATAATCTCTTTTATCCGAATTTAACTGACATTTTGTGTAGGACCAAAAGTAATATATAGGCTTCATTTTACCGCAAATCGCCTCAATAGAAAAAAAATGTATGATAATATGCAATTTCAGTTTTGTATCGCGGAAATATTTAATTTAACCTTCCTCTTAATAATATTTTCCAAAAGCCCATGTGAATGTAGTCACGAGCATAGTTATTCCGAAACAGCTATTAATAGGATGGCTTCCGACTTTTGTTTTAAAATACAATACATTCACGTATTTAATTCCAAAAGAAGAACACTATGAATAAAAAAAAACAACCACAAGCAGAGTAAGAAGAAAAGTTAAAGTAAAAATAAAATAAACTTTTATTGCTCAACCGAACCCGGAAATGCAACAATGAAAATTTACGCAGGAGCGCAGTGGCGCTTACTTTGTTTTAGTTGTTTTAGCAGCCGGCATTACGTTTAGTTAACTAGAATTGTTAGCTGTATGGTATTAAACGTCTATTTTTACGTCAGTTTATGTACAGAGTTTGTTTTTGTAAATGTTTTTATGATGATGCTATAACATTTTGTAGGATCTGTTAACGTAGTATTTAAGTTTTCCATATATTGAAGCTTTGAATGATAAAGTCGATCAATGAATATGGTGAATAGATTTTTCCCTTGATCAATCGGTTAGCGGGAAATTTACCATATTTAGTCACGATAGAAAATTTTATTACTTTTTATTTTTCTTCCGGTAAGCGACACCGACTCGCTTCTTCAAAAATAAGTTTCCAGATATCATCAGAGGTTATCAGAGTACCTAGTGAATTTTCAACGCCTGACATTTTTTCAATGACCATTTTTGTATTCAATCATATTTTTCAATGAAATTCAGGTGATATTACCAGCAGTTTGCAATTATTCTTTTAGTATTTTTAATATATATTAAACTCCATTTTATATACTATATCTCGGTAACAAAACTGACCATCGGTACCGTGATGTAAAGCTAGTTTAGTTCAAATAATCACGTTCGCAGAATACTCGCTCTTAACGCAGACTTCAGATGATTTATTTTTACTAGTTCCTAAATATTATTAAGATATCTTCGGGGTTCCGTAGCCAAAGTAGGAACTCTTATAGTGTCACCATGTCCATCTTCCTTCCTTTATATCATAATACTTCCTTTTTACTTGCAGACTATTAGTGCTATAAAGTTGAAATTTCACATGGCTATATGGTACGTGATATATTTAAATAAAATCTCTTAAAACAAATTTTTATAGTGCCTCCCATATATATAAAATATGGGTGTTTTTTTTTCGCACACCTCATTGTGTAGAATGTCGTTGAAATATATCTTTCAAAAATATTAGGGGTATGTTATGAATATTTTATCGATATATGGATCCTTTTAAGAAATATTAAGCTGTAAAATGGTAATTTTTGTTAGAGTTATTTGTTCCCAACCTCTACCAGCTAAACCGTTTTTATTAATATCTAAAAGTATTCAAAATAGTAGAGTACGTATATATATATATATATATATATATATATATATATATATATATATATATATATATATATTACGTGTGTGAGATATACTGGGCAATATATTTATATATTTACAAGATGCAAAATATTATTTAAACATGCACCATGTCTTTACGCCCGTGAAGCGTTTAGGAGGCAATGAATTTACGTTGTGAAAAATTAATATCTCTGAATAGTTTAATAGAAATACTACGAACCCTAAAATGTTTATAAGTGGCAAAATGTGTATGTCAGTGGTACTTGACAGGTGTTTATGTCATCTTGGTGCTAATATGCGAGAATTTCAGGTTTTATTTGGTAAGTAGTAACTGTACATGGTAGGTATGAGTAATGATTTTGAACCGCATATTAATTATATCATATTGACTTCGCTTATTTGTAAAATGTATGTAAACAAATATAGCACGTGTAATCGCTTTGAAGGCTTGCAAAGTTATTGAAATCTGATGACAATATAGTAATATGGATATGACGATGAAGAGGAGGGATGATCATGAGAACTTATTAATGACTCACAGTGAACCTGTTGAATCTGGGTTCATCCGACTCATCTTATTGAACCCCTTTGTTACATACTGTAACTTGGAAAATCTGGTAGAGGAACTGAAAGGCAGACGTGGGCTAGAAATTTTACTTGTTGATAATCAATCGGTTTATTTTGGAATATAAAATCAAGTAATTATACAGCCTTGGCGCAATGAAGAAAAATTATATTTTTAAATAAGGTAGTTAAATTAAAAAAAAATGTTTGGGCATGATTTTGAGATAAAAATTTTACTCGAATATATAATTCCAATTTAAAAAAAAATATTATGACACTTTCATAATTACGAAATATTTTTTTTGCATGTTGTACATTTTCGATAAATTTATTAAATAGTGTAAAATCTTAATTTGATATGATCTTAAAAAATTATGTATGTTGGATACTAAGAATTTGTTATTTTTTAGATTGTTGACGTTTATTTGACACTTTTTTCTAAACAGAATAAAAGATATAGCGTTTCATTATTATTACTCATAACTTGAACAGAAGATGGCATGATGACATGTGAAAACCAGCTTATTCTATAACTTGAATGATAATGTTCTATTTAATTTTAATATTTCCTATTGTCTAAATATTTATGTTTAAATAATGGATTTTTATATAATAAATTAATGGAAAATGTTAAAATTGGTATTGCACATATAATCTCATTAATTTAGCAGAGATTTCTAAAAAAAATTCATATTTGTATAAAATGCTATTAAGGAATGCATCTGTCGCATTATAAAACTACTTGCATTCAAAACAAAAGCACATCCACCCACTTAATCTACGAAACCTAAACAATATAATCTTATCCAAGTCTTAATGTCTTACTAGGAAAGCGAGCTTTCAAAGCTCCAAAAGCTCTGTGGCGCGACAGAATCTGCGGGCGGGGAATGCGACGACTTAATACAAATGAAAAATGAAAGCTTACGATGGCTCTCGCTGCTTTTTAACATTTGCATTTGGATTGAAAAATATGCTCTCTAGACTGTTGAAACTATCGAAGCGAAAAGAGAATAAATGATGTAATTTGTATGTAAGTATTACTACGGTACGTTACATAGACATTATTTTTAATTTAATTTATATTTCCTTTAAATCAAATTATACGTAACACACAGACTTTGAATTTGTACGGGGAAGCTTCTCTTAAGGTATTTTGCCACAATATCTTTTACGTAAGTAGCGTAAAAACATGAAGAAAACTTGGTAGATAATGTATTGCTCTTGAGTACAGAGCGAGCTTCTTCAGCGGTTAAAGCAAATAACACCAATTTTTCTTAAAAGCAATAGCAAGTACACTAGACTATAATAAGTACATTTCATCTTTATCCACCGTTAAGTATAAGTACATTTCATCTTTATCCAAATAACTTCAACAATGAAATGCGCGAGACTAATTTATCTGCAATACGAGTAATCTTTAGACTTTTTCACAAATGAAGTTCTAGTGATATACTTTTACATTTTATAATAGTATTATTGTTAAATATACCAATTATGTACTATGTGTAACAGTTTGTGTAAATCAAGTGCAAGAAAAATCTATGGTGAGGTCAATTTCCCTTATGCTCTTATACTCATTCATAGAATATAACTGAAGTGAAAAATATGTTTGTGTCATAAATTATCCTAATATTTCACGACTGTTTTAATTAGCCGTGAATAGAGCAACAAAAAGAATCAAGTGCGGCCTCTCTCTCAATATCAAAGTAAACATTCAGCTTTTAAATTTTCAGGAATCGTTAACGGATATTTGTACGTGACTCGCGAGTGCGTTCGGGTCGCACAAAATAGTTTCAAACAAAAAGCAATGTGCAAATATCGATGAAAGATCAATATAACCGACCATAATCATTTAATTAAGCTACCTCTAGTGTCGAATGGGATGTTCATCAGGTTGACTTATTAAAATGATTTACATAATTAAATGTAGTTTTGTGAGACAATGTTTATATATAACTTTAGTGAAGATATTGATTTTTTACACCTTCAATTAACAATGTTTTTATCATTTCTAATTTTATCCGGTCAACAGTCAAATCAAATCCTGTTACTGCAAAGTTTATAAATGTATGGTTATTACAGCTCAGATTAAGAAATTATTAGCCTTGGGCGCAAGCAAGGAAACCATGATACGTGAGGCTTGCACAGAGCATAGGTTTGGAATTTTGAAACTAGCATTAAGTCTCTCTGATAGGCAACTTCCCGCAACCATGACGCACGACGTGGTCTCGTACTCGGGTGGAGCCGTTGCGAACACTTATGTCTAGTATTTTTATTCAGTTTTATATTTTGAAAAATTAGCTGACGCTTGACTTTGCAATGGCGGTTAATTAACAGCTGTTAATGACGACTCATCTCTTTTGTTATTGGCAAGCTGAATTATTCACAATTAAATGAAACTACTTGATGTAGTATTATTTCTACTTTCTTCAATTTCTTTACCACGACCTAGGTTTCGTTGTATTACAACATCTTCAGGTGGGATATTAGCAAAGATCTTTGAAGAAATTAAAGAAAGAGCTTTGTCCAAAACTTGCTCTGATAGCCTACCTCTAGACGTAATCGAGGTCTGTTTCTATATACTTATCATATTATATTTATAATAAACCTTTCTAGACCTAACAAATAACGATCTGAACCAAATTATTTCAATGCATACTGCATTCACAAAGCTATTATTAGCAATAATTAGAGTTAAAATATTTAGTCTCTAACTTTTTGCCTAACTGATAACACCTATTAAATTAGTGCTAATGTAACATCAATGATACAAAAATTACGAAGAAATCACTGGCCAAAGGTCGAATATAATGCATAAGTGAAAACATATTTTATTGATATATATTTTATTATAAGTCCATAAAATTGATGCTTTTTCACAGATTGCGATTATCGATATTATAGTTAAGTACGTATGGTATAATTTAACCAAATCTCTGTATTTAAAATATTATATCATCGCAATGCATCAATTGGAAAATAGTTATTTTCTTGTTTAAGTACCTATTGTAATAGTACAGTTAAAACATATTTTTGTAAAGAATTACGTTTGATAATCTTTTACCATTTTGTGAAAGGCTGACTTCCTATATCACATGCGAATTTTCTTGAATAAACGAATAAAAATTCCTTTAAACATGTGAATAAATGGTTTGAAATCATCGATACTTAAAAATATAATTTACTTTTAGAAATAATGAAATAATTAAAAATAATAAATATTTAATCGCTAGTTTAAAGACAACTTATATTTTAGTGAAACGAAGCTGCTGAGCATACGAACGGTAAATATTTTTTTTAAATATTTAACCCGCTCATTCTGACAGTAATCGATCGCCTGCTGACTTGTTAGGATGAACTTATTCTATGGTTAAAATTCTGATCCAATAGCATAACGTATATAATTAGACAATTACTGTAATATAATAATATACAAATGTGACTATACATCGTCTATAAGAGTTATTTTTCAGAAATAACAAAATTTTTTTTTAACCTAGTAATTTCATTTTAGAATATGAATGTTGAACATGAAATTTAGGTTTTGTCTATATTTTATTCAGAATATATAAGAAAGCACAATAACATGACTCTTAACAGACAAATATGAGTCTGTTTGTCAATATAGGTACTCGTACCATATTTGTCATTACCAAAAAAGTGCCATTTTTTTCTGTTATTTTATATCTCTTAGCGAAGGGATAATAATTTAGATCCAATTTTCTCTAATTATCACCCGCCGAAGAAACTTAAATAGCATCAATATTCTGTCAAATCTCTTTTCATCAATAGAAGCGTAATAAGACATAATAATTTGTCAATAATATAGGTACATTAGATCATGTCAAATTCTGTCATTACCGAAAACTTGTCTTTTTTCTGGTTATTTTGTATCTATTAGCCAAGGTTTAATAATTTAGATCCAATTTTCTCTAAATATCGTCAACTGAAGAAACTTGAATAGCATAAACCGTCTGTCAAATCTCTCAATACCAATAGAACCAATATTGCCTTTTGAAAAATTGCAATGTAAGTGAAGGTATTATCTATAAATCTGTTCGACGGTAATAGGTGTAACAAAGTACTTAAACAAAAGATTCTGCAGGTATTGTACGAGGAACTAAAGAGATATCCAAATGTTTACATGGTTCAGCCTGGCACGATTGCTTGTTCATTCGCTAGCGAAATTCACGTACTTAGCTTCCGTGACCGAACTGTTCTAACCGCTTAGACATTAAAGCACTGACCGAGCTGTAATGTACCGTGGTAGAATTAACATTAACTAGGTAAATTAGGACTTTGTTTCGATAAAGTCTTATTTAATTTTTTTATAATGTTGGAGGTACTAAGATAATGCTGGTGCAAATACAGGAGAAATTCAGCTATTCAACGCTCTTGTTACGTGTATTAAATCAAATATTAATGTAGCGATAGCTATCAAGGGGAAACTAAAAAAAATGGCAGAGAGCATGATTTCTTAAATTAAATGACTTGTAGATAGAAGTTGTTCGTGAACCTTTCGAAAACACAGAATCGAAATTATGGGATCAGGAATAGAGGAGATAAGACAGAACAGTTACAAAAATTAAACACTTAATCAAAAACTGCTGATGAAATGGAATTAAAAAATATTTATGAACAGATACATGAGTTTTTAATTTGCGGTAAACTAAGTTCTGACGCATTCATTCCGAGGATTTAACCACGCCCTTTATTAAATGTTGAATAGTGGATGAAGGATATTTGAGTATTTTCAGATTCCCAACCCTGAACTATTGCTATTATCTCAAAAACCTTTCTTATACCGAAAATCAACGCATTCGCACGTCACTTCCTACCAGTCACGTGAGATCGCAAAATATTTTGTGCCAACTCAACTTTTGTCGCGCAGAACTTGTAGAAGTTTGGTCAAAGTTTACGCATTAAGCTCGCTCTAGCGATTCAATTAGTTAAATTGAAAGCTCACTTGAATTATGGATGCGTGCGTAGGTAGGCTTTAAAGCTTTCTGTCTCATAGGTAGGTGTCGAGTTGAATTAATCGCTTAAGTACGCGAATGTGGAAATCGATGTAATTGGTGGAAACAAGGTCAGAGAAGTAGGTTAAGATAGCTTTTATAACAAGGATGAAAACAAGATTAATGGTCTGGAAATTCGATCGTCATAGTACGTAAAATGTAATATTATAGGGGAGACCATAAATACGATATATCAGACTTAGACGCAAATGGACATTTTAATAATATAATACTCGCGTTTCGACGTCGTATACCATTACTTACCAAAAAGTAAACGAATTGTATTTATGGGTATATAATTTTATCCGCATAGAAAATTAACTATACATTGATACTCCGCTTGCTTTATCGTTAACGCACAACTGTATATATGTCTTTTTGAAGTACTTCTTTAGGCGGGTTAAGAAAAAATTATGAGAGTGAAATTTTACGATACGCGCGTACGATGCAACAAAAATCGACAGGTTGAAGTTGCTTACTAAACATGCGTATAATGACTGATACTACTCGTATATTCATGATAGTTATTGAGGTATTTGAAATACACAGCACGCGTTTTATATTCATGCGAGTATTTTTAGTAATTGAAATTTACTAAAAATATTATTACAAAAGTCATGGATAAAGTGAATCCATATAACAGAAAAACATTTATTTAGTCAATATGCGTGGCAGAAATAGTGCTTATAAACTTCTTAAAGCATAATTAAAGTACCTCTTTCTAAGTGAGGTTAAATATCGGTATGTGTTTTTAAAATTCAATTATTTAATTGAATTTATATTTTATAAACCGTATTTATTATCAGGCGCCAGACCTTTTATTATTTTATTTCCATTAATTATATGCTTCCCAAATAAACCTATTCTTGTATTATGCCGTAGAATTATAACTTCTAACATTCATACACAAGAATATGCATATTTTTTTTAATATCGCAGTATAATTAGAATTTCGTTTTTGAGATTATTGAAAAGGCTATGAAATCAATTTTAAATTTGCATAATTATATATGTAAATTAATATTTATATTTTGGATGGTGGTTATTTACATGTCGGACATATATAATCATTATTTAAGATGAACAGAATGTTTAATAAAATATTCCTAAGAACATAACAAATACTTTTTTCACTACACAAAATAATAAGAAAAAATTTTCATTCAATTCTATTTTACGTTTGATATAACATGGTTTACAAAAATGTGTAAATACAATATTTTGAGAAAAATAGTTGAAACAATCTTTAAATAAATTTCAACCATTAGGAAGGTTACTATGCTTTCAAATCAAACACTCAAATTCAACTTTCAAATCAAACAGTAGCAGTATTGACAGTATTTACTTAGATAACCAATTTACAAATACCATAAATGAACGTAATTGTTAGAAGGGATCATTGCAATCAATATATATATATATATATATATATATATATATATATATATATATATATATAGTCATATATATATATATGTATACATATATATATATATATATATATATATATATATATATATATATATAAATAGCTAATAAAAATCATATGAAGCATATATTAAGATCATCGATATTTATCTCATTCAGGACATATATCTTCATTAATTTATTATAATTGTAGGGCATTTTTCACTTATGAAAGTATGATGGAACGTCGCATGTTTTTGATTAATTCATTTTATTTCAATAATTAATTTTAGCATTTCTTTAATGTATACTTATTACCTTTATGATTTTAAATAAATATTCCCTTATAATATAAAATTTCTTTGGTTATACTTTCAAAGTTATATTTAATAATCCAACCACAAATACGAATTTTGTTTCTTTTTATCATACTCACTCTATAAATAGATTCCATATTACCATTAAAAAATCGTAGGTTTTAAATGAATAAGCAACTTTAGATTCTTAGAACCATTTCGCCAAAGATATTCATTTTTATTTACGTCCTGTCTACAGATACAATAGGAATTTACTGTATTCAATTTATTTCGTCCTTTTAACAGCAGTTAAAATTTCTGCTGGATTTTTATTTTATTTTAGTACATTGTCAAACTCGACTATAGACTTAATTTATGAATGGAGACATCACACAGAAATGTTTAGTTTAAAATAGATACAAAGTAAGATAGAGTAAAAGGATCGAAGCAAAAGTATTTTAAATTCCTTAGGTTAGCATAAACGAATATAGACGCAGATTTATTAATCTTTATTGACAACAGCTACGTGAGAACCTAAAAGCCTCATCTGAATAAACTCCTTATTTTTTTCCCTTTCATAAATTTGATAGCAATAAGCATGTGCAAACTTAGATCTAAATCCTTATCATCACATCGATTTCGCTGATATGGAGAAATTTTAAGGTTTATTGTTTTTTTAAAAAATTATCACAACACAATATAAGTAATTTGCTTAATAATCTTTTTATTAAAGCAAAATCCAAGTTTACAATTGAAATAGTTTTACTAAAAAATTTACATGTTTCGATTTGTTCTTTTTCTTTTGCTTAATGGTGTCCGTTTTTCTTTACTGAGAAAATTATAGGCAATATCAAACTGAAAGTTGTAGTTTAATCATCGATAGAGATAAATTAAACTAAAGTGTTTGTGATATTTGAATTTTTAGCTTTTAAATATTTTTTCGTTTGCATATTTAATGACTAAAACTAATCCAATGTTAAAAAATCGTTTCTTTTTTATTAATTATTATATTTCAATCGCGCTAAACGCATTTTTTTTAAAATTAGTTTTTCTATCTCGAACGATTCCGAAGTTATGATGATGTCGGTATGAATTCCGTAAAGTATGTCCACAGCCTTCTGCGAAAGTAATATTTTCAGATAGGCGTTGAGTAGCCCATACTATATGACTAATATAGGCCAAATATGCATTCAAATAACCATATAATTAGATTACTTTTTCTCCAGTACCTAATACATTTTTTGAAAAGGTATCTACATTTTCAATTCCATCTATATGGTGCAGTATAAAAATTATTTCAATCTATGGTAGAGCAGGAAATTTTTTTATTATTATATATGTTCTCGGCTTATTACGATTTTTTGAAATAACCTCCATAAAAAATTCAAAGGTCCACGCGAACGGAGTCTTGGTCACAACTAATTTCAAAATACATATAATGAGAACAAACATTTTAATTACTTAGACTTTAACACGTTTGTATTGTTTGTTTATTGTTTTCTTTAATGTAGGAAAACTTTTATATAAACTTTGAGCAACTATGAAGTATATAATGATAATATAAAACCTCACTTTTCTTTTTCATTTGTTTGAAATAAAAATTTGGATGGTAGGTACATACAATGAAATAATAGAATTATGAGAAAAAAATAATATTAGCGATGTCTCTCCATAGATGTAATTGAGGGATGAAAAAAAGTCCAATACGCATAGATATCGATAAAAAGGTCTTAAAAATGATATAGTGGTTCCAAAATAAATCGTTGTCTATAGTTGCTGATACATGCGCTTCTAAAGTGCCCCCCTCAAAATTAAGGTAGTAGAACTTAAAATAATCTTTCAAAGAAAATTGGTTTAAATAAGATATATTGAATAGTTTTTGAGATATGGGATATTTTTAATACTGACTACGGCAATAACCTTCTTTTCACAGTATTTTTGAGAAATACAAACTTATAAGCATAGTATTGTTTTGTGCTACGGAACCCATCGTGCGCATGCTTATTTACGTTACGTGAAACTGATATCAAAGAGGACCATGAAATATCTTTTCATTACTCATAAATAACAAATTATTATATAATAATTTGTTATTATTGTGAGTAATATCTTAGTATATAGTATACTATCTTAGTATTTCTTGCTTAACAACAATTACTATTTCAATATTTACTAGAAATTTTATGTGTCTTGGTGATATTTCATAAATATATATATCAATTTGATAACAAAATTAATAGATCTGAGACCGGTAAACTTGACAGTTTCCTGTTATCTTTCAAGGAAAAACATTAGAAATATATTTATTTTGTTGTGTTCACAAAGAGCTCTTTCTAACGATATACGTTTAGAGAAAAAGAGAATACTCCTATCGCCTGACCTTTGAATATGCGCGAGAATTCTTGGTTATGGATCAAGGAATTACATAACATGTCTATAAATTATTATATTTAAGGATCAGAAACCTCTGGCAAACGGGTGGAAAGAGGGCGTTGTCACAATAATAGGCTACGGAAGTCTAAAACGATTTTTTGTGATTCTTGATGGTAAGATTATATTTTTAATAAATAATATGGCATATAATATAATTTTATCATTCTTCAAATAAATTGATTACGGTATCTTTATTTAAATTGTTTTTGATACAGACTCTCTCTTCATTCAAATACTCTTAATGCTTTAGGAGTAATTTTCAAATCAATTCAACGATTAAATACTAGAACGTAAAGTACACACGTCCTTTAATTAATATTTCTTCTCATTTTGTCTGTTAATGGTTTGAGTATATACAAAATTAATTCCAATGGGATTATTTTCATATTCTTATTTAATGTATTTTAGAAAACCTTTCATTTTAATATTTTTAAATTATTCATAATTATTTATAAACATTTTCTGTTATTTTATTTTTAACTCAAAACTCTTGTTTGGAAAAAATACATTTACGTAGCATTTTGGTAGTAATTATTTTGAGATTATCCCTTTTAATTTAATTTTATGTTGCGAGAACAAACTTATGTTTGCTAACAGACTTATGTTTGCAAGAATAACATTAAAATTACATAAAAACACTTTTCTATACCTAATGAAACATCTGTCCTTTCTAAATTAACTCGAAAATTTATACTCAAATACAAGCCTGAAATACAGTTGTAATAAATTCAAATAACTTCGGAAGTTAATACAAGGAAACTTTAATTAGATTTGTTTAAACACCGACTTTCTGAAAGTTAAAGAGTTCCTCTTCATCCAAGTATTCAGACCTTCTAGAACCATTAAAAAGGTCAGGGTTCCAAGTTTAATTTATTTAAAACATTTAAATATTTCTTACCTTGAGATTATACTGAAGTATGTAAATTTTTAACCAACTGTAGATGTAGTTATTTACATGCCAAAATATGTTCATAATTTAGTGAAATATGGAGATTTATCCGTAAACTTGTGAACATAATATTGAAGTGTTCAGTTCATATTCAGAATAATATATCAAAACAATAATTGTACTAAACTTATCCTAGTGTTATACGGATAAGTTTGGTACAATATAAATTTATACGGTATATACGTTAGCTATATAAATTTATACGGTACGATATGTTTAGTACAACTATTAGTTTGCATGAAAGCCTACAATATACTTATGTATTGGCTGATATAGTTATGTTTAAGAGTATACGCATTTTCACGTTGGATAACGCCGATATCTGCTATACGAACTAGTACGTCGAAACAATAATGGGAAGAGTTGTATAACCTTAGAACATTTTAAATTATTATATCTAATTCGATATTATTAGATTTAACAGAATGTGATGCGATCTTATATATAATCTATTTTTTGTTTATAAAATCACGCGTCGTATTTCGCGCTTATTTCGATTCACGACAAAATTATGTTTTATATCACATATTTAAAATTACCATGTTTTCAATTACAAATTTCACCTATATTTTTAAAGCTTTTATTTCACTTAAGGACAGATCAACAAAAAATTTACCTATCTGTCTTTTACTAATTTTGTAATCGGTATTTTATCCGCTTCTCGATAAGCTGGAAACTTGAAAATTTACACTTATACTTGTTTTCGGTGACAATACCTAATAAAGATGATGGAATCAGAATCCGATGATGGAGATGGAAGGTGAGTAATCTCCTTAACGATGAATAGTAGATCCATTGAGTATGGTTTATTTTCACTTGTCGTGATTAGTTCTGTGATTGTTTCTTACGCTTTTAGTACATTCAATACAAAAGTATTTTTAGAAAAGGAAAGTTTTTTCTTGAATGTTTATTTAGCATTACATAAATTACAAACCTCATATATTTACTTTTAATTATATGTGCTCATTCCAGCTCCATGAAAATATAAATAAGTTTATTACGATACATGGTAACATAGTTTGGGTATATAGTTTATAAATTAATCTAATTTAATGTGCAAATATAAAATATTATTGTTATTGGATCTATGTACTAAGTATAGACTTAATAATATCTGACATTTTTATTAATTTTTGACTTGATGTTAATCTTTTTTAATCGAACGAATAGGGTGCGTCATTTATTGTCAGCATAAGTGACTTAGGACAAGTCTTTGAGTAGTGGGCATTAAATAATTTTAGTGAGTTTGAAATCAATAATAAAAACTATTTATATGAAAAAAGAAAACAATTTTCAACCAAGTAAATTGAAAAATTGTCCAATAGAAGACAACTTTTGTCAGGAAGTTGTCGATGAAAAGATTAAAAAACACTGTTTCGATATTGACTGCATTCTCCTTTCCTTACTTTTCAACGTTTTTCACTTATATGCCTCAATGATTTTATTTTTATCTGATTTATTTCCTTCGAATATTTTTTTACCCGTAATCCAGCGTAATACCATTATACCCTAATATGACCACTGTCCTTGTCGTTTGTTTTTAAAGTTTCGCAATCTCATATAGCCTTTCATTTCCCTTTTCCGATTTCCCAGTCCTTGTAAACAAACTACCCGAATATGTAACTCATATAATAATTTTGCCAATAACATTCACGTCGGGTATTTTATTTGTCTATTCCGTAATTTCCCTTTTGTTTATAACTTTTTACGTGTATTACTTATGACCATAATAAATTTCAAACCAAATATATTTTATTTTGTCATAAGCTTTGAACATGAAAATTTGTTTCAGTATCCTCGGAAGTGAACTAACAAATAATTGAAATTAATCATTGTACAGTTATTTTAAGGAAAGTCGCTCGCCTGAAAGCGGATGCCCAACAAAGATGCCCATTTTCCCACAGCGCTTTTTAATCTACCGTTTTCAATTTTCCGGGTCTAATTAACGAATTTATGAACCCATTTCCCGTTTAATGATTACCTTTCAAATTTCAAATACACGTCGGCGGGCGGTCTCTACGACCCCCTCTCATTTATCCTGATTAATGCTACAGTATTCGTTTAGTCGATGGCCTTCATTAGACCTGTACCGAGCTGAGTTTCGCATTGCAATATCCCCTTGAATCAATCATGGAAAGTTATTGATTATATACTTCCTTGACTGAGTTAGCAACTTGAGTACTTTAATAAGTTCCCTTTGAGATTATATAATTAAGAAATGTAAATAAAAGGGAATATTTTAACTTCGATGTTAAATTTGTCCACTGTTTCACTGAGGTTCTTTTCACTGGGGACTTTTCTAAATGTGTATTTAGGAGAACAATTCTTCTTATGGAATATGTATCATACGTGTGTGTAAACAATTATATATTAAAATCGTGTGTGTAAACAATTATATTAATGTGTATGTAAACAATTATATATTTATAATAAATAATTGTTTACATATATTATTTTGTCTTTGCTAAACTTTTTTCTTATTCAGTAAAACTAAACTATTTAAATGAAATCGAACTAGAGTGAGCGTTGTTTATGATGGGTAAAATAAATTTGTTTAGGTTATTTAAATGTTAAGTGGTTTGTGTTAGAATTTATCAGTATAATGATTTCTACTGTTATAGAATTTTAAGTGTTAATTACTGATTGCTAAAAAACTTTCTATTTGTTTGTCCACTTTCATATTTATCAAGAGTAATGAATATTAATATGTATAGCATTCTCAGATATTTTATTTTCTTAACTAGACATATCCAAATTTCGTAAATTTGTCACAATTATTTATTACAGATTTAATATCAATAATATTTGGTTATCGGTTATGACGGTAGTGTAAAAAAACATCTATACATCTAAAACATGGGACGATGGGGAGCGAAATGGGACGAATGGGACGTCTGTGGGAGCATTACGCATAAACTGCTGGGTGGATTTTAATAAAACATTGCAGTTTATGCCTGATACTTTCAGTTAGCATATGCAGTGGAAATCATTGCTCTTTTCTTTATGACATCATTATAAAAATCTCTTAAGAATGCGAATGTGTGCGTCGAATACAAAATGTTATGTCAGGAGTGTGTTTGGGACCTAATGACACCCAATATTTTTTAGAATTATTTTTTGTGTGTCGGTTTATTAGGCCAAAACTGCTAGATTGTTTGGAATGGGGCTTCGCTAGAATAATGTTCGAAATACAGATCGTGGGATTGAGTCAAACCATTCAGAAAGAGTTATGTTACTTTTTATCTTTATTGAATATATCCTTAAGAGAATTATCCTGTTTATCTGTTCGACTGTATGTTTAACTGTATGAAAATCACGAAGAAACTACTGAGTCGATTCAAATATAACTTTCAAAAATATTTTGAATTCATATAAAAATATAATGAATTGTTTATGTCGATAGTATATTTTGTCAAGGATTTCAAATTAATTTCCTTGCACCTACGAAATAAGTGCAATAAAGAAAGGAGCGCAGAGATTTAAAAATATTAAGATGAGACTATTCAAATTTAAGATTCTAACTAAGATGTAATTCTAACTACCTTTACAGGTATTTTTTGATTAAAACTTTATTACTGATAAAATTATATTGCAAACACGCACACACACACACACACACACACACACAAAACTTAGTGGTTATTGAGATTACACAACTTTTGCTTAGTTATTAATATTATTTAAGTTCTGTTAACATTTAAATACGATATGTCATAATACCTGCAACTATCATCAAATTTTTCAAATTATAAATAACACCATCCCAATGTTACTTTCGGACAACACAGTTTATTCAGATATGTAGTTTTGTTTTGTCAAAATATGAATACTCAAAATTCAAATTTCAGTTACTGAAGAATTCAAGGATTCGAATTTTTCACCAATATAGTTCATATTATCGTGATCATTGTTTATTGATATTGCGATATTTGATATTGTGCACTTTGTTTATCTACAAGTGGAATACAAATAAATTGGTGGGTACCCAATTTAAAAAAAAATTATAAAAACCGGCCAAGCGCATGTTAGACTGACGCCCGAAGAGTTTCTTACCACCAGACAATATTACACTTATAAGTTTGTATTTCTCAAGGGCACTGTGAAGAGAAAGTTATTACTGCGGTCGGTACCGAAAATATTTTCCATCAAAACTTATTTTATGTTCTACTATCTTAATTTTTTTCATAATTTTACACATGTTAGATTAAAAGTGAGAGGGGTGCACAAATTTTGTATCACTTTAGGACCTATCTAATGATACCCCACATACCTATGTGCACTTAAGTTTTTTTTCATCCCTCAGTTACATGTACGGAGTGCCACACCAATTGTAATTTTTTTGATAATTCCACTATTTCATATTGTAGCCGTTTATGGAAGACACCTATCATCGAAATTGATATTTTAATCTATATAGTGCTATTTTAATCTATATAATCTACATCTATATAACCATTTTACACGGAGACTATTTAGTGCCAATAGTCTCCGTGTAAAATGGTTATAATATACGGAAACATAGAGAAACGGACATGACGAAATTATAAGGGTTCTGTTTTTGCCATTTGGCTACAGAACCCTATTAAAAATTATGGGTTTCCTTTAAATATATGTGTGGACTAACTCTATAAGTATGTGATTTAAATAGCAAATAAATTCATCAAAAATTTTAATGAATAACGTATTCGTACCGTGAAAAATGATAAAAGGAAGCAGCTCCACATTTTAAACTGGTGAGGAAGAGATATACGATTCTATTGTCATTTTTTTCCATTCCTTCTCTTCTATTCGTAGTTCAATGAACTGAGGAGACAAACTCAAACAACAGCACATTGTTTCTTTGGATAGAATTTTAAATAGACAATGTACTCACCAAAAATAGCATCGAATAAAAAATCATTGACAATTGAAGGAAGACAATTAATGAATGTGTTGCGAATAATTAAATCGACGAATCGTTTGAACACATTACAATCATATTTTTGTACAACAAAACCAAATAAAAACGGTAACAGCATTGATTGGAGTCATCACAAAAGGCCAGGAAATTACAATAGCAATATGTATATAATAATGAAAACTGATATTGTCGAAATTACTAAAGCTGGAAACATGAAATTTGAATAGGATCCTCAAAATTTAAACTATTTATAAATATTAAAATGTATTATTCAAGCTAATAAATACTAAAGTGTATTATTCTGCTGTGTAACCTCAAATGTTATCTTACTGGTTTTATATAATCTGTGTACACAATTAAATGAAACTACGTGATTTAGTATTATTTCTACTTTCTTTAAGTTCTTTACCACGACCTAGGTTTCGTTGTATTACAACATCTTCAGGTGGGCTATTAGCAAAGATTAACTCTTAGGAACATCCAACAGCATTTATATGTTTCAAGTACAATAGCGGAAGGCTAGTTTGTGTGGGTTTTCCCACTGCTTATGTTAGTGAGTTTATTGTAGGGGAGCAGTGTAGGTTTTATTATATTTCGGAGAGTTATACGATATACCAGTATTTTAGTGAGGGTAATAAATTAAATTGTTGTTTTTATATGAGGTTGTACAATGCAAATATTCTGGTGTATAATCAAATTAAATGCAAGTTATTCTCGGTAATATATTTATACAAAAGCAAGGTATCTGAAAGTTAGAACAAGGTTATACCACTAATTCAATATATCTCTGGTTTTATTTATTCATAATATATACATATATATATATATATATATATATATATATATATATATATATATATATATATATATTATATTTATTTATTTATTAATTTATTTCCTATTTTTTTTATATAAATATTTTTATATAAACTACATACGTAGTTTCATTTAATTGTGAATAATTAATTTCTAGAAAATTAACGCCAAATATATTCAATAATCCGTGTAGTTTGAGTTCCATCGTAGTTAACAGGTTTATTTATTAGATATTATTGACATTGCCCAAATAGGTTTATTAAATAATTTAGTATATATTTTGGTTTTGTCCAAGATTTTAACAATAGTACTATCATAATATATTAGTAGATTTTTACAAAATTAAAAACACGAACAACGTAGAGAAGAAAGTACTCATCATTTTGCCTTACCCAAAGACATACGA
Organism: Druceiella hillmani; assembly: GCA_039881145.1. Lineage (NCBI taxonomy): Eukaryota > Metazoa > Arthropoda > Insecta > Lepidoptera > Hepialidae > Druceiella > Druceiella hillmani. The sequence goes on along the minus strand of JAYKKI010000012.1, from coordinate 29,726,053 downwards.
ATTGTTTAATTTGTATAAAAAAATCTACCTACAAATATAATTCGTTCATTCCCATATAAGTCAATTGTTTCCACTAAATACTATACACGGAATGTGTACGAAATCGTATTTTGTCAACTTCCCTTCCAGGTATATTTATTTATTCTACTCTCATCCCTAACTCGAACATTCCTGGAGGCAAAGTGAAAAGGAATAAATAATATTCTATCGATCACCAAGCGGCGCTGTGTCGTCTCGTTTCAATAAATTCTCTGAATAATCAAATTCATAATACGTGTCGCACCGGTATTAAGCCTGAACCAAATAAATATGTTCGTAGCCAGAGGGAGGACTTGTTAAAATGGAAAATATAAACTGATTCCAAGAAAGAATAGGTTTCTACCGTCAAATATTGATTTATAAGAAGTATCGTGGATAGGATTTGAAAATTTATGATAATCGTTTACCGGAAATGAAAAGTAAAGGAAATACTTAACGGTATAATCATTTGGCAACTAATAAACACGCTGACTATTTTCAAAAAGCTATTTTACATTTTACATGTACGAGTAATTGATAAAATCAATCTCCATTTATATAAGCACTATTGTTTTTGTTATCTATCATTTGTCGCCAAAGTGGAGGCCTTCAAACGCCTTCTTTGTTGAATTCATCATCCTTTTTCTGGAGCTGAATAGACACCAACTCATGTGGTGGCAAAACTTAATATTTCCCTTTCTTTCCCAAAACATAATACTGTCTTTCTATTTCAGTATATGAACATGATAAAAGCTCTGCCATATAACACGAACTTAACCTGGGATCTAATTCTATAAGGTTTTAAAGTTTTTTAAATTTACTGTAGGTAGTCGCTCTTGATGAGGGTTATGAGTGAATCAATTTTTTGCACTTTGAGTGTTTTGAATAAATGTTCAGATGTGTTGTGGGAGAGTTCACCTTCACCAACCATTGTGTATATATTGCGCGTTGCTTTGCTTCTTTTTGCTCTAAACGGTATTCACGAATCAAGCACACTCTAAGTTCTCTGAGTGAAATTTTCATATTTTGTTTGCACTTTATTCGTCGAAATAACGTTGCTAACTAACGAGAATGTCGACGAAAGCCGCGCTTTTTATGAACTCTTCAAAGATAAGTTTGAGAAGTTTCGATAAAATTATTAGAAAACATAGCGATGGCTAATAAATACCAGTGGCCAATCCTATGTACAATATGTTTGGTTTTATACACCGAGTGCATTAATTATTCTAGAAAGGATTCAACAAAATATTATACACGTAGAAGTTTATAAGCTCCAATAATGATAAATGTTATAAGTTCGAGTTTATTTAAGTTTTGTGATGTAATAAAATTCGACTTGTGCTTTCGTATATTTTGCGACATTGGCTAGATTTAATACAAACCAAATATAGATTATGCGAATACGACAACATCAAAGATACAGCGACATAACATCCGCGTTACTTATGGTACATATTAAACACTTTGTACTCAAAAAACTTTGAACACTTCATAATGGTTTGAAAAGAAAAGAATACTTACCGAAAACCATCTCCAGACTATCTGTAATCTATTAGTATTTAAATGTACTAAGCTCAAAGAGTAAAAGTCAACCAAAACATAACGCGTAAAGTTAATTATTGTATCAAGAGATTACTCGGGTAAAATTCCCGTAATAATATAACTTTGCTTTATTCTTATTCCTTAATTATTCATCACATATTCATTTTCTATAAACTTGTGCTCTGTTTAAAAAATATTGCCTATTTATACTATTACGGTCTGTTTAGTTCAAGCTATATAAACGAATGTGTATTAAATATCGCATCATAAATTTAATATGAAACGTTAAGGTTATTGGGTGACTCTGTTACGACTCGTAAGTATAATTGTTGGCAAATATTTTACATGTTCAATTCCCAACGTTCCTTAAAAATTTCCTATTTGGGAATTTTTCCATTTCTTTGTTCACGGCTTTTGAAGTTGCAAATCACAGTACTTTCTCTACCTTGTATTACTCGTCCAAGTATTTGATGTAAGAAAAGGGATATTGCATTGTAAATCTAATTAATAACAATTTTCTCACATACTAAAGTTGTTTTTGTTTCTTTGTCGGAGTTTAGCAATTTGTATCGTTTAGAAAGTAAATTCACATTATCCTTTATGTATCTGCCTATTTGAATTTGACACACCCTAACATGTTCACATACACTTTTCATTCACGAAATTATTATTTGCATTTCGAATCTAATGTAATGTATCAAAATCATTCAAGAATACATTGTAATATTTCATGTAAGGTAAATGTTTCTTTAAATTATATTATTTTGTAAAATAATAAGGAAACTAAATATTTTTTTTTTATATTAAACGTAATGTTATTTATTCTTTGATGGTTTGAATGATCTTAACATTCATAATACAATTTGTAGAAACAAAAATTTACTTCGCTTTTAAGTATTATAATATTAATTGCGTATATAGTTATGCCTCTTTATATATATTTTAGTTTATTTTGTATTTTAATTTTCTGACAATGTTGCCTTAAATATTCAACTGTAAAAATAAATTATATATCAAGGTGATTATCGAATTATACAATTTAGCAATTTAATAATCAATGACAAGAATCTACTAAAATGCACTTTTAAAATATCAGTACCATTTTTATTTATTTAATAGCTCACAAAAGTGGCGAGGTTCGCAACATTTTGGAACGAGATAAATGGAAAACTAATTTATTTTTCCCGTGAATTGTAAATTACTAATTGTAACCCATTTGTCATAATTCTTTTTTTCAATTTTAAATATTTTAATTTGATTTTTTTATCGACTTAATCAAATATTAGCAGCTTTTTCTATATTATTTTAATTTCTAAGATTAGCCAACGTAACTGCTGTTAAGTCGTCCTCACACGCTATTTACACGATATATGCTCATTAACACGATATTTTCACTCATTGCTTTCTGGGCGTATTACTGCTGCCTATCTACTGTAATGTAGACTATTTAGTATTCCTAATACTATTATTCTGTTAGCAAAAACTAATATCTAATAACAAAATTATGAATAGAAAATTTTTAATTTTTAATCATGTCTATTGTAGATATGAGTAGGTCTTCTATTGAGAAATTTTCGTTCATCTTATTCAATGCAAGATATTTTATGGATCCATTTGTTGTCTTCTTACTTTTATTATTCGTTATTTATTCTACGCTTTTTCTTTATTAAAGAAAAGCGTAAAATAAAATAACGAATAATAAAAGCTCACATAATCCTTATTTCAGAAATTCAGAGAGAACTAATATTCTACTAACCTTTAAAAAATATTTAAAAAATATTATCTTTTCAAATACTTCCTTGTATTCACTTGTAGTGTACATAAATTTTCTCTTCTTATACAGTTTTCCTTGTAACATCGTAACAATGTAGAGCTGACGACTACAAATAATTCTGAATTAATACGCCCCTTTCATAAAAGTCGATGAATGTGTATGCAAGCGGAAATTTTAAGTGATCTCGTTAGTTAATTAAAGTAATATTTATACCCATATTTGTTAAATGTTTAAACTCAAATATTTAACCATTGGACCTTAAATGTTTAAAATTTTGTAAAACTTTAAAGTGTGAAACTCCTTGGGTGAAAAATTTTACAACTATGTTACTACAACTATATACTTTATATAATAAATCAATTCCGTTTATCGTTAAATATTCCATTCACAAATAAAAATTAACTTCTAATTAATTTTACAAAATAATCGAGATATAATGAAATAATTCTATAGTGTAGGTGATAATAAAAAAAAACAAAACACACCGTAAAAAATATGTAAAATTGAACACCAAAATAAGTTTAATATACAAAATAAAAAATCGTGCTAATAGAATCTTTGTTAGTAGATAGTAGTATAATTTTTTTCTTTGTTAGTATTATAATTTTCAAATAAATTTCATCTTCTAACTTTACTAACTTCGAATATATGAATGTCCATTTAATATTAAAAAAGTCGTATGTATGAATGTCCATTAAATATTAAAAAAGTAAATTTAAAAAAAAAATTAAACTTGCTGAGTAAATGAAGGGTGCTGTATCCATTTCTAATATTTCCAGAAGCAAGATGAATGTCGGTCCGAGGGGCGGACCGTGAGTTGACAGAAGATTATTCTTTGGCATGTGAGTGAAGCAAGCAGAGGAAGGAAGCTCGTGCGAGCCGTGCGAATTAAAATTGATTGATATACATCAATAAATGTCAGAAACATTATAGCTTTATCGAGGAAAAAGTTTATCGCCACCTCGCCCGAAGTATATTCGTCAGTACGTAAGGGCGGAGTATGAGTGCATGTCTTGTGTCATGGAAATAAATGAATGAAACAAGTATCGAAATTAATTATTTTTAAAATTATTAAATCGAAATCAAGAGTACAAAAAAACCTACTCATGCTTGATGTACGCACCATGAGGCCTCGACGACGAGTATTATTATATTTTTCATGGGTTAAAACATGATGCATACTTCAGAAATTAGAAAATTTAGTTTTCCTGTGTTAGCTATTGAGATATGTGACAGTTAATATGTTAATTATAGGCTCAATTTCAAATTACTACATCAATTGGTTTTTGAAAAAAAAAATGGTTCTAACAGACATATTGATAGTACGGGATACGGGAGTAATCCTATAACGTTTTTGGTCTTTTTTTTTTAAGTAACGGTAGGTTTGTTGAATTATTGTATTGTATCCTAGCATCTACTTGCATCGTGGCGGCGTTTTGCTATTTTTGCAAAATTCATGATTTGTGTATAATTTTGGTCCATATGTGCTAATATTTTTGAATTAACTTCATACAAAATCATGTACGAATTTATGTCGTCACTTTAGAGGTAAATTAAAATAGGCGAAGCTGCAAATAAAACTAATAATTACATTCATATAAATAAATAGTTATTTGACAAATATTAAAATAAATGCCACGTAAAGAAATACATTTTTCTATTTATCATAAAGTTGAAAATGAATAAGTTTTTTATATATTTATGAACGATTATAAAAATAAATATTTAAAAGTACTTTTTTCCTTCCATATATAAAAAAACCTTTTCGAGGTAAATTTTGCTTCCCACATTGTATCTTTTACAAGATATCTCCTATATCAACTTATACTAAACTTATATACTATATTTACTATATCAACTTATACTAAACTTTACATTTTGAAAAGTTTTTTGAACCTCATTTCTGACATAGATTATCAATATTTTAAAATGCAAATAAAGTTAGTTTTGAGAACGTATATGTTTATATATATATATATATATATATATATATATGTATATATATATATATATATATATATATATATACACAACACAATTAAAAATTTACCGCAGTCACAATTTACTTCTAAACCGACCTCGTATTAAATAAAAAATATGGTTGGGTGATTCCGTATCAAAAGTAGCAGACTTACCTAAGTTATAACAAAAAATAACCTCTAGATTCGGATGAGTCAAACCATGTAATAATAACAGTGATATTAACGCACAGCCATATATTTTCCACTACATGAGCGCGTCTTATCAGTAAATTTCTAGGACATTAAAAAATGACTTTTTATGTTTTTATTTCCAAAAGTACTTCGCTGGTTATCACTAAAACCAACAGGTATGTTCGATCAATACAAATAGCCTGCAATTTATCCAGCTCCAGTTTAATTAGCTTTTCTACAAATTGAAGTTTTTCGTTAGCATAACTCAGGTATGAAACAAATTATTTGGTTCGTTCTGCTGAGTACTACTTAATAAACAATCCAACTTATTAATCAAATGTTCCATTCATCGACTAACATTTCCTTGAAAAATACCCTTTTTCCTTTATTTCAATTGACTCCTCCTAGATAATTTTGAAGAAAATAAAAAGAAATTTTTCACATGTATTAGGAACATATTTAACACAACAATAATCTTCTAACATACAAGCAATGATTTTTTCCTTGGTATTAATTTATAATCAATAGCAAAAAAATGCTAACCAAATTATATAAATACCGCAGAATTTAAGATCAAAGCGAATGTAACGAGAGCGGAAACTTGCAAAATTCTATTTCAAATCAACGAAACAAAGTTTTAATGAAACATTGAATTTCTAATCAGTTGCGGAAAACGAAGTTGGTTATAAAAAATCGCAATTTATGACCGCCTCTCCGTGAAATAGGAGACAGTAAACAGAACTGACTAAAACAAAAGAAAAGCAAACCTTCAACTTCCGAAGATTAAAATTTCTGCCTGCCTGCTTCCGTTCTATTTTTTGTTAAGCACAGTCGCGCAAGGTCATCGTTAACAATAATATAATCAGTTATTACGGAGTTATAATAGCCGATTATATAATCGCAACTGTGAATATTAATCAAATGAATTTGATCAACTGTGAATATTTATTAAATATTATATTGCTATAATTATTAATATATATACTTTTCTTTTGTTTCAGGTGAGTTTTCCATTGAAAGCGTATCTTTTTAGGGGATTATTCATATCATCGTTATCAGAACGTGAGTGAAGTTTAAATATTTTTGTACTGAATTACAGTATTTTACAGTTTAACATATTTTAATGTATTTAAAATATGTTAAACTGTAAAATACTGTAATTACTTAATAACATACTCTTAAAATGTCATGTAATTAATGTGTGTATATTTATATATATATATATATATATATATATATATATATATATATATATATATATATCATCATCAATATTAGGACTACTTTCTATTGGTAATCCCGTTAACTGGATATATTATGTAAAGTTAATTAATAGTAACACCTATTATTATATATTGAAAGATGCATAAATTCTTGCTTTTATACAAAAATACGCAACAGTCAAGAAAAGCAATGACCAGTCGTGACGGATATGATACATAAAGCGAAATTATTCACACACACATAAAACATATATACACATAAACTCCATTAATTCTCCTATAGTTTCTTAAGTTACCATAAGATTGTACGGCTGGAGCTTCAAAATAGTTATTTCTGAAAAATTGCAACTCTTTACTATAACAAATATGATTTTACCTCCCATGTATATTTATCAGTCACGTGGTAATTAGAGTTTGTAAGCCATGGCTATATTTTTTCTTTATTTTTAGGCTTAAATTACCAAAAACGATTTTCAAATATTGTAACGAAGACTGGATAGGTACTCCAGAGGAAATACATGTTTTCCCAGATATCGTCTTTGAACCTGACCAAATATTTTCTGAATTGAATTAATAACATAAGATGACTGGACGACAAACCTAAGATTGCAATATGAAGACGAAGCATTGTATTATTAAATTTCATATGAAGTTTTGGTTATCTTATGTATTTCAGTTTCTGTGTAAAATTTAACAATTATTGAAGATAAATTTTCACATTTTCTTTCTATATTACAATGCCCGGCAGGGAGGAAAAATCAATCAAAACTAATTGCCTATTTGTAATAATAACTTTACAAAACACATTTATTAAGAGAATGTAACATTTATTTAGACTACATTCTTTTTCTAGGAGATAATACCCAAAATAATCATTGGTAAGAGACAATAACGATAACTTTGATTAATAGATATTTTATTTCACCCGAATTACTAATTATTATACTTATGCATTGCTAACCAGCACTTTAAAGGCTTTTGCACTAATTTATATCCACATTTTACCTATTATCTTGGATACTTAGGATAATCTGTACGTACCCTACGTAACATACTCTTCTGTAATAATTCTGCAATTATCTTATCTCTGTACTAATATTAAGTGTATGTTACTCTTTCTCGAAATGCTTTGTTCTATTCATATACTCATCCATAAACATTTTTATTTTCACGTTGTATCCCAAAGCCATTGCTTTACTCAGTTTTTACCTTTCGGGATTAGTATATTAAGCGTTACCTTGTAGCAAGTCGTTAATGTAACTTTTGTGGTGTAATTTTTGTGGTTATCCGATCGTTTCTGCATTTCGAACGTGTATATTCCATCACAGACAAGTCAATTAAATGTGCAATCATCCTTATTACATATGTGGTATTAAACATTTCATAAGTTGTATTAAAATTTTCTTTAAAAAGCAGAGACCATTATTCAAATGATCTTATGCTTCTAAAGAACTTTCAGTTTCATAAAGAGTGGAGTATTTTTAGTTAAATAGAATGTAGAAAAAATAGCTTGAGTGAGAAATGATCTGTATTTTCTTCTTTATAAACTAGCCTACAACAGATATAAAGGTCATTAATCAGTGTAAATATCTGTGTTAAAAAATAATAATCACTTTTAGAGGATATGCTAAGTCCTTTACAGGAATGTTAAAATTGTAAACGTTAGAACAACAACACGAATAAAAAGAATACTTTACCTTTATTAAAAAAGTTCCCCATCACGCGGCGTATCCTTTACAAATAATGCCTGTTCCAATCGAACGACAATCCTACTTTGACAAATAACTCTAAACACGAATCCGCTTTATCCATCTCCGAAGGCAAGCGGGAGAGCTTTTAATGTCGGGTTTAAATTGGATTGTCATTTGGGGCCCGATAGCGCAAAGTTTCACTCAATACTATGTATTTAGCTGATAAACGGAGCTTTCGAATGCAAATATAGGAAGGTATCCGCCCTCTCATTTGCGACGAGTATTAGCTACTTGGAACAAATGGATTTCCGGCCGTTCAATAGTCGGGGGAAGTCATTTGTTTCAAATATGATAAGAGGATGTGACATGAAAATGTATTTTATGACAATGTACGCGCGGGGGCGCTGGTATGTTAATTTATTCTGAAACGTAACTAATGGATTCCGACTATTGGCTTGCTGAAGCTCAAAGCAAACATTGGAGACGATGTGTCTAGTGGTATGGCTGTGCGGTTATGACGGAATTGTGATGAGTAATGAATGATATGGTGTATAACATGGCGTATTTATATGATCGTCGGTATTGTTAGTAATTTATATAAAATGTAATATTTGATGGACCAATTTATCTTAGAGCAACGGTCTTTTGTTTATTCCATATTGTTCTTGTTTATGGTTTTTAAATTGTTATTTCGGAATAATATCAAATATTATATAGTTACGCCTTTTTATTTAAAAACTGATTAAGTACGAGTAGAAGTCATACTAAAACGGGTCTCTATAAACAATCAGTAGCATTTAATAACTTTTTCTTTTTCAGTACTACAGCCTGGTGTAAGCCAAGGCTTTCCCAGTCTGCTCCCTCCAGTCAGTAAGACTTGATGAAAGGTTTCTCCACCTGTTGACTCCCAAAATATTTAATTATTTCTCTATACTGTCCAACTATCTTGTAACTGGTCTTCCTCTTCTCCTTGTACATTCAATCTTCGCGAACATCAGTTTTTTAACTGGGTTCAGATCTTCCCGTCGAAAAACGTGTCCCAATAATTTGATTATGTCGGAGCATTTAATAACTATTTACAAATATTTTTACGTCAAATGATTTCCAAAAATATTTTTGACATCTATGGAAATATCTAACTTAAAATTCTAATATGAAATAGTTTTGAAATTATTATAAGCCTCGATACAAGAAAAATCTAAAATTTCTATATGAACAATTTTGAGTGATAAATTTTCAAAGTGTAAATTGAGATAATAATTAGTATAACCAAAGGATTTCAAACTATTTAAATTTTTCACCTTTTTTCACAGACATAAAAATAACAAGAGTTATATAAAACGTCTTGTAACGCCGTTTTCTTTTCTTTAATAATTTTGATTTTATTTGTTTTGAATATTGACGTATGTTTTCTAAATATTTTCACGAATCTGCGGCTATCTAAGTTAATATTCTAAAAAAACAAGAATTGAAATCCTTAAAGCCTTTTTACTCGCTGCCCCACAGGATACACAAATGAAATTTATAATATATATATATATATATATATATATATATATATAATATATATATATATATATAATTTTGAGTGTACTTTAAAGGTACGGTAAGTTTCACGTTGTCACTTCGAATGGTGTCTTTGAAAAACGACCATGAATGTTATATAAATGGGCCTGGGTGTGATCAACTAAGAGGTTGCAAAACGAAACAACGTCTAAAAAGAAACTAAAAAAAATTAACTAGAAAGAAAATTCACTTATCAGGAATGAAGAAAACCAGGTATTTGGAGGAAAAATAAAGTGGGAAAGTAAGATATTTATATATGAAATGACTATTTATTTTTTTATTACATTTTATTACACTCAAATTAAGGAAAATAGCATTTTCGGAAAATATTACGCATGAAAGAGAAAGGAGAAATTATTCACTTTAATCTCCTGAAAATGTCATGTTAAATAAAAATTTGTAATTCAAAACATGAATCAACTTTTTGGAATTAAGTACTTCTAATCCTGAACGTAAGTTAAAAGGTATCTATTTATAAAACTATGTATCCTTCTCAGCGAGAGTCTTTCTACTCACTTGAAAGCTTGTTATTATTAATAAACTTACTTTTAACCAAAATTTAGATAGACCTTGAAAGCCTAACATTTAGTCCTGATTGACTTTATAAAAGAAAATTCATAACAACAACAGCCTAGTCTTTCGAAAGAAACTTTACAGAAATATTTCTTAAAATGGAAGAAAAGCGAGCAGCCCCTTACGCAGAGTGGAGAACTTTGGAGGTGAGGAAGCTTATAAGCTAAACAGATAAATTTTTATTGAAAAAGTTTGAACATTTTCTGAACTAATCTTATTTTCCGTTACCTTGTGCCTCGATCATAATACTGTAAGTTTCATATTTTATATTTATTGGTGTAATAGCAATCGGACAACTACGCCATATAAAAAATTAGACAATTTAAAACACGATATCATCTTGCTTGAAAACAGAATTGCAATTATATATATATATATATATATATATATATATATATATATATATATATATAATTACTCGGATTATGTACTTAACCATCCTAAATCAAATAAAATTTTCAAGAGGTTAAGCCTACCTGTGTCCGATTTAATGCCTACTACAACATTATGTTTGTTCATTGTTCTGGAAATATAACCTAATCTAAAATGGGAATAATTCGTCCGCGCTCATGTAAGAGGGACCCTAAACAAAATTTACTACTAATTAGCTACTTCCGTTTTAAAAGATATTACAGTTTTGAAGAAATGTATGCCCATTGCCCATAGTTCATCTTCTTTTCTCCAAAAAAAATTTGTTGAAATTATGCACATTACATCATTTGGAGTTCCTTACCTCAAAAACCACGGAGCTTTCATAAGATCACTTATACCTGTCTAACCACCGTTTTTCTCGGAAGACTGACATTACAACTTGAAATGTGACATAGCGATAAAGCATATCAACCTACATATATCTAAATTTATATATTGGTTGGTATACTACGAAAATTTGTCACTCAAAAATATTCATATAAAAATTTTACATTTTTCTTGTATCGAGGCTTATAAGAATTTCAAAATAATTTCATATTAGAATTTTACGGAATATATTTTCAGAGATGTTGATAAAATTGTTTTGGGAAATCATTTGAGTTCAAAATTTAGGTTTGGCAGAATGGTGATGCTAATAACCTGCACATATCACAATAGTTAATACTTACGAAATCTGAACGATACAAATGTGATAGTAGTCTGAAGGTGACTTTTTTAAATGAAAACCTATTAAACTTTTGACCATGAGCATCAACATGAATTCTTCGCGCGAAGGCCAGAAAATTACATTCATTTCAAAGATAAATTAAATATAATACAATGGTAAATTTATTAATGTTATCGTGCAATTTGAAATAAACTTTAAAAAAAAAACAGATAGCGACTTATAACTAGAAAAAGGCTTTTGTGATCTTTTTGTGATTGTATCCTTCTAAGCAATAGCGAGAATTATTTCATTCATCGAATTTTTTAAATGGCGTTTTCTATATATTTTCTATTCACATACATGAGCTAATGAGCACAAGTTTTGAAATGAAGCTATTAGAAAACAATAGGGCAGATGCTGTGAAGAGAAGAAAATAACTTTTATGAACAATGATAAATTAAGTATAACTGTTCAATAGATACAACGCTATGAAAAATAGACAGATGAGCGAAACTAACAGTGTTCTCAGTACAGTGCCTTAATTTTGCATATGTTCGGAAATTTGACTTGACTTGTTGTAGACTTGTTTTCTTTTATCCAAACTTTTCGCCTAACTTCCGCATGAAGTCAAAAGCTTTTGTTATCTGTCTAAAAAACGATCGTTTTTTTCATATTTACTGCTCGGGCCAGTTTGAGCTATTCAATTAACGAATTAAAAATTAAACATTCCATTCATTTCTGCGATATCCCTATTTCAAGGTATATTTGTTACATGAAAATGATTTATGCCGTTGCAACTTTAATTCCTCCAACATTTTTTGGGTTCCGACCCTCGAAGTGAAAAAAAGTAGAACCCTTATAAGATCACTTGTTTCTTTCATCCCCCCGTCTGTATGTGAAATACTTTTTTCGCTGAAACGGCTTGAAATATCAAGTTTAAATTAATATTGTATACTGGGGCCTTACATCGATATACTGATATATAGCCTAACATTGATGTACTGATATATAGCCTTACCTTAATGTACTAATGTATAGCCTTACATTGATGTACTGATATATAGCCTTACCTTGATGTACTGATGTATAGCCTTACATTGATGTACTGATATATAGCCTTACCTTGATGTACTTATGTATAGCCTTACATTGATGTACTGATATATAGCCTTACCTTGATGTACTGATGTATAGCCTAACATCGATGTACTGATATATAGCCTTACCTTGATGTACTGATGTATAGCCATACATTGATGTACTGATATATAGCCTTACCTTGATGTACTGATATATAGCCTTACCTTGATGTACTAATGTATAGCCTTACATTGATGTACTGATATATAGCCTTACCTTGATGTACTGATGTATAGCCTTACATTGATGTACTGATATATAGCCTTACCTTGATGTACTGATGTATAGCCTAACATCAATGTACTGATATATAGCCTTACCTTGATGTACTGATGTATAGCCTTACATTGATGTACTGATATATAGCCTTACCTTGATGTACTGATGTATAGCCTTACATTGATGTACTGATATATAGCCTTACCTTGATGTACTGATGTATAGCCTCACACTGATGTACTGCAATGGAAATATGTCTCGTTACTTCACAAAACAAAAAGTTATGACCGTTTAAATCGTATTTTTTGTTATTCATACATTAAGTGTCACTGATCATCAAAACTTATAAATTATTTTACTACCTACAATCTTAAAAGTTGGCACAATCAATGATTTATAACTCTATCTGGAATTATCCATTTTTGTTAGTTTTTATGCCTGTCAAAGATATGGTAGGTAATATATTTATGTTGTGAAAAATTTAGTTTGTGTATATATTCTAAAATTTTTGTAAGTACATAAACATGTACGGATCCTTCGTAGTGCGAGGTCTAAATAGCGCTGACAGGTTTTTATACTTATTGCATTCCACATTAAATAATTATTCCACTTGGTAATTTGTATAAGGTTAAAGATAATCGTTACATGACGCGTTTACATAAAGCAATTTCAAAAAGCGCTTTATACTTCAGATGAGCTTAATTTCAAAAGCTCATTTTCACCGTAACAGAGCTTTTTAAAAGCTCTCGGCGCACGTTGCCAAAATGTAATTGGCGCTGATGTCAACCTGTGCGCCAGATGCTAATTAGCGGAGAGCGCGTGCAGTAAATGCTGGTATAATTATTATTTGTAGCCTAGCCTTAAACCCGTCGGGATGGGAGAGACTGTCTGATATTCCTTTGCAAATTGCACTGTAATTTCCCGTCTGCAAATCGTGATGTCGTTAAAAGAGCACTAGGCAGACTTGAGATTTTATCCGGTTAAATTTGTTGTTGGAAATCTTGAATTGTTATTATCTAGATACGACGAAATTTATATATTAATGTAAATAATAAATTGAAAGATGCTGTTAAAAATGTCTTCATAAAAAAATTCAAATCAGATAGGCTACTTTATAAAATTACTTGAACATAAAAAATAATAAAACCTGTTAAGTGCGCATAGAATTCACATTGTAGGGTTCGGTACAAACTTAGGCCTAAATAAACATTAAATTGAATGTTGTATTTAAAATAATCACGATATTTTTACGCACTTATGTAATATACACTTATGTATATGAAGATTAAAGTGTATATTGCATATGTAATTATATAAAACATGCTTTCATATACGATCATTAAAGTGTACATTGTAAAGTGCGTAAAAATATCGATTATCTCAAAAATTATCTGCTTTAGGACCATCGCTAAAGTTGCTCGATAAACTTCTAGTAACGCCGCTCATAATTTTGGCTTTAACTGTTGCGGAGATAGAGAGCTATACATATTTTTTGATGATGTCTTCAACAATATCTCTAAAACTACCTTGCATTCAGTTCTGAAAAATAACTTTAAAAAATAAACTTTATATATTTCCAAAAAGCTCTTGCTTTTTGAAATTATATTCTATGAGACATATGAAACTAAAAAAAAAATTGAGTCTTTGCCCACACTAAAATTTTGTTATTAAGCTTCATCATTATTCGACTTTAAAAACTTCATCATTACGCCAAATGTCAAGTTTCTTCTTCAAATGGCAGACAGATGTTTTAGTTGTCTTATAAGATTCCGTTTTTTCTTCTTGAAATTCGAAACCGTAAAAATTACGGGTGATTAATAAAAAGTATATCAATAACGTTTACACCTACGATGCGTGCTCTCTTCATACTTCTAATTATTCCTTGCTTAAATCTCGTAAGCCTGAATCTCATTTTGCAAAGAAATTCCACGGTACGATATTCAAACCAATATTATTTTGTTTTAAAAAAGTCACTGAAAAGTATAATCAATACTCAGCACTTAACGTACATTACCCAGTTCTTATCATTATTTTACAGTCCTTTAGGACTAGGATTACTGGAGTTATGCTACTATTTTTCTTAAAACCTGATGAAACTGTCATGAAAAGACTTGATGAAACATTTTAATATTTTTTTAGTTGCTATCTGTCAGCATGTAGGTTTGTTTAATTGTATTCAAATCATTTAAAAGCTACCAAAATCAGAATAAAAAAAGCTATCAAAACAATTAAAGATCTTGATATACTCGTAACATCAAAAATTTGGAAAATAAAAAAGTGTAATATTACAAACGATCGTAACATAAACTCATTATAATTAAAAACTGACAAAATCAAATGGTCCATGTAAATTAAATCACGATCTACATTTTAATTAGCTTAAAATAATACGGTTATAAGATTTCTAGTTAAGTTTTCTAGTCTTCATGCTTTTAAGATTAATTGTTTTATCAATATTTTGAGTAACCGACGTTAAATACCCCGGGATGCGTCTATATTGATACTTTATATAGATTAAATAACACAGTTCGCTTTAAGCAAAGGAGGCTAAATAAATATAATTTTGTTGGTAAAGATTTCTATAGAAATGAAATGAATTTAAATACTAAACTTAGAAGCACCACAAGGGTAAAAATATAATTTAACTTAAAACTATTCTTCTAAACTTTCAGTGTACTAAACGAGGCCTAATATCGGGGCCAAGAGCGTGGGTATGAAATACTCCATTTTACCCGCAAAATTCAATATTAATTTTAATAAAAATGTCTAAGAAAATAACTCTCGAATTACATGGGAAAAATATAATTTCATATTTACAAATTCGTGGAAAACGTTAATATTTGTAAAGAAATAAAGTTTTGTTTGTTTCTTTAATACAATAAATAATTTGTAATTTAACAATGCCAATTTACTTTTTTTTCGAAAGACAGGTCGTAATGGTAATTCAGTGAAATTGATAATCTGGATACATTGATAACCCTGAAATTTCGGCTTTTATAATTGAGTCAGAGAGAAAATTACTTCTGTCTACCTTTCTTCTTTTTGTGACCTGCCCGATTATTATATTAGTGTATAGACCATAATATTAGCTAAAACAATTTTGTTGGTATCAGCTCTAGAAAGGGATGACCAAGATCTGTTAGATAATTTCCTCAGGTTCCAGAGTCAACCTGAGCCTTCTTTTTGGATTATATTGGCTTTTATTATTAAATAAAGTACATTATATCTATCTTTTTAGGTATTACATTACTTTCCTGAAGTATCCAACTTTCTATTTTTTATTGTTATTGTTACCTCTGAATCGCTGCAGTATCTTCCATAGGTATATATATATATATATATATATATATATATATATATATATATATATATATATTCAAAAACTTGAAGTTATTAAAGAATTGTCGAACCTTCGGTACCACATGATTATTCGGTACCACATGTACCTTCGGTACAAAATGAAAATGTCTAGAAAATATAGTATCTTACTAATTTGATTTTCAATTTCAGAATGATCTTATTTCTGCATAATTTTTTTATCTTGACCAATGTTAGTACTGGCTTCTTCTATGCGGATTCTTATGTTCTTGATAATATATCGTTTAATTTACAATCAAAATGACTTTATTGGTGGTCTCAAATTGTTCTTCATAAGCTCTGGTAATTTATGGATGTATTTGTGTTTTACAGATGTCCATAAACTTTGTCTTTGTGGTGTTGAGTCTATACTATTTCATCGGTTTTTGAAGTTTTTCGAAACTACTTGTCATCAATACGGTACTATCGGCAAATAATAAATGATTAATGTAGGTGCCATTATGTACCATATTTTATACCTTCTATCCACAGTAATAATTTACAAACATATTTATAAAAATTATAGTTCCTTCATAATGGTAGAAATAAAGACACGAAGCATTATAATTTTCTATTTTGTTACTGTTTTTAAAAGAAAAAAGAAATCATTTGGACCTTAATTATAACTACAAAGTGTGAAATAAAAAATCTAATATTTATTCCAATCTTGTACGTTAATAATCAGTTATTTTTCTTCTACGATTTTTTTACTTTTACAATTTTTATGGAAGTGAAGCAAAAATTAGCATTGATTGAATATATTTGGCGTTAATTTGGTAGAAATTAATTATTCACAATTAAATGAAACTACGTGATTATATCTACTTTCTTTAAGTTCTTTGCCACGACCTAGATTTCGTTGTATTACAACATCTTCAGGTGGTCACGATCTTTGCTAATTCTTGGTAAAGAACTTAAAATAGTAGAAATAATACTACATCGCGTAGTTTCATTTAATTGTGAAAAATTAGCATATAAAATATTAAATTGTGACGTACTTTACTCTAATTTTATTCATCAAATCTTCCGTATATCGTTTCAAAATAGAGACGAAAGTTACCTGCAGAACTAATGTCGGTTTTACACTTCCACACATAAAATTCATGTTGCCAACTAGAAAGAGTATTAAAGGTATATAAAAATTGAAATAATTTTATGTGTATTTAAAAATTGATTATCCTAATCATAAGTTAATTATACTCAACACAACAATTTTTTAAATAAACTCTGTTTTAAATTTTACTATAATTTAATCCTTATTTAGATTAAAATCTATGTTAATACATAAACCCTAATATTTCTTATTTTAGAAGAGACTCAAAAAAAATTACACAAATATTTGTAATTGTTGCTGTCCTTTTTTATTGCTAGTTATAGTTTAAAGTTATGTAAAAGGATACTTAGTTTGCTAGATAAGATGAAGTCTGACGGAAGAATGTCTAATAAAAAGATATAGGAAACAGTATAAATTGAGCGATGTGGCAAGTAATAATGGTTCCATTTATTGTATGACAAGAAAAGGAAGTGAATTTTCTATATTTGCATATTACTATTACAAATACAAGTACTGGTATAACACCTTATACCTTTATCTACTATAAATTTATTTAATTTTTTATTCAAACGAACACTGGATTTTCGGTAAACAGTTTCATTATTAACATTTCTCCCATTTTACTATACCTGTATTTAAATATTAATTATATCAATCTCATCCAAGTACATATTTTTTATGTTATACAATTCCTTGCATTTACTTTCTTTATGTTTTAATATAAAGACATTGAGTGCATATTTATAAAAATCTATCATCCAGAATCGGAATTAAAACGATACAAAAACTCGATACCGCAACAAATCTGCATTTAATAAGTTTTATAATCTTTTAAAGTAATATTTCTACTTAGTTGCAACATACTGTGCACTTTAAATAAACTCCGATAACGCTATTAAAGTGATAGGGAATTAAAATTACCCTCCACATAAAAAAATATTTTTTTACTCATGTACCATATTGATAAGTAATTTATAATATTACTGTCATTTTAACGTTACTGGAAAGTTAATTGTTATTTATCTATTTTTAATAAATATTATAGCGGCATGGCATCAACAAGAGATCATATAAGCTATAAAAACGTCATATAAAACTGGGTGGAACTTAATTAAACCTATGCAGCGGGGCGTGAAATCCATAAAGGCGTTGCCTGCACAACAATTAAAAATATGAATTGCCATAATTTAATTTTGCTCACAGATATAAATTGAGGTTGTTCCATTACGAATTATTAAGTAGCATTTTTTATTCGATTACGCCAATTTTCGAAAGGCACCGTATGGAATCTATGTCACTGTCTGTTGAATATTTTACTTACGTGCATATAGTCGTTTCTTGTTCGCACTCCGCTGAATCGTTAGAGCATTACAAAAAAAATAACCTACGAAATCAAATGGCCATAAACAAGCGAAGCTTTCAACAATATAAAACGTAAATAAACGCGAAAGCTCTCTAGCATAGAGCAACATTTGAAAGCTCAGTTAGTTTGAATGGTGCAACGTCGCGTACTTCCTGCTTATCTCGTATCTGGTCCGGTAGAGCGTGCGCCGAGCTATTGACTGTTCCACCTCCGTCGCGTTTATATTGCAGAGGGTGGGGGTGGAGGAACTATTCGAGTTTATGTGCTGTATTTTGGATAAGTTTTACAGATGTGAGCTTTTTATTGAGGGTAATATTTTGACTTTTTCCGCAATAACGTGAAAATTTAGCCAAACCAAGCTGAAAACAGACACGATTTAAGATTCCTTCGTACTTAGGGATAAATTACATGGATTAGAAATATTAGTTCAGATGTTTGTAAAACTTCTAATTAAATTATGTCTGACTAATCTAAATAAGCTCGAATAGTCATCAATATTAGAAGGTACAATTTCCCTTTATTCCTGTGTTTTTTAAATATCTTTTAAAAAAATATCAAGCATTTTGAAAAATTAATAAATTTTGATTTCTAGAGACGAAGCCAAGGTCACGAGGTGTGACCATTCGAACATTAATCGAAAGTAAATAAGCGCGAATAGCCAGGTTAATATTAGAACGTAAAATTTCCGTTTATATTCCTTTTTTTGTTAATCTTTTTACGAAATGTCAAGGTTCTTGAATAATGAATAAAGTTAAACTTCTTAAGACGAAGTCACCGTCAAGCGGTATTACCATTCGGACATTAATCGAATGTAAATAAGCTCGAATAGCCAGATCAATATTAGAAGGTATTCCGTTTATATTCTGCTTTTTTTAAATATTTTTAGAAAATATCAAGGTCCTCGAATAATGAATAAATTAAAATTACTTAAACGAAGCCAATGTCACGCGGTATTTCCATTCGGACACTAATCACCTACAAGAAATCAATAATTTCGAAATGCTATACCTGTTTTATAATAGGGATTATATCAGTAGGTTAAATTTAATAATTCAGTCCATCTAACTATTTCACCTTCAATGTACTGGCGAAATTCTAATCACGCACCAATCATACTTCAATCATATTTCAAGAGTCCGTTAAGGAACACAAAAAAAAAGTTTTAAGAAATAAATTTTCACTTGATAAAACATAAACGTAACTGAAGTTTCAATTAGGTGGTTATTTCAAGTAAGCCAAATTTTGTTTTGATAATCGATTGTATTATATAAAACTGTTACAACTTTCTGAAAAAATTATGTCTAGAAATGTACATGTCCCAATGAATGTGTAAAAAATTTAAACACATTTAAGCCCTCTTATAGTTCCAAAACGAGTATAATTAAAGTCAAGTACAAAGTTGTTCAAAGAAAAACCACCACATTTCAAATATACCAGTATCTTAAAAAAATAAGTGATTTTTTACTAAAATAGTTATTAGGAATTTATTGTTTTTTTCCATTGTTATTCTAACATATTATATCTAATATATTTAACTTTATTGTTTCTGCTATTTTATTATTTATAAATAATGCTTTATCTTTCTAATATTAAATTGTATTACTATTTATATTACTTTATGATTAATACCTATTTCCACTTCTTTTTCTTGTCTTTGTATGTTTTCCTAATTCATTCTTATTCATGCCGCGTATTCAAACATTACAAAGAAATAGAGTAATATAAATACTATTATATTGGTTTTAAATTAAATAAGTTCGTTTTATGCCCTTTTTTCATTAATTTATTTAGTTTCCAAACGAATTCAAAGTTGTCTATTTTGTAAATTCAGAACTTCGGCGAAAGTAATTCTAATTGTTTATTCTTTACCGAAGGACCAATATATACTAGTTCATAAAGTTCATGTTGAAAATTTTTTCACTAAGGTCTTCACTTTAAACCAAAACCATATTGTTTTCATCGGACTGTATTGAATATATATCTAAGATATTATTAATTCAGATATTAATTCCCCGAGCTGCTGTCAAAAATTTTCATTAAAAAATGTATGTGTTACACTAAATTCAATTTAGTTATCCATCCTTATTATTTATTACATGTCGCCATCTAATCTCTTATAAACTTTTAGGGACTTTGATTCAAAAAACTGTACGAGGTCGTTTTGGAAATCTTCTTTTACGTCGTTTTTTTCACTAAATGGTTACTTAGAGCCCTGAATAAAAGATATGGTGGACGAGTGAGTAGAACCCAGCCAAGCTCCTATAATATATGTTACGAGTACGTTTTGCAACATGTGGCCATCATCATGTAGAAAAAAAACTCGATCCTGTTGTCTACTCAATTTGTTAGCTAATTGGTTCAATAGTTCACAGTAAATATCTGCATTAATTTTAGATCCCTCTGAAAGCAACTCCGAATGAATAATGCCCTTGACATTCCACCAGTAGTTGAACATGACCTTTTTGACACTTATTTCAGGTTTAGTACCTGCAACTTCTATTTCTCTGACACTCAGTCATTGATATTTGCTTGTGTAGTTAATGTATGTAACCCACTTCTCATCGCCAATTACTAACTGATTAAGCCGTAAAAGTGATATAATGACAACTCGTGGGGTGTCCAAACACTGTTTTTGGAAACTTTTCCCAATTCGTACAAATGTGTTTCTATGGTGCCATGACTGCAGTGTAGCTCGTCTGTCATTTGATGAGTCGTCAGTCGAGGATATCCTAATTAGGCATCGTAATCATGGAACTTTCAATTTAACAGAACATCCGTTACGGGATTTGTCCTCAAAATCGTAGTCCTCATTCCTAAAGTTTCTGAACCAAATCTTTGCCATCGCGTAAGACACCGCGGACTCGTTCATCGCATGATATGTATTATTTCAGTGGCAGTCCAGACAAAATTCGTAAATGAATATGAGAGAATATAATAAGATTTAAATCCATTATCTTTTATATAATTCACTTAAAGCTTCGGCGCTGACTGTTGTCAACTGATTGCACTTTGGTCTAATTATACTCTACAGTAAAACGTACTAGTAATTTCGAGATTCTTTCTAGAAAAGTTCAAAAGTTGTGCCGAAAAACTTACTAGCCAACCTAATATTTGTTTGCTTTTTAGAACGGAAATAACATATTAGAGAAAATAATTTACATTGTGCTTACTTTTAGTACCGTCAGTAGTTTAATTTGAGAATATAAACCACAATATATAAATAACATTGAACAATGATCTGCTCATATTGTCAAATCCTTTTAGCCTATATGTGGCACAAGAACTATAATTTATGAAGAACCATTGCACTATAATTTTTACAACTATCAGAATAGTTTTATCGTGTTAGTAGATACCATCGAAGAGACACTCTTTATAATATGAGTACAATAAATGCAGCAAATTGATTGTTTAGACTAGTGATTTTTGTGACAAATGAAATGATTTCATTCTGTCCGTCTTTCACTTCTTCTTTTTCATCTATCACAACATCACGATTTCTATAAGGTTTTACGTATATGTATACATATATATATATATATATATATATATATATATATATATATATATATGTGTGTGTGTGTGTGTGTGTGTATGTGTGTATGAGTTAGAGTTATGAATTGCCGTACGGAGAAGTGACTTCTTGAAAAAAAGTTGAATTTTAGAGTTTAGTGTGAAAATAATTAACTTTAATTACAAGTGTAACTACAAGCTAGACTTAATTATTTTGATTCCGCCTTTGAAATACTGTTTTAATTATGTCTTCGAGTGGTAAATAAAGCATCTGTTGTCTGGTGTCACGTTCTCCTTCGAGCTGCTGTATTAGCTTCTCTGTGAGAATTGTTGATGGGTCTTCTACACTCAGCAACGTGATCGATTGTTGTCTTCAAGCATAAATTATAACGCGAGTTCGGATTGCCGCGAATTCATTCAATATATCGTGAATTCTATTAATACGTTTGGTTTCGTATTCTCCGATTTGCCGTGTTGGTTTGCTCATGAGAATTGTCGCTGGATTTTGTATGATCAACATCGCAGGAAACTATTGGCGTTAAGCACAGCTCACACTGTGAGATATGCTAACTCGTACGTGCGTGCGTGCGTGCGAGTGTGCGAACGTGCGTGCGAGTTAGCGTTCGTACGTGTGTGCGAGCTTGCGTGCGAGCTTGCGGGGGCGAGTGCGTGCGAGCGTGCGTGCATGCTTGCGTGCGTGTATGTGTGTATGTATGCGTGTGTGTGCCCGTGTGTGTGCGTGTGGGTGCGTATATGTGTGTGCGCGCCCGTGTGTGTATGTGAAATTTTGCAAGCTACGCTTTATAAGGAGGTCTTCATTAATAGGTAGTAAAATATTATACTGATATTTATGGAGGGTAGGGTGATATTAGGTAGGTCTTTAAAATTAAATTTAGGGTTAATTTGCCATTTTTAGGTTTCCATACCACAATAGGAAAAACAGAATCCTTATAAAACTGCAATCCTTATAAACCTCACGTTATCGCCTGTCTCTCACAGAGATTTTCCTCAGAAACCGCGCGAGAAAACCTTCTGTGACCACATATCATATATGGACATTTGGGAGGGAGGGGGAGGGCTTGTAAATTAAGTATTTGAATTTTTTTGATTCCGTGTATCGTTTGTAAGGACTAGAGATAAAGGCTTCAAAAGTATTTTTTTTGTAATTTTAGATATTATATAAATAATTCATTAGGTATTATATGAAATATTCCTTCCTTAATTCATGTTTTAATCGGAGATACTGAAACATTTGCAAAAAATATCCCCCCCCCCCGTTTCCGAAACTATTTTAATTTATGAGAAAATAGGGTTTAGCAGCTCAGCAACTTTTTAGCAGCCTAGCATGCAAAAGTTGTGGAAAATAAGCAATTATCTAAGATTTTCTAATTTTTCAAATATGCATCTTGATTTAGCAGGCGACATATTTACGTTGTGAAAAAATTACATTTAAGAATAGTTTAATAAAGATACTATGTATGCTTAAGTGTTCATAAATGTTTAATGTGTGCGGAGGCCTTGTAGTGCGAATTCTACTATATATGTCACTTTTTTTCATTTTTCTACCTCTCTGCGAAATATTTACCTGTGCCAATAATTTCAACTAATATAGATAATTGCAAATCATTAGTTCATGTAATCTTCTACACGCAGTTGGTCGGTTTCTTTATTGAACTGACCTCAAAAATGAGGATGTCACCAAATGGGAGCTTAACACATGCACACATTTACGAGATAGTTTCTTATAATTTTATTTATTTACAAATTCTCGGCGCATAAGTGAACTAAAATCATTTAAAAACAAACTCTTTATCAAAATATTATATCATTTGAATGTAAAATATATATAGTGATGTGAAATATCAAGTCCATATAACAATTAAATACAATTAAATTAAACTACGTGATGTAGTATTATTTCTACTTTCTTTATTTCAATATTTGAAGTCCATATAAGATAAAAATAAAATGACTAACGCGACAAGTATTACATGATCTGTACAAATCAAATACCACTCACTGGTGGACTCGTCACGAAGTCTTCGTAACCATAAAGTCAGGAAACTAAAAATTTAGCACGTATGTTTATTGTTCATCTTATCTCCTTGTTGCTGGATAAGAGTGATTTTTTGGAAATTTTCGCCCTAAAGCTTTGGTGATGGAAGTGATAGAAAACTGTATGGGAATTAAGTAATTAAACTTTTAGGCCCATTTGTTTAGACTCTTTGATAGAAATGAAGAAACGCTAATTTCAGCGCTTTTGGAAAATTGCTAACCGTGAAATTATATGTAAAAGCGAATAAAGCAAAATGAAGTAATGACCATTTTTGCGTGAGCAAAACAAAACGGATAGCCAGTTAAAAATAGCTTGAAGACTACCTTGTAGACTGTTAGACATACAGACTAGTGGATAGATTGTCTTTGAGATTATTCCCGGAACAACGGAACTTAAGTGTTCCGTTATAACGGAACACTTATCTTCTGTTTTTACCCGATTTTGGCAGAAAATACTAAAGGCATTTTATTTATATTTTCTGAAGATGGCAATAAATTTACATATGGTCCTACGAATCGCAAAGTATTATCAATAACTAACGACGTCAACTTATACCACTTTAAATTATTGCTAAATTAATCTAACATGGCCTAAAGATTCCTCCAGTGTTACTTTAAGAGAAACTTTCCTTAAAAAACCATTTGTACTTACACTTACCTGTACACCACTTAAAGAACTATCTCTCATCGAGGTGGAACGAATTTCTTTATCAGAAACCACATTGTATTTACTTACCTACACATTATGCACCTGTTTATCTATTGCTGAAGACTATATTTCTAGCACAGAAAAGCATTTATTTTCAAACTAACCTTGGAACATGTAAAATTTATATCGCATTTGTTTCTCTTCTCACTTTATTAGTAACATCATAAAGGTAGACCGGAAGAATGGATTTATCGTTAGAGAAATACAAGATAATGTAAAAAAATGGTGTTGTTAAAACACAAAATACCAAATAATTCAACGATTTACAAACAGAAAAGAAGAAAAAATAAAATATAATTTAACATTTTCGTAAAAAAATTGTATATATATATATATGTATATATATATATATATATATATATAAATATATATATATATATTTCTTCTGTCCGAGTATATGACTGAACTCCTAAACGGCTGGACTGATTTTTATGAAATTTGGTGTGTGTGATTAAGTTGATTTGAGAATGGTTTAGATTCACAATTTGATCCGGTAGGCAGCAATGCGATCGCTTTTTATAATTTTTTTCAATTTTTATTTCGGGCGAAGCCGTGGGCTCAGCTAGTCTTCTTATAATATTTTTAATGTGATAAGAATGATTAGTAAAAAATGAAAATAATGTAAACCTAACAAAGAAGTATCTTTATAGAAATGAATCCTAAAATAAACCGTCAATCAGTTTTAAAATGTGTAACCACTACCTAAACAAAAATTAAAAACATATTTTTACTGTGAAATTCCATTTTCATTTTCCTATGAAAATGAATATTTTCTCTACTCTTTTCGCGCTTTACTAAGCTTTTTGGGTTTCTGTAGTCAAACACCGAACCCTTATAATTTGGTCATATCCAACGCCAGTCTGTCCCTCCGCCTCGTAGTATCGAAGAGTTTGGACCCACGTGCATGAAATTATCTGCTATATATATATGTATATATGTGTGTGTATATATATATATATATATATATATATATATATATATATATATATATAAAGGCTTCAATAAAATAATGTAAATCAATATTTTCCTGTTTGTTTACTTATTGTCTCTTATTAAGAGATATAGACGAAACCAATTTTTAAACCTATGCCATCATTAGGTCAGGCCGTCTTTTAAAATGAAGTTTAAGTCTCAATTAACACTTTTTATTTTCTTAACCTCCTTTACAAACTATTTCGCTTCAACATCCTCACACTCCATCCAATTTTGAAAAAATATATGGATCTAGAAAAATTCTGATTACTAACATTTAATGTTAAAAAAAAGAAGACCAAACTACCTAATTTTTTGTTTTCTTTTTTGTTAAACCTAATATTTTCATGTACTAGAACTAGTTTCATAGGATCAGCAATCACAAATTTAATATAATTAATTTTTTTTTAAATGCATAATTTAAATAAAACTTTAAGGGTATTATATTTTCATTTTTCTGTGCATGTATATGAGTCATATTTTTATCTATGTAACCCAACATTAGTCTCTTGGTTTCTCTTCAATATGAATAAATATTTTGTTTTTACTAAAGATTTCCGTGGAGGAGAACACTCAAATGAGTCTTCAATAATTTTTGTGTTCTGGTTGGCTGTAAGAGATTACTCTTATAGCAATAAGTTCGCCTTATGTATAAATTAGATACATAAATAAATAAATATTATATGAACTCTTATAGATCTAAGTAAACCTCCTTAGGTAGTAAGGAAAACAATTTTGATCTGTGGCAAAACACGATCTGCGTCGCTTTACTATAGCGGCACGTAACTTAATGCCTCACTACAGTCATTACCTAATAGTAATTTAGGTATTATCACAAATTATACAGAGTTGCCATAAGACCAATTCCATTTACATTTCGGCGCCTGGCACGCTCAACAGCTTGTCGTTTATGACTATAATTTTGGCACACACTTTAATGAAAGTCGTAGGTAGTTAAGTAACACATATGTACCCGAGACGTCAATCTAACTTAATTCGCACGTTGCCTCCGCACGCTTTCAAACCCCAAAATAACTTACGTGATTCACAACTACGTCGTCTCCCTAATCTGACCTACTTGCTAGCATTTGCCGCAACCTAAGATTAAACCGGAGGAGTATCGCTTCGTGCTAAATCTCGCTTACGTTTCGTGAATTCATAATTGCAAATAGATAAACTAAAATTTGCCACTTGCCGTTTCAGCAAAAGCTGTTGGGCAAGTGAGAGTTGTAAGCTATGCAAATTTTTATCAAACTTTTTCCCAAGGTTGACACGAATTGGTATGATATTAAGACTGTAAGTTTCGCTCATTATGAGCAAACGTAATGATTACTTAAGGTCATATTATATTCTGTAAAGTTTTCCACATTATTTAACATTAACACTATTTTTACGCAACTATGCCCGCATATTATTAGCATATCAAATTTTCTCCATACAAAAAAAACTAAATGGCATGGAATATAGTTAAAATCTAATAATAAATGTTACCCATAAATTTTCTTAATAACCTGATTAGTAATTTTTGGTGATCCGAGTACAAACAGACATAAATACCTATTAAAAGATAAACTGTTAGTCATAAATTCACTCATATCTTTCCTCAGGCTCAAAGAAAAGTGGCCGCCAAACTCCCATCTATATCCATCTAGTAATATTTACGTGAATTGCTCTTAAAAGAATAAATAGAGAAGCAAACATAGATAATATTTTTTTCTGGTCTAAGTGGAACTTCAACTTGTTAGCTCAAATACGTTCAAAGTTTGTGTGATTTTAATTGAACATATGTGTTACTTAACTACCTACGACTTTCATTAAAGTTGTACCATAATTATAGTCATAAAATTGAAAAAATCTGTATCTTTGAATAAAATCGCATATTATACTTAATAACATTTGTCATGAGAAAGGAAAGAAAGAATTTTACCCATAAGTTCGTTATTGAA
The DNA here is from genome assembly GCA_039881145.1 of Druceiella hillmani. Classification (NCBI taxonomy): domain Eukaryota; kingdom Metazoa; phylum Arthropoda; class Insecta; order Lepidoptera; family Hepialidae; genus Druceiella; species Druceiella hillmani. The sequence goes on along the minus strand of JAYKKI010000012.1, from coordinate 29,698,107 downwards.
TAGAGTAAAATTTAACTGTAAGCAAAAAATATATACCAAAGTTTTAGAATGTCAAATGATTCATTAACGAAGGGTACCTATTCGTGACAACCACCCTGATTCCTAATAAAGAAAATAGGTGGAATGAATGGTGACTAATCAGACTGATTAGAGACAAAAGTTGAATGTAACAGTAAATGGATTACTTTTGTGTCTTCTGTGTACATATGTTCATTACCATCCTAAATATCCAAATTTGGAGTCGTAAAAAATAAAAAAGCTCAAACTGTTTATATGGGGACCATTAAAATATCATATTTCAGTTTGGCACGAACTTCAAAATTTTACTGGAATAGTTTAATATTGATGATACGATGCTCACTTAATGTAGAGAAAACTGGGTAATTTTAAAGTGGGTAGCTAACAAAATTGGTTAAAGGCAAATTTGGATGCGACATTATAACTTTAGTGCCGTCTATGTAAAAATGTTACTTGCAATTTTTTTTACTGCCCTTAATAAACTAGTTTAGAATCATAAAAAATAACTGCATATACATTTTTTTTATTTAAACCACTAAAAAATTCATCCTCATCTGTCATCTTCAAGTTTTGACAAACTTTAAAAATTCTGTCGGAATTTATGATTTTCTGACATATATTTTTATTATTACATTTTCGTTATGATTAACTGGTCACTTATAAGGCTTCATTTAATTTACTTCTGAGTAAGTCAAAATATTGCTCACAAAATAAAAAAACAAGGAAAAGTCATAGGTTTTTCCAGCCGTTTATTTCTAAGACTTCACTATTTTTACGCAACTGCGCCCGCAAAAGATGATAATATTTCCCATTGTTTTGTATTTTCCTTATAGGTATATTAATATATGTATAGATATTTGTGAATTTTTTATTAGTCTAAGTTATGGAAATGATTTGAATGAATGAGTATGCAAATTGTCTGCTATGACAAATAATTCATTTTAATTAATCAGGTGATCATGAAGTAATATCATAAGTTTATATGGCATCGTAAAGGTGACAAGACGACAAAAAAAAATTTTATAATTTTTTTCCAAATTAAAAGCATATTTAAGTACTTTCAATTAATGGTTTCGTTTTGTCTAATAAAAATAAATTTAAAAATTTAGATTAATGCATTTCATCATTTTAACTCACACTTTCTCTTAATATATAAACATAAGTTAAAACTAATTCAAACATAAATAAATGCCAGTTGGACGCTCACTGCAAGGTTTTTGTACCAAATTTATTAAAAATCGCAATAATTAGACATTTTTTAACTTACAGTCTGACATATTATTTTTATGCCTCCTGAACAAAAATAAACATACGTTTGTAGTAATCTTAACTAACAAAAGATCACAATTGTAGTTTATTGTTTATATATCGCCCTATTGGTTATTTTCATATCGCTTTATTAATATAGGGAGGGAATTTTAGGGTTTTAATAATATATCTACTAATAAAAATTGTATTACAATTTCGACAAATAAACAAAAATAAATAAATGCCAGTTGGACGCGCACTGCAAGTCTTTTGTACCAAATTTATTAAAAATCGCAATAATTAGACATTTTTTAACTTACAGTCTGACATATTATTTTTATGCCTCCTGAACGAAAATAAACATACGTTTGTAGTAATCTTAACTAACAAAAGATCACAATTGTAGTTTATTGTTTATATATCGCTCTATTGGTTATTTTCATATAGCGTTATTAATATAGGGAGGGAATTTTAGGGATCAAGTTAACAAGGTTTTAATAATATATATTATATATTATTAAAACATAATATATATAAAAATTGTATTACAATTTTAAAAATAATATATATAAAAATTGTATTACAATTTTAATAAATTTGTCATCTTCCCACATAAATATTTTTTGCCTAGGTAAATAAATAATTTTTCCAATTATTTATCTACCTAGGCAAAAAATATTTAAATTCTCATTTTAAATGGGAGCCTAATTCGAATTAAATTATATAAATATATATATATATATATATATATATATATATATATATATATATATATATAACTAAACAATATCAAAATTATGTGACATATTAGGCAAATATTATATATGGCTTTTAAAATTGTTCAATATTCCGATTCGGATAACAAGAAAACGTCGCTTATATTTCCGTAGCAATATGGTCATTAAATAATTTTTTAAATCCCATATGTGACTTTAATATGTTACAGTGTCATTTCATAATGATATAACATACCTAAGACGCTTTCAAATATTTTGCCACATTAACAACTCATTTTACAAACAGTCGTCAAATTATTTAATTTATTGACACAAAGCTTGTTCATTGCCCGCAAATCATTATTTGTGACTGAAATTTTCTTACATATAATAATTTCTACAACTGTGTGTAAAGTTTATCTGTAAATTTACAAAATACTTATCTGTAATTGATTTCATAGTTTACTTTTAATTTTACGTTTTGTATATTTTGAACGGTTTTAATAAAATATTTCGTATTTTACGTCAAATAATTAGGAAACCAGTACATTGGAAGACCCAATTATATATATATATATATATATATATATATACATATATATATATATATATATATATATATATATATATATTGTGTTATATAAAACTTGTTAAACATATTCGAAATTTATGTAAAAATTTCGAAATAAAAATTTATTTCCTTAGTAAATCAAGCTTCTGACTTATGGGCGGGACATTATTGTACACGTAAATATTCTGCACGCACAAATTGTCACTGTGCAAATCCAATCTAACGGATGCATACTGTGAACTTTATTCGCCAACAAGACGTCTCTTGACAAGTTTATTCACTATTCGACAACAGTCTAACATTATAAGTATATATTCCCACTCCTTCTATCACGCATTTTTATGACAGATAACGCTAACGTTGCAGGTAACGACTTACGTCCATCGTCACAATACAACGTTTAACTTCAAAAAACAAAATCTGATTGCCTACTATCCAACGTTGCATGCTTTGACTTGTTAACTAAATGTGAATCGTGTTCACTGCAAAGGTTCCATGCCTACATTATTTAAAGTCATACGTATGTTTAAAGGGAGTGAAGTGGGTGCAAGATGCACATATTTATATACTTCAATGTAACACAATAAAGAATAGAGACTTGAACGCAATCTTAACCATCGTAATTATCATATAGAATATTTCCAATTTAATCTAAAAAAATCACGTATGTACTTTAGTTCAAAATTTACCTGTGAATAAAGTAGATCTCAAACAGCTATTTCGATTATCGTGCTAATAACATTTCGAAGAAAAAATTACTTCGAAAATACATTTCCATTTTGAGCCAAATTGATATCTGTATATACAGCTTATTCCATTTAGTAACTAGAAGGCTCTGATAGACGGATGGACCTGTCATATTATTACAATAATTAAACGCTTTATGTACAGAATCTAAAAAAAATAAAACGAGCTACCGTGTATTTTACACATATCGAATTATTTTGTAATGGATTGTATTATACGTCATATTTCTAGGAAAATCTTTCACAGGTGCATATACAGAAGTAGAAATCATTAATTTTTCGATTTTTTTCTTTACTTATGCTATGAGATGTCCCATTATGTTCAGTTTCAAAATTATAGGTCGACTGGAAGTGCCCTACAGATTTTAATGAAGGTATAAATAAAAAAAAGATACCATTTAAAGGGTCATATGTTTTTAATGCGTTAACGATACGACATTAATTTCACCACGAAAACTCAAGCCGTTTTTGTGGAAAAGGGTTTTGACAGACAGATGGATGGATATAAAATTATCTTATAGGAAACAGAACCTTCAAAATATACCATTAGTTTAAAGAACGTAACATTTTTCACTGACTTCCAAAAGTGACAAGATATAAAGTGCGATGGTGCACAGATTTAAGTTTCGCACTGTAATGTTGTACCGAAATTAATTAAAATTATAATAAAGGAAATATATTTATTTCCCCTCTTAGTATATTTTGAACTACACTTTTTTGGTCACATTTTCTATGTTTATATAACAGGATTATAGCGGTAACAAATTTATGTTTATCATTATATTACAAAATTGTTTGTATAATAGTCAAAATTGTTTGTATTTGTATAATAGCCCACATACCTTCATTTTAAAAGCTGTATTTTTCCGTGTTCCATCCATACTTGTAACATTTTTGTCGCAAAATTTTATACATCACGGTTCAATAGAATCATACATATCTTCGTTTATCAGTCCTGTTTAAAATTTTTCTTACTGTAAACCAAATATGATATAGCTAACAATATCAATATGTTTAAGGTACTCTCAAATAAAGCGAATAATATCTCTGAATATTTCATGTGAAATGAAAAAAATTATACAAACATAACAAACATTTGATCTGTTCATATCATACCAGACACGAATACAAATGCTATAGAGGAAAACCAATAAAACGAATGATGCACATTATGGGTTCATTCGATATTTTCTTTCTTATTTGTTTTCATTTGTGATCTTTTCAACTTGTGTTTGCCCGCCAATTATATACGTTATATAAATATATCGAATTGGAGAAGAAATTTTTTTTCCAGTATAGAAGGTAACCAAACATACAATATGTTCTAAAAATATTCCGACAAAAGTCGTGTTTCACTTAAAGGAATAAACTGAGCTTATAATTACTTATTCTAACATCAAAACAGTCTGATGGAGATAAATGCATACCTTATTATCCTAAAGTTACTTAGTTTAGAATAATAAAAAGCACAAATGAATAACAAAGATACAATAAAACGAACGATACAACCTGCACCATATAATAAAACACAATTACAAAGCTTACAATCTATACATATTACAAAACTATAAAGTTTTCCTGCCTATAAACTGAAAATAATAAGATGAGTGACGGATGATAATAAAGATTCATTGCATTCTTCGTGTAAAAAACTATTTACTTAATTTATACGGAGGGATAAAATTGGATTAATATCTGGTTTTTATTTCATTGCAATCGATTCACTCAATCAGAAGATACGGGAATTTAATATTTCCACAAATTCATTTGTATTGCATTAACAAAACAACAAAGAAGTACCTAGCTACTAATTATTCAAATATATAGTACATCTATGTTCATCGATAGATGGAGCTACGTGTATTTCTGCATTACAGCAGCAATGTTACGACGGTGTAGTTTGGTACTGATAAATTAATTACGCTCTGACCTCTGCACTTCCACGCACAGTAAGAGATTGACCTCTCTTACTAGGCACGAATGTAATCTAAAATGTAAAGGCCTGAACATACTAACTCAGAAACTTGAATTCGACTTCTTTACACGTAAAATCGAATCCATTAAACGAACAGACTTGTAGTTGCCACCCCACAGCACCCGGCAATGATTGTCAACACCAAGTGATGTGCGACCAGGCCCGCTTCCAGCGAGCTTGATTATCCGCTTCCGGGATGTCTGCTCTTCCGACTCGCTCCTGTCGCCCATGTGAACTGTCACGCTAAATGGCCATCGGAAGTCGGCGGGGAAATGACTTTTTAACGTGTAGACTTTATTGTCACTCGGATTCCGGTCTGCTTTACGGCCTGCTGAGATTGCTGGTGAAAGTAACGTGGCTAAGAGTAAATTTCAATCTGAAAAAATCTGTTAAATACGAGCAGAACTCGGGTTGTATATAAAAAATTGAACGTACCATCGAAACATACTATTTTTATTAAATAATTTAATAATATTAATTATAATTTTCAGCCATGTACATATATTTCGTAGGTGTAGTAAGAAATATTGTTATTTTCTCAAAAAATGGAAAACGCTTTTCGATTGACACTGCACGAATGAAATGCAAAACTTTTTATTAAACCAAATGTGTCACCTTCATAATTCTCAGAAGATTATTTTTTTTTAAATGGCTAACCTAGCGAATATGCGAATCAATAAATTTCGTTACTATAACAAATTACTTTATGTGGCAAATGGTTAGTAAAATAAACGGCTGTTGTAGATGAATATATAGAGACGAAAATGAATTTAAAAGGATTCCTTTTCACATACGGAACCATAAAAACTGTGAAGTACTTATGTATTTAAAGCTGATATATTTAAAGCTGATATATATAGATATATATATATATATATATATATATATATATATATACATATATATATATGTGTGTGTGTGTGTGTGTGTATGTGTATATATGTCTGCCACAATAACATCTAAAGTAATAAAACGAGGATAGGAGAGAGAAAAATTATATTACAACAAAGAATCTACTTATGGAAATGTGTATGTTTAGATAGTGTGATTAAGGGACTTGGCTAGTAAATTTAATATATTTAAAAATAAATATGTGGATAGATATAATAACCGTGAAATCGTAAATTTATTGAAAAAATATTAAAAAAACTACAATTCATAAGACGTACTGAGATAAATGATAATGACATAATAATAAGTAACATAATGATACAAATTTTATTTTATAAAATAAAAAAAATACAACTAGTATAAGCAATCCCCCAAAAACATTTCTTATTTTATTTTAACGATTATTTCAATACAAACATATTTTCACCCTTGTAAATAAAAGGCTATATTGATATTTTAAAATGTTTGACTAACGATTAAAATATAATGAATTGCTGTAGGTCTTCTATAATACTTTTTAAGGTATGATTTGATAACAAAGATATATTTAAATTTTTTTTATCCTTAAAGTCAAACACTATGAACGTGTATATTTTAAGCTGGTGTATAATCAGATGCACTGTGATAAGATCAAAATGTTCCATTCTACTAATTTTCACTTGGTTCCCGCACAATGGGATTGAAGAGAAAAAAAAAGATACTTAATCCTCTCCCACTTTCAGACATTCCCCTCTCAGTTATTTATTAATTTGGGAATTAAGGTTTTTTTTTATTTTAGTTTATATTTGGGACATTATTAAGTTCAAAATAAAACAGATTTTCTACCATGTTATACCCTGATAGTGTTACTTATAATACACGATAAACATTTAGTCTTGCAATTTGCATATATTTATATATATATGTATATACATATATATATATATATATATATATATATATATATATATATATATAATATATATATATATATATATATATATATATATATATATATATATATATATATATATAATATATATATATATATATATATATACATAATATGTATTATTTCTTGTAACATACTTTCAGTGTTGATTCCTCTTATCATTCTTAATTTAAAATGTTTTGGTAAATGTGGAAAGTATAAAAAAATATTTTTTTGTGGTAAAATTATTCAACGCATTTATCATATTCTCCCAGATAAATAAAACTTTAAAAACTATTAAAAAATGCGTTTTTCAATATTAAATACCACTAATAAGATCAGGTGACTATCCATAAATTGTTTACATAATTCTGAAGAGTAAAAGCCAAAAAAATGAGCGTATTAAAAGAAAACTCAAATGTTACTAAATTTTTCTTTCTTTTTATTATTCATAAAAATAGGCTGATTTATCCCTGTAAAAATATGTCGTAAGAAATAATACAACCTGTATATTTAAAAATGTATAATCCAAAAAATATTTCACTGGTTTATGTGGGATTCGAATAACTTTCCCATGACTGACCACGCGCTCGTGGTTCGAATGCTTATACAACAGAGCCAAAGTGACTGCCAAAGTAAATAAAAAGGTATACGGGGAAACGGAACACGCGCGCGCAACTTACCTCTCACCGGATGTGACTTGCAACAACGTCATGACAATTGCCTTTTATGATCGATGTTCTTCCCCCAACTGAACAGGAAACATAAAACCTCCGAAATGGGATTTCATTGTTTAGCTTGGTTTCCTTCTATTTTATTACGTTTATCTGTATATTTACGCTTTGTCCATTACGCTGCAGAGGCATTGCTGAAATTTGGGGAGACTTAATAAGAAAACAGAGTACGATATCAAGGTTGGCAATGTAATTTTTGAAAATGTAGTTAACTTTAAGTATTTGCACAAGTTGGTTTAATATAATATGGTAAATAAAAACAGGAATGAAATAAAATTGGAAGAAAACAAGTAGCTAAATTCAATAGATCGAAAGATAATAAGTAGAACTGAATAACAAATAGTAAATTTAAAAACGGACCAAATGCAAGTATAGCTTTTGCATAAAGATTACCTAGTTTGCAATGAATTTAGTTTATTTATAACAAGTCGGCACTCATATGGATTTATAGGGACAATATTTTTTTAATAGTACCTAATATAATTTTAAAACATATTATCGTGGATATCTCCGAAATCAGAACATCTAGAATCATAGTTATAATTCTAATACAAATTTTAAGTTTCTCGTTTCTTTTTATACAAATTTTAAGTAATCGTAAGTTTCTAAAAACCCTGTCATTTTTCATAATTTCAGATACAATAGTTTCGGAACTAAGGGTAGCCCGATATATTTTTCAGTATATCTATGAAACCATATATTTACTATATAAAATTATAAAAAAATCGTCATCATCTTTTCAAAGGATATGCCACACCACATATAGAATTTAAAAATAAAATCGAGTTTTAATTATTGAGATATTTCATATGCATATATATTTGTATATAAAACATTGACGTGTATATAAAATATTTTATAGTATACTACGCTTTATTATTATGCTTTATTTTTGAGTTAATCGCTTTATTAATATGCCATATTTCAAGTTTCTCCGTTAAGCGGTTTCCGTGAAAAACGGCCGTGACAGATGAATATAAGGATTACGTTTTTTTTTCTTTTGAGATACGAGATACTAAAAATAAGAATAAAAGAAAAGTCGACGCAAAAAAACTATTGAGAAACGTTTGCGAAAAAAATTTTAAGACGAAAAAATATTAAAAAAACCAAAAGTGTTATGCAATAGTCTAAAATGGTGGGAGAAATGAAAATAATTAATAAAGGCGTGCATGAAAGATCTTATCAGACGTAAATTGTCAGACTTACTAAATTTAGTAATTTTTCTGAAGAAAAACGAAATAAAATGTGTCTTCAAAACTGTTAAACTTGACACAGTTTCCTATTAAAATTTACAAGAAAGATTAAATGAAAAAAAACCTATTAAATACGAATAGAACCAGCGCTACGATTATTCTACACAGATTTAAATACATATTAAGGCTTAAGGGCGCATAGTACTGCTATTAAATCGTGAACTGCAGATATTAATATTATCTTTCAATAGACAAATAAAATTATGCATTTCATATGTCATTTACAGGCATCAAAATGTCACAGGTTTCTCAAAAACTATAAAATGTAGAAAGGTCGCTACAATTTCCGACAAACTTTTTTAGAGACGCTGCTTTTTTAGATTTCCTTTAATTTAGATCAACCCACAGGGAAAGAAAATATTGTAATTTGAAAGTTCAATACATTAGAAAAAAACTATGTTCTAATGATTATAGATAGCGTAATGTGTTTAACCTTCAATGTTGCAGTCGACCTAATAAAAGTTTCCACATAAACGATGTTCCGAGTACAACTAGTTTTAAACAAAGTTCTGACGAAATAATTTTACAATCTTGGAATGTATGTTACATTAAATTAAAAAAAGTCGACTGCTTCATTTGTTTCCTCTAAAATATTTCTAAGTTTTAACATATCATCTCTTACATTATCTTAATAGACATAGTAGGAGGCGATATAATTTGCTTTACCATTTGGTAAAATTCATATAATAAACAGCTTCTCCGTCAAATAGTTTGTGAAAAAAACGACTGGTATACAAAGAGACATCATGCGGAGACTTAGAACGTGGTATCTTTAGTCATCGAGACTTGGTTGAGAATGGTCCGATCTTTGAGTCATTTCGAGCGTTCGCCAAGTGCGTTCTTGAAAAAATGGAGATCTTAAATGACACATTGAGCAGGAGCAGACTCTATCCCTGTTGGGTGGAAACGCTGCGATTGTAGATACGGGACATTATTAGGGGACTTTCGAAGGTCCCCTTTTTGTATGAGGTGGGTTGTTACGGGTCCCAGGAGGGGCCCTGAGACTACCCGGGCGGTTATGGTGGGAATAGTCTTCGTCAGTTGTATCACACGCGTTCCGTACGAATTTTTGAGAAATAAACCATAAAATATTTTTACGAATAAGATAATGTCAATTAGAAAATAAAGATAAAAATAAATTGGAATTATATTAATAAAGACTTTGATTTATTATCTTGTTAAGAGATAACTAGCAAGAAAATGAAAAGAAAATATTTCCCAAAATACGTTGACGATGTATTCTAATGCAGATATCTGACACGTCCTGACTGCATAAATAGATAGAAAAAATAACATAGCTTCAGCAAGTTTTACGATGCGAATGGAGGGTTGTACAAATGAATCGTGGTAGGATAAATTTATGAACGGTCGTTTGGAGGTTTGACACGTGTGGACAATGAGCTTTTGGCGAAAATGATTCATAAAGCTGCAATTTACGATCGACAAATGTGTAGCTGACTTGGAACGAAATGGAAAATAATATTTAAAGCGCAATAACGTCATAATGTAAATAGAGGAAACTAAAAAAGAAACATGTCAAAAATCCGTATGATTTTTTTGGTTCTTGAAAAACCTGCTTTCTTATTTAAGATACTTTATTAGTATAAAAAATTTAGATTTCAATTATATTTAATTAAAATGCCTGAATCAAATTATTTGCTTAACAATTCTCAAAGAAAATTGATGATTTGATAATTTGCCTGGTAAGTTAGTTTGTCTAGTACAGCTAACAAAAATACAATTGCATTATAATGTAGCTAAAATATATAGTTGTATTGTAACAATATACATTTTAAATAAAATGTATTCATAACATTATTGCATGATTTACAGCAGCTAAAATATATTTAAATAAGTTTACGCTTTGGCTAACTGTACATTGGCTGTTATCGCGTGAGCGATAGTTGCTTAAACTATCGTTCCATCGCTTAAGCTACCGTTCCGGCGCATACTCGTAAGGTATCGTTCTTTCGCTTAAGCTACTGAGCGGTTGTATGCGCTGCTGTCTTGCAGACGTCCAGCCTGTCGTTTGAGTGACCGATCGATAGCATAATGAACTGTCTTGTTGCCAGTCGCTCAGGCGATAGTTGCTTACGTTACCGTTTTGTCGTTTAAGCTACCATTCCGTCCTTAAGCCACCAAGCGGTAGAAGTAGTGCAGGGATCGTAAAAGCTGATAAACAAATTGTTTTAGTTTCTTTGACATCAGTTCAGAATTTTAAATAAATTATCATATAAATTTCTACTCTACTAGGAAGAAGCCAAACAGCTGTTGAGATGCGACCGCTAGTCACGTTTGCCACCACTTACGCCCATATGCACTACACACAGTCAGGACTGTCAGTCGGACTTACTAATAGTTAAAAACGTATTCTCGTTAATTGAATCTCTTAACGTTTCTCATTAATTGTCAGTTGAGTTGGAACAAGAGTCTACAGACCGTGCCCTGTTGCACAGTCCAATTGCTAAAGTAACCATACAAAATAGGTTTTTAACTATCAGTAAATCCGACTGAGAGTCCTGATCATGTGTGCATACGGGCGTTAATCGCAAAAACTACCAGTTGCTCAAGCGATAGTAGCCAATGTACGGTTAGCCTCCGTCGTAATGCATTCTTAAAGTGTAGTTTATTTCTTCACTCTGGTAAAATTATATTGCAGATAAATAATAATTCATAAACATAAAAATACAATTTTTTATAATATAATCAATACTCTTAGTCACCATCTAGACCAGATTATTTAGAAATTGTTATATTATGCTTGGTACTTGTACATAAATACATTAAAGATAATATACACTTCGATAGTGAAAGATTTATTTTTAAACATTTCTAATATAACGCTGTTCAAATAAACCCCAATCAATTAAGCTCTAAAATTGAGATAACTTACACCTAACTTTATCGAAAATGGTAAAGACATCTTAAACATTTTCATATAATAAAAGTAACAAAGAGGTCAAGCAATACATAAATCGGTCGAAGAATCTGCATTCGAATCAATATTTCTAAATAATTTTTTTTACAGTTTTTTGGACAAAATGATATGACGAATTGATATGTTACTGTTTAACCACTAAATATGTTAAGTCTTAATAATTACTTGATATTCATATTACGAGAATATCATTTTGTAATACCATGCAAATATATTATTTTTTAAATTTAAACTTTTGTATATCATATTTTAATTACTGTGATTAGTAGTTTTTTTAAATTTTTGTTATGTAAATTATTTATGTACATAACGGATAATTCAGTAAATTTAATTTCATAGTAATTTTAATTTAATCTTAGTAAAATATACAAATATTTTACTAAGATTAAAGTTGTCAATTGTGTAATGGGAACAATTTGTGTAAAGAGAAAAATTAGTTTATAGAAAAAAATAAAAAGCAATAATTATGAAAAGAAAATATTTTACATATCGACTCGGTTAAGTTACAAAATTAAAATAAATTGATATCAAAGAAGCAATTTCCTTAATTTTTTTTAAAACATTCTCCAAAATGTTTATATAGTTCGAGTTATTTGTATCAGAACCTAGTTCATTCCAACGTTTTACAAATTGGGCAGACAACTTTTTAGAAAATAGTGGCTTGGTTTCAGTAAATACTGGGCAGATTTTTAGTATACAACTCTGGGCCGTGGCAAACAAATTATTGAATATGCTTTTAAATTAGGTTGGATTACATTAGTTATTTAAAGTATTGAAAAAAAAAATTTTTACATATAGCGTCGTGTCAACCAATGTATCAAAAGAGCGTTTATTCGATATATTGGGTAATAAGAACTGAACCTGAAATCAATCTATTTATTTGATTCACTTGGACAAATTATACTGTCTATGAGATCCTAAACTTAACTAGTAATACAATATGAAACACTCGGTATTCAAACTTGAACTGGTATTAAAACTCAGCATCAAACGTTGGGTTTATCCGTATGAAAATAATAGTGTCGCAGTATTCGCTGCATCCGCACAATAACATTATGCTCAACCCAGGTTTTTATGTGTTCTCCATGTAAATAAATTTCGAAAGGTGGTCATATATTTTGTGTGGCAATTTTGTGAAACTTTCTCGCATATATATATATATATATATATATATATATATATATATATATATATATATATATATATATAAACATGTATCTACGTTAGTATCTATTTCTAGGTTATTATTTACCCATTGATATAGAAAAAATTGGGTAAGCTTGTCAGACAAATTCTTATAAAATAGAACGATTTAATAATGTAAAGAAAATAATAATAATTTTTGATATCAAGCTATAGATTGATTTTGTTAGGTTTTATTTTTACTCACTTAACGAAGTGTATTTTTTATTTATATATTTATATGCAATATTTTTTGGCTAGCGTAAATCTTAATAGAAATATATACACCTCTTACAACACTGGTTGTATCTATGTGAACTAGGCTGTAAACTTAAAGTAAAAGTTGATAGATTTATAGACACTATATCCATGGTGCAAATTTGGAAGCATGTAACTGTAACTAACAAAGTAATAAACAGATAATTGCCAATCAAACCTTTATTTCGTATGGGATTGATGAAAATTCAAGGGCACAGTGATATACGAGTTAAGTCCCAATCCTTGAAATGATACAAAAAACGCCTAGTTTGCTTTCTTCACTAATAGTGTCCTCTGAGGTACGTGGTTTCACATTGGTACCGATGATATGCCACTCTTCTGAATATATTATAGCTACGTAAAATGGTTTAAATAAAACTTAAAAGTTATATCTGTCTCAAATATAGCAGCACAGCTACTACTTCTTCTCCGAACATGTAATCCATATAAAATGATGCCGTGCCATAACAAATATATTATTTTATGTTACAGTATTTAATAAATACTTTTTGTAGATCTTTCATAAACTTGGTCCTGCTGACTATTTAGTCTATCAGTTAGTTATTATAATTTTTGAATGTAAATGTCATACGCCATCAGTGAATAATTTCCTTCTAATGAATATTCTCCTGATATTCCACTAGCATTTCAGCATTATGGTGTTTTTGGTGTTCTTATTAGGTTTGTGTACTAAAACGTCTGTTTGTTCTGTACTAGACTACTGACGATTGTGTTTATGATCAAAGTATATTACAAAGCATTTCATTAGTTTCTAATAATTGTGAAGCAGGGAGGAACTTATAAAATTGAATAGTCCATGAAACAATTTAAAATGGATTCGATTAACTTAAAACTTCATAAACTTACTTAAAAATAAATAATAATTAAATACATGTTTTACAGCCATTTTTGGAAATACGCTTCAAAGGGAGTGAATTTTAAACATATATTATGGTCAAGGTTAAAAATCTGTAATGACAGTTGGTGCGTCGAAAATGACACTCCTTTATCAAATAATGCTAAATGCTATATCCTAAGGTATCGGCATTTTACGTTTGGAACCAATAGATTTCTCGAGAGGGAAAGATGAGTAGATTAATATCCGTGTGATATCAAGGTGAAAAAAACATAATCGAAACACGAACCACCCAATAACACTAGAAGAGGCCACATTTTGGCTATCTTCGTTTGTGATATTTTCTGTAATGAAGAATGTGAGATTTAAAGCGGTTACCTATATTTTACTTTAAAATTAATAAGTGAAATTGAAAGAAAATATAAAATTATAAATATTGACTTGCTCATATCATAAGCTTATACCGTATGTGGATAGTGTAATTGCATCAGGCTGCAGGTCAAAATTCCGCATTAATTTGGGTAGAAACTATGTTTGTGTCGTGCATTCCTTTAATTCCGATGATTTTCCTTTTGAATTCAAGGTATAGTACTTTCTCCGAAAAGCGAGTTTTCTGATGAAAAATAAACCATGCAAGCAAACTCTCAAATTTCAAGAAGTTGACTTGTGATAGGATTTTTCTTCCCAGCGTCAGTTTAAGTGGCCTTTTTGCGTATAAGTTTACCCCACAGCTTGTTTTGGTGCTATTTTTTAAAATGGTAAAGAACATTGTTTACGAAGAAGTATTGTGAAAAGCCTAATTTAGGTGTCATGTTACAACTGATACTTTTCTATGTGGACTTAGCACTTCTTTCACCACACTCATATACTAACCACTCATATACTAACGATTTTGTCACCGATGCTTCGTCGCTAGTGGAATCTAATGGATTTGTACATGCAAGAGCCATGCAAACAAATATGTTCTTATTATTACATGGATAGGTATATAGTCGTAGTTCAATTCACGTCAAGTCAACATTTCATAACATCAGTAGAGAGGCCTAGTTTTGTTTCTTGGAGTTCTATTTCGTACTGCTGGGAAGTACATATAAATATTTTCTTTTTATATCAATACTTTTCTATAAATGTAATAAATGCGAAAATGAGTATGTTTGTTCATTCCAATTCAATAATTCAATTATTTAGTCAACCTTTATGAAAATTAGCTTAAAAATTACTTCACAGAAATAAACGTAAAATTATTTTTTTAATATTAATTTCATACGGGCGAAGCCACGGACGACAGCTACTATGTAATAAAATTTTCGACAACCTTGTCAGCCAAGTCATTACACAAGAGGGTGGTTAAACAAGAATATCAACAACTAACCTTTAGCGATCGATACAATTAACCCTAGATTTCCCAATCAAACAACTGGCTTGCAAAAACCGAGTTGTTTGACCGAAGCAACGCGGGGAGAACTGCATTCGAGTAGAGCCGCAGCGCCTACATTCATTACTCGATCCGATGATACGTGAAATTGGACTGTAATTTAAAATGCAAACTCATGACAATGGACACGCCACGATCGATTACTTCCCCGAGTGCTGTTATCGGAAATTCAACTCGATTGTAATATATTGCCTTGCGCTAACTGGTTTATAGCAAAGTGTATTCAATAACGGATACTTTTTGTGACAATTTTAGTAGGCTAAGTGGAATCATAAGTCTATTGGGAGTACATTCATAATTATGAAATAAAATGGAAGTAATTTTTAATATTTTCCAATGTAAGTTTCTAAAATATAATCTCTCTTTAATAACATGAATTAACTTTTATTTGAAATTAACGTAATAATAAATCTGGAATTTCATAGCACCTTTGGTTTTTTTTAGGAAGATAATATTTGTTTTAACATCAATATGTAACTTAATATCTTTCTGTTGGTCATAATTTTCCAGTCATTGGGGTCCTTTATCTAATATTAAAAATGAAATAAATTTTTTATCGTATTTGTACATTAATTATGAGTCGAAATTTCTAATAAATCAAAATGTTGTTTATTCTTAGATAACAAAAAAATATAAAAAACAACTTTATAACCATGCATACTATCTGTATAATATGATTTATGATATCATTGGAAAAAAGGAAAAAACTTTTGGTTATGAAATTATGTTGTAAATATTATTTTTAAATAAGTTGAAAATTATTTTTCTGTAATGAAAATTTAATTTGAAAGAAAATAGTTTCAAATGAGTGAAAGCAATTTATTTTATAATCCTTAAGATATATCACATATGTTATATTATTATAATA
Source organism: Druceiella hillmani (assembly GCA_039881145.1). NCBI lineage: Eukaryota > Metazoa > Arthropoda > Insecta > Lepidoptera > Hepialidae > Druceiella > Druceiella hillmani. The sequence continues at coordinate 29,681,508 of JAYKKI010000012.1, read as the reverse complement.
TGGTTTACTTCAATATTTTTTTATTACAAACTTTTTAACATTGGTTCGTATTTAACTTGATAATGTATGGCAGAAAATATAAAATGAAAGCTCTTATTTTGTTACTAAGAAACAAAATATAATATCATTCTACCTACTATAACCTAAGGCCTCTTCCTGTCTAAACAAAATAAACAAGACCAACGGAACATCTCAACGTATTTGTATTCTGGCACCACACTCCTTATCTGGAAATAACGTAACCTTGGTCTCGTGGAACCGGGCATGAAAATGACCGTATTTTCACTGTTATTAGATATAGTGGAATTTTATTTGTATTTGTATTATTTATTATGTATTTATTAAAATAATATCTTCACATGTATCTATAAAATTATGTTGTACGAAATCATGACGTACACGCTGAACGCACGTTATTCGAGGAGGACGGCTTTGATTTTAATTTGGCTACTGTATGTAATGTCTTATTTATGCACATATATATATATATATATATATATATGTATATATATATATATATATATATATATATATATATATGTATATATATATATATATATATATATATATATATATATATATATATATTAACCATGATTATGTTTGCGTGGACTATTATTTTATGAAACGATTTCAGCAGTACCTACATTTATATCTTTATCCGTCTTCTGCCATCCACTGGAGCCAATTGAAAGTGGCGTTAAAATATCAATACACTGTTATTTTTAACGTTGTTTTAACATTTTTTCAGTTAACTTAGTGACGAAAAATGATAAGACGTTAACAGTATTTAATAATTCGAAATAATCAGATTTTGCCTGTAAAATAGTATTTTTATCATTAATTCCAAATTAAATGAAACTACGTGATGTAGTATGATTTCTACTTTCTTTAATTTCTTTACCACGGCCTAGGTTTCGTTGTATTACAACATCTTCAGGTGGGTCTTCATCTTAAGATGAAGATTCAGCCCACCCGAAGAAGTTGTAATACAACGAAACCTAGGTCGTGGTAAAGAAATTAAAGAAAGTAGAAATAATACTACATCACGTAGTTTCATTTAATTGTAAATAATGAATTTCTACAAAATTAAGGTCATATATATATTCAATATTACTTCCAAATTTGTCAACATCCATTGAAATAATACGTATCCTATTATATTTACGAATGGACAGAAAATAGTCAGATAAGAAATTACTGATCTGAGTCTTTTGGGAGATGATGCAGCGAACTGTAATATATTTAATATACACGTTTCGTCATGTGTTGATGTGATATGGTACTGTTTTTATTACTTTCACCCTATGATAAAAGACCTATTTGCTAATTTTAATTTTAAATTATATCTTTAAAAAAATTGTTGAAAATCTATCCTTCCATTTACCTATCCAAAGTACTTTTCGATGTATTTTTATTATACTCGTGTGAAACCGTCAGTAATAGCCTATATATTAATCTATCTTACGAACTGTACACGTATCAAATTGGATAGTGATTACTTACTATATATTAATCTATCTTACGAACTGTACACGTATCAAATTGGATAGTGATTACTTACTATATATTAATCTATCTTACGAACTGTACACGTATCAAATTGGATAGTGATTACTTACTATATATTAATCTATCTTACGAACTGTACACGTATCAATTTTGATAGTGATTACTTATTTAATTGAATAAGTCAGTAACAAACAAATAACCAAAAATAAATTCGAGATTGCTCGCTTTTTAGGGCTTGCTTTTTGTGTTTATTTTCAATCCTTTAGCATTTTTTTGGTTTATATTTTTACATAAACATGTTAAAGACCAGTATAAATAAGAATATTTCAATAAATTATATTTACAGCACCCACAGCGTGTCCGTTTTCTACATAACTCTAAAAAATGGACCTTCGAAATAGCACCATGAACCAATTTCAATTCAATAACTAAATTAATCAAAAAGGCCAAATATTATTCCCAGACAATATCATCGTTCCGCCCAGAAATGAACACAGCACCGCGATACACAATACCTTTCCCTTTTCCTCGAAAGAGATTTACTACGAGATAAATAGCTTTGTCGATGCTTTTCAGATCACTACGTAGCGACTACGGGAGGCGGGCGGGCCATAAGTCACTAAGTGAATAGAGCACTCTGACGTAGACATGAAAAAGCTGCCTCGGCCGACGATGTTTTTTTCTCCTTTGATAAAATTACATTGACATTTCCAGGGAAAATGTTTTTGTGGTAGGTCGTATGAATGGACTGTGTTTGGCAGTAGTTTTCCTCGCACTCGATTGTGACATGCTACTTGGTCGGCTTATGATGGATGGGTCTATTATCAGTGCTTGTTTGGATTCAGTCTACTTTTATTGGATTACGCGGTTTCGACCCAGCTTGTCACTTGAGAATTGAATGCGTGGTCGGGGCTTTATCCGAAAATTTTACTCAAATATTTATTCCAAAAGTGTATTTTTAAGTCTAACTTTTGAACATTTTATATATTCAGTAAATCCAATTACACTCTAATTTATCTAATTTCGTATAATTTTTTTTCTCTACTTCCAATTACTTATCCTAATGAAAAACAGTTAAATTGAATTTTTCGTATTTAAATCATTTAGCATGTGTAAAGTGGACTAAAACATACATATCGTTGCGATACAATGGAATAAATTTTTAAATTGTAAATAAATAATATGTTGGTAATTTTTTTGCAAAAAAAGGTTTTTAGGTTGGTTAAAACCAAATTTAATAACAATATAATAATGGGGCATATAATAATAATAGGCCCAACTTCATATTCTATTCACATTTATATGTATATATATATACATATATATATATATATATATATATATATATATATATATACCTATTCTACCTATCCACCAAACTATAATTTATGCAACTCTATATTTTGTGTACTTCTACACCATAATTTGTACCAGTAGACTATAGTTTATACTGGTGCCCAAAGTACGTGTCAGGCCCTCTTTGAAATCCGTGTTTCAGAGAATCTCATGTTTAGGTTAATACTACCGACATCATGATGTTAATCGTTAAAGTAAGTAGTTCCATATCAGCCTGCGAAAGATCTTTTCAATTTACCAATACTTACAATCACGATTAGTTAAGATTTTAGTAATATTCAAACATTTTCAGATAAATGTATGAACCAAATGTCTAAAGATGGAAGTTTGCAGTTTTATAATTACTTCGAATATACTAGCACTTCATGTATACTACATAAAGCATTAGGACTTCATATGTACTACATTATAAATTATAACTACCAATCATAATGACCTATTAATTGCTCATTATTGCGTGTCAACCTCTTTAGTTTCCTTCACTATTGGCCGTGCCGAGCTCTTAGCTTCCAACTCCGGTATACCAATGCTGATGGATGACGTCTATCTATTTCTTCAGAGATCTTATTCAAACTTGGTATGGGTACGCAGTTCCCATTCCGCCATCTCTAGTTACGCTCAGCTATGAAGATAACCAGATTCTTTATTTTTATCTTTGACCATGTAAACGTATGGTTGCGCGAGGTGATTCTAAGCATTACTCTTTTCATTGCGTTTCTGTGCGACCCAGAGTCTCTCTTTAAATATCTTGATCGGGGTTACAGCATCAGTCGTATAAAGAAATATTGGCAGGAGCACACCCCTCGAACACTTTTGCTTTTAATGCTTTAGACAACTTGCCTCTCCAGGGAACAACCAATAAATGCTTATAAATACATAGTAAAGTAACAGCACTCTTACGCGCTTTGTAATTAAACGCTTTAAAACCAACAACATGTAAAGTTATAATAACAAAATAACCAGAACATGTCTCAATCATTTAAAATTGCAATACAGCGAGATCAAAGTAATTTATCACCTCCGTAAGTATATAGTAGCTGATGTTAGCGACCACGCCACGCGTCCAAGTACCGGCCTCGTTATTAATAGGCCCGGTCATTATAAATCAGAAGAGTTAATAGATATGTTAAGTCCGATACTTGAAACGGGTACAACCCTCGACGGCCAGTGTAAATTAGGTGTAAACATAAATTTATGTTTACTTGTTAAAGGTAATTATAGGGAAGGTGTTCGTGTTTGCATTATCGATGCGTTTTGTTTACGGGTACTTGCAACGATTGTTGTTGACAGCTTACGTTCAATTAAAAGTTTTTAATTTTGTTTGATGCCTCACTTATCAAAGTTGATTTTGTTTTTTTGGACAAGATTGCATGAAGTTGTTCAACACTAGAATTTGTGACCAGAAGCAATATGAATGGAATTTTGAATGTGATAGATAATTTTTTTATTTTAACCTTTTGATTGAAACAATGGTAAAGGCTGACGTTTTTAGGAGTAAGTTTATTTCAAATTGTAAATATTATAACCTAGATTGTTTAAATCAGATTACCATATCACATTTTTAAAAAAATCATGTTTGAATTAAGATGTTTCCAGGTTATCGTGTTGTAAAGAACTTATTGTTTTACCACGTTTATATAGGTATTTATATACGAGTATTTAAACTTAATATAATATTTTAATTTTTGTTTGTGTGATTAAATCTAAAGAATTATTAAATATATGATTAAAGATTTTCACATCTAGCTATATTGACTAATGTTCTCTATACCATTGTTAATTATATTGAAATAAAGATGCATATTTATTCTCATTTTGAGCTACATATTTGCTATATACGTGCTAAGAATTACTCCTTACAAAAATTTCGTCAAATTTTTAGTATTGCAGCCATTGTTATAATTATCGAAATATCAACTTTCGCTGATCTAAATTATTACAAATTATAATCATTAAATCTAATTATTAATTACAATTAAATAAAAGTCCCGTATCACATTAAAATATGCATTTGATATAAATGTCAAATCTATACATAAATGTATGCGAAACTGATACGCAAATGCAATTTTTTTACTTTACGAACGCCTAGATTCCAATTACTTTTCGCATAAAGTTAAAATTCCAATAACGCAAGAGTAAAAATAAATCTATTTTACCAAAAATAATTTAAAAGCTCATAAAAGTATATTTTTGTGCAACTTTAACCAGGGCCATTATCTAATCAAAAGCTCCGTCCAAAGCTTCATTGAAGTCAAAAATGAGCAAGAAATAAGATGTATAGTGAGTGCATCCTAATTGAATCTAATGAAAAACAAACGCGGCAAAACCATTAACTTCTGCAAACAAGGCCCTGATCCTCCCGCGGCTACGAAACGTTACGATGGCAACGGTATGCAGTCTGCTTCTAACATTTCACTAGTTACAGAGAGTATGATGAAAGAGCAAGACCTTTTATAATTGTATTTACATTTTGTTTAAATGTTCTTCTTCTAGCCGCGTAGTTTATTACATTAGTGCAGGAGGTAATAAGTATAATTGAATAATAATTGATGTTAACGATAAAGTGGTTACTTCTTATATTGTTGCATTATGACAGAACTAGTTTCAGCAGCTATGTTATCGGGATTCAACAGATGCGAAATGATGTTAAATGAAGTAGAGGTTTATGAATTAAAAACATTTACATAATTCTATAATAGTAAATCAATTCTGTAGCTTCGCTAAATTACACGATTATGGTTTTAGAGATTGTTCAATTATGAATATAATCTATTATTTACTTAAAATTTACCTAAGAAGAGATGAAATTATTGTATTTCCCCAAAAATACCAAAAAATATTCTACTAGAATAAGCCAACACTAATGACTAACGATTAAATGAACAATAACCGTATTTAAATTTTAATAAACAAAGTATCTAATATATGTATAATATTTCTTATTAACTTTTTAAATACTTGGCATATTCATATTATCACAAGGTTACGCAACTATCACTGCACTAGAGTTGGTAATAATTGCAAATATATTGTAAAAAACATACGTATTTCTGTGGCACCATCGCGATCGTCCTTCGCGAATTTTCCTTTTATTTTACATTTTTTAGAGAAAATTTTATTAGCCTATAATTCAATAATCTTTCCCATATTTAATATGTCAAATTTTCTTACTAATTTCAGAATGAACAAACGACGTAATAGATATAGAATCGTCTTTATATAGAGACAAAATAATTGACTTTAATCTGTTATTTTGCTTCTATATAAAGGATATTTTTGCTTGAAAACATAATTTTACACGCCCCCAAAAGGATTGTTCTTTATCCTCATCAAAGTTTATATCACTCAAATATAATAATAAATACTAACCCTTACAGGGTCATCTGTAAAAAAAATTTATTTTTGCGGTTTGTTTTTAAAAATGTATTAAGTTATTACTTCAAATTCAAATAAATGTAATGTGATTGTTAACGTTTTGTAAATAAATGTTTTCTGATTTTCTTCCGTACCGTCCGCCAACAATTTAATATAACCATCTTAAAATGGTAGCGGAAACTATATAACATTTTTTCGTAAGGTCTTTGGATATTTTTAACCTTTTAACGACTAGTGCTGTATCGAGCAATAACTCTCCTTAAGTTACATCTGATTATATTTGGATATTCGTGTACTCAGCAGATCTCAAATATTTTGCCGTAACATATATTGGTTATGTTGTGTTGATACATGTAGTTATTCTATTGTAAATAGTTAATTTGTTATCAATTTACAGCAATACACTGGTCCTGATAATAAAACATGCGTAAATCAAACCTGTTGAGGGAAATGAAAGATAAGCGATGTCTGTGCATCTGCTTGCCTATTTGTTTATTTGTTTGTGTACTTGTCACGTAGAAACTACTAACATAATTGGGAAGTTTCTAGAAAAACATAGGATTTAACTTGAAGTAACATTTGGTTTTTATTTCAACGCGAACGGTTCAATCAGTCAAAATTTATTTAGGGTTTTACAAATTCATTCCTATTGTATTAACACAAAATAACAAAAAAGAATTGCCTATTTACTCGACGTGTACCTGTTACACAAATGTATAGTGTACTTATATAGGTACATCAATAGATGGCGCTACATATATTATTAATCGCGCAATGAAATATTAGACACTGACATATATCGGCGAATCAGGTGAACTGTGGAAGTATATTTACAATAAACAGCATTGTTATATTTTTCAAGGGCCTGCTAGTACAATATCGTAGGTATGGCTAATTATAAATAACAGTGAATTTAAAATACTGTACTGCCCCCAAGAGTTGCCTTTTTTAATCATATACTGTTTCATTCAAATATATCTAATCGTTCTTAAAATATAAAGTAAGAGTTAACGTTGCAACTCTTACTCTCTTACTGTAAATTCTAAATTTGTTCCTTCGTCTCACTCCGAGTGAGTCAAATTGCATAAGTAATAATTTCAGCAAACATCAGCCTAAAAGCGCATCTAACCGTGCATCATTTCATTGAACTAACACAATAATGAGTCAATTTTGAATATAATTGTCACACGTGACGGAAATATGAAAATTATCCATTAAGGAAAGAAGGAAGGAAGGTATGACAATTGTCTACTAAGGTTAGTATTGTCTACAAGATCCGTGATCGTGGACTAGAGTAATTACGGTTCGAATCTTTTGGTACGATGTTTATGTTAAATATGCGCCTTCAAATGAAATCGATGATGGAGTTGTTTAATAATGAAGTTGTTTGAATCAATCGAAACTAGTTCATTCCTTCCCGTACGTGATAAGGTACGCGTAATCGTAAGCATATGAATGCTTACGATTCAATAAATAATCTTCGTTTCTTGCACCATCTGATTTCGACTTATATTTCGAATTGGATAATTAATCAAATAAATCAAAATAGTAATAGTAAGTAATTAATAAAATAAATCTATGGAGGTACTAGAGACTGCCTTCAAAGATTTTATAATTTTTTTATCAGCAAATGTTCATATCGCAACCATAAACAACCGACAGTGTACAAAAAACAAGAGCATACATTTATCTTAGAGGCCTTACATAAAATTCTAATATAACTTTTCATACCAAATGCTTTTGATTAGAAACCAAAATGCTTATGTAAAATTAGCTGTGTTTACGACTCGTTCTACAATCAACAATATAATCGTATACGTTCAACAATTAGAAAAATAGGTTTTCTGGCTTTTATTATCATTCTTCACACTAAATCGATCACTCTTTTTAAAATATTTTCCATGTATAGAATTCACTCTGTTACGATTTTATTTTATGTATAGATATCACATTCATAAGTAAGATGTTTTACTAATAGCAAAATATCTCAAAATTGTCATATATACAAATCGATATATATATATATATATATATATATATATATATATATATATATCAGGTTGGCTAGTAAGTAGAAGGATTTACTGTAGGATATAAGTAGGCCAAAGTGCAGTCAGTTAACAACAGTCGGCGCCGAAGCTTTAAATGAATTACATAAAAGATGAATTTAAATATATATTAAATACGGATTCTATTATTTCGTCTGGGTCATGATGCGAAGACAGTTACAAATAATATATGTTATGCGATGGGGAGTTCACGGTATCTTATGCGACGGCAAAGATGAGGACTACAATCTTAAGGACTACCTCGTACCGGACGTCCTGTTGAATTGGACGTTCAACGATTACGACGCCTAGTTGAGGAGGATCCTTCACTGACGACTCGTCAATTGGCAGATGAGCTATACTGCAATCATGCACCATAGAAACACATTCGCACAAATAGGGAAAAGTTTCAAAATACTGTGTGCTGTACCATACCCCACGAGTGGTCATAATATCACCTTCAGTGCAGAGTTGATACTTATCGACAGTTATTGACATTGAAACGTAACTTCGACTGGCTGAATCAGTTAGTAACTGCCGATGAGAAGTGGGTTACATACTTTAACCATACACGTAAACGTCAATGGCTGGGTGTAGGAGAAACAAGAGTTTCAGTATTCAAACCTGAAATAAGTGCCAAAAAGTGATGCTCAGCTGCTGGTGGAATTTTAAGGGCATTATTCATTCAGAGTTGCTTCCAGAGGGACCTACAATTAATGCATATATTTACTGTGAACAATTGGAACGATTAGCTGACAAATTGAGTAGCCAACAAGATCGAGTTTATTTTCTCTGATTACCATTTATTCAGGGCTCTAAGTAACCATTTACGTGAAAAAATCGACGTTAAGGGAGATCTCCAAAACGACCTCGCATAGTTTTTTGAATCAAAGCCACCGGAATTTTACAAGAAAGGTATATTTTTGCTGCTAACTAGATGGCAAGTAGTAGATAATAATAGTGCGTACCTAAATTAACATAATTTTTAGCAATAAAAATTATTAACAGAAACTCGGGGTTAAAAACTTATATATATATATATATATATATATATATATATATATATATATATATATATAAAACAGGCAGATTTTTTATACCAAAACATAAATTATGTGCCGATATAAAGATAATACCATCTTCTTGAAACAAGACGATAAACAAACGTTCACTCACTAATAATATTAGTCATCGTACTATTTACGAAAAATTTAGTTTAATTCAAACAGATTTAATGTATAATATACATTTTTACGAAAAAGATAATAACTTTCAAAAATTATACTTTATAATACAGAGTCCTCTCAATAATTACTGTAATTCTGTATTCTCACAACGTATTTTTTTATACTTATTTTATATAAAAACCTAATGGCATTGAAATAACTTCCAGCCAAGAAACCTTAGATAAGAAATATCTAGTCCATTTAATTCTATAAACGATTGTACACCGACCTAGGAAGACTTCTTTTTTATGCAATATCTCAATAAGAATATTTATTAAAAAATATCAAGAATTGATATCCAAACTTTCACTTTGCAAACTGGCAGTCTGAACACGAAGACACGAATGGATAACGAGAATCAACTAGCTACAACACAAAAGATGCTCTGAAACATCTCTACGACTTTCCGCAGCGGAGATGTTTTAAGCAAAACCGAGTTGCTAGCGGCCGTTATTCGTTGGTAACGATAATAATACACCGAAGTGAATACAGGAGAAACCGTGGACTTTATAATTTAATGTGGAAGTGGCAGAGCGTGCCAGAATGAAAGAATATAATAGTCTATAGTCACGCGGAAAGAAAATATTTGCAGCAAAATATGAGTGCATCAAATGTTATATTATTCAATATTTATAATATATATTATTTATTAAAAATAGAACTGAAAAAAAATATTTTCATCCATTACTCGCTATGTAATATGACCTAATAGTGTTGCTTTATTTGACAGTTACATAATATATTTTAGTATTATTTCAAATATTTTTACAACACTGATAGCACATCATTACTGAGCATCCATTATGTATCAAAAATTATATGTATATTACGTCTGTCGTGTTGGATTTAACTTATCCGTTAATATTACAGCCGGTGAGCAAATACGCCCCTGGCTTTTTCCCCGCGAGGGCTGAGTGCTCGCGAATTACGCTCCGTAGTTACACAGTACACGACGAGCGAGTATAATTTACTTATTATGAAAAGTGCGTTTAATATGTACTGAATAATGAACACGGCTTCGTTCAAAATTATATTAAATTGTATGAAATTTATATTAAATTACATGAAAACTACGATATTGATTAAGAGTATTTACGCATAAACATTAAACGTTTAATTCATTGTTTACTTTAATGCGGTATTCTTGAATTTTAAGTAAGGCTCAAAACCCATGATAGGATTTTAATAAATTAAATATTTTAATTCTAATTTAATCGATTAAATATATTGGAACAGAAATCATGATAAAATTAATTTAAAACGCTTTTCATCATTTTCTGTATGAAAAGCGCTTTAAATTAATACTTTTTTGGCGTTGATTGATGCGTCCTATTATGCTATCCGAGGGATCCAATTTTAATACATTTGTGGGATGTATTGGTGATGCTGCTTCCGACTTATTCGATTACGTTGATTATAATTTGCAAAGTGACTTGTAAATTTGTATTAAAAAAGCTCTTATTTGTTGCTTTAGTTTAAATAATATCATTAATCTTATGAAAATAATGTATAACATATTTTTGTTAGTACCTCTATTTCAGAAAAAAAGTTAATAAAATGCTTTACCTTGAACAAAATTGTTAGTTTTATATTAAGGATTAACGAAAAATTTAAACTTAGAGAGATACTAATAATTTCGTATTAAACGAACGGATAAGTAAGTTTATTTAAAACCTTGATACTTATAAACAATTTGACAAAGTAAATTTTATGTCTATCGGCTTCAAAATGTCTCGAATTGTATTAAATATATGAGTAACACATCTAAAAATAGAGACGAATCTGAAGACTAGAATAAAAACATTAATTTTCAGTATGCATAATTTGAAGTTTAAAATTTAAAAAAATTAAACCGGTAACGAAATTTAAATTTAGAAAATTATTACTGTTTAAGGTGAAAAATTAAATTAATAACCCGTACCTCCTGTAGATGCTAACCTCTATATAGAGAAAGTATAAATCAAGGTAAATTCAAATATGAAAATATTAATAAAGATAACTTAAAATTAAAAAAAATGTCTAATTAGTTGTCTGTATGTACAATGCACTAACGTTTGTGTTCATACTTTAACCTATAATATATTATGTCATGTTTGATGTTCACCTAGTTTCAGAGCTGAGTTAAAGTAACAGTTTTCTCCTATACGCACATATTAAAACACCTAAAAATTATCTTCTGAAATGATTAAGTGAAAATGAGCTTAAAATCCATCACCATCTCATTATCCTTCGGATACTTGACATGATATTTTTTATAACGATAAGTACATAATACCTTTAAAAATACGCTATACTTAACCCAACTTAAAATATCCCATATATTTCAGTTTCTATATATTGTAAAGGAATATAATAATTATTTAAAAATCATGTACAAATCTACTTGAGAACATTTTCTAAACCTTCCTTTTTTCAACTCAATTAGAAAGTCTAAATCTCATCATTAGAATATTGATACCTAATTGCTTTAAATAGATATATTGAATTTCATTTGTGTTTTAATATGTCACATATAAATATACAATATAAATCAATGATACAAAAAATAGAGAATATAAAAAGATGAGTTAGAGGAGCAGTTTTTTTCCTATTCGCACATATTAAAACTCCTGAAAATTATCTTCTGAAATGACAATGAGCTTTTCCTTCGGATACTTTACATAATGCTTTTTATCACGATACGTATATAAAATTACGTAGAAAAATAATGATTTTTGAGAGTTCCTTCAAAGAAAATAAACCACTATACTTTATTTTATGTGTAACTTTTCTTATCACTTTAGTGTAGAAATAAGACCGTAACGAAAATTGAAACATATCGATAATGGGGCGGGCGACGAACAGATTCCCCCTTCCCTGCTATGTTATTAGTTAGTATCATGCGCTACGGTGACATTTCATAATAATAATAATAATATATTTTAACTGTCGATCAAATTTTCTTGTTTAAATTCACGATTGCTATAATATTTTCTATTTTCCACTTCAAATAATAATATGTAAAACGCTTTTATTTTAAAGCATGCTTTCTTGTTTCCTAACACGACTTTCTTTTTTAACATCGATTTTTTTTCTCATAACTTTTCTTATGCAACCTAATGAAGCATCATACTTTCAATGAACTAACATTGATTTTAAAATCTATTTTAAACTAAATTTACTTTATATGTACTACGTTATCGCAATCGCAATTAGTTTTAAATTTTTAAACCCGAACTTCCAATAGTAATATCATTTTTTCATTACTTTCAGCAGCGGCAGCATTGTGTCCCTCGCAATTACTCTTCATTTTTTATCGTCCAGTTTAATGAAAATGTACGAGATATAAATCCCGTGATTTGTTTGAATAATTTACTGCTTTAATTCACTGCCTATGCTAGTATCTGTCTGTTTATTTTGCCCTGACGGATGAATAAAATGTTTAGTTAGTTTTATAATAATATACGCCAATTTCTCTGCATCGCAATTTCAATATATATATATATATATATATATATATATATATATATATATATATATATATATATATATATATATGTGTGTGTGTGTGTGTGTGTGTGTGTGTGTGTGTTTAAAACTTAACTTATTCCTGCCTCAAATAAAAGTATTGCTACAGCAAATGCAACATATTTTATCTAAGACAATCTAAGAGTTACTAATAAATTAGAAGATATTAACATAAATTTCATAAAAGGTATATAGTACGTATTGGAACATGAAGCATGAAAAAGAATTTAAAACCTGTTATCGAGTGAACATACTGTTCAGCAAATAAATTATGAAGAATTTTATCATTTAACTGTTCTATTCTATGTGACTAAAACAAATATATTCATTTCAAAATATTTTTTGCCTATTTCTTATCGAACTATAGTTTATTCAGTCAACAAACAAACGTTATTAATGTTGCTTAGTTAATAATTTATTAAATACTCATATGGGGAAGCTAAATTAAATTTAATTATTTTTAACTCTAGAATAAAGATGTGAATTATTTTAAGGTCTTATTCTTTCTTCTTTAAGCTCTTCTTCTAAGATCTTCTTTTCGGAACGCGTTTTTACTGGCTGTCACACTTGTGGTAGGATCACTGTTGAAATAACTTTGTTGTTTTCTTTGTCATACATATAATATTATCAAAAAAAATGTGAAAAATTCTCTTTTGATCATCATGTTAGCTGAAAAAAGTATTGAAAATAAATTAACGGTCAAGTTTCAAGAAATTTAAAAATAATCAAAATAATAAAAAAGCAATATCAATAACCCAATAAAAATACAATAAGCCAAAATAGTGGAAACTTTTCATCGTATATATATATATATATATATATATATATGTATGTATATATATATATATGTGTGTGTGTGTGTGTGTATGTGTGTGTGTGTGTGTGTGTATACAATGTCAATATATCGTATATTTGCAAACGTCCTATTATTTACTATAGTTTTTAAGAAAATAAATATTACTAATTATTTAAAAACGAATATTAGATCAATTGAATAATTTGAATTATTATGATAAAAGTATTTTTCGAGAACTAGTGCGATTTTAAATGCCAGTAAAATGACACGTGTTTATTCATAAGGACCAGTAAGCACCGCTGTTATAACCTGCGTGCTAACACGCGCTTAGATAAGAGAATTAAACATATTCTTACCGTTTATGATTTCGGAATATTTGACTGTTCTAAAATCACAATATATTAAACAATAATATTTTATGGAGGATAATAAGTCTTTGTTGATTATTTACTGCCCCCACAGTTCGATCATTATTCAGCTGGCCTAAACAAAACAACACAGTACCGTCTCCCGTGTCTCCGATCCAACGCGACTCAGATATCATATCTTGAGCAGGCCTTCAAACGCAACCCACTCGACAATATTCCAGCGATATTACCGCTCATTCTCGCCATACCAAAACGATTCATCAATCTGACATCTCAGATTTATTTTGAATTCAAACCACTCCATATTGCATCGCGCTACTGAAGTGCGCTCCAGAGAATAAGCTCAAACAATGCGGGTCGATATGATTCATGCAGCAGCGGGGAATCAGCTTAACGACTCCGTGAGTAATACGAGAGATTTGTTGTGGGCATAATTCATGCACGCCTTCCCATCTGTGCTCTTTTACAGCTGCGATTGTAGTTTGTTATTCTGCTACTGACTCTGCAAGTGATGATGACAGAAGTCGATAAGTTACGGCATTTTCTTTGTGTGGCTGAATCGAGTCTGAGCCATAAAGGACTAAAACCTGCTAGTTCTACCCAAAGTCAATAAATAGTCCCGTAAAGACGATTTATTTACCAGTAATAGCGATGTAAACTGTGTAGACGCTCTACGATGTAGATTGCATGTTTATCGAAATACAGACCGTAATGTGAACTACGAATAAGAAATCTGACCATAAAATGCCTAGCGTACAGTCTGTTAGCGATCTATAAAATAACATTACCATTTAGATTCGTCTGATTAACCATTTTGATTGAGAAACATTTCTTTTAATAAAAAATAACACTATCTGTGAAAAAAGATTAAATAAAAAAAAACAGTAAAAACCATGATTAATAAAAAAGACATTCGGCATAGATGAAGTCAGATAATTTTAAACGGTTTTTTTATACCTGCCAACCATTAAACTTATTTTTACAAATGGAAATTAATAAGGGAGATTAGGAATAATCAGACTTAAAATACAAATAATTTAATAGATATATTTTTTAATTTAATAGATACATAAATAACACTCTTTCCTTTCACTTACTTTTCACTAAAAATGAGTTCGAATTATATACCTCATCTTTCAAGATATATCGCCATATATACGTATCGAATACCATCATCAATGGAATTGCTCATATGTGTATGTATTTTCAACGATCACTAAGATTTTTTTAATAATAATTATACAATTTTGTATACATGTATATTGCATCAAATATGTTGTTACATAATTTTATTAATACATTTATTAGACATATTGTATATTACACAGCATAATACTATACGACATAATGCTGCCGAAATAAGTAAAATAATAACCTGGCCGTCGCCGCATCAGTCAGCTGCCTAATTTTTCTAACTGAAAACACAGCCGAGCTTAACCTACTAGTTACTGTGTATATGAGCAGTCCATTGTAATTTTATGATCTAGAGTTATACCCAAAGTGGAAAGTGGCAGTGGTTATTATTTCTAGTACTTTTTTATTCAAAATTACACTACCGCTAACCTGGTGGATATTAGGCGGCGAATATTTCATACGTTTTGTTTTTTCAGCATTTCAAAAGAAGTTATTGATCGAAAACCATCGATGTACGTTATTTAGAGTTTCATTCCTATTTGTTAGGTCTGTTTCTTTCCTGTCCACTTTGAAAATTAACGAGGTGTCATCGGCAAAAATTACAACATTGCACATCTCTCTTACCATGAATGGCAAGTCATTAATATAGACAAGGAACAAAAATGGACCTAGCGTAGAACTCTGAGGGACTCCCAATTTCATAATAGATCTTTTCAAATTAGTACCATTAATTTGTTCCCGATTTGACAAATAGGGCTTAATAAGATCAATTGCCATTCCCTCAATACCGTAATAGCTTAGTTAATTGCTAAGCGTATTATGTTCAACGCAATCAAAAGCCTTGGAGAGGTCACAGAATACCCCTATAGTATCTTGGGAATTCTCCCAGGCTATGTAAACTGTCTTAATGAGATGAATCCAGCAGTTTGCGTGGATTTTCCTCTAATAAACCCAAACTGTAAGTTATGTAAGATCCTATGTTTATTAAAATGACAAATAAGTTGCATTAACATGAGTTTTTCAAAAATTTTACTGAGATCAGGTAACACAGAGATTGGACGATAATTGTTAGGGTCCTTTGTACAACCCGCCTTAAAAATTGGAACAATTTTACTATATTTCATCAAATCGGGAAACTTTCCTTTGTCAGTACATATATTAAATAAAAGTGCTAGGGTTGGATCAATGTTTAGCATAACAGATTCAATGGCTGTAACTGAAAGCCTCTATAAGTCTTCAGACTTTTTTACATTAAAGGTTTTTATAATATGTCTATGGTGGTTTTTATTACATGTCACATGATTAAAATTAAATTTAGACAATTTTTAATATCAATGTTTTTTCGATATTTTTCATATTGCTACTTCAGAATGGATCATTTTCTATTTGATTTTAGTTTTGTGTATGAGACAATTTAATTTTATTACTAATGTATAAAGATATTGCCGGTAAATATATTTGCTTAAATATCTTTGAATATCTTTTAACCCAATTATGGAAAGTTTTGTCATTAGTAAGTGATCGTTTATCATAAAGGTCATATAAACCATCTCTACTTTTCCGTATTCCCTTTGTCGCCCATACACTAAATAAAATTTATTTTGTATAGCGATTTTCTTTTTTGTACATACTCTATTGAATTCACTACTTTTATTTAACATTTAAAAAAAAGAGTCACACGAGATATTTGGGTCTCGACAATCAACTTTCAGGAAACTTAGTTTAGTTTTAACGTTAGAATTAAACTTATCTAACCTGTATTTAGTCAAAGGTCTGCTCACGAATGTCTGCTTTACTTGTTTGTTCCCTTTAGAGTATAGTTTAATAAGAAGAAATTTATGATCAGATTTAACACCACATTTTACTTTTTTACTTATCACTTTCTATACAGGTTGCCGATGTGTGAGTAACTCTGGTTGGTTCATTAAAAGACAAAAACAAGTTAATGAATCTTTGTTTCTCAACAGAATCCAATAAAATATTAATATTGAAGTCATGACAAACCATAACATATTTATTACTTTTTAGTTTACTTAAAGCATGTTCTAATATATATATAAAGTACATAAAGTTGGATGATGGTGGCCTATACACACAT
The DNA here is from genome assembly GCA_039881145.1 of Druceiella hillmani. NCBI lineage: Eukaryota > Metazoa > Arthropoda > Insecta > Lepidoptera > Hepialidae > Druceiella > Druceiella hillmani. The sequence continues at coordinate 29,664,085 of JAYKKI010000012.1, read as the reverse complement.
AAAATAATATATTCGTCCATTTCTGCATAGGCAATCTCGCACACTCGTTCAACAGAACATTGCGTGATGTCTTTTCTTTCTTTAACCTTTAATTTATTATTATATAATATTAATGAGCATCTCCCTTCACATAACACCCTGTTGAATATACTGGCCACTGAAAAATTATCTACCTTAAAATTAACATTATCCACTGAGCCATGTTTCAGTAAAACATAATATATCACCTTTGTATTTTTCAATAAATAATTCTATGTCTAAAATTTTGCCAGAGAAGCGATTTATGTTTTGACAAGTAAATATCAAATTATTACAATACTTCTCTATTGTCTTATTTAATGGTTTAAATTAGTAACCACAATATTATTCGTATTAAATCTTATTTCATTATCGTGAACATGCGTTATAATATTTATAACAGAGTCAATACGATATGCTAGCAGCCTAGCAAACTTAACCAAATATATTCTAAATAAGTACATAGTATCCTTAGTTAATACATAATTATTCATAAAATAATTCACAATTAAATGAAACTACGTGATGTAGTATTATTTCTACTTTCTTTAATTTCTTTACCACGGCCTAGGTTTCGTTGTATTACAACTCTTCAGGTGGGATATTAGTAAAGATCTTTGCTAATAGCCCACCTGTCAAAAAATGTCAAAAAATTCAAATTTGTCACTATGACGACATGTCAAAACATGTATAATAATATTGAGAGTCTGAGTGTTCTTATTTTGTTTTTTCGAAAGAGAAACGGAATAAGGAAGAGCACAAAGAGTTATATTATTAACGCCCAGGTTAGATCAAATGGCAGAGCTATTAATTATGTCTCTTTTTCTTATTGACAAACTATTGCCTATTAATAAAACTATTTTGGTATTGGAATTAAATGTGGAACTTGCTATATTTTTTTATTATTTTCTTATAAGTTGCACCATGCAAACAAACAATTTGTAACCGAACCATGTCTCAGGTTGTCGTTTATTAAGGACCCAAGGCCATTTCCTATTCCGTCTGAATAAATAACAATGTTTATTTTGTCAATGAAAAGACTGTCACGGAAGTCCACATTCGATAGTTTTTCAGGTTGAGAGTCCGTACAGTTAGAATAATCATTACATTTACAAATGTGATTATTAGTTAAAGACTCAAAGCGCAGGTAGCAGTTTTATATTTTTCGGTCAAATCATTTATATGATTTTCTAAATTTAATATCTCTGACTGTAGTATCTGGGTGTCAGCTTCGTATAATTTTTTATCTTCTTCTATTTTGAATTCACAAGCTTTAAATTCCTTTGATAATTTCATACGTTCTTTTCTTAAGTGAATATACCTGTAAAAACACTTTTTTTCTTGATTAATTTTTGTTTTTTTTAATATGTTTGTTAATTTTTGCTAACTTCTTAAGTTTTCGGTGACTATTAAAGCGACCACTATGTCCCGTTCTTACGGAGTAATCTTCTCTTGTTGACTCCATAGTAGGAATGGACTCAACAGAAACAAACTCTGGGTTGCAAGCTACCAATTCTTTGTATAGACTATCTGAAGCAGCAGCTTGCACACGTTCTTTTTTATGGTTGAAATCTGAAATTATGTTTTGTGCCTCATGCAGATTTTCTTCAAGCTCTGATATTTTTCTGAGGGCTTGTTCATATAATAAATTATAAACATTAGTTTAATTTTTTTTTTCCTCAATAAGATTTGATTCTAAATCTCTTTCTAACACAATAACGACATACCTTTTTTAGATTATAGTAACATTATCAAAATATACTCCAAATTTTCATAGGCTACACAATTCTTTGTCATATTGTAAGGATCCTTAAAGTGTGATAATCAATAGGTGATAAAGTAACGCGAAGTACGTACGTAATGAAAATAAGCTACTTTGGTAGGAGTACTTTAAATCATTCATTACTTTAGATACTTCAAGAATTTATTGGTGGTGGTTGCATAAAAATCAAGCAAGTAGTTTGAGATATATATATATATATATATATATATATATATATATATATATATATATATATATATATAAATAAATAGGAATACATTTATATACGAATTTTTACATATTAGTATACACATTTTAACAAGGCAGTCCAAATAAAATATTGGTGAAATTGGTGGAATGGTTGTAGTTTTCATTTTAAGGTTGTAGTTTTCATTTTAAGGTCTTCCAAAATTCGTATACATTGAATGTAACCAATATGATCGATGCAAAGTTTTTAAATATTTTTTTTTATTTGAAACGCTAAATTTTATATATGCATGAAATTATGCACATATCTACGTACGTAAAAGACTTAATATCAATTGAATTAAATTTATAACTTTAAAACGGTCGAAGTGATTTTCTGTGAAAACAGTACTGGCGTATCTTTACATATTTTATTAACCTGGTAAATATTGCCGTTTGTCTGATATATTTCTGCAGCTTGTTTCAATCTTCTGACTCAATATTTAGCAGATATATGGGAATAACAACCCATAATTTTTTTTAGTTGTGAATCTGCAATAGATATTCGAATACGATAACGAACGATAAGTTAGTAATTTATAAATTTCACGAATATATATATATATATATATATATATATATATATATATATATATTGGTAACTTTTGCTTAATCTGAAGTAAACAAATGACAAAATAAACGACTAATTTTTGGACGATCCTTTTTTCTAATAACCCTTAAGCATATAAACAAATATACGACTTTTGCTATTAACCTCTTATTTTGTGCAAAAGTGACAAAAATAAATATTTGCTGGAACACGGCACAAAAAATTAAAACTATTGTAACCTTTATAAAACGTATATTCTGATCAGTTAATTGAACTGAAAAACATGACTCATTTAGTTATTTCACATACACATACAAACATCATTATAATTACTGACATACTAACACAGCAGGTATATGTGTTAGTATTTCGAAGGCCTTAATGTGGCAGATATTATATGATTGCAGCCACACGGGAACAATAAATAGCCTATGATCATGTTGGCGTCAGCACAACCATATGTGCATATTTTACTTTACAATTTATGATGTTAGGTTGTTAATTAATCAACATAACATTAATTAGTTTAAAGCGACTTCAGTATTAGAAGTTATAATCTGACCTACACATGTCTGTCAGAGACATTTCTTTATGCATTATTTCTTTTGCTTTATGCAGTATGCTATGTAAACATATGAATAAATATTTTTGAAATCTTTGGAACTAGCCTCTTTCAAACAATACACATGAAATATGTTTTTATTTCATGTGTATCGTTTGAAAGAGGCCAGTTAAGAGTTCGAATTTCCCCTTTAAATTTTCCATCGAAATGTTTTTGAGAATCAGCTATTGGGATATATGCGAGTTGAAAAGCTTTATAACTAAACCGAAATTTAAGTTGATAAATCGAAAATGATTTCCGAATTTAAGTTGAAAATGATTTCCTAGAAAAATGCTATGATACACCTTAAAATGTCATTGCCTCGATCGGTTTTTTCCTGCTGAACACGTCACGATCAATATATTTTTGTGACTACCATAACATTTATTTTAATCCGAATATTTTCATTGTTTATAAAATGTAGAATGTGATTTGTTAAACGCTGGATAGACAAATTTTAAATATATCTGGAAGGAAGTCGCATAAGGAATCTTAAGTATATAAAATCGCACATCAGAGCATGTAGGAAAATAAGTGGGTGAAAGGAGAGGAGTAGACGAGTATGTCAGGAGGGAGAAAATGATTACCCTGTCTAAATGGCAAGTAGTATAAAATATGTACAAACAGGCGTGACCAAGACTCTTTAAATGAGGTGCCCTCACAAAAGAGTTTTAAGGGTATGTCAGGATGGAGAAACTGATGACCCTATCTTTATACAAAGTGCTCTTAAATATAAACATATAAACAAGTAGACTCGACCAGGACCCTAGTGAAGTGCCCTCAAAGATGGAATGAACCAAATACCCATATAGGAACAAATATATATTTTACCACATTATCCGACGTAAGACTAGGAGGGTTCTCGAAACCATCAATACAAAGTAGTGGGCGTTACCACACGAGTAGCTACTGTCATGTACGAAAAATTGAATGTTACGCCCTTTTCGGGTCGGCTCGATTTGAATGTTGGGAGTTTAGTTAGAATTAACTATTTCCGTTGACGTTTAATATTCTAGTACTTCCAATATGTTGACCCTTTTTTAGCAAGTTATTTTTAGTTAACGTTTAATATTTTTAAGTTAAAAGTATTTTGGAAAATCTACTATATATATATATATATATATATATATATATATATATGTATATATATAAATATATATATATATATATATACATATATATATATAAATATATATATATATATATATATATATATATATATATATATATATATATATATATATATATATATGTATATATACGTGTACCATAGTAATTGTCTTTAAAACGCTTTTATAATTCAAACGTTCAGTTTGTAATATTTTTCACTAAGTCAGAGAAACTAAAATGTTAATTATATGAAACTAAAGGCAAGATTTAAGTTTAATAACAATATTACATACAAAAACTGGTGGATCTAAATTTTTAAGATTACCTTTTTAAATGAATGGCTTTAGAAATTAAAATTATCTTCATTGAAAAGTGTGTAACTCAACGTCCTGCTTGGAATATCAGCAAGATAGGTCAGTGGCTCGAAATTTGAATAAAACATGTTTTATTACAATATTATCAAACTAACCAAATTTACGTTTCAATATAAAAATTGAATTAAATTTAATACCTCCCTAGATACCATGAACGGTACCAACTAGTCAATCGGCGTTAAAAGGCTTTGAAGTTCTTAAGAGTTTCGAGGCCGACAAATCGTCTTAAAAAGTTAGTAGGCTGATACTTTGTTCTTGGGAAATTATTCGAAGGATAGAAGGCAAAAGACTCCGGATATATTAACGACACGGCTGTGTACAACGAAAGATAATAGCAATATTATACGTTGACGTACAAAATTTACTTATTTATACTATGTTTAAAGTGATACCGTGGAAAAACGTGAAGTAAAAACTTATTTTCCTATTACTCATAATATATAAACTATCATAGTTGAAGTAATCTTGGTCTTCTTCTTTATTGCATCTTTATTACTGAATGTACTCGTCTTGAAGTGCCTTGCTAGAGGAGCAAGTCTTCAGTTTATTTCAGGACAGCAGTGACAGCGAGTCTAGTGAGGACCTTAACCTGATTGATAAGCGGCTAGGGACTACAAAGGCTTTTTTACTGTATTTTTCCTACAATAAGAAGTTTATCTAGGTTCACTGATTGTCTACAAGCTATATAGTTAAAGTATTATTTTATAAAAGATGGAGGAAGGAAGATTTTGATGTTGATAGATTATGGATTTGTTGGTTTTTTTGGTAGTACATATTACACGCAGAATTCTCTTCCAATACGAATGTGAATGATCCTAGACTTGGGCCCATACAGAAAGATGAAGAAAATAAGCACTCTTTTCAGTCTCTTCTTCGTGATATTTGACAACCTCTTATTCTGCCATATTCTATTGGACTTGTTTATTGTGGGTTTCGCCATCTGAATGCATCGCTTGATCTCTCTCTCTTGGATCCTCTTTGGTCACTTACCACAGATCCGAAATATAGTAAATACAAACTCGAGATCTGAGAGATCACTGGCCTGTGAGGGTTGTCTTTTTCTGTCTATGACAAAAATTTTGGTTTTCGATCTATCATTTGAGAGTCCATTCATCTCACTCTCATGCTCCACTCTTCTGAACAGTAATAAAACTTTCTGCTCTGATAACGTGGAGAGTGTGAAATCATCAGCATACCTGAGGTTACTTATTTTATTATCTTCTATTGCGATGCCTCCTTCCCAATCTTGTAGAGCTTTTGTCATTATGTATCCTCCGGAAATGTAAAATAGAAGAGGTGATCAAATGCAACCTTAGCGCAGCTCTTTTCCAGGTTGTGAAAGGTCTTGAGATTACTTAATTTTACCATTGGCTCACCGTTTCTATAAAGGTTAGCGACCAGCAGTTAGATGTAAGAGAATAACCATTTTGCGAAGGATATTCCACAAGCCGTTCCAACGCACTTATAAACGTAGTAGAATACTTAATAAAATAATCTAGATTGTTATTTAAATGTTCCACCCTTTACCCTTTCCCAATTTTCGTTAAATTTGAATTTTTGCACACTAATCTTTTCTGGGTGGAGAAAAAATTTCTAAGCAAATAATATATTTTCAAAGTCTCTATAATTTTATTTTAATTAATAAGTCTTTTTTTAAGCAAATATTTGTTTTCCAGTTTTAAGTACTAAAACTCTTTTCACAGTTTTTAAGATATAAATTTATTTAAAAAAATATATATTTTTCCATAATAAAATAACTTTAATAAAAGATTGCGATAAAATTCACCTAGATAGAATAACAATATATTAATAAATAGCTAATAGTCATATCATTCATAATAACTTCTTGAATACACTTTAATAGGACAACAATACGTTTCGTCGCTTTCCGCAAGTGCGTACATGTATTTAATATCACTTCCACATCACTCACGATACCGTGGGAAATCTTCAAAGTTGACTCCGCGCACGCAGAGAAGTTAAACGTACTTGAAACTAAAACTAACCCATCCAAATTACCATACTCTCGAAGTAAGCCTTTATAATATAATAACGTCAATGTCAAATTGGCCCCCGCACTTCTGATGTAAATTAACTCTGATATACGAGACCGTATTCAGCGTCTAGCCGAAATTTCATTGTTTACTATTTTCGTAGGAGACAGTCTAAAGAGCGGAACAATTGTGCGCTCTCAAAGCTCCCTCTTATCATTAAGTGCGCTTTGCAGACGGACCTAAATCACGCTCGTCTTATGCCCTTACTTAAGCCCCGCTTATTTATTAGGCGCAAGTAATACACTACTTACCAACTTTATACATAAAGGACTCTCGGCTCTGCCATCGCGTCTCTGCGCTTTTGTTAATGACAAAAGGATATTTTTCTTTCAGCTTTTTAATTGCCACGAAACAAATAAGGAAAATGGTTAAAGTTGAGTAATTCAATCTCGCTTTATGATACTTGTTCGAGATCGTTACGAGCGCGCTGCGGGCCGACCTAATGCTTCCATTAATATTTAGTATTAACTTGTTGGCGAATTTATTTATGAATGCCCCGAATAAATAGATGGAAGGCTGGAAAAATGTTCGCTTTCTTTCATAAATAGGCTTCAACTTTTATTCGGAGGAAAGCAGAGTGCGCTGTTAAATTTTAATTACTTTAAACGGGTTGTAAAGGATTAAATTCACGTTTTCACAGTGTTTTTAAATAAACAAATGTGATTTAAATATATCACGAAATATTAAAAAGTAAAATTATAATATAAATGCAGTACGGATTTATGACGTTTCAAAAGCAATCGAAATTATGTTTTTTAAAGGTGAATATTTTCATGACATAAAATTAAATTCAAATTTCATCTATGAAAACTTCGAAAACAGCAACTAATTTTTGAGTCTAAATAATTTAAATCAGTCAAAATTTTGACTCAGTTATACAAAATAAATTATCCGGCACAGTAATAAATAAAATAATAATAAATAAATCTGAAAATGAAAGAAGTGCAAAGTATAAAAGTAAAGCTGCAATTGTTTGAAATATAAAACACGCCCATATACACATATTTTTATTTCAAATATGACTGAATGAAAAGAAAATTTAGTCAATATACATTTCGTTCGCATATTATCTATAAACACATCGTTCATAGGCTAAATTAATGTTACAAAAAGCAATGGCTTTTTCCAGTCGCTATTTATAGTATTATGACAGAAATTTCAAAGTGGCTTATTACAGTGGATCCAAGTTGTTTTTCTTTTTAAATGTTTTTTGTAAACTACCTTTTTATTTCTTTACTACGCCTCCCACCTAAGTAGGCCAAGGAGCGATAATACTGATTTATCTCTTATGTTTGTATGCCTCCATCCATTACAATTTTTTTATTTTCCTTATTTTAATAATGTCAATATTTTTAGCTTTTCATATTTTCTTCCCCCACTCACTTATGACAATATATTTTGTATCGTCATTTTCCTGTATATTCAAGATAGCCAAAGAGTGGTAACGTTCTTTGATTTACGTTCAAAATTACAATCACAGTCAGTCAGATATATTTATCAAATCATTATGCTATAATAACATAATATAATATAATTATTTTACTAATAATTATTTACTAACATAATATCATTATTTTACTCTTTTTAAATACTTCTTTAATCTTTACATCAATCATACTTAACGTACATTTCCTCTGATATATGTATTATAGACCTTTTAAAGATATATAGAAGTAAAAACATAATTTGTTTTCTTACCCTGAATATTAAAACTTGTCCATATATTTATTTTGTTATAAAAATGGTTTAAGAATCTGCAGTTTTAATAAATATTTTGGATCCTTCCTTCTTATACATAAACAATATATCAGCTCGAATTCAATATTTTGGTACTACCTATCCATTTGTCATAAATTTATCCACATACACTTATAAACAAGGCATTGTCTGCAAAACCGTTGGACAGCAATATTTAAATATCTCACTAATTTCGTTACCTGCAATTACAGCGTTACTTTCCTTCATTTCAGTCATTCTTTCATGACCAAAAAATCGTTTAGTTGATTTTTATTTAAATAGAATATTCTCTTTGACTAAGGTCACATCGCAGGTAGCACGCATAGTGGGAAAACTAAGCTGATCGTTTATATGACTCATCCTAGTGAACCAACACAAGGGATATAATGGACTTGGCTACACCGCTTGCTTCGTAGCATGCTTAATGCCTGGATGTAGTCTAGTGAACGGACGGTTTGTTTCTTCTATTAATTTTGATCTATCATGGAAAAATTGACAATGGTTTCAGTTTTTAAGAGGGAGACTTTTTGTTTGCCTTTGTTGTAAAAAATCATATGTATCTTTCTTCATATGTAAGTAGCCAAAAAAATTATAATCATAATCCCTCAAGTTATTGTAAAACATTGTAAAATTCTCCTTCAATAGGCCTCAATATGTAAATACCATACTCTCTATATGTTCTATAATTTCGGTTAACTATGTGAAATTTAATTGTATTACTTTCTGCACGAAGTAATTTTCTAGTCAACTTCGATAGAGATATTTTTGCCACAATACAATACACGTCTGAAAACTTACTATTACCACCAAACACCTAAACACCTAGATGCTCAGTGTAGCTAACGTGTATCAAGCATGTCGACCATTCAGCCTACCTCCTAGCTCACCTATAAACGTGCCACCTGCGGTGTGGCCTTGGCCTGAATCTTCATATCTTGCTACAAACTTTCCTTCATCACTAACGATTTCTTTTTTATTAGTTTTAAAGCAAGAACTTCAACATCCCACAATATGTTTCTCTGAAATCCTTATATCACCTTAGAGGTTTTTAATCCCCTAAAGATTCCCGACCTAGTCTTGTTGACTGCATTATTATTGACTTTAAAACCATTAACATTTCTTTCAGTAGCTTTTTTTAGCTATTCTTTATTCGTGTTACTTTTTCCTATTGCCTTATACTTACTTTTCTTAATTCCTATTTATGCATATTTCAAAACATGTCAAGTACGAGTGAAATACTAGGCATACTTAAATATTTTATAAGTACCTAAATTATATTTACTTACAAAATATTTAAGTGTGTCTAGTATTTCTTTTATTTACAAATATTAATTTTCGATACGTGCATATATTGCCTACTATATTTTTACAGGTGTAAAAAAAAAATATATATATATATATATATATATACATATATATATATATATATATATACATATACATATATATATATATATATATATATGTATATATATAATATTATTTATCACCATGTAAATATATAAATATATATTTTTAGTATATCTTTCGAAAACATAATAAACATGCATCTTATGAGACAAATTATTTTTGCAGTTAATTTAATTTACTAGTATATAGCTTCTATAAATTATTACTCATAAACTAGTAAAGTCAACTTAACTATGATATTTTTTTTTATTTCGCTAAATATACTGCTATGGGAAATACTTTAAGATATTCAAAAATAATAATTTAGCTGGTTGGAGATGGAGAAAAGTAGCTGTAACTAGAATAAAAAGTGATCACTTTAAAGCTCAATATTTCGTAAAGGGATTCTTTTATAAAAAAAGTGATCATGACATATTGTCAATACTTTTAAAGATCTATTCAACAATATCCTATAGGTTGGGTATGCGACGAAAAAATCACCTTCAGTTTACATGCAGAGAAGGTACTCTAAAAGTTTTCTTGAAACTTTTTATTTTTAGACGTTATGTTATAAATATATTTAACTATGCCAAATTTCTAAACGATTGTGACACATACTGATATAATAATATTATAAGACTAGTTTGGCTACGGAACCCTAAAACTCTAAAAATCAGCACCTATGAAGCTAGACTATTTTGATAAAAGGCCAAAAATAGCCAGACAAGAAATTATTTCGTTAATTTAAAATATTGTTGAGTATCAATAAGAAAACCTTTAAGTCTACTAAAAACTCCACTAGAAGATCTGACAGTTAAGTTGGTTTACTACATTTTAAGAGTTAATAATACCTTTGGGTAAAATCAAATCAAAATAATTACAACATATATTAACAGTGTTATATATACTGTTTGTAAATTCGAGAAACGTATCCTTTTATTCACCGTGAAGTGAACGATTTCCTTTGTAAACGTCTTCGAGCTCACATGAATCATTCCCCTTTACGCAAGTACAATACTCACCATTTAAATATATATATAATTATCCGGAAACTTATTCGGGAACTCTTCCAAGAACAGTTATTATCGTATTAAAATTAACACTCACTCCAGTTAATTTTAATTATTAGAATTAATCTTCGAAACGAATTAATATTAATTTTAATAAAACAGGAAATATTTCGTTTTGGAATCTCATTATCCTCGTGGATATACCCTTTCCTGATACAGGTGTATTCCCTTACTTGAAAAGAATTATTTAATTCCGTTTGCAATATTATTCCTCGCACAGTTAAAAATTAGCTATGATAAAAACGGATTAAACCTGGCCTGACTTGGAGTAGCATCTATATTTGAGAAAATCTGCCTAAAAATATAGAAATTTGTACAAACATATAATAAAATCATAAAAAATGAGTTTTTACATAATATTTTCAAGTGCTACCTTCTAAAGATACGCTAAGCCCAGTACAATAGTTTTCAGAATTGTTGCATCTTTGTTTGTGCGCACTTTCGTTGTTTACGCTAATCTCGGTAACGGCTAAACCGATTTGGATGCGGTTTTCAGCGATGTATTTAGATTAGTTTGGGCTCACATTTAGGTTGTCTCATATTAATGGGTTCACAAATAAAAAATATACGTCAATATTTTGTTCACGTTCTGTTATACCACTGACTAACCATAATGCTTATGCAGCATTGTCCCCAAGCATATCATATTAACGTGATAACGCCACCTTGTCCCCAAAGTCTAAACATTCTCATGATGCTTATGCAGAATTGATCCCAAGCAGATGATATTAAAATAATAACACCTTCTTGTCCCCAACTTCTAAATATCCTCATGAAGCTTATGTAGCATTGTTCCCAAGCATATCATATTAACATGATAATACCATCCTGTCCCCGACATCTAAATATCCTCATGATGCTTATGTAGCATTGTTCCCAAGCATATCATATTAACATGATAACACCATCCCGTCCCTAACATCTAAACATCCTGATGATGCTTATGTAGCATTGTTGCCAAGCATATCATATTAACACGATAACACCATCCTGTCCCCGACATCTAAACATCCTCATGATGCTTATGTAGCATTGTTCCCAAGCATATCATATTAACATTATAACACCATCCTGTCCCCAACATCTAAACATCCTCATGATGCTTATGTAGCATTGTTGCCAAGCATATCATATTAACATGATAACACCATCCTGTCCCCAACGTCTAAACATCCTCATGATGCTTATGTAGCATTGTTCCCAAGCATATCATATTAACATGATAACACCATCCTGTCCCCAACGTCTAAACATCCTCATGATGCTTATGTAGCATTGTTCCCAAGCATATCATATTAACATGATAACACCATCCTGTCCCCAACGTCTAAACATCCTAAGATAAAAGCGCTTTTCGCAGAAACCGCAACAAGATACACTCCCGACACTTGTAATGTTAAATAAATTTTAATTAAAAAATAATCGTAAAATTGTTTTTTTAAAAAGCAATCCAACGAATCCATTATAACAGTTCGTTGTGCACACTAATATCAGAACCGTCGGAATCGGTTTACTTGCCAACGCAATCTATTAGCGTTTTTAGTAAACTTTATGCTCACAGAGTTCTGAGAGAAAAGATAAAAAAATAAAACAAAATCATTCTTAATAACCTTTCTTATTCCGAATTCCACTCGAACGAAGTCACGAGTACAGCTAGTTTGAAAAATTATTGCCATGTTAACTTTTATTCATGTCTTGAATAAACTATATGTAAAGTTGAATAATGGCTGAATCAATATTTTTTAATCTATTAAACAGACAGCATTTTACGTCGCTCATTGTCACACTTGAACACTGATCCATTGTACAATTTAATGGTGATTCATTACTCAATAAATCGGACAAATAATGTATTAAATATAAATTTAATCGTCTTTATACCACATCAATATCTTCCAATGAGACCACAATCGAATCTTCCAATGATAACTTGCGACAGAGACTAAGTAATTTTTATTTAGTAAGTTTTATGTATATTATTAATAGCAAAGATTAAATATTTTATTTATCGGCCTCTTTTGTTGTTAACATTTTTAATATTTCCCTCTAAAGACCATGCTATCGAAGCTATTATGATTTTGGAAATTTGAAGACTCACAGTGACTCCACTTAAAATATTGGTCGTTCGCAAGTTTTTATATATATGTATATATATATATATATATATATATATATATATATATATATATATATATATATGTATTATCTACACACACACATACTTATATGCACATGCGTGTAGGCGAGCGTGCGGGTGCGCGTGCGCGTGTGCATGTGTGCTTGTGCGTGTGTGCGCGCGTGTGTGTATGTGAGCGGCCGCGTGTGCATGCGCGCGTACGCGCGCTCTTGGGTGTTTGTGTGTGTGTAAACTGAAGTGAACAACACATCACATTTTCCGGTACGTTGCTAGTCAAAATTAGAAAAAATTGGGCGAAAATGTAAAATTTTGTACTTCCAAATTGCAAAAAATTCATAACTTTTACTTCCTTCCCCATTAAGTTTGCCTATGCAAAGTAATAGTCTAGCTCGCTACGTCCAACGATTTTCTGGAAGTCGGTGCAAAAAATAGAGGCATTGTGAGTTTGAGTACTCACTGCATCAAAGAAATTCAACACGCTCCCGCAATTCCATCTGCTGTCTACTTCTGTGTTTCGTATCAAAATTAAAAACACAACCCTTATAAGACGTGTTACGTCTATTCGATTTAAAAGCCATATTCGAAGTAAATCTGTGTGTCATTGTGTGTAAGGATTTGTATTGAGATTCAGTTCGATCTTTATAAAAGTTTAAATCACAAAGTTGTTATATTTAAAATAAATTTAGAATTTGAATGCTTTTCTAGTATCTTTTTAATATTTTAAAAACTAACTAATTTTTTATAATCTTGCGGAATGGCCAGATTTTTTGCGGAATGGCCACGTTCCTCGCCAGATTTCCTCGCCTACTAAACTTTATTAAAAACTATATAAAATACGATACATTTACTTTTTAGAAATAACTATTTAAAACTTAATATTTCATTTTTCCATATATTCTATTGGTACTAGAAGTAACAGTTTATACAGAATGTTAAATTAACATTTCGTATAGCTCGGTTAATTAGTGACTTGTTTTAATTATATAAGTGATCTTGGGAGATCCCAAGGTTATTTAATTTAGTTAATTCTCATATTATATATAAGCTGATCATAAGAACCTGGATATTTAAACAACTTCAGAGCAGATAACTATTGGATAATAATGGAACAATATACCTTTGGTGACAGCAATTTAATAAGATATTGTATCGTAAACTTTGTAGGAATAAATCATAATTTTTCCCACCACTTTTGCAATTTTCAAAAAAAAATGAGGAATGATAATATAGTGATAAGTAAGTAAGAAGCGGTGAAAGTTGAAAAATATTGATTTTATTCAAATGTAGTGTCACCTGAGTACACTCCTATATTTTAACAGTTATATATTGTCCACTATCTGAACTACTAACCTAAAAAGTGACTTCATTTTCCTTTAATATACGACTGATTCCACTTCACACCTTGTAATTAAATTCGGGTTTACCTTGTCCCGTTCGCCGGTTAAACCGAAGATGTTTCCCTCCAATCGCCCAACCAGGACTAATCCCATCACCAAGTCCTCCAAAATTAATAAACGTAACTCAGCATTACGCTGAATTAATTATGAGAACATCCAGCCGCCCCAATTGCTCTTGCCCCTTCTGCCAGAGCCGATGTTAGCACTCGAAATGTAATTAAAGTTTCATATTCGCCGGTATTAATGCTCGACGACAATTGTAGGATATTAACAGGTGTAGGACAACTCATTTGAGGCGGGCGTGGGCGCGGGTTGAGGAGTAGTGGGCGGGCTTTGGAGGGCGCTATTAAAATAGTTATGTGTATATGCGTATATACCAAGACTGAAGGTGATTATATGTTAGTATATTATTAACTAATAAATATATATATATATATATATATATATATATATATATATATATATCTAGTAATGATTGCTAACACTAAATCACTTTATTTTATTTACATTAATTTCTAAATAACAAAAACTATCTTCATAAAGGATTCCATACTTTTCATTTTTCTTTCTTACCTAAACTGATTGATAATAAATATCCCCTTTAATATTTATTACCAATCAGTTACTTCGATTTCAGATTAAATGTGTTAAATCAATTCACCACATTAATATATTAACTTTGAATGTTAAAATACTCGTATATATGTTATTAGATTTGTCTGTCGACAATTTTGTGTACTTAAATAACAATTAACAAGTAATCGATCACGTGTGAACGTTCTCAGGCAATTTAATGATAGATAATTCAGGCATTTAGTCTAACGCTGTTTATTATAACGCTAAATTGGGCGCTATTATCTTTAGTTTTCGACATATTTAATTGACAAGTCAAATATTATTATGGAATGGTTTACTCGATATTTTTTATTAAATATATTTAATATATGTGTATGTACATGTGTACCCATAAACATATGTTTTTAAATTATTGGTGTCGGAAGCCAGCTTCTATGGGTTCCCGAGTACAAAATAAGATGATAATAATCAATAAGCCTTGCTCTAATATAAAATTGGTGTTCTCGATGTTCACAACTTCAACGTTATCGTAAGGCTTAATTATCTTGCCTTGCACGCACACCGAGTGTCGTGCGATTTCCTCAAAGCTTATACACTACTTGACCTTATTTAGCGGTACAGTATCACCAATGTAGCCAAATCGGCTGTTTTCAAATATTGAATATATTCGGCGTTAATATTAATAATTTATTAACGCCGTATATATTCAATATTTGAAAAAAGACCTTATTTAGCCTTGAATAGTGAAAAAAAAATAAAATATAAGTATTGTAAATTGAATCTTTTCTCAAGTTTTTTAACTTGAAATTTCTGTTTACATTAATAAAATGTATAAACGTAATTATAAATGAAAAAATGTTGATAATAAAAAGTATTTTGTTATTACGAAAAAAATTATTTCTCTGTAAAGGCTCAATTCAGAAAATGCTATAGATTATTTTCGTCTTATATTTTTTTGCTTACTGTACCAATTAACCAACAATCTATATATATATATATATATATATATATATATATATATATACATATATATTTCTTTCGAGAGATGAGCATATCATAAACATGCTCTTTGGACAAAGCTAACAGAAGTCCATATAATTATAGCAAAGTAGACATTTATTTCTTTGAATACCAGAGTATATTATAGATAAATGGACACAAATATCAGAATTCATTAAAACCGACGTGACTTTACTTTATTAATATTAAATAAAAAGCCTGACATGCCCACAATAAACCATGGTAATTTTCTAAATCGCATTATTACCTTACTTTTATTACGTATATTAACTATTTTTTTTAAGTTCAAATATATATATATATATATATATATATATATATATATATATATATGTATATATATATATATATATATATATATAAAATATCAAAATAGTTTGTTTTGTGGCAGCGTCTTATCTCCGTTAATTCTTCATCAACCTTAATTATTTGAAAATAATTTTAAAGTTTACGTTCCTTGCCATTGACAAAAAATAGACAAATAGTTAAAAGTAATGTTTTCGTTAAAAATTGATTAAAACAATTTTTCATAAAAAGGTATTTTCATTAGCAATGGAATTCCTAATAGAAGTATACAGGCACAAACAGTTAGTTATATTATTACTCTTCGATGTTTGATCACGATACCGTGCGAAATATTCGCACGGGTTAGCTAGTATTTACATTACACTAAATGCATCATTATTATAACCAAATTAGAGAAAAATAAGGATTAAAAAAAATTAAAAACAATTCAGTGAATATTTTAAAAGAGAATTCTTCCACCATAACATAGGCTTTGCCAAAAAAACTTTATACATGTACATTTATTATGTAAGTTTATACGAATAGTATCTATATACATGTACATATATTATGTAAGTTTATACGAATAGTATCTATATACATGTACATATATTATGTAAGTTTATACGAATAGTATCTATATACATGTACATATATTATGTAAGTTTATACGAATAGTATCTATATACATGTACATATATTATGTAAGTTTATACGAATAGTATCTTAAGTAAGGGAAACCTACGTTATAATATCGATTTCGAAGATTCGATATAATTTTTAAAAATATTTTGATTACGAGTGCTGTATATAAATGTTTTAATTACGAGTCATACGTTGGAAAATCCCATTGTCCATTCCCAGTTTGCGCAACCAGGTCTTGACCAAATGTATATGGAACTACCATTGAGTCATATCATTTTTGCATAAACAATCATTCAAATCGGTTCATACATGCCTAAAATCTACGTTAATGTACATTAAAAAATACCAATTGAGAAGTTATTGAAGTTTTGAAGTTAATTCGAAAAAATTAAAAAATTTACTTCAATATTTTGTAATTTTTTTTAAAAAATGTATTACTACGTAATTATGATCAGTCTTATTTTGATTTAAAGGAAATAAAAACCAATATTTTGGAATACAATTAAAAGTACACTTTTTTCATGACCGAAACGTTAATTGTTTTATAAAAATAATTTAATTTAATATATTTATTAAATCGTATATATTATTTCATTTTGAAGAATAAGATCAGATGGGACGTATAAGAACTTCAGCTTACATTTAAGTTCATCCACGTCAAACATGATATTGTCATGTACACAACACCCACACAGTCGACAAGGTCCATAAATTACGATATAGCAGCGCAATCCTTGTGCAGCGATGCACAAAGCTAGTTACACCGTCCTGAATTAATGAACGAGCAGCCACTGCCTAGACTCGTCAGTCACGCGATCGCGGTTCATGACGTCACATG
The DNA here is from genome assembly GCA_039881145.1 of Druceiella hillmani. Taxonomy (NCBI): domain Eukaryota; kingdom Metazoa; phylum Arthropoda; class Insecta; order Lepidoptera; family Hepialidae; genus Druceiella; species Druceiella hillmani. The sequence goes on along the minus strand of JAYKKI010000012.1, from coordinate 29,646,276 downwards.
TCCAATACTGATGTAGATATTCTCTTTATATATGCGAAGTATCTTGAGCATGGTCAAAATTTTAGCAATGTTCAAAGTTGTAAAGAGACAGCTCAATCTAAATTTTATCAGTGTTCGTTCATACCAATTTTAGGCGAATTGTGAATTATTTAATTTAGATTTAAATTAACAAAAGTAATTGGCACTATCTAATAAAAGCAAGCCGTAATAATCTCTAGTTACGGCTGATCTTGTGTACCACCCATCAATGGCATCAAATTTCTAAGTAAGCGTTTTGATGGAATTAAACCTGATAATATTAAATATTGTTTTACGACTATGATGAGAGAAATAGATGGACGTTTTATACCGGTTGCTTTTCAAATATTGTAATTATTTTGCCATAGCAATATATAGATAATTAAAAACTAGGGTACGGGAAAAGAAGGCTTTTTCCTGCGGCTTCGCTCACATATGCACATATTTTTTTATATTTTTCGGTGGAAATGTCTCACATTAATAATGTATTTATCTTAAAGGTATCCTTGATTAGGATAACATTTGGAAATGTGCTAAATAAGTTAAGTGGGAGAAGTGGATGATCTTTTAACTCTGTGATAATTCAGCTCACTGAAATGTGTTCTCTTCTGGAAATAATTTGTTTATTTAATTTTCATACTGTATTCTGTAAAAAATCGATATTCGATGACAATACTATTTTCGGTAACCATATAAATTTAATCTAGCTTAATCCAATCCATCCTAACCTAACCCAATGTAAGTTAACCTAACTGATTCTAACCCAGCACAATTTAACCTAACTTAACCTTACTTAATCTAACTTAACCTTACTTAACCCAACGTAATATTCATCCAATATTACCCATCCTTATCTAACCTAACCCAACTTAAACTCACTCAGCTTAAATCGACATAACTTAATCTAATCCATCGTAATGTTCCCCAATATTACTAACCTGACACAACCCAATCAAACCTAATCTTATCTAACCTAATCAAACCTAAAATTCTACTAAATTTATTCTCTCAGAAAATAACGAAACTTACCCTCTCCCCACGTCTCCTCTCCAAATTAAGATAGCATTTTTCTGAACCTAATCTAAGATAACTTACATCTTAACTTAAAATAACGACTGCCTTTAAAAACCACCCCAAGCAGGATAAAAGTAAATAATATCTTAGCTTGAACCTTAAACCGAGTTGCTGTTGTGTTAAAAGTTCGATTTTACTGTTTGAATGCTACTAATTGAATTTGAGGGACCTTAGTTCCTTAGTTGAGGACCATCAAATTCAATTATTAGCATTTGATCAACAGTAGTTCGGTGGAAGTTATGTGATTTTTACGTGATGCTTAAATATATATATACATATATATATATATATATATATATATATATATATATATATATATATATATATGTATGTATATGTATATGTGTATATATATATATATATATATGTATATGTGTGTATATATATATATATGTGTGTGTGTGTGTGTGAGTAGAAAACACGTTCCAAAAAATATTGGAAAGGGACAAAATGTAGGTTAATTTTAATTGGAACCAAAAGGGTTTATTCTAGTGAAAATTTCATTGAAATTTATTTAATAACTTTATGCAATATCCGTTCGAATAGATAGATAGGAATAAAGACGAAAATTATAAAAAATATATTTTGGATTATGAGTAATTTAAAAGGGATATTTTTACTATTTTGTTCGAAAAATACTTGTATAATAGTATAGATAAATGTAGTTCGTTCTTGCTATTAGACGATATGAAGATAGATAAATATTGAATGCAACATACATTCTTAGTAGTGATGAAGTATATTGTTTCCACTGTAGATAACGATTTCCTACAAATTCAATTAACACAACGAATAATATGCTATTGAGTAATTATACACAATAAGCGTAATGATCACAATATAATAATAATATCGAGCCATACTGCACTTACAAGTAACAAGAAAAGAAGATTTTTATGAATTTGTGATGTGGTTTTAACATGTATAAACGTAATGATGTAATAATGATCACAATATAATAATAATATCGAGCCATACTGCACTTACAAGTAATAAGAAAAGAAGATTTTCATGAATTTGTGATGTATTTTTAACATGTATAAACGTAATGATGTAATAATGATCACAATATAATAATAATATCGAGCCATACTACACTTACAAGTAATAAGAAAAGAAGATTTTTATGAATTTGTGATGTGTTTTTAACATGTATAAACGTAATGATGTAATAATGATCACAATATAATAATAATATCGAGCCATACTGCACTTACAAGTGATAAGAAAATAATATTTTTATGAATTTGTGATGTGTTTTTAACATGTATAAACATAATGATGTAATAATGATCACAATATAATAATAATATCGAGCAATACTGCACTTACAAGTAATAAGAAAAGAAGATTTTTTATCAATTTGTGATGTGTTTTAACATGTATAAACGTAATGATGTAATAATGATCACAATATAATAATAATATCGAGCAATACTGAACTTACAAGTAATAAGAAAAGAAGATTTTTATCAATTTGTGATGTGTTTTTATACAGACTATTGTAAATATTATAAGTTACGTCAAATACTTAAAGATTTTCACATAATACATTCATCACAATTGCATCCTCTGGTATCGACCTCCTTATGAGAATTTGGGGTATTTAAAAGGTAGCTACATTAAAAACGTATTTAAAACCCAGGATCCAATACATATGCTTAAGGGCTTTAATTCTTTCTTCTTTAATTCTCTTGAATTTCACCCTTTTACTTGTCAAGGACATTACGTATTTATTTGAAATAATTATGGTTAATTTGAGAAAACCACGTTTGTAGGAATTCCGCCTATTAACAATTGTAGATTGAAGCTTAAATATATTAAAATTTTATAATAAACTTTAGTCAAAGGACGCTGCAATCCATAAATTTAGTGTTTAAAATATGTTTAAATTAACAAATATAGTAACAATACTACTTACTAGAATATTGAAAATGTTATTACTATACTTCGTTGTGTTGATAAGTTTTATACATTACCGTAGATAGTTGTATCTTAATATCACAAGGAAATTTGAAAAATCAGGTCACAAACAATTGCAATAAATTTCTAAAATAAGGCTAATTCAAAAGAATAAAGAAAAGAGGAAAAAATATATGCAAATGGCTAATGGTCAAAACATATTAACATTTTCTTAAAAGCTTTCTTTTTTCTATTCGATGCTAAAATTAATTACGTCGATGTTACAGTTGGAAAGCATTATTATCACGGTAATAAAGTAGGCCGAATAATTGTATTTCCTTCCTGTGCTTATAATTTAAATACGTTTTAAAAAAGCAATAGACCCGAGCGTCTGAAGTTATAATTTAATTACAAACATTTTAAAAAGAGCGTAAATCTGATACAATGGCGATGTAAAAGTCCAATCTGGGCTGTAAAAGACGGTATTTAGTGGAGATTTAGTCTGCCATGAAAGAAATTTTTTTTTTAATTTAATCATCTGGTTTTGTCCTCTCCGACTGAGATAAGATGCCTGGAAAGTACGAACAAGAGTAAATTGAATGAATGCAGCGGAAATGAAGCTGTTACGGAATATTTCCGGAGTGTTTTTTTTTACTTAAGTTAGAGGTGGGAATTGCGCATACAAAGGTCACAGCTATTATAATGTAGAAATTAATATTATAATTTAATCTTTTCAACATTTTGAACGCAGAAAATTTCATAACATTATTAATATAATGGAGAAACTGAACGCACAAACAGTACACGTGTATAATACCTATGTGGGTATTTATATATATTTGCTTTAGTACATTATCATTTTTCATTTTTCATGTCGTAAAATGTTCATTATCATTTTTCACGTCATAAAATGTTTGATTCGTTTAAAGAATATTTAACTTCTCAAGTATGAAAACTGACACAAAGGAGATTACGTACACCCGTACGTATAAACAATTAAGGGCGAATTGAATTTCTTTTCGATAATTACAATTAATATTAAAGCTATTTTTCGTCATCTAAATATATTGCTCAGTATATCTTTCACAGGCGTAAAATATCGTAAATTTTTTATGAAACTAGTAGACTTAACATAAGTTCCTAGTAACAATTTTTTTTCATAATTTCGACTTTAGCAGTTTCAGAGATAGATCATAGTATAGATCAAGAAGTAAGAACTGAGTTTCTATGAATATATTGTTGTATGTGAAAATGAATAGGTGTTGCAGAAATAGAATGTAATTTGTGAAAATGCAGTTGTAAAGTGTGAAAAACTAAACAGTTCAGCGATTGACAATGAGAAAAGGGCAGAAAATAAAATAAAATTTGTAATTATAATAGTGAATTATTGTATTTTAATATATTAAGAAATGCTAATAGTTAATAAGAATAACAATAACGACATAAAGAAATCTTATATAAAGTAATAATTTTTTAGAAACGATTGAGAAAAATTATCAGTATCAATTACTTTCCTAAGGGAATTAAAATAAACTGTTAACTGACATTGACACTCGTTCTGCGGTGTCGTAGAAATTAATGTCTCTACGAATTTTACGCGGCTTTTCTCATATACTAATAAAACCAAGTTAATTTAAATGTTATATTACGCACGAAATAAGAATTCACGTAAAGTTAATTAATATTGTATTTTAATTTCAAAGATACTTAAGTTTGATGATTAAGATAAGATTACTGATTGTATCATCCATATTTTGTATTAAGGATTAGTATTTGAAATGATTATACACATTGGAAATACATACTAAGGGGCCGATTTGATCGTGACACTGATGTTTTCTAGAACCTATGCGTTTCTCAGAGTACGATGTTAACAGGCATTATGTTTTGCGTCCGCGTGCATCATTTACAGGAGAATGTTAAATGGTATTCTGGTAACAATGAAAAGGTTAGAAAAATGATCATCAAGCGCAACCATGGCAACCTGTTAAGATATTGAATATATTTGGCGTTAATTTTGTAGAAATTCATCATTCACAATTAAATGAAACTACGTGATGTAGTTTTATTTCTACTTTTTTAAAGAAAGTAGAAATAATACAACATCACGTAGTTTCATTTAATTGTGAAGCTGTTAAGGCTAAGTTATTATACTACATTATCAATAGAACATACATTCATTATATACATTGTTATATACTACATTATCAACTAAACCTACATCCATTATACACATTGTTATATCCTACATTATCAACTAAACCTGCATCCATTATACACATTGTTTTAAATTACATTGTCAAAAGAACCTATATCCATTATACAAATCGCTATATACTACATTATCAATAGAACCTACATCCTTCATACACATTGTTATATACTACATCATCAACAAAACCTACATCCATTATACACATTATTATATCTACACTATCAACAGAACCTACATCTATTGTACACAATATCCTGACAGACGCTATAACTGTACGTAAGAGCCAGAGACTTAGTCTCAACAATGCACCAATTAAAATCGGATCAACTATTTTTTTGTGTAGAAGTTTACGTGGCTTTTTTGAAGATATTCTATGGCATCCATTTAATTAATTTCGATTGCAATAACATTAAAGCACATTATGTGGTTATTGTTGAATATGACCGATTAAGAAACGTCTAAATAAAGGATTTACTTCCAAAAGAATCTGAAAAAGAACGTCCCAAAAAAAAATTAAAGAATAATGCAATCAGCTATTGCTAAAATAAAAACAATTGTAATAAATTTAAAAATTTGGATAAACGTTTAACATTTTCCTAATTCTACCGATTATCAGATCTTAAAGAATCTGAATAAAAAAAATGAGATCTCATCAAAAACGTCACTGTAAAAAGGGCCAAGTTCTTTAAACAGTTGTCATAAAGTTAGTAAGATAAAAGCAACCAAGTTCTTATAGAGCTTTTTTAGAGAACTTATAGATGTTTGATTGAAATAGTACGATATTAATCGCATATCTATCAAACATTAAACTTGAGCACGGTGAACAGTTTTCAGATATTTATTTCTTTAATAACCAGGGTTATGTAAAGAAAACTATCTTAAAATAAAAGACTACAAATTTTATCATATAATCCAGGGATAGACAAATAATATTTTATAGACGCAGCGAGGACAAAAACTAAACAGATGCAGTCAAAGTCTATATTAACAAAATTTAAAAAAACTAATGTAAACATTTAATTCCCTGCACATTCTTCGTACAACTTCGTATACAAAACGTATACGTAAATGTATATGCATACATATCACTATATTGTGAACAACACCGATATTAAGCAGGCATCAAACAGATAGCTATCAACATGCAACAAAAGAAAACGGACCGTAAGTTTTTCGCATGAGTTTTTCTTTCACATCCTCTCGGAGAAGTGAGTAAAAACGTTCCTTGTCGGCACTATCTCCCCCTAGTTTATGTTTCGGTAACACTTGTTAAGAATTATTCGCCGGAAAATACTAAAAGATAAACGGGAAATGCCACCATTCGTTTCTCCGGGCGGGTGCAGTTTGCGCATAAATAAGGAACGTTCAAGAAATATTTATATGTTTATAAGATTTTCCCTTGCATTTGCCATCCCTCACGTGTAGGTATTGAGATAGCGACTTATATTTTGACCTGAAAAAGAGTTATTGTGAAATGAATCAGTTTAACAAATTTGAAAATTAGACAAACGTCTTAAAAACATGATTTATATGTGTGTGTGTGTGCGTGTGTGCGTGTGTGCGTGTGTGCGTGTGTGCGTGTGTACCGTGTAAGCGTGTGTGCGTGTGTGCGTGTGTGCGTGTGTGCGTGTGTGCGTGTGTGCGTGTGCGCGTGTGTGCGTGTGTGCGGGTGTGCGTGTGTGCTCGTGCGTGCGCGTACGTGCGCTTGCGAGCGTTTGCGTGCGTGTGCGTGTGCGTGTGTGTACGTGTGTGCGTGTGTGCGTTTATGCCTGTGTGCGTGTGTGCGTGTGTGCGTGTGTGCGTGAGTGCGTGTGTGCGTGTGTGCGTGTGTGTGTGTGTGTGTGTGTGTGTGTTGATCAATTATTAATTTTAGTATTAACTTAGAAATATATTATTTTCTACATACTAAACAAAACATTAATTCTATTTTAGCTGGTTTTAATTTATAATTAATATATTTTAAATTTCCTTTTTAAATGTTTATAATTCCGGTTCAAAAATGTCCAAGGTAGAGTTTTGAGAAACAATATCGTTATGCAATTCGAATTATAGGGTTATAAAAAGAGGTATTATTGTTATAAACTTGTAGTACGAGTAATCTCTATAATGGTATACGGGATCTCCATGCGATGTGATGACAAATTAAATCTCTGTAGTTGGATTGCATAGAAACTATAATCTCGTCCAAGATGAAAAAGAATATTCAAGAACCTCTTTTTTAATTTTTCAATTCTACCACTGTGCAATTTTTAGAATGGGGGCCAAATTACTGATCCATATTCGAGGATACTTCTAATTAGTGAAGAATACAAAATAGGTAAAAGTGTGATGGTTTTTAAATTCCTTAGTGGAATGAGAGATGCATCCATTTATGAACAATATGATCGTAGTCAGAACGAAATCTAAGTTTTAATCAAAGAAAATTCTGAGATCTCTAACAACAGACTTACGTTGTGGCGTCGAGCAGTCCAACAAATACTTAAATAAATATTTATTTTTTAAAGTAGTAAAGGAGATAATAAAGCACTTGTCGACATTCAGAAACATCCTATTAGAGGCACGCCACTCGGCTATTGCAAATAGGTTTTGTTGTAAATTTAAACAGTCTTTAACGTCATTGACAGTGGTGTAAATCTTAAGGTCATCTGCATAGTGTAAACAGGGACAAATAAGTACTTGTATCAAATCGTTAATAAATATTGCAAAGCTTGGCTTCGTTCTGCTTTATTTCCATCGCTTATAGACCAATGTCGATTTTTAATTTCGAAAATCGTCTAAAAATTAATTCTTATTGTTAATGAATATTATTTACTTGTCAGCCGACTTGTCCCAAGAAGAGAAGCGTTTAATGAATGCGATACAATAATATTTCGACTTTTGTGACCCAGGAATTTTTAGACCAATATGTTTTAACGAAATACCTATAATGTCAAATCTGATATGCATGTCAATAAAGCATATGTAATAGACATATAGTATGTATATAATCATAAACTACTTGAAAAAAAATATTTCATACAATTAATAAAAGTCATCTTACTCGAAAGTATTTCAATAATTCAATATGTACGTATAAATACACAGTTTTCCAAATCTTTGCTTCGGATATTTATTTATAAATAAACTTATGTTGTCATATTATTGATTTTCCAAATATTAAATAACAAACAGCAACTAGTTTCCGTTTCTCAAATATTTTTTATTTTCTTGTTATAATATACTTGATGACCAGGAACGCCAAAAACTGCATTATAATTAAAATTTTATTACAAATAACTGGAGGTATTTTATAGAATTTAATGATTTATGGATTGCTCGTCACGAGTAGTAGCAAGAAAACATTTAAGTGAAAAAATGAAACACATTTACCTTAAATTACCTATATTATATCACGCGTAATTTAAGTGCATTTATTATATGGAAGACTGAAAATTCCGACAAGAAACTAGGACAAGATGACAAAATACTAACAATTACGTAAGGTAATAGTCTGCTGAGTGCAATTAGTTATTTACAAATATTTGTACAGTCTTTGCTAATATCCCACCTGAAGATATTGTAATACAACGAAACGTAGGTCGCGGTAAAGAAAATAACGAACACCAAATTAACGCCAAATATATTCAATATTCAAAAAAAGTAAGTGAAAAAAAGTTTTTTTTTACAAAAACTTGTGAATAACTTAGGGCATTCAGTACTTATCAATCGTCAGTTAATCACAAGCATTTGTAAAATAAATAAGTAAAAAAAGGACATGTCTTACTTCCTAGCTGAATATTATTATATTATGAAATATTATTCGTAACACATAAGCTATATCTACGCCAGATACTTATATTTGTCAAAAGATGGCCATTGCATTATTTAACTTTTTTTTTAAATTATCCGAACAAAATGTGTAAATAACTTATTAAACATTAATTATTACTTAGGAAAGAGGTTTCATGAAAAGAATATAGCTACCAGAACAAGTTTAGTTATAACAAGCGGGTGCACGCTTCTTTACGTTTTATTCCTATGTACGTAGATTCGTTGATTTACATTTACCCATTCAGACACAAATAATACTTTTAATTTCCGAAGACTGCTTGATGTAATATTTTAATAATATATACATGTAATCAAATTGTAACACGGGAGATTCTGTGGTTTATATGCAAAAAATATAATTACCGGAACAATTTTAGTCATGATTAGTGAGTGCACGCTTCTTTACGTTTTATTCGAATTTACATAGATTCGTTGATTTAGATTTACCTATTCAGACACAAATAATACTTTTAATTTCCGAAGACTGCTTGATGTAATATTTTAATAATATATACATGTAATCAAATTGTAACACGGGAGATTCTGTGGTTTATATGCAAAAAATATAATTACCGGAACAATTTTAGTCATGATTAGTGAGTGCACGCTTCTTTACGTTTTATTCGAATTTACATAGATTCGTTGATTTACATTTACCCATTCAGGCACAAATAATACTTTTAAATTCCAAAAACTGTATGCTGTAATACTTTAATAATATATATATATATATAATAAAATTGTAACAGAGGAAATTCTGTACATGGAAAATATTTTTAAGAGTTATTAATTTAGCGTATAAAATTAGTAATTGTTTCTGTCTGTATTTTAATTTGTTCGTCAGTCATGTGCAATCTACTGCACGGATTTTGATTTGATATGGTAATAGTTTATGCCCTCAAGCCATATATAGAATATTTTATCTGCATATTATGAATATAAAAAACATCCTGACTTGTTGAAAATATTACGATACTGGTCAGTACCAACGCCATCTATTAGCATTTTAGTAAACTATGAAGCCCATAGATATAATATGATATGATACTTCCAAAGCCATATATTTGCGTTTTTAGTAAACTTTATGCTCATTCAGTTCTGGAAGAAAAAAATGAAAGAAAATACAAAAACTAATAAGTTTTCTTGTACCGAATTCCACACGAGTAAAGTCGTCTCGGCACAGCTAGTCTTGAACATTATTTTTATTATTTTTCGCAAAAATGTTTTCTTTTCTCTCAGTTTCAGTTTTATGTTTATTACACGTAGCAATATTGCGGAACATCGTTTGTCTTTGATGCTAATCGTTAAGAAGTGACAGATTTTTAATTACCTCTCTTGCCATGAAAGCGACACAGTCGAACTAAGTGTCCATGCACATATTTTTAGTATATCTCAATGAAAATCTTAAAATTAATGTCAATAAAATTTTGATTCTCCCATTCTCTTTACAGTTTACCAAAGGAGACAGACTAAAATGGACCTCATATTTAAAAAAAATGAATGTAATTTTTTAAACCACTGGTATTTTTTAGAATAAAAAAGCAAAAAACTCGGAGATTGACAAGCAAGAGAAAAAAATAAAACACAATTTGTAACCATACTGGAAAATAAAGAAGCTATCTTCATAAAGATGAGGAATATATATTTTAATATATCAAGAATGAGTAATGAGAAATAAAAATGTAATGAATACATATTGTGTTTTTTTTAAAACTTCGGTTCATGTTATTATTAAAATAACCTTTAAAAAAAATGCGAGATTTCTCACTGGTCTGATTAACAAATGAAATAAAACTTTTAAGGAGCTTATTTTTTTTCTTTTCCATATGTACAGGTGTCCCGTAAGGAGTGGATCAAAAAAATGTCAGTGATAGAAGGGAGTATTAGACATACGTAACAATAAATTTTATTATCCTAGGCCTAATAGTTTTAGAGAAAAAAAAATTGTTTTATTAAGTATTATTAATATTTCTGCTTTTTTATTATCCAAGATCATTAAGAGAATATTTGTCTTCCTAATTAAAATTTTATTCATTCGTTATTATTGGCCACATAAAAATTAAACGCTGAAACGTGTGCATTTTTTTTAACACAAAACATATTTGAACAATGCTAGTGTGAAAAAATGTATAACAACCTTGTGGAACTTTATTTCAAAAGCATCTACATCCAAAAAGGTATAATTTTCTGGTGCTAAGTCATTCCATAACTTGTTTTTTATTCCTAAACCCATACAATTGATCATTTTTTCGGTCATGGTAAAATAAGACAAATGTAGTATTATATTATTAGTATTATATGATTATACTGCATTTATTGTGTCTTTTTTTATTACAGTAAATGCTCAAAATGCATTCCTCGAGCTCTTATGCATAACCAGCATCTTACAAAATTTCTTCTCGAACTTCGCAAGGCTCTTTCGTTGTTTTTTACCACTTCAGACACATAGTGTATTTTTGGTCTTAATTGTTGTTCATTATCCTTTGTAGTCTCATAGACGGCCTCCTTGAAATATCTCCATTGAAAGTAATCCAGTAGGTTGAGGTCTTATACCGCCACCTATCCATCGATTTGGGTAAGTTGTATTTAAGTATTCAGTTACTTATCGCAATAAGTGGGCCGACACACCAACGTGCTATAGCTACATCCTGTCACATATATATTGTGGTATTTCAATCAACATATTTCCAAGGTCGTCTCGTAAAAACTGTAGATAACGAACTCCATTATGCCTTGGTGGGAGTTGTAATGGACCGATAATTTTGCAATTCAAGATCCTGCCCACAAATTGATTCCGAATTGATGTTGAAGTCTATCTTGCCTTTCTATGCGGGGATTCTCGATGGCCCATTTGTGTACATTGTACATATTAAATATTCCCATTCTTCTTAAAACATGATTCATCGCTCCACAAGATTTAATTTAAAAGAAGCGGATCTTGCCTGCATCGACGCAGCATCTCCCGACAGAAATATATTCGTCGTTGATAGTCAGCACGTAGCAGTGCTTGCATTCGTTGTACATTGTATGGGTACAAATTATTTCTTCTTAAAATGCTGTGTACTGCATTTCTTGCGACACCAGTACGTCAAGAAATCTGTCGAACACTGGTAAAAGGAGCTTCTTCCACTTCGGCCAGCACTGGACGATCATTAACATTTCTAGGTCTTCCTTTAGGAACTATATTTCCAGGAATTCGACCCTCTAAATATGTGTTATTTACACAAAGAAAAACTCTGTGATCGGGATAGCGTTCGCGATTCGGATAGCGTTCGGGATAGCGCTCGCGATACGCACGTGACCGTAAATGTCCCATCACATAGACCGTAAATGAAATGCATTTCTGCATATTCACGAGCAGCGTAGGTTTGAAGCATTTTGCAATGCAGTCGGTCAAACAATATCCAAATTTCAAGCACAAACAAGGTCCAATTCAAGCATAGGTTAACAAATAAAAACAGTGGTAGGGAAAAAAATACCAAAAACACTTAGCTCCGAGCGATAAGCAAATGACTAAAGAAGCGAAGTTGTTGAGGGAAGGAGCAGAGGGAGTCGCTTGATGGCCAAGAACAATAAAAAGACGATACGAGTGGGAAACATAGCGAAACAATTCTGATAAGCGGTTGTTTTGATCGTAAGCATTTCTGCGAATGCGGAGTTATTTCAATAAAACAGGTATTTTTCGAATGTTTACAGAATTAATTGTAACAATATTACCTTTTCGGAATATGTGTGAATTGGAGAAAATTCTGCGTGAATTGAATGAAGTGTGAATTCGTGAAATAAAGTTCCACAAAGTTGCCGTACATTTTTTTTACACTAGCATTGTTCGAAAATCACTTTTCATGTTTTGTAATTGAAAAAATGCACATATTTCAGCGGTTAATTTTTATATTGCCAATAAAATCGAATTAATAATATTTTAGTTAGGAAGACGAATGTTCCCTTAAAGATCTTGGACAATAAAAAGCAGAAATAGTAATAATACATAATAAGAACATTTTTTTCATGGGCAGTAACAAAAATAAAAAAAAATTGTATCTCTAAAATTTTTAGGCCTAGGATAATCAAATTAATTGTTTCCTATGTGTAAAAAACCCCTCTTTTACCGACATTTCGTTGGTCCACTCCTTACGGGATACCTGTACATATGTATGTATATATATATATATATATATATATATATATATATATGTATATATATATATATATATGTGTGTGTGTAAATATATATATAACAGTGTCATTTTACACTGCTGGTCTGCTTAGAGAAAACGTAGCGCTCCAACTATTTTGAAAGCATTGGAGAAAGGAAAATATACCGCATTTCATATTTTGGAGTTGCGCGGGGTTAAGAGCAATTACGTCTGGTATATTTTACTTTAGTCGCTTTATATTCACTAGCTCCCTCAACCGAGCACTTTTAATGAACTTTTTTACTAACATGTATTCTTATTTCGTACTCTTTATCCTGAATTTCTCTGGTTATACGCCTTTCTAATTTCAAAAGAAAAAGCTTCTTTGATTATTTAATAGTCTCATTTAACATATTCAGTTTTCAACATTTAAATGAAATATGGCTTCGTTCAATTTTATTTCCCTCGTTTATAGAAAATGACATAAAGTCGGTTTTTCTTTTCGAAAATCGTCTGAAAAGTCATTTTTATCTTGGATTCCTACCAGTGAAATATGCCCTCCTCCCCTTGTCTTATCTTATTCTTCTTTCCTATTCCTGTTGATATTTAAATTTCAGTCTATATGTCTATATATTATTCACATTAAACATGGATTTTTTTACAAAATACAAATAAACCTTTATGAAATAAATTTCAACATAAAATTAAGTATGCAATGGAATTATACCACTAATTTTTACATCCGTTTTCACCAAAAACAGATTCAGTTTCTTTGACTATACTACAAATAGACACGCTGTTAAAATTACTTTACTAATGTGATTCCAATTCCTATCGAAATCCAAAAAAGCTTCCGAGCTAAAATGGCAATGATATCCACAAAATGCAATTCCATCCCTTAAAGACACAATGGTCCAACGATTCATTTCAAACCACTTGTCATTAAATTCTGTCCCATTCCACGACAATCAATCATATCTTCGCTGACGTTTTCATCCGTATCGAGTGGCAGGATAAGGCGCTCATGAATAAAATTGAAATTTCTTTTGTTATACCGTTTTCCTGTTTACATTTTAAATCGAATTTTTTTTTTCGTCGAGTGCTTTTATAAAATTATTAAAATGTTAATCCTACCGGCAATGAAGGGTATTTAAGCTATTGATATACGATAATATAAAATTGATGATTCTGTCGCTTTTTCTTTAATTTTTACACATTAATGAATCGTTCTAAATAAAGTTTATTATGTTATACTTTTATTATTCTTTATTATATGGGCAATATAAACTTATTCTTTTGTGGGACTTTTTTTCGCAGAATAAAGTATATACTTGAAAATAGTATAACAACAAAATAAATTTCTTCAAAAATATAAAAGATATTTCAAGTAGCTTTTTCTTATCTCTAGTCCCTGAAGTGCTGAAGTTAGAAGGTTTGTGCTTTATTTCAGTGACTTTCATATCTAAGAAAAAGTAAAATAATTACTACTTGTATATAGGATACACCATTAACTGTGTTCATTAAATAGGATTATCATTAGCAGAATATTATGTGAGAAGGTAAAACGTAAAACAAATTATTAAGATATAGTTTCCAAGTATATATTCTAATTTTCACTATGACCACATTATACTTTTCCTTTCCTTATATAAGGTATGCCATAACTACCATATAGTTTACGTACTTTTTGAATATATTAACATTCAATGTAGTTTATTTATTCTATTTTAATGATAAACGACTGCAATATTAAACACACGCCTATTATTTTCAAATATTTTTCGAAAATATTTTACAACATACGCAACATTATGCGTAGCATGCGATATTTATTCACGTTACTTTGGTAATAAAATTCAAAACTAATTTTTCTGCCTTTTCAAAATGGTAAAAAAGAACTTAAGATTCGGTATAGATATTTATAAAGTAAGATTATTATGCGATACCGATTATCTCCCTGTTTAGGATTCCATAAAAAAATTACAAAAAGGGAAATCTTATAATGAAATTTTCTTGCCGCCTATTTGTTCATGTGTCACAGCTATTTTTCTTAGAAAATACACTTGCTATCAATGAAAATTGGCATATTTACCTATTCCTGATATTAAAATGAAAATATTTTTGCCTCTTTCTGGGGGTTAAAAAATTCGATACTTTTCATATTGCTAATATATAATGCTAATATATAATTTGATATAATTAGGGTTTTGAGGTGATATAGTACTTTTAATTATGAATAAATAATAAGTAGTTATAAATAATGACTAATTTAATACTAAATCTGCTTAACATTCAGATATCTATACATTAATACGTGAAGAGAAAACTTTGTACCCCTTTTTAAGCATAATGCACTTACAAAGAAGTGTGTGATTTGGCTATTTAAAGTTTATATGGAGAAGGAGTGCAGAAGCTAAAATTTATATATAATATTTGTTATGCATTCAGTAATGATTGATTCATATTTTACATTCATACTCTCAATGTCAAACAAATAATAGTCTATGGTCAAACAGTCGCACAGAATACTGATGGTCACCAAAGAATTTTAAAACATCATACCTCATCGTTCCTTTTTCAATACTCTCTGGTGTGATGTCAAGGCAAAAAAGAGTTTATTTCATATTTTGTGTAATAGATATTTGTGCTTTAAATATTAGTGCAACACAATTAGTTTAATATACACCTGTTGCAAAAGGAAAATTTTGTAGCAGCAATCTGAATTGACTTCAAAAAAATTATATGCATTGATTATAAAGGTATAACTCTGACAAAAAAAAACTCAATAACGTATAAAATTAAACATTTTATGAATTACGGTCGAATTTCGATTACTAGTAAAAATGAAAAGGCAAAAACACGTTTATTTGTTTATTATATACTTCACATGAATATTTTGTCTTGAAAATTGAGAAAATATTTCATTTATTTTTTTTAAGCCACCCTTGAATTCCAAAGTATCTATTTTATAAATTTAGTCCCTGTAATATTTAGTGAGTGGCCTTGACTCTGATATTTTTATTAATACACAATGAGCTGGTAAGTCTTTAATTCCAAATTCTACTATGAGTATCCCCATAAAAATATTGTCTTGGTAGTAAACATTTTCTGTTCACTATAATTCTTTATAGTTTTCCAAATAAAATCACGTTTTACTAAAAACAACAACGAATTTAAGAAAACAAGTTATTTTTCATGGCACTTTTTTAAAAGTGAAGAAAAACCTGAGACTATTTCTAAGGTGTGCTGAGTAAGCATTAGTACAAAAATGACTATAATTTACATTCATATTAATAACTACTATACCAGATTTTTTACGATTAAGATCAAGTTTAAACCCATATAGGTTTCATATATGTGTGTATATATATATATATATATATATATATATATATATAATTTTTACACACACATATTTTTTTTCAGTTATCAAAGCACCAATTTATTGAAAAATATTTGATACCCATATTACGATAGTGCCTATTGAAAATCCAGTCCATCCTACCCATCAAATTTCCTCATATCTTCAATCTAAGAAAGATAGAAACGCGTAACAGGCATCCTAAACATAAATTCAATGACGATTCTAGCTACATTTCACGTTTTCCACCACAATTTTCCAAGCATGCCCCGCGAGAACAAACAGCCGGACGCGCCTCGAATATTTACAACCCAATTTATTACCTCAAATAACGCCATCAACCCACATAAAAAGCTCTAGAAAATAATCACTTTGAACAAAAAGCTCCAACGATCCCAATAAAACACTCGAGGGGACGAGTCGCTCCGCCCGGGCCCGCTAAGTCTTCGATGGGCCGTCATTTTTTTACGAGGAGCGATCGGTAATCTAACGAGGCCTTAATTCCCAAACGGCATGGTGAAATATCATTTTATTTCCTCCAAAGACCCCGTTTGGCTCTGATGTTTTGACGGATTATGAAACGTGATATGAACGTGAAGTCGTGAAAGCGACGTGAATGCGTGTCGCGATGGTTACATACGCTGTTTGACGGAACTCCAAGACGTGATTTGAACCAAAATTGCGGTTAAGGATTGCGGATGTTTCTTTTGTAAAATTACAAAGAATTTTACCGCCATTATTGTTTTCAAAGTCTATGAAAAGAGCCTAGCAGTTCTGATTGGAAAAACTGATTGGTCTTTAGAATGAAATCTTTATATTTATATCACAATCTGCTCGGCCACGATTAACAGGTAAGCGCTGTGTGCATTATTTAATTTACGGTATATTTTTCTTAATATAAATTTGAGCGATCAATTTTAAAGAAAACCTATATTTAATATTTAGTTTGTTCTATGTTTCAACAGAATTTTTTCTTTCCATACTGGTTTCTAGATTGACTTTATCTGTTAGTAGAAGTGGAGTAAACATGATTTGAAAGTCTGTAAACTTGTAAATATAGATATGTATAAATATATATATATATATATATATATATATATATATATATGTGTGCGTGTATTTACATATATTTATATTGCCTTCATTTACTACTTAGATATAGTAGGTATTATAAACCTATTTAAATGTAATAGTCAGTCCAGACAGACATATTATTTTATATTCCCAGTAGGTTTAAAGATTTATTTGCTCACGTGCTTAGATTATGCTCTAAAAGCTTACTCTACTTATTCCAAAACGTACCTCTGCCTCTTACGAAAATACTTTCAGTATCCAAGTAGCAAATTTTTGAAATAAAGTAGTTTCTAATACCGCGAAAATATCCTCGATAAATGTCAAGGATCAAGTTCAAGGATTGAGTAAGAAGTCCTATCTCTCCTAAAGTCTAGACCTTCTGTGCTCTTGTACCCTCCTTCTTCTATTCTTACTTTTGTTAATATTTGTATTCTAATTTTTTGTGTTTTTTAAATGTAACTAATGTTTTATTTAATTTTTTAACATCTTTTACAGTCTACCAAACAATATTTCAAAACTTATTGTTATGATTGACTGTAGCGATTAATTTGTAATATATACTTTACACTAAAGTTGACGAATAAGTAAATGTTTATCTTCATTTTAATGGTCTAAGTTTGTTTAATAGTACATTTATATAAACAAAAATGACATCATGCCTAATAGAAATATATCTAAATAAAACAAATGGCATCTCGATTTTGATCTTTGGTGACAAAAACTCAAACGATTTTCAATTAACAGGGAGCGTAGTTGAAAAGGACTCGAAATAGGGATCCAAAACTACAAGTCCGAATGTGCTATGAAAATCTAAACATATCAATATATATACATACACATAAAAATTTTACTTTTTCAATTTTGTTAAAATAAAACCAAAAGCACCTAACAGATATAAAATCTCATTAGGCAGAAATTCGATTTGAAGGGTTTGATTTTAAATTCCAGAAACTATACATGGCTCTAAATTCGATTTGCATAGATCTTAATCTTCAATTTACAGAAATATTATATAATCGTCTTGTAAATGCTTCCAGTTTGAGGATGTAAATATTATGATTAATTATATAATACAACGAACCAACTGAAAATATAAAAAATACCAGGCATAATCATATTTTAATAAAAATCTGAATATTTTTATTACTCAGTATCACCGCAAGTAATGAATTTATTTGTATAAGTTGTCCTGCTATTAATGGAAATACCAGAAAAAATTGTGTCCCCGATGGGAATAGGTAATGTTATTTTTTTTATTGTAGCAGTATTGTTATATAACTTGCCTTTGTTTTAAGCTACTAGTAAATATCTGTTCGTGTTTCATTTATGTTACAGTATTGAAAAAGTAATTTGGTGTCTACATAATAACTTCACTGGACCAAAAGTTGTAACATGCAAAACAATTTTAATTTTCGATTTCATTTCATATTTACTTTTTTCAAAACCCTTTCCTACTAGTTTTATCGACAACACTGAATCATGAAATCGATCTAAAATTTACTTTCAAATTCATATTTTCATCTGTTATGTGTTTTCATTATATATCGTATTATTCACCAATCGAACAATATCTTTATTACTTGTCCATTATCAGATCAATTACATCTAGCAATTTTGAAATAACAAAGTTCTATAATTTCTTATAGACAAATTAGTTATTGTTTACATACAAAGTAATCAGAGAGCAAACTGTTTATGAGGAGAAGTGCCTAATTTTTCCAAACAAGCAGAAAAAAACATCGAATTTCCTTGTTTGTTGTTGTTCCCCATTATGGTGCCCTTCTTCTACACTAAGAGAAACAATGTACGAGAGGTCGGAAAATAATTAATTGGCGTGTAGGAACTGAACTTTGAGTCGTGTTAGGTCACGAGTGATTCCTTGAAAGCAAAACTCGCGTTACTTCCGGTGACTCGTTAATAGTTAGCGGGCGTAGCGCAGAACGGGAGGATATTAGACATAGAACACTGTTTGAAAAGTTAATTGGAAAAGTTTAAGGGAAAGTAAAATGTTGGCAAAATTGGGATGACGAAACGGCCTAATGGCCTTGCCTTTATCTCTCTGTGACTGATTTTAAACTGTCACTGCAATTATTACAATCAAATATCACAATATGTTTCAATTCCCTACGGATCGCACATCTTCTTTTTGCGAACACAATTTTATCTAACCATTACAAAAAACGAGAAATAATAATATTTACTTTAATTGCATTAGGCACAGCGGTACTTGTCGAATTTTCTTATATGGCACCCGTAAACAGAGGATAAATAAAAATGAGTCTTCAGAACGTAGTGTATGTGAATTAGACCAGAGATAGCATAAGTTATCTTACCGTAATGAAAAGTTAATGGATATTTGAGATGTTAGTTAAATACGTTTTCAAAAAAAATGGATCCCCAATATATTTCATTAAGCGGTCAACATTTTCATCTTCCAGCCAAAAGTGGTTATACACATGTGATACTCGGGGAAGCTAAGAAAACTCGTGAGTACTTAGTGTTGTGAGACGTATTGTGATGGTCTTTTAAAGACTTCGATGCGACCTGCCTGGTGCAGAAACAACATTTTCTTAAGCTTCAGAATATGATCATTCTTTTTAGTTAAGACTTTACCTCTATACGGATAAATATGTGCGTAAAATATTAAAATGCGATCATGTTCAAAAAGAGTGTTAGTATTGTTAAATAACTTATATCATACTAGAATGGTAAATTTTAAATGACCCTATGTATAGTTCCATGGACTGCTACTGACATTGATCATTACTTGAGTGCTGATATTTACCATTTGCAATTGCTTTGTTATTGTCGGGTTGCTTGAAATATCTTGATCTATGTTTCGCTCACGACTTGCGTGGCTATGAATAATTCGTGACTATATTATTGCCATCCCTCGATATTGATTGCTGTGTTTGCCATTGTAAACATATCTCTTTGGTCATAGCGGTATTTTAGTACTGTTTAGTTATCACATTCATGTTGTAATAAATACTAATGTTTGGGAAACTATCGTCTATTATTATAAAGTATTTTAACCGTTTTAGAATTTTACATCTCTGAAGACAAGAATAAAACCTTTATAACAAGAGTTTATTTGTGACTTTGTCGTAGGTCAATGTTTCTTAGATTATTATATAAAATTATATGGAATTAAATGACTTTGTTGGCAACTAGACATCAAGTAAAAAGCTTGAAGAAACAAAGAAATTAATCCAGTCATGGCCAATCTCCTGAAAAAACTTTCCCAAATCGTCAATTGGTTTGCTCTTTTTAATCAAAAACAAATATGTTTCATGTAAATGATTTTTATTTTCGACAAAACTAAGAAAAAATGCCTGGTGATCCATTATATATATCGGGCACATAATAGGCCACTTAAACTGAACAGAAACGTGCAAAGAAAATTAAATAAGAGGGGTGTATGATAAAATACTGTTTTCAAACATATGTTCTGATATTATATTATGGGTATCTAGGTGACTTAGGATAAAATATTAATTATGAAATAGTCAGATTTGCTAAATCGAAGGTTTAATATGCTAATTGCGTAAAGCTGACAATGAAATGGAAATAAAAAATATTAATTTTGGTGCAAGCTAACAATCTTTTCTTCTTTATTTAAAAGCAACATCTAACTCGATTTTATCAACATGTTAAAAGAAATTATTCCAAAAAATTAAGATGAAAATAAACATTAATGTAATAATTATTACGCAACTCTATCATTAAACGCGCCAATGAACAAACTGATTAACACAAACGTGATACACACGAGCAAGAAACTCATCCGCCAAATTCACCTTTCCCGGAAACGGAAATTTTACCCTGTCAATTAACGAAATCCCGTCGTTGTAACTGATTTCAAATTGCGCACCTCATACGAAAGCTCCACTTATGAAAAGTTGCCGCCGACGTCGCGACACTTTGCAGCTCGTTTATTTTCATCGCGCCCCGGGACTGCCCCGCATACTCGGAAACCTGGCTCGAAGCTCGGAATTGTTTAAGTTAAAACTTTATGAGATTACGAGGAAACACCTCGTTTTATTACAATATTTTTTTAAATCAAATTTTAAGTAAATACTTTGTTATGAAATTAGAAAAACCTATTTACTTTTATTGTTGTGATCGTCCATTTTCATATTGTAATGTTTACTTTTACATTTTAAGCTCAAGGGTAAATTTTGTTTAATAACATCGTCTTATAGCAACCTATCGTCCTCGAAGGGAATTAATACAACGAAGTGTAACGTATAAAAATATTCATGACGATTTATTTGAGTTTAAAACCAAATTTCACTGGTCACTTGTTAACTCTAATATTGTGATAATTTTTATGTGTACAATCCACTCCGCAATTTTTTAATCTATTGTGCCCATAAATTTTTTTTGATAAATAATTACATTAAAAGTGAAATCGCATAAAATTATGGACACGTAATACTTTATTAATATAGCTACATTTAAATGAAATACAAATTTTAAAAAGAAAAAAACAGAGATTTATAGTGAAAGAGACAAAGAAAAAAGTGAATATTCTCTGTTTTGTTTATTAAGAATCAAATTGAACATGGATTTTTAAAAATGTTTGAATTAAAAGTTACGTAGGGGAAAAATTTAAAATTACAAATGTATTTACAATTTGTTGTAATTCAATTAAATTACTTAATGCAGTGAACTTCAATAGAAAGCTAAATATTTTAAGTGGACAGGAAATATTGATCTCTCATATTTACACTTGTTTAAAGTCAGAGTGAAATTCGTTGAAATTTGTTAAATTGCCACTAGTGACAGAAGATATACAAAATAAGTAGTTTTAAGCTTTTTATCTCACTTCAATTCAAGAAATAAGTCTAGGTTCAATACAAGAAAAAAGTCTTGGATTAAAAATACTTGTTATTTTAAAAGCATCTGTTTGTAATATATAAGCAAGATGTGTACATTATACTCTTAAAAATTATATGTATATGATTTTATATCATGTATTAGTATTTAAAATGTTTTAAGAAACAGGACCCTTAAAAAAATTTCAAATTTCTACCATTATATATACTCATTTTGATGAAAATTCAAATAAATTAATTTAAATTGTTCATAATTTTGGTTATATTCCTCGTATGATGGGAAGAAATGCAATTTAAAATACATAATTTCTGCCTTATTGAGCTGTTTCTGTTTCTGCTTCTGCATTTATTCCATTGAAATCCTACAAACTTATAATTAAAAAATTAAGACGGAAATAAAATCATCATTTTTTATATTATTTATTTTTCTGAAAAATAAGAGTCACAGTTCGAATTCTTTGATATCATTCGAAAGCTTTAATTTCAGTTACAAATTTTTTTTTATTTAAAAAACCAACGTTTGAAGAAACGTTGGTTTCTCACTTGTATCTTCACTGATATTAATGGTCAAACTTTTTAGGTCCTCGTTAGCGCTATCTAGATACTTACCACTATACTTGGTCTAAATTACAAACCTAGATTTCTCAAAACTTGTTAAGTGGTTCTTTTCTATCTAGAAGCTAATGGTAACAGTTTTGGAGATATAATGATATACCTTCGACAAAAATTATTCGCTCTAATCATCAACGAAAAATTTTCAATTTGAATTACATGAATTTTCCGATACTGAAAACAATATTTTACCTTTCAAAAGACAATATTTATCTACGAACTAATAAGATTCCAAATGAATATTTAAATCTTCTCTAATAAATCCACGATGATATTAATACAATCATTAAATACACTACACAAAATTCAGATTTATAAAATTATTCCAAAATAAATTATAGTCTATGTATATGTTTATGTATTTTTCATGTCCATTATTATTAAGACAACATGCCTCCTTAGATTCTAATTTTCCAAAAAGCTCATTACACGAATATTTCTGCTAACTAAATTTCGAATAAAATAATACTAATATAAAATAATACAAGCGTTTACTGCAAATAAAAAATTCAACAGGAAAGTTTAACAACTTTTTATATTAAAGAGTCCCTACTATTTATTGGAAAGTAGAGAGAGAAAAGCTTCGAGCGAATGAACTTTTTAAATTTAGCTCGATCGACTGTGGTTTTGGTACGCCGAATGCTTTGACCTTTTCAGTAAAACAAACTAAATAAAACGTACATGTGAGGATGAGACAAGTTTACATTAGATGTGAAAACAAAAATTAATTACGTACGTAGTTAAAAAATTGAATGTGAAATAAATTAGAAAATATTGTTTAAATTAAATATTACTTAATATATATATATATATATATATATATATATATATATATATATATATATATATACATACATACATATATATATATATATATATATATATATATATATATATATATATATATATACATATTTAGCGAGTGGTAAAACAAGGCAAGTTAAACTCTGTTTTAGCGAAAAAAAATGATTTGAGACCAAATTAAATTTCCGTAACATCTTTTCAGGCACATGATGTATATTTTGAATCCCCGTATCTTATTTCGTATACTGGTCACTAGATAGATTTACAATTTTAATTTCGTATCCCAATTAAACAGAGTCGATATTCTGTATTAGACGTATCGTAATAATTTATTCCATCAGTGTAATAACAGAGCGGGATAAAGTTTCAGCGCATCTGCCAACACGGAAGCTGTTGTAAAACTTTTTAACGACGGAAAGCCGTTGGCGCTCACCAGTTAACGTAACTGCATGGAAATAAAGGAAAAACTTAAAGGTTAAAGAAAAATAAGTCGTGAAACGAGCAAGTTTCTTAGGCAGAGATGACGACCTGCGTCTAATACTAATGTTATCTTTCAAAGTACACCGTTATATTACGGTGTTCTAAGCACAGAGGGGTTTATTAAGGTCTGAAGAAATTTCTTTGGACTAACTATTTATTACGTATTCAAGGTTATGTGTTTTATTAATTATTTCATTAAGAATGTAAAATCCAAGTGGCCTTCAAAATGTTCTTCCTGTTTATATTTTCTTAAATTTTTAACCGAAAGCTTAACTGACGGTTATTACAATTATGACAGTATTTATGTTTAATTTCAAATCATTATATGATATTCAGATTTACGATAAAAGTATAGATTAGCTGTTAAATACGGTTTTAATCCATATGATTTAAAATCGTATTTATTTTATAGTAAATAAAATAAAAACAACAGTAATTAAAACAAAATATAATTTGAAATAAAAACCTCCTAATGGTTAGGGCTCTATGAAGTCATTATTTCACAACCAATTAAACACGATGACCCAATTAACTTTGCAAAGAAATATTCAATCATTTGTCAAAGCTAAATGAAAATTCGACTTTATAGAGAAACGGTAACAGTTTGACAGACAAGCAACCAAACTTTAGTACCAACAATCAAATATTTAATTTACTTTATTAATGATTTATTATATAGGGAACTTGTTTAACCCAATGCAGAATATAACTATGCAGAATATACTATATTATTAAGTATATAGTTAGTTAAGAGTACAAGGCCAGGGATTGTCTACCTCACAAATTACGAATGATCCTCCTTATTTTACGTTTTTTCTATTAGATTGACGTAAATTCTAGTATTTAGTATTCGAAGTTCAATAAAATTACTAATTATGTTACTTCCAGATGAATTAAAAATTTATTAACAAATCACTGAAATTCATCGTCACTTAAAAGTGAGGAAAATGAAGTCATACTTGATTGAATATGATTTTCAATACGGAAGAAATTGAATTCCACTTATACGAAGTAACACATTTGATAAATTTTGAAGAATCGTGTCGAAATTCCACCATTCGTTGAAGTATTATGAAACTTCCGTTTGTATTTCGACATACAAACCGTGCCAAAACAGTGACATTTATCTCTAAATTTATTAATTCATATTAATTATGTATGTTGTATATATATATATATATATATATATATATATATATATATATATATATGTATATATATATATATATATGTATATATATATATATATATATATATATATATATATATATGTATGTGTATATATATATATATATATATATATATATATATATATATATATATATATATATATATGTTGCAAATAAATATTATCATTATTTATTATTTTATAAAAAAACAAGTACTATTTATTTATTAATTTATAGTAATTATGTACATTTGAAACAAGAAATTGGCTATAAGAAATAAAAAAATGTCAAGAATGATTGATTATGAAATTTGAAATATAAATGATGTATGTAGACCTGAATCATAAAATTTAAAGGACACTTTAAACTATATAATTCAGGCTTATATCTTTCACTTACTATTTGTGTTTAATGTTAAATTTTTTTAGTCTTTGTAGAATAAACAATTTTAAGAGACTATTGGAAAAGTATATTAGATATATTTCAGTATATTTTATAAAAAAAACCTACAAGTACGTACGGATAGAATTCGCACTACGAGGGCTCCGTACACATTTAGGCACTTAGGGGTACACAGTATTTCTGTTAAACTATTTACAAATATTAATTTCGACAAAACACATTGCCTACTGTATATTTCACTGTCGTAAAAACACATTTAAATAATATTATTTTTAATCTCGGAATAAACAAAATATATTGCCTAGTAAAATTTTGACAGATATTATGTATATACATACATTTTTACACACAAAATTATTTTTGCAATTGATTTAAATCAATTTAATGGAGTGCCCATGAATTGTTTACAGATCCAACTACATGTCATAAATGGGTTGAGTATTACTCATAAACTATTAGAGCCTGCGATAATTTCCTTTATAATTTCGTTATGTTTATGAAGTAAAATTGTGAGTATATTTCAGATATTGAAAAATAGCGGTTTAACTGAAAGATTTAGTCAAAAAATTACCACGTTAACGCTTAGTATGTCGTAAACGGATCCCTGTATCGTAAAAAGCTCATGACGTACTCCAAATTCTATTAAAGACCTATTCAAGGAAACTCCGCATAATGGTGTTGGAAAAAAAATTCACCAAAATTCACCCCATGTTCATCTAGAGAAATACTTGAAACTTTTTTTAAAAGTTTTTATTTCTTTGAAGGTATTATAATTATGTATAAAATTTCAGCTTTATAACAGTAATATTTGAGTAAAACGGTTGTAACATGCAGACATATAGACAGAAAACGGACATGGCGAAACTATAAAGATTCTGGTTTGGCTACGGAATCCTAAAGAAGGCATATTCTAAATCAATTTCTCTTTTTTTATTTCCTGACTTTTGCATTTCCTTTTTTATTGCGTCACTTCAACAATTCTGATACGACCTAAATCGATAACCTTCACCAATATGGATTTTTCTAATTTAAATTATCTAGAACTGAGTAATCAAGGCAACCGTATAACTCGGTTCTAATAAAAAAATTCAAACTTGCCTAGTAGTTTTATATTTTTAAATCATTTTTTGTACGCAGCATGCTAAAAAGTCAATAAATAACTGTGAAAGGATTAAGCTCATATGTTAATTTTTCACCAAAAAAATTAAAACCATTATCATTTTTGGGTTATTTAATTAGAATCCTTTATTAGAAAATGTGACTTTTACTCGCTTTGGCATTCAAGTTTAATTAACCTTAATTGTAGCTTTGTTAATTTATGCAATGACATAATTAGCTAAAAATATATTTAATAAATTTAGATAATCTGAAATCACAGTTTATGAGGAAGGGGAATTCGTAGATCTGCTATGTTTAAATATTTAATAGTTTCTTTACCGATACGCCATATCGATTTCTAATGCTCCGATAAATGTATAATGTGAAAAAAAAACACTTAACCGCGTCTTGACTCCTGAACTGAAGATCGAGAATGTTAAACGTGACTTGCGTATAAATCGATTGAAATCCGATTTAACCCACTTCCCATTGAAACTTCCACCACCGACCCTGCCTAACTCCCGCCCGTGACCTAACTCCGCTAAACGGCCACAATAATACATATCGCATTATGAATTATCAAAGCGATCGAGCTCCAGTCTATAAAGCGGGTCGTTTTTAAATTTATTGCCAAGCATCGCATAATAACTCGGCGCGCCCCTGTTTATTCTTCTCTTCCTCAATAATTTTTCAGGAAAGCTTTATCGCCCCGGGCAATTCCCGCTGCCTTTGTTTACGAAGATAAAACAAAACTGACAACTATGGAGGCGATATATCATGCATGACCGCGCAGTATTTCACAACTTTTCCTTTCGCGAGATGGAGCGAGAAGCTCGGCGCGCGGGCGGTTTGCTACAGAAGTGTCTAAATTCGGTGAGTTTTAAACAGTGGGCCGAGGTTAAATAAATTAAGCGGAGAAATTGTTGAAAGGCGCGATGTTAATGTTTGCGAAATGTTGTGGGCGAGAGGAGAAGGTGGTTTTTCGTACTCGCTCCCGGTCGGGAATCTGTTGGGAACAGATGGTTTAACATATTCAAATTAAGATTTCCGATGAATATTTGTCCTATTGATATAAGAATAATTCGAAAAATTAGACTGAACTAGAAAATAAGACTCCGTGAAAAAATTAACTAAATATTAGAAACTACAACAGACTTGCTATTAAAAATGCTACTATTATACTGCTTTTAGCTCTCAACCGTAACATCTCGTACTAAGCACAAATAAATTTATTTATTTATCTTCTTTAATGTATATGTGTATATATATATATATATATATATATTATATAGAGGACTTGTTGCTATGAGAGTAATCTCTTACACCCAAACAGAACACCAGTTCAACCCCGTTCGGTGAGCGGCCGGGAAGCGACGAAGGCCGTATGCCTTGTATTCAACCCAACACGACATGGTGAAATTTATGTTCATTCATTGAAATGTTTATCACATTTCCGAGACCTATATGATAGAAAACTGATAAAAAAATTACCTATTATGCTCTATTATAAACAAGTTTTGTAAACTATATTTTCATAGCAGTCCAAGATGATAACACTGTGCAGCGGAGTACTTTCATACGTTTTGAACTTTATGAATAAGTTAGTCTGTATTTAAAATGGCTTGTAGATAATACGATTATATTAAAAAATAAAATACTTAACTATTAAATTGAGCATACAAATCCAAATTTCAACTTCATATAAAAAATACTTAACATGTATGATGGGTATACAGTGACCTTACTTTTGGCGTTTAGATATTTGTCATCAGTTTAATGTCTTGCTTTTTGTAAAATACAATTACTGGCATTATTTAGAAATTTAATTAATTCGCATTCATAAATAAATCAAAATATCTAACATTTCTATAGCTATCTCTCTAAATCAATATATAAAATAATGAACCTGAATTCTCCATTGTGATAAATGATAACATACTCGCCAATATAAAAATCGAACCCATATACTTCTGAACACTATATCATCGATATGATTTATGGCCGCACATGCTAAATGGATACCGATAACAGCTGGACATAATAAACGAGCACAAATGCCATTAAGGTCCATTATAGTGTGAGAGTCCATTATACAGTGTATATTAATTAAAACTGCACGTCAACATAATGCATATTATGTCCGTGGGCGGGCTTGTAGAGGAGACTAGCCCTAACGAGTTAGCCGGCGGTGAATCAAATCGCTTTATCCATTAGTTAAACCGCCTTATAAGGATTTGATTTTCAAGAGTGTAGATTGAGATTCTACTGAGATAAATTATCTCATTAGGCTTCTTTGTAGAGATTTATAATACTTTGGGTTTTTAGTTTTAATAAAAATATCTTTTATAGACTGATATAAAATATCTGTTATAGGTATAACATAGCTTTTATAGGCGGATGTCGAAAAGAAGTATGGATTTATCTTGCAAACAAATGAACTTTAATGTAAAAAAAGTCGAAAATGTTTATTGGGTAAACAGTTTCTTACTAGATTATTTCATGAAATTTATTACGGAGCAGAGGTTAACGTATAAAATATTATAACTAATAGAATAAACACCATTTTACATCAACGGCGAAGAACAAAAGAATGTAATCATTTTAGCAATCATTATCAAATACAACTCTGAATTCGGCATACATTCACTTTTTTCTTCGAAATATCAACAATAGAAACTTTTAGATCTAGATCTTGCTATTTGTGACAATCGTACCTTAGATCGAGCTCGGCAGGTGAATCGAAAGCTTTTATATGAAAGATTTTCTGATTCAAGGAAATTCATGATTTAATGTAGGTGTTCAACATGTGCTGTTTTCTTCGCACAGCTGCTGATAATAAATTGTTGACCACCTTAACAGATTATTTCCAAAACTTGTACAACACTTTAATTAAACAAGAGGGTTTTTTGTGCATAACTAGTAAACCTTAGAAGCATTTTAATTTAAGCTACACTAGAAAGTTACTGAAATAAATTACACTTTTGTGTCATTTTGATATATTTCTTTAGTGTACATTTTAATTAAATATAGCCTTCTTCAATAATGACGTTATTCGTAACTTTCTTTATATAATTTGCCAAATAAAAATAATGAATCTTCTTTTTGATAAAAACGTTACTAGTTTTAACCAATGACTTTGAAAAGAGGAAAATGATTGGTGTGCTTTAAAAATATGTAAAACAGATTTGTATTGTATTCCAGAAACTTTTTTCGTCTCATGTGCCTCAAAATATAATTTTTAGTCATTTTAAACTTAAAATAATGTTTTGAGTTCCACCTCTACTCTTAGGCTATAAAATTATATATTATGTATTAAATTCGTATCTCATTTCATTTAAAAGATAGAAGCCAGGCGGATGAATGCACAGACGATGTTGCAATAACAATAGAGTTCTGTTCGACTCTTCGCGTATTGAACCCTAAAAAAGCTTATAACGAACAGTCTTTCCACAATTATTCTTGAAGCTGAATCCTGTGATGCAGGATGAAACTATTTTATAGATTTCATTGTTAATCATAATTCTTTTAAATATTTATTAGACGTAATAACGGTTTTGTTTGTTTAACTCAAACATATTTTTATGATCAAATTTTACAGTAGAAAGATAACAAAAGGCAAATTTTACTATTTAGTTATACATGCATGGATTTTTTAAAAGTTTTTCACATTGTCCATATTATTTTCATACTATATTATAATGTGGCTATAGTAGTTTAAAAGTTTAAATCAAAATTTCATCCCGCATCCGTCGAGTCACTTCACTTAAACAGTTATTTTCACTTTACTCAATTTTTTTAAACATGAATTATATTAACTTATCATCATCAGCATGTCTCGGTCCGCTACTGGATATAGGCCTCTCCCAATGTGCATATCATCAGAATTGATACACATAACGGCAATGTTTGTCGGTCGCATTGCGTAGCTTCTCACACCAGTGACGTACCACAGACTAGTGACGCACAGCAGCCCGTCTCTGGTTTGTGGTATTTTAGCTATACGGTTACAAACATCACTCTAGCCCCGGTCGACGAGTGCCTGGGAATCGACCCCGGGAGTCACGGCACGCCACGTCGTTAAAAGCCGTAAGTCTATGATTAACCCAACACACCACGACAGCGACGGTGATTATACACACGGCGGCGGTTATATATCTTGTATCATATTATTTACCTAATATACGATATTATGTACCGTATACTATACGACACCAAAGGTTTTATGTTAATCAGATAAGCTGCTTTTGTATCATAGCTAAAAAAAACAAAAAAACAAAACTTGCCTATTTATTTAATAAGTATGATAATAATGCAGAATTGTCCGAGTGAAATTTGAACCTAAATCATCTCGATCAAAGTATTTAAGCTGCTATAGTGAAAATTACAAAGACCTCATATTTGTATTTTTATTTTAAAAACTCGGACAACTATGAAAAACACCACTGTGTCGTCTCGTAAAACACATTAAATAAATAGAAAATTACGCGATAAACTTTTAAATATCATTTATCACGAACGTTTTACAGAGACCTAACGTTACGTAACAATCCGGAAGTGAATAAAGGTACTTCGGAAAAGAGGGTAAAATCGAATTGAAAGCAACGGAAATGAGATATTTATCAAACGAGTTTGAGTGATAGATTTTTGAAATGACAAGAATGCGATTTCGGAGGGGGCCTTGGGAAGATTGGGGGTAGGAATTTGAATTCATTAACTTATTAGAGACCTGTTGACGGTATTATATACTTCAAGAAAGTACCTTTTGTCTGTCGTCCTTGCACCTTAGTACTCTGGTGTTAATACTCATACTCTGGTGTTGCTTTTCCCTAAAGTTATAAGTACTTCAAATATAAGCAAAGAACGTACAATTCCGATTGAACCTAAATCTCAGTCAAAATAGAAAAATATTGTCATATTTTATATTAATTAGAAAGAAGAAATCGGCTGTTTTTGAAATTTTGTGTGTTTCCGCGTTTGCTTATTTGTTTTGTACTACTTAAAAAAAACCTTAAGCAAATTTAGATAAAGTTTTAATATTTTATTGACTGAAGTCTAGGAGGTAAATTTATTTATGTAAAAAGGAGCTCGTAAACCTTGAAAGTAAAAAAATGTTAATTAATAGTCATTATACTTTAGCACGTAGGTTAAAAATCTTATTAAAGATTGGGTAAACTAAAAAAGTCCACGCAAATGAACTCATAGCCAACCTACCATTAGTTGTTACATAACATTGTGTATATCTGTACATACATAGCTACCTATTTAATTTTATACCTTCTCGCTCACGTCAATATAAGTCAAACGAGTTCACACTCCATGAGTTTACTCTTAACCTTTAGAAACGGACGGCAATACTGTGGTGTGAGGTCATTTTTAATATTGCACCTTATATTCTACGAGAGGAAAAGAGACAGGGATATACCCAACTCTATCCGTATCTTCAAATTTAGAAGCCTACGACTAATTTATTTTTCAATCAATTTATGAATTTGTTTCAAGACTAGTTTTTAATTAACTTATATTTCACAATATTGTACGAAAAATATCAAAATTTAGAATTAGTCAACTATCGTATTATCTTCCTTTTAATCAATCTATTAATATGGTGGATAATATTTGGATTTTAGTGGATATTAAGTATAACTGAATAAAGAATAGTGGTTTATTTCTAAAAAAACTTGTAAATTTCGGTATATCCTATTTTCAAGCCAAAAATTGACATAGCTCAAAATGTATAAATGTTTAATAATTTTTACTTCTTCCTTCACACCAGTGTTAAATTAACATAAAACCCATCAACGTTTTATGATTGTACTTAAATTTTTTTTATTAATCTGATATTTTATTTGATACTTTGTACTGATAAAATTAATATGAATATATTGTCCTTAATAGTAAATTTTTTTCTATATAATTCGATTTAGTTTAACAGATTCATTTAATTTTCTGATTAATTAAGTATAATCGAAAATCGAATTACAACTACTTTTTATTAAATGATTGGTAATTTTTTTTAGTCACATCGGAAACAATAGTATAAAGTAGAATTCATACACTCTTGATACTTAATATTATACAAATAGCGAAATAATTCCTCCATTTCGTTAGTTGCATGATATATATTAGTATCCCATTTAACTTCGTCGTCCAAGAAACTTTAACACCTTGTCTTAAATTGGAAACTGATGAAATCGTTAGTTAATATTTCTATCTCAGAATAGTGGTAATTAGACTACCAACACTACACATAAAAATTTATTCGTGTAAAGAGACTAATTTAATTATTTCATTGGCATTAGAGTGAAAAATGGCCATAATTTCTACATACGCTTCAAGTTCAATTTTTACACCTTTTATTTCTACACTGAACAATACTTGTTGCTCAGATTCCATTAAACAGCGGAATCGTAACGCAACCCGCGTTACGATTCTATAAAGTTTGCCCCGTAAAATATGGCACCATAAACACAGCAAGAACTTTTTCATATGCCATTGCAGTAACCAAGTTATGCCGAGAGGAAATTGCGTTACATCGAAAAAAATGAAACACAATCTCCCTCCAGCATTTAACATTAAACATCGTAAGTAAATCGAATAGATTGGTACATCAACGAACTCACTTACCAAACTTCAAAGGGCGCCCGGCCCTGAGCAAAGGCAAAATTAACCCCCGAAAGCGGAGGGGAGGCAATTCTAGCAAACACATTTTATCCCATTTATCCATTTATCCTCTGAGATTTTTTGTTTGCATAAATTTAAGATTTAGCAGCGGCCCGCGAGGGTGGCTTTGCTACGGCCGCACCAGGTTTAAAGCTTGGCTACGTTTCCTATTAACGCGAACAAAGAAACTTTGGCCATAATAATAGGAACTTATTCGAGAGTTGGTAATGAATGGAGTATGCGAGGGAGTGAGTAATTAAATTTGAAATGAAATCTAGAAACTCTGTCCGCTCGCGCACTTTCCAGCATTGTGTAATTTGTTTGCATCGATATCGTGTTTTTATTTTTGTTTTAATCTCGCTTCAAATTACGGTACGTTGGTAGATTATGAATTGAGTACAGGCCATAAAGCATTGGGCGCAAACGAAATAAAACTCTAATAAAGTGTCGATGATAGCATTTCCAAATAATGAAATTTTGAATTGGAATGTTGATTATATAACAAACACACGTTAAACATTTTTTTTCTTTACAATTGCCTTATTATTGTACTGAATTTAAAAGATTTCAATATTAGCTTATTTTACGATCTCTAACTTCATTGTTTCTTTTATATTTTTTCCCATTTGTGACAAAAAATGATATTAAAATGTTTCATAAATCCTTCGGCATACATGTATTATCCCAAACATGTGATTACATGATTTGTTTGCCTACGTAAATAAATTTTCTATTAAAATACAGGCGTAACTAATCGAAATGCATTTCTATTTTTAAAACTTAATAAACTACTCAATATTAATTCAATATGGTGCTACACTCGTATTTTTCTATATTTGAAAAATCTTAAATCAATTCTTAGTAACTGTTTCGGTAAATCATACTAGGTATGCTTTTATCACATTATGTTTATAATTGAGTAGAAAAGAAATAAATTTGACTTGCTGAAAAAAAATATCTCATAAAATAAATGGACGTAATTTAGTGAGATAATCAAAAGTTTTATAATAAGAGATATAAACAGTACATTTGTATTACATAACAATCCCAATAACTCAATACATTCAAATGTAATAACGGTTTATATTATATCATAACTCATATGAAATATCACTACATAGTATAAAACAAAGCCTCTGTCTACCTCTCTGTTTGTCTGAACGCGATAAATTTAAAAACTACTACACGGATTTTCATGCGATTTACACCAATAGACAGAATGAATCACGAGGAAGGTTTTGGTGTATAATTTTAGAATTGATCTCAGCGTTCAATGGTTTTACGTGGCCAATTATAGGTTGCCATGTCATGTGTTGTGACAGAGCCGGGCCGGGTCGCTAGTGTGCTAATATAAATAAAAACAATATTATAAGCATTCAATCTGCATTTTAATGAAACTATTCTCCAGGCTATGATTATTATTCCCCTTCATTTTCTTAAGTACTAATTCTCAAATAAACTTCAATATCCCGTGCTGCATATTTGTTTTACTATTAAAATTTTACTGTTTCTGCTCATTTTTAAGTCTTAGAAAAATCTAGTTTTATTCTTTTGTAACTCTATGATATAAGATTTGTTTTATTACTATATCTATTACATTTTGATTAATCTTGAAGAAACATATGTCGATCTTTTGCATGAGATATTTTTCATTATCGCATCGAATACATTTTGCCCACACTTTTATATCCATCTAAGATGTGTCTATTACTAAAAGTTTGTAAATTCAAAAATGCATGCATCATTTGCTATAGTTGTCTGACAAAATATGATAAATATCTACTTAAAATTTTCATAACATTTTACAAAATTACTGAAATTTTGGATCATTTGCCACATAAAGTACAGGACATATAGGTCCTCGATTCGTGTACCAAATGTATCAACCCAAAACATTTTATTTAATTCGTGATAAATAATTAATAATTATTTACTATCAAATGTGTAATCACTCAAATCTCAACCTAAGATATCAAAGTAAGTCTATAACGATCTTCCCCATTAAATATCCCGACGAGATTACGTAATCACCTTGCCAGCCGTATTATCAGCACGCGCCGTTGCATGTGACATGGAGAGCTTTCGCGACGGAGATAAATAAAAGCTCGCCGGCTGGCAGCTTCTAATCCACTCGTGTCGCGCCCGACAAATTTATGCATAAGGGGCCCAGTAGCGGCGAAAGCGATGTATGAATCCTGGCCTCGTGCGTGGGTTCTTTTCTCTTCATTTAGTACAGTTGAGTAGTTTGAGTAATGGGTACTATATTAAAATTATTTAATTTTGTTATTACTGTCCTTGCATTTAATTGCATATGCGATAAATCGATCGTAAACGATCCTTTGCACTGACCATGATGTAAGACGTGAACGTCGATCGTATATATAGACACGAAAAGGTAGTTGTCAACTAAATATTAACGTTATTAATTAACATTTAAAGTCCCACATTTAAATAAACCTATGTTTCTTGTTGCCAACACATTGGAATAAAGTTATAATTAACACTTTTTAATATTTTTTCAGAGCTCCCTTTTTCCTGTGAAGTACAGAGTACTAAAATATTTCATTTTTTTATTTTCTCATCCTTCCATTAGTTATTTCTTTAATGTTATTTGTACTAAACCATTTAATAACTAACCAAAATTTTAGATTATTTTG
Organism: Druceiella hillmani; assembly: GCA_039881145.1. Lineage (NCBI taxonomy): Eukaryota > Metazoa > Arthropoda > Insecta > Lepidoptera > Hepialidae > Druceiella > Druceiella hillmani. Next base: position 29,609,963 of record JAYKKI010000012.1, on the reverse strand, counting down.
TTCATTGATTTTTATTCATATGTAATTCAGTTAACAAAATAATGAAAAAATTTAAAAACAGTTAGATATAAAAAACAAACAGAAAATTAGAGGACGACGTAAAGAGGAGATTAAGTTTGGTAAAGTAATTTACAACGATATGTTACTGGTTACCAAAACGTAAAAACAATGAAGTAAATTGTCTGTTAATAAATAAACTTATAAGGATACAATCAATTAAACAGAATGACTCGAGTTGAGTACTATGAGATTTTAATACAGTCGTGTTCACCAGAAAAAATATCATACTAGCTGCCCGTCCTGGTTTTGCCCAGTTAAAAAGAATAAAATTATGAATATATTTGTTTAATCTTTTTTTTCGTATAAGAATATTTACCGATAATCCATTAATAACTGTTCTCTCAAAACTTCATTTATTTATTCTACGCTTCGGTTGAGTACAGAACTGCATGGCCAATCTTTGATTACGCAAGCCTTATAACTTGCAATCTACAGAATTAACCATACATAACTAGTAAATGTTTGTATTTTCGTTATCGCATATAATTCTTTTTAACGTTACTTTGATCTACTTATAATGGTTTACTCTGTTTAACTAAAAATACTTCTATGATTCGATTTTGTGATATAATAGGTTAAAATTTAAAATATATTCGATACACTTTAACTGCCTTAACTTAAATCATTATTCATATCACAATAATAAAAAGAACATGTGGGCAAGAAACACCCAAATGTTCTAAAAAGATATTATATTCTCTGTCCTTTTTAAATTATAAAATAAACGCTAGCGAAAGTTAATAATAATATAAATCGATTAAACTCTTTTTATCAAACCCTGAAATACAAACAAACAAAAATTTCCAGTTTAAAAATTAATGTGATCCAGACATTACAGAAAAACAATTTATAAGATCCATACCACGACACAGCGAAAAGCCTGATATAGATCAGTTTACATCGAAGATACGACGTATAATTTGTGTTCGTGAGCTCTTACAATATGTTTTTATTTAAAACAAAGGAGGATATTTGAATATATAATATTATTCCACGTAGAAAATGAAAGCGAGTAACGTTATATCGCTTCGAAACTTGAAGAAAGGGAAATTTGTGAAAAGGAGCGTAAAGAAAATACGAGAAATAAAAAGGAATTTAATGTACTGAATTATTCTTTATATTTATGTATTGAATTGGCTACTAAGTTTTAACCCCTACATATTCCTATAAAATATATGCTTAAATCGAGATATAAAATACAAATGAAAATAGATCTGCACTGGTTTTATCGATGATGTGCTGCCATTCGGTATACAATGAAAGTATATATATATATATATATATATATATATATATATATATATATATATATATATATATATATATACTGTTTACAGCTCTAAACAAGTAATCATCAGATGACACCATGTCGGATGAGTAAAATTAATATCATATTAGAAATAAGCGCAATTCCGATCATTTTAAGAAGTATTTTAGCCGTAAATCGCTGCGTTTACCGTAGATCAATACGGAAGTAATTTTCACTGAGTAATGCTATTCCACCAAAAAATTATATTATTAATTTTAGGATATTGAAACTACTATTTACCCTGGACTAAACTATTGACGATTGCGTGTATGATTAAGATATATAATTTATTTCTCATCACCACTACTAACTGCTTCAGCCAGTCGAAAGTTCTTTTTAGTGCCGATAATCGTGAACTAGACGAAATTCATAAAATAAATGAATCCATGCTTGTTATCGTAATAAATTATTTTCTTGATGTAATGCAGTGTAACTATTATTAAATTGCAATGCCCATACGTTCTACTACTTAACGATTCTACTACTGAACTACTTTAAATATTCCCCACCGGATATAGATAGTGGTAACGACTTTTTTTCGCACTTTCCTTCGAATGTGATGTCATAAAATAAGTTTAAAAAAAATTGAGTTTCCTTGTTTTGTATATATTCAAAGCTGTAGGTACTTTTCACACCTATACAAAAAATGGGAAAAAACCTTGAAGGCAAGCAATATATTCAAGGTTTTTATTCCTTTAACTAAATTGTCATTTGGTTAAATGCTCCATTTACCGACAGGCTATTTAAATTATAGACGAAGTAGTGTAAAGTATGTTCTGATGTTTCAATTATACGTATTAATAACGAACTTATGCCAAAACTAGGTATCCAATTTATGTCACATGAAATATGTATTCAATTGGAATTCTCTGAAGTTTCAAATGTATTAATTGAACTCAAATTGAAGTCTGAATTGAAACTGTATATTTGACTTTTACCCAAACTTTATTAAAAAATTTATAAAAATTGAAGAAGAAATTTACGTGGAAAATATGTATTGCAACAGATGTGGCAATGTGATCAAAACTGGTCGTACAGAGTTAAGTTTACAGCATCCTTTCGATGATTTATATATGAATTTGTTAAAATAAATACTTGAAAAAAATTATTATTGTTAAATACAACCTATATCGTTACTACGTCATATGTAGTAACGACTGGGCATATTTAATAAATAAATTAAAAATAATGAAGATAAACAAAAGAAAAATATTCACATTAACTGCTCGCTTTCGGTTAATATAAAATATCACCGTAATAACGACAATAACATATCAGCCATTTTCTACTGCACACATCCAATCTTATATACTATTTTGGTGGGCACAAAGCAACAGTAATTAAGACCATATCATATACCATCATGTACAATGGTACATAAGTAAACAAATGGAAGTTTTCATAAAAAAACTCGAATATTCCAGAAGTTATTCGTCATTAAAACCGTCTCCTCCTCTTATATACATAAAATTATTCTAAAATTTTAGTATTCATTAATATTATATTACTCATTATTCATTTAAAGCCGCTCAAAGCCAAATACTTAAGAAAAAATCATATTTAAAGTTATGCGTTTATGAAACCATATTATTTTCAATTGCGTTCAAAGAAGTTTGTGATATTCGTATACTAATAAAATAAAACACTATTATATTCATAATACAATATCATTGTCTTGTTACAATGGCTTGATACATTTATTTTTCAAGCAAATATCCCATATAAGTTTTGAAAGTAACACAAAAAAAATTTAAGTATAAAGTATGAGTAAAAGAGTACTCGTATTTAAGTATATTTGTTCGGAACTTTCTAAAAAATCTAAATAAAATTACTAAAATCAAATTCAGTGAAAATTTAGCAAGAGATATTCGCCTTGATTTCGACTATACATAATTACTATACAGACAGTAAATTTAAAGATAACTACAGAGTTTTAATGATAAATAACGAATTGACACTGATTTATTACATTTGTTCATTTTATTAATTTTTATTTTATGTTATAATATAAGTAATAGTTTTTAGATCTGATACTGAGTCCTATTAAAATACCATTCTTCAGTTTTTTGGAAAATTTTAATTTTTTGTTCCTCAATTTTGAATAATATATCAACACACTAACATTTGGAACTCGACAACTTTCTAATTTATACTTCATTATTCTTTCAGTTATGCCAAAGATATGTTATTGTGCAATGGTGTAAGTCTGTTTTTATAATTATCTTCCATTTACTTCGATGATAATTTGATAAGTCAGCAAATCATATCAGCACTTGTCATTAGATCAAGTTCGTCATTAGATAATCGTTTTTTTCCTAATTGCATTAAGTTTTTAACAACCTAAATATTATTCTATTATTAATAAATATGAGAAATAGATTAAGCAGCTAAAATTTCAGACAAAACCATAAATTAATGATGTAATGAAAAAATGTTTAAATGTTGTAATTTTCCATAATGCTATCACAAAAATATTAAATTTAATTAATTAGGTAGTATTTGTAAGTCGACTTAATGAAATCTTAAAATTTTTAATACACAAAAGATTGAAAGTAATGTTTTCTCAAGAACATGTGATACCAACATAATTAGTTGTCGGGTAATACCGGCGTAACAACTTTTACACGATCTCTTTTCAATTTCTTTCAAACGAACGTGTGAGAAAAAAATTCTTAAAATTTTTTTTGTTACTATTCTTCATTCGTTACTCTCCTTAATATTCTTAGACAAATTATTTTAATTTAATTACAAATTTACTCCAAAAGTGACATGGAAAACAATAACCTCTGTTTTCCTATTTTGAACCAAAATACTAAAAACAAGAAAGACGTTAAGCACACATTGGATATAACGTGTCCTAACTAATGAAGATACGACAAAAATTCACGATGTCAAATTTTAATTAATATTTACCAAGACCGTAATTTCTAAAGCCTTATTAAATATATACGTGTATGTGACAGTGATAGTAAAAGTTAATTTAAACCAAAATTTGCTCAAAAATGACGTAGAAAACTAAAATCCTCGGTACACTCCGTAAAAGTTCTGTTTTTCTACTTTGAACCAAAATATAACATATAAATAGAAACATTTTAGCAACATTGAACTTAACACGTTTAACTGGTGGAGATACGCCAGAAATATACTAAGTCAAATATTAACTAATATTTATTAAGACCATTAATTTCTAGGGCCTTAGTAAATATATACGTACATGTGGCAGCGAAAGTGAAAGTTCATTTAAAGCTAAATTTACTCAACAACCGACAGAGAAAACAAAAATCCTGAAAGTATTCTGCAAATGATTCGTTTTCCTATTTTGAACCAAAACATTAAAAATAAAGGAAACGTTAGCGTACACTGGACATGTCATAGACATATCTTAACTGGTGAAGATACGCCAAAAATCCACTAAGTAAAATATTACAAGTAGTATTTAATATTTACAATATCTGATATTTACAAAGATAGTAATTTCTAGGTATTCCTTAGTAAATATATGCAAAGATAAGTAAGAGCCGCAATTATCTTTACCCAACTCATCATAGTTATCTGTCCTAATGGTATTTTATTGGTGTATGTAGAGAGGATTGAATGGTTTCCAACATATTACTGTACATTCCTGTAAACCATATAACCTCAAATATTTTCAGGTTACCTTCAAGTTTCAGTCTCAAATTCCTACAACTTCTGCTAAACCCAAACATATAACCATAAATAAGTATATCATTTTCAATCTGACAGCACCTGTACGGAACATACGCACATCGATAGAAAGGGGAAGGAGAGGGTGTGATTGGAAACCGCAAGAGGGGCGAGGTAATTTGTCGCGTGTCCCCGCAAGTCTCGTATTAACATATTTATTTGTCGGACCCTCGAGCCTGTGGCCGTAACGTCTGAGTGGTTACGAATATCTGTTTAGGTATAGGGAGTGTATAAGTGTTAGCTACGCTGATGCATAAAATCGATCAAAGTAATTTTAGAATACAAGTAAAATAGCGACTAAAGAATAATAAAAAGTAAACAATGCTAGCCAACTTGTACGGACTTGTTGAGATGTAATAAACTTTTATGTGGAGATGTAATGAACTTTTATGTTGAGATGTAATGAACTTTTATATTTTTTTAAGCTAGGCCATGATTGCCTGACGGGTTTAGTAATGTTATGAGACTAATAGAAGTCGAGTTAAAATTTCTGTATTATTTACATTTTCTTTTCAATAACTATACGTATGAGAAACAGAAAAATCATTTTTATGGTAATATCATAGTATATACCGTAACCGGAAATTTTCAGATTGTGTCAATAGTTATAACAAGAAAGGGAGAGAAAATAAACATATGTGAAAATGCTGTTAAATAAGATTTATTTCTTCTTGAATTTATCTCAATTATCTATATATATATATATATATATATATATATATATATATATATATATATATGACTTTATTGATTATTTACTATAAGATCAAATCAGCAATTGAAATTTTTAATTTTATGCCGCTTATTTTGACACTCGCATGTAAATCAATGCCTACGGTAGATTTCCCTTTGACCTAGAATAATGAAATTTGGCAAGAAGCTAGGTCTCACAGCACAAGTAAAGGAAAATATCCAAATAATTTATTTTTAGTTATATTTTGGAATATGCCCATATGTTTTGACGCCTGTGAAAGATATGGTACGCAATATATTTACATTGTGTAAAATTAATATTTTGAAATAATTTAATAGGAATTACGTACCTTTAAATCTTTATAATTGCCTATATGTGTACGAAACCCTCGTAGTGGAAATTGTGCTTGATTGTTTTTCTTTAATATTGAAAAGGAAAACTGAACTTTATTTCCTTTTCATTTTCACAATTACAACAACTTTGCGCACACTATAACAGAGAAACATTAGTTTTACTCACTATATACGGGTTATCTTTTAATGAGGTCACAAGTAATAAGTATGTTCATCACGATACGAAGAATAGCAGACTTCCCTTAGCTTTTTAAAGACAACAACTTACGAATAATATGTGTAGCCTAGATTTGTATATAAAATGCATTTTAATAGTAATTACTAACATAATTTCATCGATACTTTTCAGTTTTTAACCGATCATTATATCATAAAATGAATGATTAGTAGCGATATTATTTATTAATTAAATTTATTTCATTCAGTAAATTTATAACTCCGATTAACACCGTAAACTTGATTAATCTCTCTACATATAGCTATTGATTCGCTACGAAATTTTCTCGTAACAAAAGATATTGGGATACGTTTTTTAATCTATCGCCTTACCTCATGTGATACTGCATCGAGCTAACCTGATTAAATATATATGTCTCAGTTGTTTTCTATTAAAATATCTATATTTTTTTCATAACTCTCTAGACGCGGTGTAGATAGCTAGTTGTAGTTAATAAATTTATATTTTTTTCTTTATTTTTCAAAAATTAAAATGATATTCAAATCATATTAATTCATATTAAATATATTGTATTTCAACTTTTTCCAAGTAACTAAATTTCGTGTGATATAAGAAAAAACAAACGGAAGAATAGGTTTTATTTAAGTAGTATGTTTTTAATTCATTTTAGTATATCGTATAGAGTATAGAGATATATCGAAATATATGCAAAACATTTGTTCCTTCCGCTTGTTTTCGAAACTATTAAATCTAAAATTATGAAAAATCAGCTTTTTCAGAAACCTATACAAAGGTCGTAAAAAGCTCCAACAATGACTTTAGATGTCTGTTTCTCTAATTAATCTAAATATTCGTCATAATAAGTATATTCTTTTACTTATTTATCATATATTAGGTAATATTAAATATTTATTGCGCTATGAAATCCATAATTGCGGTGAATCATTTTACGTAAAATCATTTCAAAAGAAATGCATAATTGCGGTGAGAAATTTTACGTAAAATCATTTCAAACCAGGTACAGAATCCTCGATGCAAGAACCAGACATGCCTTTCACCGGTGTTCTAGTTAATTAATGTATAAAAAATAGAAAATTAAAAAAAAAGGCTACTTTGTCCTGAAACGACCCTTCTGCAACTATCATGGATTAGTTTGTATTTTTTATAGAAGTTATAAAAAGAAACAATGTGTACTTTGTTCCATCTTGATGGTTCAATAAGTTCCATGAAAATAGTAGACCTCTTAATCAATCAGACAAACGAGAGAAATCTTGTAAAAAATACAACATTTTTGATTAGTCTAATTGATTAAGAGGTTTATTTATAGTCTGTCGAACTTGTTATTTCGAAAATATCTTTAATAGGCAGATTGTTTACCTTCACTCTTTTATTGCATGTATGTATAAAGTGTATGTTGTGTTCAATGTCAACGAACAAACCAATGACCTTACGTCTTAGATGATAATAGACAAATAAGAAGAACATAAATACGTCAAATGTGACACAAAAGAAGTTCACTGCTCAAGGCAAAGGCCTCAGCAAAACCAACAATAAGAACAGAGCTGGAGTTGATTCACCTTGTCCAGACGAAAGATTTAATATATATTGTTTTCGCGAAATTAAATACGAATGTATCACGGCGAGGTCGCGAACGGAGTTCAGGTAACACGGGTATGATTTACGTCTTACGTGGATTACATGCGATGTACGTATTTTAGTAAAGTACACACAATATTATTTCAGTTTTGAATATAATTGCAGGTGAGTTTGATAGATTTTATCTTAGATTTGGTGATGAAATTCAATTATTATATAAGATATAGCGATTTCAGTTATGAGTGAGTTGATGTTTAGTAATTTAATACACTTAGCATTACTTGTTAATTGAATGTTTATCTCTTTTAATTCAATTATCTATGTGATTAAAAAATTATTGAGTTATAATCAGCAAACAAAAATTATTAATTAAGCAAAAAAATATATAAAGCAGTAAAATAAAATTAGAAATTTATAATATATATTTAAAAGAAAAAAGAAACCAATATAGGATCACTTCGTTTTCCGTCTGTGTGTCTGTCGGTGTGTCAAGACCCTTTTTCTCAGGAATGCGTGGAAGTATCAATTTGAAATTAATATTAAAACTTACGTTTACAGTCCCTGTAAGGAACTAAGGGACTGTAATAACATCAAGCTTCTAAGTCAACGCAATAAAAAAAAGTTAAAAATACGGCCATTTATGCCGCATATTTTCGACAGTCACAAATAAATCGAAACCTATAGGGTTCTTTCCTCGATTACAATCAAAACCTATAGGTCAACACCTAAAATTATGAAATTTGGTAAGAGGCAACAGTCTCACAGTACAAGTAAAGGAAACAATGAAAAGATCGTTAATTTATAGTTACATCAGATAAAAAAAATATTTTTTTTGTTAAATATGCCCCACTGAAAGATATAGCAAAAAATATATTTTCGTCTATAAAATTAAAATATAAATAGTTTAATAGAAATATTATGTTCCACTATATTTACATAAATACCTAAATGTGTACGGAACCCTTTTAGTGCATGTTCCACTCGTGCTTGACAGGTTTTTTTGAAACGTCTGTTTGTTTATACATATATAGTACAAAATTACTAAGAACATTTAATTTCCATACTTTCAAAAACTAGCTTAAAATTTATAGTAAAAAGGAATTTGAGACATGGTAACATTATCAGTTAACTAACCGACACATAATTACCTAAAGTCACAAAAAAATGTACAGTAGCCTTTCTAGATTTTATAATATTAAAAATGTCGATTACAACGAAGTCCAATACAAACTATCCGATACAAACTATACAAAATTAGTTACTAATTATTAAATATCAGTTATCATTTTCCTTCATTTCACATATTTTTCTAGTATTTTAGCACCATGATCGCTGCTAAATACACTCATTGAAAAACCTTATTAAGGTATAAAATAAAAGAGAACAGATATTAGAAAACTAAAACAAAATATGGATGAGCATTAAATTGACAAAAGCCTCATAAGTTTAAATTAAATAAATCTTTAGCCGAAACTGAAAGTTTCAATGCGAGGAAAGTGTACGGTTTCCGCCAATTCAAAATAATTCATAACACCATTTCGAGAAAACTTCCGAGACAGTTTGATTGAAATTCCGTTCAATTCGCATCCAAATATTTGAAACAACACGAATATAATATTCGAGCCGCACAAGTGTTCAGTGAAGAGAAAAATAAGTAAAAGTTTGTGATTAATTTCCGTATCGACGATTTTCGCGAAGGCCGGAAAGCGTGGTAACATTTCATTCAACTTCACAGTTCCCGGCCATCAGTCACTACTCACGCGAATTAAATTCGTTTTCCACGCAGTGTACCTGGCGTTATTATCGCTTTTGTTTGCCATTGCTGGAAGCCCGCTACATGAAATTTAATCTTTTTATTTAAGTATTGCACTTTTAGTATCAAGTACCAGAATGGTAAATATGAAAACCTTATGGAATTACTTCAGTATTCATCCGTGCGTCTGTTTGTCACATGTATCTTACAAGAAACCCTTTTATACACGCAGACATTTGACATAATCGAAGTAGGGGATGGCCCAGTTGCAGATATGAAATGCGAGAAGTTTAATTTTAATTTGGGCATTTAGTTTCGGAAAAGAGAAGGTGGAGAGTGAATAGGATAGAGAGTCAAATGAAAGCTTGTTAAAACACAAGTAAAACGATATTACGTTTAGGTTTATTTAATATAAATGATCGATAAAATTTTAAAAAAAACTTGAAAATCCTTCAAAAGTTGCCACACGATGGTGTGGAATATATGATAGTTCGAATTACACCATGTCTTTTTTATCTCAAAATATTTCTTATCTCAAAAATAAAAACGGAACCTTCATGAGATCATTCACGTGATTCATTCTAGCCATATGTCACGACTGTTTTTCTAAAAAACGTTTGACGTAAAAACTTTAAACAGGGTATAGTAATAAAAAATACTAAGCGGCATACATTTCAGTAATTAACACTCAAAAATGTTCATATGGCAATTTTATCAGGGTAAATAAAATACTTTTTTTCAAGAATTGAAAGAGCGACCTTTTCCAAAACTTTTTATTTGAAAATGTTGTCTAAGCTTGTTTTCTCAGAAACCATTTTAAACGAAATGGATCATAAAACTTATTAACTCACATATATCTTCATAGTTTTCATTCAAAAATTGCATGTGAACATTTTAGGGGAGGCAATTAAAGTATTAAAAAAAAAATTATTTCATTATAAATATCAAACGAATAAATTGTAAGTATTTTTAGTTTCTTGGAGATAGTTAAAGATATATTAATCAAAATTCTGCATACCCTGAAACGTTTATATGCGCCTAAATATTTACGGAACTCTCATAGTAATTTCAACTCGTACTTAAGCGATATATTTTTTTTAATTTTTGAATTAAAAGCATTTTATTCACGATGAGTCCGAATTGAAAACCGAAATTTCATGAAATATGTCACAACCGATGGCGGTATAGATACATCGATTATTGTCTGATCACCGAACTTAAGTAATATTGAACATTATCAGTAATTATTGATAATAGATGAGATACTGTGATATGCCGTCTGATATTCTCATTTCATATATCTAAGACGACCAGATGAAATACTGACTGATATTCCCATTAAATATGTCTAATATTCCTGTTAGTTTACCTTTAAATATTTTGACTTTCATAGAACTTATTCATTGCTCAAATCTCCTTGTTGAGAACCATGTCAACTTTCGAATTTCCACTGTTTTTCAGTATAAACAAGAACAGATTCGAAAAGTTAAGTAATTGATATTGTGAATATCTTAAATAATTTTGCTCGCGAGTGATGTAAGTATCATATAAATATCCTAATTCAATGCGAAACAATAAAAATATACGTAGAAAGAATATTCGAAATCGATATAAAAAAAAGCTTTGAAAACTATACAAAAGTAATTCTGTTTCAATTCATTTATCTTTTAATTAGGAGTTAATCAATATTTTTTCCACTTTGCTTGCGTAATCTAGTATCTAAGAAAATTTAATAAAAAGTGTTAAACCTTTGATTAAGTTCCAACTTGACTATTACTCACGGGAAATTCTATATAAATTTGTCTTTATCTTTCCTAAGAGAAATAATAAACTATGAAAGTTTGTGCAAGCTCGCAGTAAGTTCAACTTACGCAGTAAGTCATACATAAGAACTATTTTTTTCCAATTTATGAATTAAAAGCATTTAATACACGATGAGTGTGAATTAAAAATCGAAACGTCACGAAATACGTCACAAACGGCGGCGGCGTCGATACAAGATTATTGTCTGATCACCAAATTTAAGTAACGTTGAACATTATCAGTAATTATTAATAATAGATGAGATACCGTGATATGCTGTCGGATATTCTTATTTAATATGTCTAATAAGTCCAGGTGAAATACCGTATGATATTCTCATTTAATATGTCTAATATTTTCATTAATAAATTTCTATTTTACATTCCAAAAATAAATATTTTACTTCCAAATAGCTTATTCATTGCTCACATCTCCTAGTTGGGAGTCATTTCAATTACCGAATTTGTATTGTTTTCCGGTATAAGTAAAAATAATCTTGCTCGCAGAAGATGTAAATATCTTCCAAATATTCTAATTTAGTGCTAAACAATAAGAATATGGTTAGAAAGAATATTCGACATCGATATTTAAGATCAAAGTTTAGAAAACCATACAACAGTAATTCTTTTTCAATTCGTTTACCTTTTATTTAGGAGTTAATTAGTATTTTTTCCACTTGGTTTGAGTAATCTAATATCTAAGAAAATATAATAAAACTGTTAAACTTTTCGTAAAATCCAACTTGATTATTACTCCCTAGAAATTCTGTACAAATTTATCTTAATCTTTCTTAAGAGTAATAATAAACTTTCACGTAACAAACTAAAACTGTGAACTGCGCACTTCCACCTATGCGCTCTCGTACACTGTATTTGTATCTCCATTGCCACAATTTACGGAGGAGAGGATTTAGTAGAAAGGAGACGTGAAATGTTTGAGTTTAATCGTCTATCGAAAGTAAAATTTCCGTGCTCTTACAGGCGTTGTAATGTACAAATAAGTACGTATGAGAATAATATTAGAATTGAATTCTGAAGATAAGAGAGAAATTTAACCGACTTTAGTGGTGAACACAGTGAACGTGTTATGCTATATCCAATAAGCTAGTACATATTCAATACAAGAACCCGTCCAACACTTGTCATTAAGAGCGGTGTCTATTTGACCTAGAATCATAATTTTTGCGAACACAATGCTGATAAGATAGGAAATCAGCTGCCAAGGTTTCTGATAATGCAAAAAATAAGGACGTTAAAAGAAAAACCTTAGCTCGTCTATTATATATTGCTGAATGAAACCTGCATTATAAAAAAACATAAATACGGAAATTTATAAGAGGATCCTATTATTACTAAAGAACACAAACGTAACTTATTATTTAATAATACCTATTTTGCTCCATCATGGCAACTTACATCGTTTTGAAGCGATGTAATATAATTATTAAATTATATTACATTATATACATATTATTTTATTAAATTACTAGGTAAATAGATGAATAATGTAACTTTCATATTAGAATTGCCATCAGCATTTGGAATTCAACATGTGACGAATTTTAAGCTAGAAAAACTTTCATTGATTTGAAATTATTCTATAGATATTTTATCACAAAATATAAATAAACAATTATAAAAAACTTATAATAAAGTAACCCCTGTCTACGCTTTGTAGAGAGGGACATACACTATATCATCGTAACCTGTATGCAACAATGAGAAATATTTAACCTTTAGAGCTATGAACATATATCTAAAATCTGAATACAATTCCTTAAATCAAATAATGTAAACACATATACAAAAAGGGATAACAAATTTCAAATAGTTTTCACCTTCAATTTATTTCTTATGTTACCTACAAAATTTAAAATAGGTTGCGACCATTTTTCAAAGGTATTTGACACTTTTTTTGCGCCAAGGTAGACCAAGTGGTTACAGTTTGGTCATTGATGAGAAGAAACATGTACAGAATTTTTCACGATAGACGCTGGTATTCATGCATACACAACAAATAGAAAAGCTTTTTTGAAGTCAGTTAAAGTAGTATCAGATATCTTCACGTCGATTTAAAATTTCAAATCGTTTCTGACCATTTTTAATCTTTTTTATTTCATAATCTTTTCTCACTCCAAAAATGTCACAGCAACAGCTTATTTACGAAACCACCCCCACGACTTCTCCGCACTCGTCACAACACTCTCTCGACCCGGCGCCACATCTGGCGCTGTTCAAAAACCGCACCGCCGCGGACGCTGCATAATTCTCTCGTCGACAATTTAATCACGAGTCCTCTCGTTCGTCGCGGCCCACATCTCCATTTGGCCGGTAGCCAGCAGGCTCAGCTAATGATTAATTATCCGCCGAACACGGCTGATCTATATTCCGTCGTCCTGGCAGTCGGTGACAAAAGGACGTTGCGATACCTAAAATAGCTGTGTGATCTGCGTAGCCCGGTGTGAAATACAAATAATATTATAGTGCCAAAAAGAGACAACTGTTTTAAATTTTTTTAGATCTTTTGTCTGCAATTACAAATAATTCTATTCGAATTTTTAGACTTCCGGGAAATACCAATGGAAAAGTGAGTAATTCTGATTCTTTAGTTTTTTCTCTGACATATAGCTTTAAATTTATACTTCACAGAACGTTACCACCTAATCCACAAATACAACTCTAAATACACAGAAGAATATGATATGTCTTTATTTTAAATGTCGTTTACTACTTGTGTAAGTAAGTATATCGTTCTAAATGTTGTGTACTATTTGTGTAAGTAAACTATTATTTATATACTAATATATATTATTTTGTGAATCCAAAATTATACAAATCAACTTGAGGAATCAGATGAATTTTAAAAAGAATTATAAATATATACTTTTCCTCTTTTCCCCGGTTCATTTATAATATAAATTTGTGGACCTATATCTATCTACTAAATTTATATTTCATAACTAAAATGTTATGTAATTTTAAGTATTTGCATGTCTTAATTATGTATTTTCAAAAGTAATTAATGTGATAGATACGACTGTACTAAAACTTTTTTGTACTAAATAGTATAACAAAACTATGTCGTACTAAACAGTATAACAAATTGGGATGATGCTTAATATGGTTTGTTATTACATGCAGTTAATAAGTTTTATGTAAAAAGTTAAAAACAATATGTTAAATATAAGTAACTAAATTTGTAATTAAAGATATTTACTTGTGAAATATACTACCCGAACTGATAAAACAGATACGAAATACAACCAACCGAATGGTATAGGGGAGTTAAAATTATGTCCGGCTGGGGAACAGTTAAGATCTGAAATCGGAACATTTTAAGTATTTCCCAGCAGTGGTATATGCCATTGAGGACTTAGATTATTTCAAGGCTCTTTTACGTGTTAAGATATCTGATAAATCGTTATGTTTAAGTTTTAACTAAAGAAACTTAAAAAATCACCTCAATTCCAGTTATATTTAAAATAAAGATTTTTTTAATTATGTTTTAAGTATGGGATGTAAAAAGCTCTTTATGCGACTAACATGGTTCATTTTAAGTTCTAATATATCACCTTTGCTTCTAATTTTACATCTGTCTCGTAAGGAAGCGTAAGCTTTTAATGGCGGAGTGCACTTGTAAATTATGAATTTTGCTCTTTCACCCGCCATTTAATACATTTTCCCTCTTTCTTAGTATCGTCTGCATTATTTTCCAATATTTCCTTTAAAATTACTGTATATAGGATATAAACACTTCGTGGAAGTAAACTATAACTTTATCCGGCATAATCCTCATAAATATAGGTCTCCCATTTCAAACATTAAAATTACAAACCTTGTAAATATAATCAGTCTTAATTAAACACGCAGTTAGCTTGAAAACAAAGTAATAAATAAAAAAGACGTAATAAGTAAAAAAATGGAAATACAACGGTCAATAAAAGACTGAATAATCTTATTTGGTCCTGATTACATATTATTGTAGACTATGCATAGGAAACGATCCCATCAGAATGAGACAAATATAATAATAAAAACTGAACCCATTAGTTTTCAAAAAAATATTCAACTATATATATATACATAAAAGTGATATGACCTTTCATTTAACAAAATGATTTTCAATTTAAAATATGAATAATTACCCTCGGAGAATTCAAAAAAAGTATATCAAATTGTTATATTCGTTTAAAACATATTTATAAAATGTATAATATCTTATTTATATTTTAATTTATACTTTCTGATATGTTGGAAACCATGTAGCTCATAATTGCCGCCCAGTCAGAAATGACGTGACTTTATAAATTGAGAGATAATAAACCGTCAGGCACGCAACCCGGATACTGTGTTGTGATAAACAATAAGTAATAAATATGGAAGTAGTCACCGCAAACTTTCTCGGGAATATAAATGACATTTTCATTTTAATTTTTTTATTTCCTTAGGTGACGACTTACGACAAAATTCAATAATCAAATTCTGTTCGGTTAGAAACAGATTTAATACAAAGACTACCAGAGTCGTTTCAAAGAAATTTGTTATTTTTATTTTTTCTCATGAAAAAAACCGCTATTTCTATTTTCAAATCGAATTAACCGAAGTAAATCTTAAATAAAGAAAATTAAAGTAAAATTTGAGAACAGGAAAAAAAGGAAATATCTGAATATATTTATAACCCAATTTTATATTGCATATTTTAACAAAATAGCTAATCAAAGTCTTTTTTTCTCATCACAAATTAATGTACGACGTTTGAAAGAAATCATAAAAGAAATTTTCTAGAAAATACAAATCTCCGTTTTTTTGTCATAACTACCTTATTTAAAGATGAAAACTGGAAAAAATCCTTAATATATTCATCAATTATAATAAATCTCATTGATTAGTTAAAACACTATATCAAGGGATAGTCATATATGCAAATAGAAACGTTTTGTTTCAAAATATATTTTCCAGAGTTCAAGAATGACGTGTAACAAAATGAAAATTCATCGATAATATTTGGATGAATACTTTATTTTACTTGTTACTTTAGATAATCAAAAGAGCTATTTTTACTATTGAGTACAGGAAATAAAATAATAAATTGATTTTAGCTCGAGAGTTTGATATCTATCTTTTTAGGGCTCCGCAGCCAGTCTGGGCGCCTTATAATATCGCCAGATTCGTATGTCTGTCACGTATGTCGCAGCCATTTTATTCACAAACTAGATAATTGCTATAATGCTGAATTGTATATAGTCTTTATATAATTGCTATAATGCTGATTGATAAATATAATTGCTATAAAGCTGAAACTTGGCATAGTTAAACATATTTGTAACGCTTACAAACGTTGAAATAAAACATTTTTTAAAAATTACTTATGGTAAATCTCCTATATAAAAAAATTGGGAGCGATGAACTTTTTTTATTCACATACCCCTTTGTGTATGTTATCATTGAATAGGCCTTTCAAAATTTTTGGTGGTTTGTCAAGAACACTTTTTTTCGATACAGAAACACCATTTTAAACTTTAATATTTTCCGTTTGGAAAATATTAAAGTTTAAAATGGTTATTTAGACCTTTCACCCTTTCTATTTAAACCGTTACTTTTGAATATATGAAAAGATTCACAATAGTACTACATAAAAAAAAATAAAAGCATAACAAGCTAAGTAAAATTCTACTGATTTAGAAGTAGTAGTCGACCAACTTATGACATCTAATTGGGTCCGTAAAAAGTTCGTAGGAACTCCATGCAAACTTTAATTAATTAACTGCAAAAAATATTTTATATTTTAAAATGTATATTTATTATGTGTGTTTAAGATATACTACTCAATATATTTATGTATTTGATGGAAATGACGTTAATAATTGTAAATAGTTTAATATAAATACCAAGCACGCTTAAAAGTACATGCCTATGCGTCTACATATGTGCCTCCGTAGTGGGGGTTATAATCATTTTGTGAGTTGTGAGTTTTGTCTTAACTCTTATTGTTACTCTCATCTACTTAATAGTAAAACAGAGTCCACGAAAATCACAGAAAATATGATTCAAGTGAATCATTAAATCAAAAAAGCCTATCACTTGGCATCTTTCCAATGACTCCCGTATTCATGTAGATAGAAACAGTTCATTTAATGTCAGATTCGCACTACGTGCTGGGTGAGAAAAGATGTGGTAGTAAAATGGAAATATAGACTGAGCTGTCAGGAGCGCGCAAGCTGATTATTGCCAGGACTTGGCTAGGATCCAAATACCTCCGGTTTACTTCTCATAACATTTGCACTGATTTTATGGCTAACGATATGTGAAGATAATGTTTAACATCGTTTTCTTATGTGTACAAATGATGTGGGAGAGAGTTGTAAACAACTTTTTATTTATTAAAACTCAAAACGTTATTGTATTTTAATATAAAAACATATTTAACAATAATAACTACAGCATAAAAGCCGAAATAAAAAACGGTTATTTCGATTTATATTACAAGCCACTATATTTTATTCTCTTATATTGATTAAAAAGATTCCAAGTCAAAATTACTTTGAATTTAACATCGATATCTAGGTGACTTTTTTTATTCGCGTAATCGGAAGCGGAGATATTGAAATACGCATTATTTTTCTTTGGAAATGTGGCAATGAAATGTAGTTAAAATCGATGCTTTCAAAAAGTATTTATTACTATAGGTATTTCTCAAAAATTGTGTGCTGAAATAGACGTAACTGATTTTTACGTACTAGACCTCATCTTTCAGTTTTAACGTTAAGACTTGACATCAGTATATACTGATGGCCAAATAAATTACGTACTATTTTCTGATAAGAAAATATTTTTCAAATCTTTTACATTAGAAAAATAGACGGCATCTAGTAGCTTTTATACTATCACTAATATAATATTGGTAGAAGACACTGGTAATAGACGTGTTAGTAATTGCTTTGCTACTAATTGGTACAGGCTGATTATTTGATACGACAACAATTAATTACCTCTTGTGCCATATTAATAATTTATTATATTCCACGCATCGCAGAAGTTTATCACTAACGCCTCACATAACATAATGTCTTGTTATTAATTGAACGTTTACGATCTCTAATGACGTAGCTACTGGTAATTTTTCTTAAAATACCTTTGTGTTAATTTTAGGGTGCCGTAGTCAAAGACGGAACTCTTATAATTTTTTTTATATTCATGTTTGTGTCCGTCACTTCGTTTCTACACTGAAATTTTGTAAGTGTATGCTTCAGATAACGACCTCAGTTAATATGTAACAAATTGAGACCTGGGAAGGAATTTAGATCACCTTTTGTTAGGGTGTCGCTATAAAAGTATTTCAAAATAAAACTTAGGTTCCATTTACCTTTAAATTTTAAACTCCCTTTGTGAACTCTTAAGCTTCAAGGTTATATATAACGTGGGCGCCTCCGCGACATTTTCATGATATTTTCAGTTATCAATCATTGGCTTGAAAATTCTGAAAAAATTCTCAGCATTTGTATTGTACCATAATTTTCAAATAAAATTATTTTGTTTAAAATATATCAACAATTTGAAGAAATGTGAAGAACTACGGAACCTTATTTTGTATGTGTCCCAACCCGCACTTGCCCCCTTTTTGATTTGTATTGTCTCACAACTTGTTTTTTAAATTTACTTGTTACTTAAGTTAAATCGTTAATTCGATTCTGTTATTGTTCTTTGATAGTTTATTATTTATCGAATTTATGATAACTGATACCATTCAATACCAAATAATTAAATAACGTTACTAATAAAGTCAATCCGACTGAATGACTTTAAACAATTGGTATGCAAAGCAAAAAGCTATCTAGTATACCAGTATTTATTTATTTGTAGCCATGCCGTTATGAATCTATAAAAATCGCCTAAACCTTTCAGGTTTTCAATATATTCAGTTGCGTAATATTTATTTTGGTCCTGTAGCAATGACAAAATATTGCAAAGAATACTGCACATAAGAATATTAGCAAAAGTTAATTATCGGCCATAGAGAGTAGGTACAAAATTCTGCGTATTAATAATCTTTTTAGTTTCGAAAAATAACATATCTTTACTTATCGGCTAGGAAATCTGTAGGAAACAAAAAGCAATGTAACCAAACAAATCTCGTATATGATCTAGCTTAACCACTCAATGAACCAAACGTCTCCCTTCCAAGGGAATAAACTTACGTCATTTACGATGCAGCAAAACATAAGTTTACTTGTATGTACATATATATATACATATATATATATATATATATATATATATATATATATATACATATTCGTGTACCGCACGCAGTTACCTGCGGTTAGTAGCGTAGCCGCCGCACGCTGCCACTTCGCGCTGACATTTCACTCCATGATTTAATTATTTCCAACGAAGCTTCACGTTTAGGTTCAGGAAACGGCGCAGTGGAGTTTGGATTTCAGTGTATATTTATAGTTTATGTGCATCTGCTTCGTTATCTGAGGATTAATGATGAAGTTCCTAACTGTGTAGTATATATGCACTCATGATTAGTTATTGTGCAAAAGCCTATGTGTCATGCTTGGAAACTATGAAGTGTTTTAGTAAACTAAATCGTTAAGGTAAATACACTTTGTTATCTAAAATGCACTTGATTTCACTCTTGAAATATCCAAAAATTAAATTAAATTAAAAATTAATTTCATAATGTCAGTAAGTACCTACTAATGAAATTGTTTTTAATAATTATTTTGACATTGAACAGTACAGATAACGGTCGTACATTTTTAAAGGATTCATTTTGCTATTTTAGCATATTTTATTATTTTTTCTGGCTATTTAAGTATTTAGTATATTATTAGCATAATTGTTACAATATTATTGACATAATTGTTGCTATTCAGAGTTTTATATATTTAGTTAAAAGTAAATATATTATATTAATTACAGAAAGTGTAATACTTACGACCGTTATGAGCATAGAATATTCGAATTAACCGCAACAAATTAATTGAACATGTCTGTATTGAATGGAATAAAAACTGTACAAATTTAAACAATATCTTGACAAAGAAATTAAATTAAACACGAACTAATCTGGAACGCTCTTATCGTGTGTTTATAATATATCTTGTGTGTTCCCCTACATGCTATAATTATTATTAAATATAAAATTATGATTATTATGATTGAAATTAAAAAAAATCCATATCATTAAAACTGACTATTTTCAAGCAGTAATTCGATCCTCTGTTAAAATAGTGGAAGCGAATATAAAAAAGAAGTCTGCTATGAAATAGGATTGATGTTAGGTTTAATTTGATATCCTTATCAAATTTAGAAATAAAAATATTTTTAGATGTCTCTCTCAACTTTTTACGCATAAAAAAGTGAATTTTAAAAATAAAAACAAAATTACTTCGGTGAATCGGGTGGACAATAGAGAAACCATTAGAGATAAAAAGGACTAAAAACTAACAATGGAATTTGGAGATGTTTTTAGATAATTTTAGAACGCATCTATTGAAGGTGCTATTTTTAATACTGTACTATATGTATTCAGAAATTGGCAACATACGTCATTTACAAGTAGATTTAGATCCCTGGCGAATGCAATAACAAAATAAAACATTTCTCCAACCACGGATTATAAGTTAGAATGTATCACTATTTAATTAGATAGTCCCTAAAACTTAAAAAAAAATTAAACAATTAACTTCTGAAGAAGCTGTTTACCAAATTCTTATGGTCAAGTTTTCATCATAAGAAATTTGATGGAGATGAACTTGGGGGAAATTAAATTCGTTACAATACCATAAATATTTAAAAAAGGATACATTCCAAAATTATTATCATAATCATCCTGTTACGTATTTATATATTAGTAATTTAAAATAAGTTTCAAAAACAATAAAAAGACAAAACAAAAATCACATCAATCTTAGACAAAGGGTGATCGAAGATTAATCTATTATAGTAAAATTTATACAGCTTTAAATCAAACCGATATAGTGCATGCTGATGCACACCCAAATGCATCACACTGCACCGACCGCCTGAAAATACGCGAGACGAGCGATATCCTTTTTAATAAATCAAGATAATAGTTTTGTCCCGCGTCCCACGCAGACGCTGCGCAAACAGAATTCAATACGATGAACGGAAATCCTATTAAAAGTGCTTCACTGCATTCGTTAATTAAGAAATTCTTCGAGTAAGATGGGCGGCGAACTCGAAATCAGTTTAATGGGGGCGGTTTGGTAATCAAAGTTAGCTATTTTCTGAACTAATTTGAAAACTACTTGCGAATAGATGCGGACAAGCGGCTTGCACAAGTTTATGACCAATATTAGATAGGATAGATCAAGGACATTGGCGACACGTTTCGATATTGAGTAGGGAAATTGTCTATTATATTCTAATTTATACAAGTAATAATAATTGGTTTAAAATGGATATATTTAGTTTCATAATTTCGAAATAAAGCTACATAATTATTTTAATCAATAATTAACCAGTATTGCGATAATTACAGTTAAATATATTTCCAATACAACGTTTACTGGCTTAACTTTTAAATGAATACATCAATTTGGATGTATTTTATTGCATTTTGTAAAAAAATACGTAATGATTAATATACGTATATAGAAGCAGTAAAAGGTAAAAAAATGATTTTGTAAAGATGATGCAAAGAAAAATTAAAAAGGTAAGCAAAGAAAAATTAACAAATAATCCTATTTGAGCTACCTGAGCTTCAATATTTGACTTACAATGATCCAAAATACTCATACATACATTTGTTTAATATTTAAAATACAATGATCAAAAATATTTCCTAATGTTTTTGACGTCTTCCTGTTTTAATTTCCCTGACCGAATTACTAGTCTGGAACTAAATGATGGCTCATGACCTTATATTATTGATTGAAAAATCAAAATTACAAAATTAAAATTACTATTTATTTTGTAGATTTGTGATAGCCCTAGACGAATACATGATTTTGCATAGATTCCAAAATATGGAAAGTCAATGAAAACCAACCTATATTTTTGAAATTTATGATTTTACGGTTTAATAAAACGAAAATTACAAAAAAAATTGAAAGTGCAAAAGCGTCAATTCAGAACAACCCCTCATTAATATTAAGAACTTTTCCACTAGGTGAAAGCTCTATGACTCCGAAAAGGCAACAAACTCTTACTCACATTCGTTTGTTTATAACACAAACACACCGAGAATATGGCAACGCAGACTGCGCTAAGGTGAATTAGTACCAACTAGCATTACAGTAACCTACAAGCCAACACTCATCATCATTAAGCCGCCATAGGCAATAACACGACTCCCTCCAGCAACGAGGCCGTCTACCAACAGACGTCGTTAACTCGAGCGGCGTGCCGAATGGGCGATGAATGACCACAGCGCCGTCGGCGACCACACGCAGCGTGTGTGCCTGGCTTTGTGCTATCTTCGCTTAGATTTAATAGTTCTTTATTCACTCTAGAATTTTCCTTCAATGTCGTAAACTAAATGTACGTGGATGTATTATTGAGCTTTTATTCACTGATAAATCGTAATAAACTTCGTGAAAGTACCATAAAAATGCTTACAACCTATGTAACAATTGGAGTAAGCTATTTGACGTAGAGACATATTTAAATTTTTATTAACCACTAACGATTATGCTTCTAGTCGCGATAAATTACACGAAAGAGGCATTTGTATATTATATTAGATGTACCTAAGGATACGCTGCTTAATATAGTAACTAATTTGACGAATAAACCATTCCAAGAAAAATGACAAAATGCGTCCAGAAATGGCCAAAAAGTAAAATTTTAGTCATCTATATCTCTTGAAAGTGTCGATGCAAATTAAGTGAAATAATTATACTTAAACAATTCAATAAATTGTTCACACCTAGAATTTTTATAGATTTTTCCAAATTATTATCGTAAAATTAGAGATATAAAGAATACAAAGCAAATCACTTTGAAACTCAATTATGATCAACGTAAATTAATTGGAATACCTTTAGTACAATTCCAGTGAAATTTTAATTAATTGAAATATTTCAGATTCTTAAAATCCATCTTTGAAAGGGACACATTGGAAAATACTTTGAAACTTAATATTTGGCATATCGGACTTAAAAACAAAAAAAAATTAAAGAAAGCTTCAATTTCATTCTACAATACATTTACACTTTACTAGATAAGGTGTGCAAAAAAAATATTATGTATATATATATATATATATATATATATATATATATATATATATATATATGTATATATATATATATATATACACATAGATACATTTAATAAAAGTCTTTTTCGATTTTTTTCTGTTCGTGTGCGACTCCGTTTATTTGTTCGCGCATCACGCAATAACAACTCAAGGGATTTCGATTAAGTTTGCCTGGTGAATTCTTTTGGATCTGGATTAATGTAGAGATTGTATTTCATCGCAAACGATCAACTAAAAAGAAGATGCGGCAGTTATTTACAATTACTTTAATTTTAAATTTACAATTACCTTCTAATTTTAAATTTACAATTACCTTACTATCCAATATTTTCCAAAGTTGACGCGAACAAGTCGCAGGCACCACTAATTTTGGAAAATTTTGTCTTTTTTATCAATAACTTAACAATTTCATTCTTTCAATGAAACCCTTCACGAATTTTTTGAAGCTATACAAAACTCATAAAACTTAGTACATTTTCGTTATACCACCATAATTTCAATTTTACATCAAATGACATAGGATAAATTTTAAAAGTTTGAATGTTCTTATTTACGTCACAAAATACAGTGGAATTACTTGCATGGGCAAGTTTTAACTATTTGCCTATTTCGCAGCGATTCATAGCAATTCGAATCATACCTATCATGAGAAGGACCGTTGAAATCCTTAACGCAATTAGCCGGAATAAGCCGGCTTAAAGTATTCACGACAGACATCCAGCGCTCTGCTGCAAAGTGTTTTGTGATCCTGGCGCTTGGGCGGCGACAATTCTTCATTGTCACTCGTCAGGATTAATTGCTCGTTTATTTATTTCTTATTCGAAATATGTGTATGTACATATTTATATATTTATTGTTGATATAAGTCCATTAATAAGGGCTGCGTTTGAATAGGATGATTGATTGTTTGCTTTACTCGCTGTCGTGCCTTGAGCCTGACGAGATTATTTTTTTATATGGCACTCAGAATGATTTTATAAGAGATGTGCACAGGGGATTGAGCTTTTTAATAATGGTGTTCCGGATAAACATAATTTTAGTTCCAGAATCTGAAAGCTTTTTATGATACATTATTTACATAAATTTAATTTTCTTTTTAATTTGATATAATATCAGTACCCCATCGTGATTATGTTCACACATATTATTGTAACTGCTTGGATTTTACATTGTAACTGCTTGAATGGTACGTGGGTTAATCACAAAAGTAATATTGGGGCAAAACATATTATGAATGGATATTTGGAATATCGTCTTAAGCGGTTATACAAAAAATTATTTAAAAGGATTAGTTTTGCACTATATAAATCTATAGATCCAATGTTGTATACAGATTATACAGCTTTATCATATGGAGTTGACATAAAAACTAAGATAAGATCCTATGGTAACTTCTCGGTTTTTAAATTTCTACTTATAACAATTCAGGAGAACTGTGCTCCTATGAAATTTAAATTAATCAATAAAAATAAGCATTTTACACCATTGCATTCTTCTTTTTTTTATTCATGCCCAATATAATATGTTACAATACAATCATCATGGACCTATATGTATTAAAATTCTTATACGTGTATAGATCAGTCTAAATTGTATCACACTATAATTTGAAACAATAAAATAATGTAAGTTATAAAAAAGTTGCCAAATCATTTTATTTTCAAATATAATTGTTTAGTTATGATATATATAGTAATATTTATTTAATAATACATTAATAATAAACACGTTTATTATAATAAATACCTACTAAGGATGTTTACGAAGGAAATCAATTAAAAAAAATCCAAAACTAAATTTTCATGCCTTCCAAAATCCCCGAACCTCGAACATCAATAAGTTCCAAGAACCAATCTTAGCGTAAAAAGCTCAGTTACCCCGAATAATAAAGGCGTTAGGTATCTACATAAAATATTTATGAACGAATATAACATTTTATTATTGTAGTTTATGTTGATGATCATTCATTCCTCTCTTACCGCGATCGCGAATGGGAGAGCTATCGAAACAAATACGCAGTGAAAATGAATTGTTGGGAGGATAAAATGAAGGTTTTTTATCCTGTAGGACGACAGCCTTTCGTTTATATCATTTCTTTCCATTGGCTTAGATAACTTATATTTTATTTGTTTGATTTTACGTCTATACGGGATTTATATCTAAGTGACGAATTTAGAGCTATAAAAAAGTGATATTAAATCTATATGTATAAATTCAGTCGTAAAATGATCTAGACCGATAAATAATAAAATTAAAGAAAAGTTATAGCTAATTCTGTCTCTTCTCTAGCTTAGAATTATATTAAAAGTCGGGCCGTAAAACTACTCAAATTACGTTTTTATATCGCAGATTATCAGCGCATCGATACTGACGTGGTCATTTTTCAATGTGGCGGTAGACCCTATTTCGGTCCATATTCTTCTTTCTGTCGTTGGATGACATATACTAGAGTTTCTGTACGTTCTCAGACAATACTTAATATTAGTTATACTATTCATTCATTCTGCAAACAGTAAATATACATCATCCAATTTATCCAAAGTCTTACACGATGGTATTGCTAAAGAAAGAAAACAACATGTGTCACCGATTATCGTAACTTAATTTTTTATCTTAATTTTTCACCACAATTACTACTCTACATTTGCAATAGAAAGCATTTATACATCATTCGTTCTTACCTGAAATACGAAATGCACGTCTTGTTTAATGCTGACGTCGTTTTGGTAAATGAAAATACTGATGAGCCAATAGGCTTTAATAATTATGTATCGCAGCAAACCGCCAAAATTGACATTATTTTAATTATGTTTACAAAATTCCATAGTTTATGATGCACTATCGGTGTTCGCTAACTATATTCCTCACTTAATAAATTTTACTGAGATGATATCAAATTTAGGTAAAGTATTAAATGGTTAAAAAGCTTTATTAAAATTTTTGGTTTTAAAAAAGATGTTTGCGACAAATATTTATTAGTTATCAGCAATTTGTTCTAGTTAAACCAGAATTGAATATACTGATATAAATTATTGATAGTCCGACCCCGCATACTCTAAAAATACTTTCCTTATTATATGATTGGAAATTATGAGACCGTATTAAAATTATAAATATAAATTCACTCATTCGATCAGAATATTCTTTGCTGCTTTCAATAACAAGTTCATCGTTTCACTCATTAAAGGAAATTGGATGCCGTTTAAGGCCTCATGATCAATTCATTTCCAGCTGCTGCAACAAAAGTATAGTTTTTCTTTTATCTGAAATAATGTTAAAGAAGCTATTGTCTTAGAAATTTGTCGAGTCTCATATAAGCACTATCATTACGTCGCTTTAAATACAGATATTATTATTCCAGAATTTTGATAAATCACATTATACTAAAGATAAAGATGACTTTTACAATTTATTTACCTGTACTGATTTTATCGGTGTACTTTATATTTTGCTGTAAAATTAGGATAAATTTTATTTTTCCCCTTATTTTAAATTATATCTGAAATTATATCTGAAAAGAAAAACACCACAGTTCCATAATTGATTGGTATATATAAACGTTTTTGAAAATAATTTTTCGTGCTTGATTCTTGTATCCAAAAATTTGAAGAAATAAATTTGGAAATATAAGATAACAGGAAAATATCTTGTCCATTATCGTTTGGTTGAAAAAATCAATATTTGATATGTAATTTTGAGATAAAAAAGAGAAGAAAATATGTAATAAATATAACTTATTTACAAGTTTACTAATTCGACATACCATATTTGATTCCGCATACAAATTTATCGACATATAGCAAGTAGGAGATGCTTTATCCAGGTTACCAAGTATTAACTGCCTTCGTTAAACTCATGAATAAGAATGATTATGAGTGCTTTTTCCAGTTTTCGATAAGATTTTTAGTGAATGTTAGCCTTGGATAATATTGGGAGTTTATTTAAAAAACTGTTGAATTACATTAACCTATTCCGTTGTATTACAGTTATAATGTACGTAACAAGGTGTATGCCAACACCAAGTGCTTTATACTTACTACATTTTCACGTTCTATAAAAACGTAAAGACGGTAAATTTAAGAATTTAATTCTCTATTAATATGACTTATACACGAATATCCTTTTCTTTGTTCCAGGTATGTTGCAACATTAATTTGTTTCACCACAATCTTGTTCATCACGATTTTGCTTTATTCATCACAAAGCCACACGCTGAACTATTTTATTGAAATCGGTTAGTAGCAAATTTCTAGCAATATATTCTTTTTCTAAACTCTTATGATTAAATTCGGGAAACCATAAAACATTTGAATATTTTAATGCTTTCTCAATTAAATATGAAAAATTGTATGGTATTGTATTTTATTGTAGAGAATAAAGTCACTGATACGATAATAAATGCGATGTAAAAATATATCGTCATATAAAAAGCAAATTGCTTATGACATTTTGCAAACTTTACAAGAATACGATTTAAAGTATACAATTGGCAAAAATGTGTAATATTATAAATAATGTAAATAGACAAATGCTTCTTTTGTCAAAACCTGACGTACAGATTTTTTTAACTTCTGCTGTAAAATTTGCAAAATATCGCTTAAACCAATTTTACCTTTCACCTGCCGTTATGACGGTGCATTTTAACCTTTAAATTATTCATATCGTCATTCGTGGATCAAGAATTTTAACTAAAGGAAGCGGAATAAAATTAAATTGTAGGAAATTGTATGCTCAATGAAGTTGTTAATAATGGAAGAGTATTTATTATTGCAATTCCTTCATATGATTGAAGCAAGTTAAGATCTGTAGACATTATGTTTATAATAGCATGATGCTGTAACTAAATAAAATGTTATATTTGATCAATGTCTGAAAACAGAACTATAGATTAAAAAATCGAAATAAACATCTAAACATTCTAACGAAATTTGATATCATCTGAATATCTTCAAAATTGTGTACTCTTTAACCAGAGCCCGTCTCTATGAAACAATCTTATTACTATCGGGCGATTTCGAACTGTTGCTGACCAAATTAGAATGCCTCCAATATTCTAAATTTTGGATAACACGGATATGATAAGAGATCCAATTTTCAGTTGAAGGCAGTGTAACGGCATTCCTGGTAATTGCAAAGAGTTTAAAAATTATGTAGGAACATTTTCTTCAATCATATCGATCGATTTGTGTATTCCCTCTTCCCCGGGAATTTTCTTTTGAACATCAAAGTTGATATCGTCGACAAGATAAATTTGGTCGATAAATTCGTTTTCAGTAGTGGTTATGTTGTAGAAATCACTGTTGAGTTCAATGAGGCCGGTCGTCTAGTCAGTGGAATGTGCCTTCGCCTACTTGTAAAAGTTTTTGAGCAAAATGTGCTGTTGTTTCGGCTTTCGATTTCAATTTTAACTCTCATATTTTTTGTTAGTGGCAGTATTTGTATATGTGACCAAAGATGTGATTTTTTGAAGCATGCATTGATTTCGTCTGCTGGTGTTGACTTGGGGATAACTGGAAGTGTTTGTCGAAAATCTCCTGAGAGTATGAGTAGAGCCCCTCCCATCACTTCCTCTAAAGTCTGATAATGTTCTGTCCATGGCTTTGAGTGATTTTTTTATGTGCCATTGTGCACTCGCCCTAGAAGATTATTTTAGCTTGTTTTAGAAATTCACCCCGTTCAAATGCTCTTGAGATTTTACATACGGACGATGCTAGTGCAAGTGCAATGTGTAGTTTAGCACGTATTTCCGCCAGCAATAGATTTATTACAAATGTTATTCCGTTGTAAATTTTTTTAATGTCATTGAGGAGTAGTTTCTTGTGAGCAATATATTGAAGTAGTTCGTTGAGGTTGTAGCTTTTTCCCTTTGTATTTTCCAAGTTTAGCACACTAAAAGCATCTTATCGTGGTGCTGGTATTCCATATTGTACTAAGGTCGTTTTTTTTACATTTATCTTCTAGACGATTGAGTGTTTAATTAAAGATATCGTCATTAAATTCGATTTCCAGTTCTGGATGAGCTTGTCGGATTTGGTACAGTATGTCATCATACTCTCTGTGAAGGAGTCCCATAGATGTTTTGGATTCGATGGGTTACATGTTATTAGTATTATGGCGAATAGGTCTCTGATTTGTTAAGCTGAAGCTGTGAGTGATGCTTCTTGTAGTGTTAATTCCCAGTGGTTGTCGTTTTTCAGTAATCTTAAGCGTTGGCATGCTTCTCTATACGTCTGGCATAGGTAACCGTACGTGTAGCAACATCCAGAGATAGGAACATTCGGTGTTGTTAGGATGTAAGGTGTATACTCAACTGGAATTCTTTGTTTTCGTCGTTGAAAGATTTCTCTTGTTGTGTTCCACGGTAGGGACGTCGACATACAGTAATATTTTTGCGAATGGATCTGTTTGGCACAGTTGGAAAAAGCTGTTAATGTTGTATTCTTAGGTGGTTCGCTTGCCATTTTTCTGGCGGTGTCTTTTGTGAAATAAACTCTCTATCCATTCTCCAAATGTACTGCTAAATATTGCACATTTAGTTCGTATTCGTGTATGAGAAAACCGAAAATCTGCCACGCCGCTTGGTTACTGTTGATGTATCTTTCCATTTGGTACATGAGGATCTCGTTTCTGTTCTGTTATTCGCTTTCTTTGGCTATTTGAAATACTGCCTATCACTGCTTTTGTTTACATACTTACAGTCATATTTGATGGATTTCACTGAATTGCAGTATTCTACGATTATGTGTGCTTGGGACATTTTCGAAAGTAGTGGGTCATATGGTACTACCCATTGATTATCTATTTCCAGTTCGTCTCTGCCTCGCATTCGTGTTTTTGCTGTAAAGCCATCTTTTTGTGTGGTTATCTTCTGTATTTAGGATAGCTATCATCTTCGATTTATGTGTCGGCCAAGTGTGGTTTTTGGTTATTTTTTTGTACATTTTCAATCACTCATACGTGGCGAATTGGGATTTAATGTCCCGAATGGTCCGTGAATCATGTTTTTTACAGCTATGTCGTACAGCTCCAGATTTTCTTGTCGCGTCAGCTTGGATGATTCAGCTCGAATGATTTTGTCAATATCCGTGGGATGAAGTGTAGCCATGTGAGACTATGTGCATGAGACAGTCCTCGTTTTTACCATTGAATTGTGTACATCCAGCAATTAACGGTTCCAAAGATGTAGTATTTTGTAACGACGTCAAGAAATCTCATTTGTTTCAGTCGGAAAACACGGGCTACTATATCGTGTCGATCCATAGCGGGTTGTCCGTATTTTAGTTGTTCTTTGATTTCTGTCTACGGTGAGTTGCATGTAAATGTTATGAAGAGGTCAGATAGTCCATATTTTCTTACGTAGGTTACGGCATCTTGAGTATATTCGTGCATGTGTCTTGGACGTCCTATGTAAGATGAGGGTGAGATTACCATTATTGCAATGTCATCAATGTTTTCATCATTTATGATTATGTCTCGAAGGTGAGTGTATTCTTTCGCGCATAGATTCTTCTGTTTCAGTCTTATATAAAGCATCCGTTCCGCTTCTTTTTTTTGCATACATATCTACCAGGAATTGTTATAATAAACGGCGAGTATTGAGAATGTGTTTGTATGTTTCAATGTCTCTGATTATTAAGTGGTAAGCAGAGAACTCCATGGAAGTGACTTTTTCGTTTGTTTCTACATCTATTTCAGGTTAGATTTGTTTCACACTAAAATTATATCTGTCCTCTCCCTGCAGAAATGTCAATGAATATCGGATGGCATCATATGAATGATGTGTCTCTGCAATGCATTGTAGTCCTTCTCTTCTTCGTTGTACAATTATGGCACGGCTTGTGTTTTCATTGTCCACAATTACGATGGCGACTTCGTCTATCTGAGGTGCATTAAGTCGACGTTCATGTTCTCCACGTGGTCTCTTGTCGGCTCGAATTATAACTTTATAGTCGACAGAAATCATTCGGTCTAGGGAATAGGTGAATAAGTTGATTGTATTTGTGTACGATCCTCTGCACATCTTGGATTATTTCTAGTCTAATCCCCTGATATTTTGTGCATCGTTGATAAAATTCCATTTCTTCATTTCCGATGAAATATACTTGCAGAAATTTATAGTCTTCGTTGGGTAGTGGTAGTAATGATCCCATTTTGTGATAGATTTGTCCTTGGATGGAAAAAACATAACCGATTTCATCTCTGTTAGTGTTGATCAAAGTGACACCAAAAGAAGTAATTTTGAAGCAGGCATT
The DNA here is from genome assembly GCA_039881145.1 of Druceiella hillmani. NCBI lineage: Eukaryota > Metazoa > Arthropoda > Insecta > Lepidoptera > Hepialidae > Druceiella > Druceiella hillmani. The sequence goes on along the minus strand of JAYKKI010000012.1, from coordinate 29,578,026 downwards.
GTACGCTTTTATATTTGAAGAAAGTGTTTTTATTCTGGAGTTTCCTCGGTCATATAACGTATAAATTCATGCAGAGGTGCTTCCAGTGATGTTAATCAAATTTTTTCATTCATACAACAGACTCCTAGTATTTCTCTTCTGAATTTTTTCGCGTTGCAAAATTGGCAGATGTTATCTATTTTTCCGATTACTACGTGTTAGTATTTGTTATATTCTTTCATCGGATCGTAGTGGAATCCTTCATTTGTTAGGTTGTATTGTTTACTTGTCCTCATCTGCGCATCTCGTAGGGTGATAGTTTCTGAGTGAGTAGCTTGCGTTCGCAGTCTTTTATTATAAGATTGTGGTGCAATTTTTGATTCTTCATTTCGTTCATTTCATTGTTCTTTCGTTTCTCTGATTCACACGATCGTTCGTTGGGAACGTAAACGTGCTTCGCGCTCTTTGACTGTTTCATTTTTTCACTGTTTTTTTTTTTGTTTTACCGTTTTGCTTAAAAACTGGCAAGATCTCCTTCTATTTTACGTTTGGGCATTGTATAAAATATAAATCAAAATCATTTTTTTATTAAGAAATACACTAAGTACACTTTTTGCACTTTATTTTCGATTTATATTCAGTCATTGTATCACTTTGATTACTTACACTTCACTGTTTGTTCTTATTTACTCACTGCACTTTACTGATGAGAAAATGGCCCACCTATGATGGATCTCGCTTTATATACCAATACTAATGGGTAGTCCACAAATGCAAAAAAAGCTTAGAAGGTCCATAATGTTCTAGTATATTACACAACTTTCGAGAGTATTCTAGAATTTTCCATAATGATATGGAATAATCATCTGAATGACTTTCCATAACATTCCAGAATGTTTCGGGATGTTCTCGAGTACTCTTGAATGTTCTGAACTGCCATAGAAATTTACAGAGGGCGAAACTTCCAGCGCTTAAGCACGCTCTTCAGGTAAAAAGATAAACCTTCTTCCTGGATGGGGGAATACCACACCATATAACTCCCTTGATCGTATCAGGACACATTTCTGAGTTTTAGCGGTACGCAAATTTTACACTTACTTTTATAATACATATTGATTTCTATAGTGTTAAAGTTTTTACGTAACTAAATGAGTTTAACATTATGCCAATATAACATTATGCCAATATACTTTTTTTTATAAATAATTGCAAAACTTACCCTAACCGTTTCATTTTGTATTATTTCTTTATGTTTTTACAGTTTATGAGAGTTGACATTCAACATGGAGGACAATTTGGAGTATCATATTATGGGATGTGTGTCATAAATACTTTTGAAATCAAAATTTTGAATTAGGTTTTTCTTTTGACATAATCTAAAAACATATCTAATCAATAATCACACACATAAGTAACACTTGTTTTTTTGGTAAACGATAAATTTACATAAGTTGAGCTTAGTTTAGTTATAAGTATACTTACATAAATTCTGCGGAGTATAAATCAGTGTCCGATGCGAAAAACTTTCCGAGCATCACCTCGTCAATTTTGGGAAAACTAATGCCATTTACTTTTGAAAAACCTCCTATTATCACAAAAAATTATGGGTATTTTTTATTGTCTCACAAAAAATTTCGAAATAAGTAAGAATAAATGGAAAAGTTCAGAAATTACGGAACCACGATATAAATAAAAACTTGTTAGGCAAAATGTGACATCACTCGTTCTATTTGGTGTTCGATGTCACGTGATCAATGTCTTTAATTGCACGTATTTATTTCTTAAAAATATTAAATAACCTTAAACAGTTTAGTGATTAAACTTGATTTTCGTAATACCTTCAACAACTATGCGGAATAAAAATATATGAGGATTTTACTTAGTGGCAACTACTCTATACTCCATCATGTCTCACTTCCAGATTTACACTTCTATGCTCGCACGGCATACACTCCCTATTCTGAAACACGCTGCTTATTTACTATCTACGCCACTAAAGTATGGAATAATCTTGATACCGATATCAGGAATACACCGTCAATTCAGGCTTTCAGAAGTCATCTCTAAAAATCATACCTCTTCTAATCTCCTTTACGTACTCCCTGTTTTTCGACCTATCTTATCCTATTTTTATTATTGATCATTTCCCTATTCCTACTCATATGTCAAGTTAAGCGTTTTATGGTAGTTTTTGTTTTTATTATTTTTGTAAAAAAAGTTATAAGATTTTAGATTTTTATTTTTCTCTTGTACCTATAATCTTTTGGAGCCTATCTCTCTACTAATTGTAATGTTTTTTACTAATAAAATGGAAGAGGTTATTTTTTTCATGTTAAATCCGCTATTTTTATAAATACATTAAAATTAATAAATAAACATACTCAAATATACTCATGTATAAACCAGCCAAAGAATTTAATGTGTTACATATGGAATTGTGTAAACGTAATTAATAGCATTATCACCATCAACCATATTTATTCAATTTTGAATGACCCGATACTATGTGGATAAATAAAAAAATCTAAGCAGTCCTCTGCACAATGCAATTTTGCACGGAAACATCTTATTCACCCCAAAAAATCCTTCAATAACATAAAAAACACCCCGATATCACATCCCACATTTCTCGCGAAGAAAATGAGGTGGAAAACTCATAAAAGCATCTCATGTAGCGTATCTAGTTTCATTGCTTCCGGGAAGGTATTCCCTATAAATGTATCCGGGAACGCGCACCTCCATACAAAAGAGAAATGGAATTTTGCCCCTTTTCAAGAAACGAGAGCCTGTGCTATTTCTAATAATTCAATTGAATCATAAAAGCCCAACTAATGTAGAGTTTCGAGTAATTTTTTCAAATAGTAATTGCTTACAATTTTGCTCTTCGTTTAATGTCACTTTAAGTAACCAGCTTATATTTGAATTGATCTAATGTTTTTCCTTTATTGCTAGAATTTTTTAAACTAAAACGTTCAAAGAATTGTTTATTTATAGACTTATTCGTACTATGATAGGTTAATTTTAAAGCTTGTCATATTAAAAAAATAACTTAAAGGCTTTTAGTTTTTTTTGAATGACCATTTTTGAAATGATAAGATCATTTTTCTGCAAATTTTCAATACATAAGATTTCATAAGAAGTTTCTATATGTGCGTTTAGAAGTAGGCTGACAAAATGAAGCTATCACACTTGTTTCACTTTTGTAATAAAAGTAACAGAGTAACTGTAATTTATTGGTATCTAAAAAGCAGTACAAAAAATAAAAAATCGGGACATGGAAAACGTGTTTTCAATCGTTACGGCTGTCACGTACAGAAAGTAGCTTCGCGAGCTTATGTACACTCGACATAGCCCAATGATACAGTAATTTAATATTACAGTAATTGGCCAGTGCGAATAATTTGCAAATCGCCGAATGATAATACAAATTAGTTAAACAGATTCTTTATAAATGGCGCTGGTTACAATATAAGTATTACTGTTTGAACGACTGTCGTGCATGTTAGTTAAATAAATTTTATAGAGCCTTGATACCTTTGTCAAATAACACGTAGAGAATTTTAAAAAATACGAAATTAATTTTAAATTGTTTGCTTATTTTTTGTCATAAGTGGCGAAGGTAATCTTCAAAACGGTAACTCAATCATTAGTTTTCATAAAGTATTAAGGGAGATATGGCGTACCGACAAAAAATACCTTTGAGAAATAATATATATAGACTTTTATTAGATATCATTGGCATTCTAAAAGTGATCTTTGAAAGATGAAGTGATTTTCTGGTTATCAATATTTGTCTCACACCTTATCTTGTCCCATATCTAGCTATCTTTTTATATAATTAAGTGTTTCATTTGACTGTATAAATTATTCATCAAATTACACGCATGGTGTTGTTTGGGGTCTCTGTTTTTGGTCATTTTCTATGTATCTACAGAGTATAATTTCATTGGCTTCATTTATATTATTCACTTCAATACGCGCTAAACTTTAAATTGTTATAATGTTGAAAAATTGGAACATTTAGCGTCCCGCTTAAGACTTAAGCAGGAAAGTCGTGATACCCTTCAAGTCGGGCGACCCGCGAATATCGGGGTACTTGGAAGCACTGTTTCTCACACACGTTTTTCTGCTTCTTTTTATCACTTCAATTTTATAAACAAGAAATATCATCATCATTGGGAAATTCTAAATTAATTTTTTTTTGCATTTTTAACTCTGTCAATCAAAGTTTTTACAAAATCTTCAACGTATATATATATATATATATATATATATATATATATATAATAAACAGCATATAAGAAATCGACAATTTGACGTCTATGCGCACATAGGAAAAAAAACTGCTGGACCTATTGTGGTGGAGTTTTTTTCTATATAGAGCAGCTCAAGGAACTCGAAATAATATGAAGTGTATATAATCTCGATGTATTGTTGAAAAGTATTTAAAAAAATGTATTTTTGTTTGTTTGGAATTACGCCACATAATATTCATAAGTAAATTTTAAAATATTTTTATGGTTACAATGTCCAGTGTTGAGGAAAAGAACTATAGTATAATTTATTTACAATAACTTAAAAATAATTATTATCTCACTGCCATTATATGGTTATATATTAACTGCTGTCGCTGAAAACTAGGCAAGAAAAGAGGTTCCAGAAGGCTAACCTGTGGGTAAAATACCAGTAAATAATATATCGACGTACACACTGCATCTCATTCAGATCCCCATCTGAAATATCTACTGTAAAAACTGAACTGCGATCAATGGATATGACGAACTTCATCCATAAGATTGTCTAATGAACTCTCTTTATTGGATAATGGTATATATATATATTTAGAAAAATTTCCCAGCCAATATATTTTACTGTTATGAAATTTCTTCAAAAAATTTACTTTCAAATAAAGTTCCCAAACTGTATGATTATAATTATTGCTATGACATAAAATGATGCACAGAAAAAAGGCTGATAATCCTCCAGATCGCATCTCTCGAAAATTGGACACCTACGAGATGGCCAAGGTAACAAATACTAAAAACTTTACCTCTACATACATTCAGAATTTTAGTTGCGGGACGAAAAAACTCTAATTATCATTCAATTAAATATATAACATTTTGTATATATTTGAATCAACAAAACAGTGTCTGTGACTCTGTGTACAACTTGTGTTTTATTATCCATGTGTTCTTCTTGCGAGACTTAACTTAATTTATATCTGACAAATACCTTTCACCGGGATAAAAAACATGTATTAACTTGATCGTTAAGCTGAATCACTGCGGCGTATTATTAACCTTTCCTACTCGGCATTTTCTGAATGAATGTCAGGAACTAAATTTCAAATCTCTTAGACAATATTTCATCAAGAAAAATGATTAAATAGATTTTAATACAGTACACAAGTGAAATCAGGAAAAAAGCCAAACATAGACACAGTCCGACGTGTAAAGAGACAATAAAAAAAACTGATTAAAATGACTTCTACGCGATACAACTTTTTTCAAAATTATTCAATAAATAATAATAATATTGAATATATAATATTTGATTATTATAACCTTTAACTATTTAAAATTATTAAGAAAGTTGGTTTCTTTTAAAGCTATTTCCACACATGAAACTATATTAATTTGATAAATGGCGTAGAAAATACATTTAACATTAATTTAAAATTTAGATTGGTCATTCATATAATATATATATGTATATATATATATATATATATATATATATAGAATGTAATATACAGGTTAACAACTTAACAATGCAATGTATCAAACGGGAAGGTAATGAGTTTGTTTATTGTTATCAATATTGTATAGGTTACATAAAATTCGTAGCACGCTGGATTAACAGTCACAGGAAAGAGCTCGTGACGGAAGTATGGTAAACAGTTTCTATCTACTTTGTAATTCGACTGAATAAGACTAGCCGTACCAAAATAATTTATGATATACGACCTTAAACGACGCGATTCTCTTTACACCCACATCTCGTCCCAAAACACTTAACTAAAACACATTAATTGTAAGCAAAACACATTAATTCCAACAGATCACACCTCCGTGTCACACGAACATAATTAAGTACCTGTAAATACGCCTTACAATAGCATACCACCCCATAAATTAAAATAACACCAACAAGTATGAGTTTATAAATATTTAAACATTACGACAAAAAAAACTGAACTAGCAACATTTGTAACACCTACACGAATTATGATCATCTGTGTAAATAAGGCCATATCTCCTGGACTCAATTCAATGGATTTACATAAACGAGAGATGTGCTTGAATAAAGAAGAAAATATCGATAAAATTTATAAATAAACATCCAGAAATACATTTGATAAACCTCCCATAAAACTTAATTTTTAAATCATATTTTTGAATGAATTTTGGTTTTTACTATTTCGTACATCAAAAGGAAAAAAAAATATGGATTCGATAACGTGTCCGCCCATTTCCTTACCTGCCACAACTGCTTTTCTCAGAAAAGTTCGATGTAGGGACTTACAATTTGGCATATTGATAAAACATATTAACCCCAATATATCACAATATCATTATAACAATTTATATGAAAATTTCAAAAGGGTCAAATGAAGTAAACGACTTTTTTTTCAATTTCATGTGTGACTTAGGGTGTGAATTGAAAGAGCTATTTATAAATATGCCAAAACTATTTATTTTCAGAATTTTATAAAAGTAAATATTTCATTCCCTTTTTCAGATCATACATACTTTTTCTCAAAGCAGAAACTGTTTTATATTGCACTATGAGGGTATCAAAATAACTCTACCAGATAATGTGAACGTATCCTATATTTCAATATATTTATAAATTTGTTTAGGAAATCGCTCTGGCTTAGGATTTTTGAGGAATCAAAATGTCCTTCTGTGAATCTTCAGATCCTCTGTGCTTTAATTGCCGTAACTCAATTCCCAGTTGAAGAGAAAATCAAACACCACCCGCTTTATATATCCTACCACAGATGTTTGAGAACTTTCTATAACGTTTCAGAGATTGCTGTAAAATGGCAGGTTTATAAGTTGTCGCCTAATGGTATTATAAGTCATACAAATATTTTTCTGGTTCTTTGTTGACGTAATTCATTACATTCCACATAATAATTTAGAAATTTTTTCTCATTCATTTTGAACACAATTTTCATATTCAAGAAGAAGGTAGATGGAATGTTTCTCTTTCCATAGTCTCCTGCCAAAAAGATTTTTCTATATTTTATAACACTTTTATTATATAATAAGACTTCTTACTAATTCAACTGAACGTTAACTAAGAGTTACTAATTTAATATTGTAACCACTTTACATTCTTTCCATTTTACTCTTTCCTTTTTTAAATTATTTCTTTCTCTGTATATGACACAAAATGTCTTTAATGGAAAATGTTTTTGCTTTCTCATAGTGTTCGTTTCATTCATAACATCCTTCTACTTTCCTCTTTTAATATACGATTTTGTGGATCTTTAAAAATTCGCTTCTGATATAACTTTTGCTTCTTCTTTACTTTATAATAACCCCCATACTATACCATAATTCAAAACATACATTTGAGTTAAAATGAATTTATTAAGCTAGACCGATGTCTAAGCTAATTATAATAATATTTAACTTTAATTTGTCGACCCATTTCGACATCCCTAATTAAACGAAAGAATAATACGATAATATCATTAACATAATTATAATAGTGCTTTATTTACTTCGATGTATTACTGATCCTTTACCCACTGTATACATTCCCTTAAGACCAAGAGTTGAATAAGATCTTTGGGCTTATAGCAGTATGTTTGCAGAGATACTATTGTGAGGTGAAATTGTTGATGGAATGTGTTTTAATACGGAAACGAAAGACAATAGATCTTAATTGAAGTTGTAAATACAACATCACCTGTCGCTAGAAATAAGGTGTATTAAAACCTTTCAATAGAAAATTAACTACATATGATGTTAATAAAGAAATATTTGTATTTGCAGTCCTATTTAGGATTCGTAAGTATTCGTTTTTCGCTTTGGTGTAGCTTATGTCATGTCTCGTTTGTTTTTGATAAAAAACATGTTCTTCTAAAACCCAAAGGTGTAAAATAACAAACATAATGCGGTGTAATTTATAAAAAAATAGCTAAAAGTTATCACTTAAAGTTTGCCTCATCATAAACTCGATAAAAAAGCAATGGAAACTTACATCTGTTTTTATTGCTTTTTCACAATATTTTTCATTATAAAATCTTAACAAGTTTGACATTTTTTTGTCATAGAATACCATACATATTATTAGGCAAAAGACGACCCAATGTTTTTGCAAAATTTATGAAACGACCTAAGATCCCGCACAGCCATTTCCAACCTATCTATGAGTGCACTTAAGTCTTTCTCAAACGATAGTAGAACCATAAAATGATAAAGAGTTATGAGCAATCCGGGAAATTCCTCGAGGGTCCGTTATAGCACGATGAATCACTAAATAGTGTGGGATCTGTATATAAGCTTGATTAGGAAAACAAAGTATTCCTCCGTTATTAAAAGTGTAATTTTCTAAGAAAAATTACACTATATATAAAGCGATATTTTCGATTGAAAAGCAATTTAAAATTAATATTTCTTGGATTAGTTTTATTCAGTGCGGGCAACCTCATCATTTTACTGCTTATCCAGCTAGATATTAAAAATTACAATTCCAAGAATTCAGAAATTATTAGTACTGACGAATTGGAAGGAAAATGTTATACTTCTATGAAAAATATTGGTCTGAAATAAAAAAAATTAATAATATTAAGAAATAGAAATAAAATAAGAAAGAAACAAGAATATACAAAAATTACACATTCTTCAATTGTTCATAACAAATTCGTAACAAAAAGAAACATTCGCAATTTATACACAACACCCTTCTGGTTTAATATGCCCATTGGTCAAACTTATTTTGCATGATTGTAGCATCAGTCACTAGACCACTAACAAGCAAATGCGTTCAAATTAGGCGGAGACAATGCCCCAGCCCTAAAAAGACCTTGGTGTTAAGCTAGTACAATGAAATCGTAAAATAAGACGCCAAATTTAAATAATTATGGATTGTTTATTTTTATTTATATTGTTAAGATCGGGATCTCGGGATTATAAATTTATAATCTCAATCCCGAAACGTTCTACAATCAGTCAGGATTTCGAGATTTCTGGATCAGAAAACTTCAGAAATGGATGCGTTTCATGCTACAATCTGCCCTGTATTAGTTGAACAAAATACGGAATTATCCTATATTATCTCAAATTCTTGAGAAACTGGCGTATATCGTGAACAGAAATAACTTTATTAATTTTTATTTTTAAACTATTACACGAAAAATGTATTTACTTATCTGCCTCCAATGAATATATCAAAGATCATGAACATAAAATGTCAGCCGTATTTCAATCACAAACTTGTCTGCATTGCGGCACCCCACTGTCCAATGATAGAGATCTTCGCAATTAAATGAAACTACGTGATGTAGTATTATTTCTACTATCTTTAATTTCTTTACCACGACCTAGGTTTCGTTGTATTACAACATCTTCAGGTGGGATATTAGCAAAGAAATATCCCACCTGAAGATGTTGTAATACAACGAAACCTAGGTCGTGGTAAAGAAATTAAAGATAGTAGAAATAATACTACATCACGTAGTTTCATTTAATTGCGAATAATGAATTTCTACAAAATTAACGCCAAATATATTCAATATTCGATAGAGATCTTGTAAAGACGAGAGTGTATAAATTTACTTATAATATATTTATTTTTTTCTCCGCATATCTTTAAAATGCAATTAACTAGTTACGAGATAGACTGCAAAACATTTAATTATTTTAATTTTGAGAAAAATAATGTTAAATAAAATTGTAAAAACAAATAAACCAAAGGATTTTTTCGTGAAATCGTCGGGATAAAATCATAACAAGTGTTTTGTATTGGTATGTAATTTAATTACCAATCTTTTTAATACAATACTTACACAGAGTAATAAAACGGTGACTGTCGCTGGACGCTGTATGCCCGGTGAGCTAGCTACTAATCGCTTTGCGTAGTTTTTTCAGTTTCTCTTCGAAGTTGTTGTAGGTCTCGCGTTAGCTTGACCCTGATTTTTTTGGTTTCTTATAATCCTTTGATGCAAGCTTTCCTCTGATTTGATTTTTCTATACTTCCCAGCATATTTGCGATTCATTTGAGACCGTATCTTTAATTTTTTTGTAATTTTGCTTTTGGTACCCATTTTTACCAAAATTTCGAAGAATATTTTTCTTGTTGCACTTTGGCTCCTAGTAGCGCTCCACATATCTTCACGATGATATCAAATCAACATACTAACTAAAAGTGTTTTCACGTTACACTAATTTATAACTTTACAAAACGATAATTCGCAACAATTACACACTAATCCGATGACGTCACAGGCAAGTACTGTACGACAAACACGTAGATATATTCTTTATCCATTGTGGATTCAAACTTTATTAAAGAATTATTAGTCTCTTAGTTATTAGCAATTGAGATCTGACAATATTTTGTAATACAAAAGAGTTCGACCGTATTATTGTACTTAACAAGCGAATAGAGGTTTCACATAAAAATAACAATTATTGTTAATAAGGAAAATGTTTAAATGTAATATGCCGGTAGGAAGAGTGAAAAGTATATGAAGAAAAATAAGATACGGTTATTAAAATCGGTTAATTGAGATTTCATCTGTTAAGTCAGGTAAAGTCTTATTTTTCCAGAATACTTTTGAAAGCTTAAACAAATGGTGAAACTCTGGTTTTGAGATTCAATTAAAACCAATAAATTAGTGGCATAAATTGTGAATATTCATAAAACAACGAGAAATGTATAGGAATAAGAAGTATGCCTAGCTTTTCAGAATATAAATCAAAGCGATGGGCAGATGAGTTCGTAAATCTGGCACTGAGGTGAGAAGTTTCCTTTGGATTGAACAAAATATTACAAAGTAAGGAAAGAATATGAAGAACGTGCCGATCACGAATCACCACCCGTTTGAGCAGAGATCTAAATTCGGAAACGTGTTCATATATTTGTAGTTAATGAGTATTCTAGTCTTAGGATATCCAATTAGTCTTGTTATTTTGTTCTTTTGTTTATTTATATTTTTGTTATTTACTTATTAGTATTATTTACTTCGTTATCGATAGGGACCCGTAATTTGTTATATATAAATTACTATACTGATTTTGCATAGAGAGAAATTTTGTTCGTTTTTTTGGGCTTTGGTACCAAAATAAGTTATTTGATTGGCATGAAAATTGTATCATCGTGTACTCTATACTATGTAGATCGAAATAGAGGATATAATATGTTTTTTGTAGTATGTGGTTAATAAGCAATAATGATTTAATTAAAAGGAGTCAAAGTGTACCGAATATATTTTTGAGTGAAATTTTAAGTCTGTATGTATACTAACAAAAATCTACGAAAACATCCAACCATATATTTTGCTAATTATTACAGATTATCTGTTATGACTCGATTTCTGTTGCTTGAATCACATTTGGAGGATTGGATCACAGAATAATTTTTTATATTAAAAAAACTTAACCATTGTGGCTATATCAAAATAATGTTATATAATACTTAGTTCTAGTAAAATAGTTCTGTATTCGGGTAAAGCACCAAAATAATAAATGAACTGTTCAAAAACTGCAAGCAATTTAACCGTGAATACGTATTATTCGAAAAAGCGATTAAACAAAATGCAATGATGACCCCTTTTTACACGAGCAAAGCCGGGTACGCAATAAATAAATATACTGATAAAAATTGTACTATTTATATCCAGATATATTGTAAATGCAGTTTCATGAAAAACATTATAATATCTAAAAGACAACTTTAGGAACTAATCGTAGACCAAGAACTCACTAAATCCTATCCGTTAAATTATTAAATCTTATGTTAAAGCATATTAAGGTAAGTATATTATTAGGTTAAGTATAAATTAGGTTTAGTATATTTAATATATTTGTATAGATGTTTGTATAAAAACAAAGAAAGAAAATCCTTTCATGAATAATTTTGATATATTTTAACAGATTTGGCATTTCATTAAACAATAGACATCCGAAGAAAAGTTATTTCTGTTTTTATTTAGTTTTACTATCACGACTTAACTCTCTTTATATATATTTATGAAAATATACACTAAAAAAATATTTATTGAAATGATCATAAAACAAAAATTTGATCTATTCGTAAACTATACAAACTTAATAAACTATGCACTTTATGAAGGATATTACTACCACTGAAGTTAGTTTATGAAGATCATATCCACAACATCTTTAAGATATTTAAAATGCTTTAAGATCACAATCTCTCTCAGATTGGTTGCACTATAAAAGGCATATTTGAGATTACTTATCCTATAAGAAGCTGCCTGTCGCTCGTTGAACCAAATTCGATTTCAATACATTTCAGATAATACCAAAGACCCGGTACGTTACGAAGCTTTTTTTACTGATAGCATCCAATGCTCTTTACATCATATCTAAAGCTCGGTGGATCACACAATATTAAAAGCTTGCAGCGTGCACGGTAAGATATCAGTCTAACGGCGTACAACATGAAGTCATTGTTGTGAACGACGGTGCGCATTGGTAATTAGAGGAGCGATGGTTGCTCGGAGATAGGGCGCGCCGACTGACACTGATCCTGTTATCGTTCCGGCTTTGGTATTGCGCCCACGAGTATGACGCTAAACGTTCCTTAGGGCATACCCATACCTGATGTTCGGTGGAGAGAGCAAGAAATAATCTATTTATATTTTGATTTCAATATTATATTATGATACGTTTAACTATGCTTACGATTCGACTGTACATCTCTCTCAAATGTAATGCGTTACCTTTATATATCTCAATTTTTTATAATTGTTTCCTCTATACGTTTAGAACGATTACGTTTCATTTTAGTGTTCCATAGCCAAGCAAGAAATCTTAATAATTTTGCCATATGTATCTTTCCGTCTGTCCATCGGTATATCACAGACTATTTACGCACAGACAATTAGTGTGGACTATTAGTTAGAATAGCATGGTTTCATATATTTATAGTATATAACAAGTTAAGAAATAAAATATTTAAAAAAGTTTTCTAGGATGTCTCCACAACATGTAAAGAGTGAGTGATTTTTTCGCATACTCTACTGTATATAGTATCATTTAAGAGGTGTTTCAAAAATATTGGGACTATATCATGAATATTTTTTCTTTAAAATAGTTACTTTTATTAGAGTTACGTGTCCCCACCCACACCAACTAAACCGTTATTTTTAAATATTTCAAAAGTATTCATAACTTTTAATATGTATATATATATATATATATATATATATATATATATATATATATATATATAACGAAGTAAAGAAGAAAATTAACACAGCTAAGAATAAGTCGTTTGGTTTACGAGTAATAGTCAACCAACTTATGACATGTATTTGTGGGTAAGTAAAAAATTATAGAAACTCCATCCAAGTGACTTAAATCAATTACAAAAATATATTTATATTTTAAAATGTATATTTATTTTGCATATGAAAGATTTAGGTGCAATATATTTTAGTTGTTAAAAACTAAAATTTGTAAATAGTTAATAGAAATACTATGTATCTTTAAATATGTATTGCCTAAATATGTATAGAACCCTCGAATTGGAAATTTTATTCTTAACTGGAAGGTTTTCCAATTGATATCTTGATTTTTTTCATTTATATTGTTTTATATTAAACTCTAATATTTTATACTAGCTGTGCCTACGATTTCATTCATCTGAAATTCGTAATAAGAAATGTTATTAGAATTTTTTTCTCTCGCATGTTGCTCTTGGATATAAACTACTACCATATTAAATTTCATGTCTAAATCCGTCCATAGATTTCTCGTGACTGACAAACAAATTAACATAGAGACGGACAGACAAACATTCTAAAAACAGGTTTTCCGGCTTCTGTTAACATTCTCTATGCTAAATTTAAATATTTTTAATTCAGAAATTATATATATATATATATATATACACACACAATATTTTATTTCCATAAATTTATCAAGCTTTCTACGTATATAAATTTTAAAGCTAATGATTAAAAGATAGTTATGGAAACGAACATAATTAAATGTTATCTGTATGATAGTATATATTGTCAGCAATTTATTATAACGCTATATATTATACAATAAATGCAAAAATGAAACACGAAGTATTACGAGGAAAGAAAAAAGACGCAATCATATTCATTCTACAGGCTGAACCTATGAACTTAAAATCGCAAATGTCAGCAATACTCAATGTAACACTCCGCCACTACGATCGATCATTTCAACAAGTTTTTTTTCTTACATTAAGAAAAATTACGTCTATTTTCGTAAAAGTTTTATCAAGGTTATAATTCTTATACATATCTTTTTCTTTTTGTAATAGAACATAGTTCCTTGAAACTCAATTTGGGGCGGTCTTATTTATTTATTCATTTATTGACACACGTAAATTTATCGATACATTACAGGTAATCTATTCATAACTATAAGAAATTAATAGTTTAACAAAGTTTAAACTTTTAAATTAAACTATAACTCAAATTACACAAGGTATCGACGACACATTTCGACAAATTCGACTCATCGACGACACATTTCCACTCATCATATACAAACCACACTCTGGTGTGACCGTTATAAGGTAGCTGAGCACTTGAATACCGCGGGGAACTGAAGAGTTCTGATGTAATTTTCTTTCGTTGTGCCGCCTAATAAAAGACATCAACAAATGTGCAAATAGAACTTACCCAAGTGTTACAAGATTAAAAATGGATCTCTTAGATATAGAAAATTAAAAAATAAGCTCCTTAACAGTTTTATTTAAATCGTCATCTTGACAAAATAAATTCTGTTATTTTTTATGAAAAGACATTTTATCATAATATTTATCATAATAGTTTGTTAATATTATGCCCACGAAATTATTTGAACCAGCAAGATTAAAAAAAATACAAATTTTGCCTCTTTGTATTCTCCGAAAATAGATTAAAAGGTTAATGTCACTATGAAAAGATAAAGAATAAAATATTTTATATCTAAAGCCTACTTTAGAATTTCTGTACCAAATATTTATATTCTAAATTTAAAATGAAAAAGTACATTATTAAATAAATAATATTTAGAGATATTTTATTTTAACTTTTTCAACTCAAAATATAATACCGCAAAGTAGTCATTACTGTTCGTAAAGAAATTTCTTCCACCAACATTGAGGAAAAACACACTTTATTTGGAAATTTAAAAACAGATTTCAAAATAATCAAGAACATGAGCATTTCGTTTTTTTAAATTGTTTATACTCCTTTTCTACCATAGGCTTATAGCTCTAGCAACATTAAAAAGTACTTCCATACATCTTTGAAAGGTTCAACATGTACATATCGTTTTCTGTAGTTTAAATATTAAACTATTCTAGATAAGTTAACAGCACCTACTACTGACGGAACTATAGAAGTAAATTAATAAAGGTTTGTTTTAAAACTTATCACTGTTACTGAACAACTCTCGAATTGAGACTAAAAATTAGAAAAATCATTAACATTAATTTTACTGGAGAGAAGGGAAAGATGAAGCGATATTTTTAACGCTACAATAAGGAACACGGTGCCTGCTTGAAAATTAATCATATATCATCATTATTAATATGTTCATTATTTATTAATTCGCCTTTAGCTGAAATTTGTACAAGTAATTTCTATAGATTAATAAACTTGTACAAACCAAACTACAAACTCAGTACTTTAGTTTAAGCTCCAATCAAATTAATAAACCAATTCCAAAATCCCAATCCAACTAATCCCTAACGTCGTGTCCCGCGGGGCGTGTCTCGGCTGGAAGACCTATCAACATATTTCAAACGATCACCTCTCACCGTAGCAAACGTCCTCTGTGATTAATGCTCCGTTTAAATCATGACCGTTGTAAGCCCGTGACTGTGTTACTGTAGTCTAGTCGAGTCGATATTATTAGACGCACCCGATATGGAACGGTTCGTTGTTTGGTCTAGGCATTGTGGGTACGAAACAAAGTTTCAACGAAGGAACTTGCAGCAGATTAAAATCTAACTTTGATTGCCTTGACTTTTACCATATAATCGTTAAAATCACAAAGTGCTGAAAAAATTATGTTTAATCTATTTATATAAATAAAATTTAAAAAAAATTTTTTATCATATTTTTAATACCTTTTGTAATATCGTCGTTATATTTCAATATAAGATCTTTTTTTCTTCAAAATCACTTATAAATTTAAGACACTTCACAAGCTTAAAATTTGAAAGTAGTAGGTCTTTTAAGTAATTTTGTTTTGTACGCCGTCCGTAGTTTTTCTTGGGTACACAAGGATGAGAGCCATTATAGAAATCAGATAAAAAATTATAACAGGAGAAAAAGGATAATAATATATATATTATAGAAATTGACTTAAAAATCGGATTAGCTCTTTTTCTAAATTTTTAATCTAAATGCATAAACTAAGAAATTGATTTTACGTATTGTAACTGCATTTACTATTCAAAAATTTAAAATTGGAATTATAGAGTGCTTTGTACGTGCAGACAAAACCGATTATTAAGATCAATTAATCAATATTGTTAACTAACTTTATTTTTACCGATATTCAATTTGGAAACATAAACCCGATCACAATATCCCAAAGAAACAAACAAAATATCAAATTTTTCTTGAATTCTTAATTTAACATGTAGATTTTAGTACTAATAGATATGTAATCTTGTTCCTAATGTACTTTAACAATAAACAGTAAAAAAAACTTTATAGGTATAACTTTGAAAATAGAGAAAGAGTGCAGGAGTCACCTATTAACATTTTTTCAATGTAGTTAGCTCATCTGCATTCAGCCATTGGTCTGTTTTTTGATGTCTTGCAAGTGGCACAAGCTGACCAGTATGTCTTTTTTTAAGTCATTTACTTGAGTTTTGCTAGATTCTATTCTCCAATTTCATCACTGTGTGCTCTTCTTTCTCAATCTCTTTTTATCATTATAGTATCTTTTCATCATAGTCGTATTTCCTTTAACCAACCAATGTGTTATTAAATGTGACAATTTTTTTCAAGTAATTTATGCTAAGAGTTCCGTAAATATCAATAACATAAAAAAATAAACAGTATGTTGTATTTTATAAGTGAATCAAAAAGCTTTAACATACAACTTAATAACAACTTAAACATAATGTATATCAATGTCTACATATAAATAATGTACCTTTATTTTTTAAATATTTTATTATTCATCTGTCTAAATCAAGATGTTTAAGAATCATATATTTAAGAAAATAAATGTAAAAATAATATGGCATTGTCACGGTAATATTGAATAACTAGTAAACATGTAAATTTTAATTAAAATTGTTCAATACGTGGTATCTACAATGAGTTATAAAAGTGCATAAAAACATTCTGCCGTACATTGACAGCAACACGTGTTATGCGGCACATTACGAAAGTAACGCTGTGTTTGACCCACATATATAAAAATTAATATAAGATCTTGTCAGCTTTGTGGGACTGATCCCGGACGCCGATTAATGTTCTGTTTATTTCATGGGCCGGCATCGAGCGAGCATCTAATATGGCTAAGTAACATATTTATTAAGTTAGTAAATGTAACCGCTTATCGCTAAGATCTGGAACAAGTTTTGAGCGGACGTGAGACATGATGTTTAAGTTACATTAAGGTCACTTTTAATTGAGTGACTTTATAAAGGAAACCATGATGCAATTACGCGGTGTTTCATAAGCAGCAAGATGGAACATCTAACTTTACTTATTGATTTATTAAAATAAACGAAACAACCTCGAGTCTTCCGCGCGTGAATGTTGTCGATATGGTATTTAAAAAAATTATTCTAATTAATTGCAAAACAAATTTTGTGTTATATACACAACATATACGCTATAAATTTAGGTAATCTTTAGATGAAAGCGATGTACATACCAAATGTAAAGAGTTTTAAAATATTGCTTTATAGCTAGATATATAGTGCTTTCTATGGCATACATTTAAACCACTTTAGTCAACATCGATTTGATTTACTGAAACTCCACATATTTTACATATTATAATAGTTATAATAACGGTAGAAAGCTAGCTTTATTTTAACGAGATTACCACACGGATATGACGTTGCTGTGAATAATTAAATTATAAAAATATATTTCGAATAAAAATTTTGTTCGATTATGCAGTATTGTATAAATACGAGTACTTCATCTAAGGCTTCATAATAGCTGCATGTTGTGCAAATAATTAGATACGTTTTCAGAGTCCCATATCTCAATAGCTCTTTACATAGTTTTCAAATAACAAAGATAACCATATGAATTTGTTAATCAATGTTATTTTATTTCTATAATGTGGTCTGATTTCTTTTGGGAAATTGTAACAAATGTTTTAAGTAAAAATCGGCACAAATTAAGCAGGTTTTAATTCAAGTCCTTAATACGTGTTTTGTTGTTATATTTTGTTTATTATTATTATACTGTTGTACTCCGAACATCACAACTGTTTGTCATTTGCTTTACGAAGAACTCATCATTGGAGCTAACATGATTATCCACTGCAGAAGCATACAATTATTATTATAAATTTTATAACTGATCAACATTAATTATTATTATAACAATTGCACGCTTTTGCATATTAAAGTCAAATCTTGTAATTAAAATAAATCAAATTTATTTTCATAAAATATAAAAGGACTCAGATGAAGCTAATGACCCGTTTAAGCATAACGAAACACTGAAAACTGCCTAACGAAGAATAGTTGAAGAGTTTAGGCTTTCACATTTAATATTATGGAACATGTTACATGTATCTCCGCGTATATAATTTTGTTTTAATTTATAACTAATAATCGCCCGGTGTCCAAAATTCGATGTTATGTACTTTGTTGAAAACATTAATAGGTAGGCGGGAGTAAGTCAATTCAGATTGCTGCTAAAACTTTTCTTTTGCAAAAGGCGTATGTTAAGCAAACTGTACTTCACTATTATAGAATACACATATATTTATTATACAAAATATCAAATAAACGCTTTTTTGCCTTGACATACACTCCACAGACTATACAAAAAGTAACATTTGAAAACACACAAAATTCACACCACGACACTCGTTCAGTTAATCTGATATTTTAAAATTCTTTGGCGACATTCTTTACTCTGTGCGACTATTTGACCACAGATTATTATGTGTTTGACATTGACAGTATGAACGTAAACAATTAATCTTTTAAGGTGTTTGTAATGTATAATTTAATGTATTTGTAACACATATTATATATAACTTGTAGCATTCTGCACTCCTTCTCCATATAAACTTTATTTATATCAAATCCCATAAACCTTCCTGCGCGCAATATGCTTAAAAATTGATACAAAGTACCTCCTCTTCACGTATTAACATAGATAATAGCTAAGAGAATATTAATCAATCACATCAACAACAAATTTTTCTCTAGAAGCAGAAATTAAAAGCCAATCAATAAATATCGCTTAGACACAAAATAAAACTCTCTCTTTTTCTCTCTCTCTCTCATAACTTTCTAACTTACCTACGCAACCAAACTTAGTAATAATATTTATGTTCGAGGCCTGGAATGATACTACAGCATCATTCCAGACTTCGGTTTTAGAGATTTTTTGGGAAAAGTAATAAAACTGGACTATGCAAAATATTTCGTCTTCATCATGTACGGAAAGATTAGCTAAGAAGAAGAAGGGAATAAAAAGAAGGAGCTTGTAAATGATCTACAAGTCGATCACTATATAAGAGCATGCGAGTACACTAGCCGAGCGTACTGGCCGTCCGCGTCCACGTCGCGTGCACCAAATAAATCATCCGGCGGCCAGTTCCTGTATTGTTCGAGCGCGGGCGATGGTAAATGAACTCGAAGGAAGTTCATTTATCAAACGGGGGTCGGGACTGGGCTAGACCGCGCGAGGAATGAGCGGCGGCTAGATTAGAGAAGTAGATGATTAGATGAAAAGTAGGTCACAGATTTGGGATGCCGGAAATGGAATATGCTCCCGAAATGACTATGAATGGAAGCAGCAGACATGCAAAATCGAGTAAGTAATAGTAGAGTATAATCTCCGAAAAATAATTACTATCTGGAGGCGGGTACCTTTTAGATTAAATAATATATTTAATATATTACGATGGTTAAGACAATTGATATCAAAATATCTGAGATTTCAATGACTAAAATTTATAATGGATTATGATGAGGTGATGAATCTCAATGCTTTAGAGAAAATATTTTTAAATTTTAAAATTCTTTTAAGCAGAAAATGAAAATTTGAATTTTTTTTGGAATAAAAAATATCTACCGGCGAAATTTTTATAACGAAACTTATATTCTTTAAATTTGTTAGTATAATAAAACAGTAATTTAAACAAATAAATGAGCTCGAGTGACTTTTACGCTCGGTTGAAGTAAAACTTCTTTGACGCATGTACCAGGTATTATGTGGTGGATGGTGTAGTTATTTTACAAAATATCAACTATCAATAGCAAATATCTTGAATCAGAGTTGATTTACTACCATCCGTTAAGGAATTATATTGTTCATCTCTAAAACTCGTCCTCAGGCCTTGACCTGGTCGATGGTGTAGTTATTTTGCAAAGTAACTGCTACCAGCAGCAAATATCTTGAATCGCTGTTGATTTTAGACCATCCGTTAAGGAGTTACGTTGTTCATCTCCAGAACTTTCATCAGACCTTGACCTGGTCGATGGTGTAGATTTTGCAAAGAAACAACTATCAGTTACAAATATCTTGAATTACGATTGATTTACTACCATCCGTTAAGGAGTTCCATTGTTCGTCTCCACTACTCAACATCAAACCCTGACTGGATTAATGGTGAAATTATTTTATAAAGTGACAACTCTCAGTAATCAATATCTTTAATCATGATTTATTTACTACCATCCGTTAAGGAGTTCCATTGTTCATCTCCAAAACTCATCATCAGACCCAGACCTGGTCGATAGTGAAGTTATTTTGCAAAGTAACTATCAGTAGCAAATATTTTGAAAAACATTTGACTTTCTATCAGCCGTTAAGGAGTTACATTGTTTATCTCCAGAGCTCATCATCAGACCCGTCCTGGTGGATTGTGATTTTTTTTTGCAAAGTAACAACTATCGGCAGTATATTCCACTTTACTTTGAAACTGAATGTTTCACAATTGGGGTTTAAAAAGGAAAATATTACACTCAATGGGTGGAATATCAATAGACAGAAGAGTTTAATTGTTTTTTCTTATTTTGCTGTCTATTAATTGAGATCTCCATCTGCAGCATCAAATTGCAAATTTAATCTACTTTCATAAAACTAAATATATAGAAACTATGGGGCTGTCACAAACGGGCGTATGAGCAAACATAACCAAATATATGGGTTCGCTATATAGCTCTAAAAACGACAGTTGCTTCGATTATGGTAACCCTATAAATACTGTAAATTGTAAAATAAATTTAAACATTAACGACATTTTAACATGATTTTTAAGTCAACTCAATATACTTTGTATAACAGAATCATAAAAATACTAACCTCAAATTAGTGAATAAAAATAAAGTTCAGTGCTAAGGAACATTTTGTCTCCTTTCTTCTTATATCACACAAAAATAAAAAAGTAAGTAATTTGTTTAGTAACTCCTAACGTATCGTTAAAACGGCGAAATATTTTTTTTAATATTTATACCATTATTGAGTATAATTTGTCAGAAATCAATCAGGGGACACCAATAAAATAGTCCATACCTAATGAAGTTAGTTTATTATTCAGTGTTATTTATTCTTCTACAGAAATACTATAAACATAGCTACACTATTATTATGTTTTAGCCAAGAAATTCTTATAAAACGTCGTAATCATAAATTATTTTTTCAGCAACGTTACCCATTCACACGTGGCAATTTAAAAATGAACCATTTGGGTTTAATTATAAAAAAGCGGAAAACTATTTCAATTTCGCCGCAAGACCAAATCCCCATCGCACGAATTTTTCCACTATAACTCATGATTACAAAAAACTTACAAAAATTTATTTTTGTTCTGCTTGTCTTTCACAGTCCCCTTTTTTCATATTTCATGGTTCACAAGATTCAACCCAAAGATTTTAATTAATAAATTGTCTTCTCCAGATCTGGTCTAGGTATCACCAGATTAGGTTCTAAATTAAGCCATTTTCCAAATTTATCCTAAAAGTTTTTAGTTTTAGTGACATTGGAACTGTATAAAACTAACAAAAATATATACTAAGATTATTAAATATGGATGAAACTTTATTTTCTTTTTACACTAAAATTATCTCAGTATATATATGTCATAATTTTCAATTCAATAGTATTCTTTTCTATATATTTACTTGTCACTCAGAAGTTTAAGCAGTTTCGTTTAGGCCTGATACCTAATATACAAGTCTTTATAAATATCCCCTAATTATTTTAGCTCCTAACATAGTCCTATTGAAATTAAGGAATAAATATACTTTAATAACCACCTAATAACACCATTTTTACCAGCCTCGTCTGTTATGTACATATATGCAATTAAAATATTTGATAAAGCTTCATATAATTAAATTCTCGATGAAAAAAGACGTAAATTTTTTTTAATTAAAAAATATTATTTTCTGCTATTAAACTATATTATATTTCTACTATACCAAATCGAAAATTACATGAAATTAACGCATCCTTCTAATAACTTAAAATATTCAGACATATCTTGATGACTAAAATTTTGTATGACAAGTATTTTTTGTCACTGCTCCAAACGTTTATTTAAATTAATATTAATGAAAAAAATTGTTTGATCAATGAATTTCATACCAAGTATTTAAGTAAACAGCACTCTATATGACTTTTCTTTTTTCACTGAGTTTTTCAAAGTAATTCAAAAGCATTATTAATAATTTTATAACAAACTTAATTACGTTTATTAAATGAAAAATATAACTGGTAAATTACAATGCGCCCCAATTTTATTCTTTGAAAAAGTACAAGCTATACTCTATTCAAATTCATTTTTGTTATATTATTGCTTATGCCGCAAAGCCATAAATTTAATTTGGCTCGGACAATAACGAATTTCACCATTAAAACAAGAGTCATCTCAATATATTGTACCTTTTTAATTTCAATTAAGTCCATTCTTTTTTTCATTCATTCGTATTTCTCTGCCGTACAATGTGTACAATATAAATCGAAATAAAAATGTGACAAATTAATTACTATTGCGATTGCTTTTTACCCCCTTACAGTCTAACTTTATACTCACTTTTATTATTGATTTCGTATTGGTAATGAGTAAATAGTTGACTTACATATTTGCAAATTGTGTTTATAAAAGCATCAAAATACCAATTATTTAAATACCTTAATTATGTAAATTATAAAAATGTGACAAATTAATTACCATTGCGATTGCTTTTTACCCCCTTACAGTCTAACTTTATACTCACTTTTATTATTGATTTCGTATTGGTAATGAGTAAATAGTTGACTTACATATTTGCAAATTGTGTTTATAAAAGCATCAAAATACCAATTATTTAAATACCTTAATTATGTAAATTATAAAAATGTGACAAATTAATTACTATTGCGATTGCTTTTTACCCCCTTACAGTCTAACTTTATACTCACTTTTATTATTGATTTCGTAGGGGTAATGAGTAAATAGTTGACTTATGCATTTGCAAATTGTGTTTATAAAAGCATCAAAATACCGACTATACCTTAATTTTGTAAATTAATATAATCTAGTTTACTGACAATCATAAACAATAAACTGTCTACGCGGAAATAAGCATTATTTCAATTTATAGATTTCAAAGTAATTTGTTGTCTTTGATATTTTTTTCAAATACTCGTGGATCTGGTATCGCGTTATGGTACAATATGACTCTTGGGTTCGTTACCATAGTGAAAACTAAAAAATAATTTATTTTCGAGAATATTTAAATTTTGTATAGACCGTATTAAGAAATTTTGGTAATGTCATTTCTTTTTCTGGTTTTTGTAATTGCAGGTAAGTGAACAATTAGATAATGTAAGTGTTGTTATGTAAATTTCTCGTAATTTTGACCTGTTTAATTTAAGCTGAAAGGGTTTGTTTAGGACCTAGATATATCTATAGTATTTTCGAATTTTCAATGATTACTTTCATTTGTATTACTACGTCTATGTTTAATGGTTCGATGAATTTATAAACAATCAATCAATAAATTAAATGGTACACATAATTTTAATTACAACTTGAGTCCAATCTACAACTTGACTTCAGCAACTTTAATTTACGAAGGAATTTCAGCCGTATACAATAGGAACGATCCCTGAAGCCAGGAAAGCGTTGAGACACATATTCAGGCGTAGCTATAGAAACCAGCGGGCGGTAACATGGACACTAGCGTAAGGAGAAGGTGATAGTGCACAGCGGATAAGGACGGCAAGAGATGAGGACGGAATATAAATGTCGTCCGGCGTTTGACCTAGAACTGAAAAGATTAATAAGTTTACAGGTAACTGAGTGGGTCTGCACGTGAATGTTGTGACAGAGCATTTAGGGTTAACAGGTTTTTTAAGTACGTCATTTAAGGTGTCGGGTTGGATATATGAATAAGTTGAGCGAAGCTACGATATTTACGATAAAATATCAACCTGATAATTTAGGAACCATAAATATATTTATTTTTGTTTTATAAAACTATATGCGTATCAGTGACTTATGGTTATTGTAGCCTAGACACTTATATCTCGATCAAAAAGGCATAAAAACCAACAGTATTAAGGATTTACATTTTTTTTATTACAAAAAAGAAACCGCCGAAATGGGCCTGGTGTTATAGAACTAGAATATAATATTTAAAAATCGGGAAATATCAGCGGTTGAAAATCGGAAGAGCATAAAATATTATACAATTTTTAACCATAAAATAAAGCTGAAATTATCATCATTCTCATGTATTTTTTAATATATCAAGAATTGTTAATTAAGAATAAAAATAACAACAAAAATGTGACGATATATAAAAAAAAGGGTGCGTGTACTTATGTACGCGCGTGAGAAGTTATACTTCTTTGGCATCATTAAATAATACATACGGATAGATAACCTCAATTATATTGGAGCACTTGAAAAAGTCTATAAACACAATTTTTTCACTAATATTTACGAATAGTAAAAATATTAATCAAAATATTGAATTTAAATCACTACTGAATATAATTTATCAGCACATATATAAATCGCACTTATATGAAACTAAAACACGTGTGTGAATGTAGACACTAGAAACATGTGGATAAATACTATGAATATGAAAACAGTGAACAGAGGCGACGATGGTGCCAATAGCTTTTGTTCATACTGTAACTTTTGTGTGACGAATCTTAAAATTTCACTCTCATCATTATTTCATAACGCGCCTAAAGAAGTATAACTTCAATAACTTTTTAGAAACGCTCACAAAATATAATCAACACTGATTGTATTTTTTTAAATATGTAGCCATTATGTAGCCATGTATAAATATGTAGCCTTTATGTAGCCATATGTAGCTATTACTAAAAACAAATTTTTGTAGAGATCTCTTTTCGATAACCTTGTCTTGATAAATATATACATATACATATAAATATATGTATATATATATATATATATATATATATATATATATATATATATATATATGTATATGTATATATATATATATATATATATATATATATACATATATATATATATATATATATATATATATATATATATATATATATCCATTTTAGTCTATTTCTTCACGAAACTGTCACTTACCGGTAGGCACTCATCAATATCTCAACTTTTTTTTAACGAACACCATATGAAGGCAGTCTAACTTCTATACAAATGCTTATATTGATCTAAATGTCAATGTACGTTATCCTCCTATCGCAAAGGAAAATTTATCCAATTAGAAATGGCAAGGCAAGTTCGTGTGCGTTATCTATGACAATTATATGAAACTACGTTGTCAATTATATGACCTATATATGAAACTACGTTTTCAATTATATGACCTATATATGAAACTACGTTGTCAAATTATAATTGACAACGTAGTTTCATATAATTGTCATGTTATATC
The DNA here is from genome assembly GCA_039881145.1 of Druceiella hillmani. Classification (NCBI taxonomy): domain Eukaryota; kingdom Metazoa; phylum Arthropoda; class Insecta; order Lepidoptera; family Hepialidae; genus Druceiella; species Druceiella hillmani. Next base: position 29,551,761 of record JAYKKI010000012.1, on the reverse strand, counting down.
TATGACAATTATATAAAACTACGTTGTCAATTATATAACTCATATGTATGCAAACAAATTTAATTTTTTTTGTAATACTTTTTAATGAAATTCTAAAAAAACAAGTTCTCAAGTAAAAACAAGTACTTGGGATTTATGTAAAGTAATGAAAAAAGTAATTTTGAACTGAATTTTATAACAAAAGATAATTGTAATAGATGCATGGTACATTATAATAGATACAATGGTATTACATTACATGCCACTAACGATTAAAAATCGACGCAATTAAGGTAGCTTAATTGTTTCAACTTCATTCTGAGTCAATCAATTAGAACTTATGCCTTGTAACGGGCGGTTGTCTCTTAATTGCTTGATTGCAGAACTTATGCCCTGTAACGGGCGAATGGCTCTTAATTTTTTTTTTTTTATTTTACACCAACACACCAAAATGCCATCTTCTGTGATGTGAATAAGTATGAATTTTACCTTTGTTACTAGTAAAAGTAAAAGAATAACATTGCATAGTTACGTGAGTTCAATATAATCATCGTAAATTAATTTTTGTTAAATGTTATAAAAATGTTTGTATTTTTTAATATCTCAGGAGTTATAAAAAATATATTTTTTACGTACAATTGTGACATATTTTTAGGCATAACAAGGATACCTAAATATTTATAATAATCGGTAAAATGAAAAGGTCAAGATTAAAAATATAAAATTTAAGTTAAAAAACTTTATAATGGTTTAAACCTCTCCGTCTACGTAAACATATCTACAGCATGCTTTCGATTATCACTCACATTATTCTCGTATTTTACATTATTTTAATTTAAAACATGTTTTTATTGCTTTAGTGCAAAATGGGTAAAATGCGTAATATATAGAAACATACCGACAGTCAGGATCACATTGAAATTCCATTTGACCACAAGAGAAAATACGAGTTTTCAACAAAAACTCTATCGCAATACACTTCAAAGGTTATATAAAATGATAATAAATCATCTTATATTATGTTATGTTTTCATGTTTTACCTACAGAACTGTTTACCTTTATAAAAAATATCCCTTTTTAATCACTCTTCCACTGTTTCCAAAATGAATTAACCATTTAACGATTAAACGATACGATTTCGAATTGTTTGTCCATAAACCAATTTCGAATTGGTTGTAGAAATATTTTGAATACTATTTGGAAGGTTAACTACCTAGATAATATTAAAAGTTATCAAATATAAAACACGTATGGATTTATATCGATTTAAGTAAATAAATAAATATATATATGTATTTGTAAACATATATGTGTGTATACTAATTATAAAGTCGTCATCCTCGAAAAACTCTAATCAAATATTTTTATGATGTTATTTTTTAATATTTGTCGTATATTATACTCTACACTTCTTGACGAAGTGGAAAACAATTTTATTTAGCTATAACATAGTAAACATTGCTCGTAATAATTAAAAACCTAATGTGTACATAAGCATGTGTGTATTTCATATGTAGGTTTTGTAAAAAAAATATGTGTTGGCTATGTTTAATCATTGACCAACTCAAACCTATGAACATTTTTTATTTCCATTCCCAATTTTTGTAACTGAAGCCGCCGGCAGATGGACAAATAACAATAATAATAAGTTCGTTCTAATAGGTAAGTTTATCTGCTTTTCAGGCTCCCTATCAACAGTAGATTTTTGAAAACAAAGCATAGAAAAATTAATAATTAAAAAAAGTGTGAAAAAGTTCTTCCAAAGCCACAATGTTTGCATTCATAAAGCTATTTAAAATAAAACAATTTTTTTCTATAAATAACGAAAAATATATACTGGAAAAAGTTGTTAACAGATACTCCATCCTTTTTTAAATTCTCAGACATAAATTACATATATTTCCCTACGCATTCTAGCACTTTTTACGTTTTTCAGGATATTCGTACTCACGGGAATCAAGATGTCAACTGAAACAAAACGGTACTAATATCGCCATTTAGAACCATTTTTAGTGTGAAATTTTTTGTTTACTTTGGGCCTGTCCTTATGAAGTATCCTTATAAGCCTTTGTAAACTTATACGTAATAATTCCGAATACAGATACCCTATCAATGGTAGAACACACTTTGCATTAAACATTTATATTTAATATCGTTTGCGTTATGATTGTAAAATAATATATTAGAGTTATAATCAGAGAACAAGACGAAATATCATTATAGAAAAGAGTCGTCGCCGTGGTGTGTTAGATTGATCACAAGGCATATGGCCTTTGAGGGCGCGGCGCACCGCGGGGTACCGGATTCGATTCCCGGTCATTAGTCGAGCGGGGCTGGACTGGTGTTCCGGTTGGCTGAAAGAAATAAGTCCGCCATATGTATTAATTGTATATATTAAAGTATTTAATAAATAAACAAAAGAGGGCTGCTTTACTGATAGATTCAAATAGCATCGAAACTGGATATATTAAGAAACGTGACAATCTCTTGAAAACTAGCTTTTCACATTAATATCTTGCCATTAATCTATCTCAAGTTACATAGTTACAAGTGGTATAACTTTGAGTTATTTTCAAAACAATCATAATTTACGTCATAAGAATATTAAAACAGAGTTCATATTCGCTACGGTTTGCCGCCATCCATATGTGCATCCGTACGTAGCTTTAATATTGCTTTTGAGTCTCATATTTACGTTAGTGTATAACTAACTTAAGTATGTATCTCAAAAGTAATATTTAACATATAAGACATTTAATGGATCCGACTGTTTTGTTGTGTTATATTCTCTTGAAATATTATTACCTTTATATTTATGGACCATTTTCTAGTTTTATTTAATATGACTCTCACACTAATACAAACTTCAATGTTTACTTTCCTCCACACATTGTTCTTCCAAATAGCTTATATTTATTGCAATGACTTTATTGTACATAAAAATTATGGATGCCAGTTACTTTTACATGGCCGTTATTGATTTATTTCTTTTTAACAAAAAGGAATATTTTGAAAACAATCTATGTTTACAATTTTCAATTCATCTGTAAATGTTTATCATTGTTACAAAAGCAAAAAAAGATTATTATAAGTTAACTTCCAAATATGTTTAAATTGAGAAACTGAGGCACTATCAATAACTTATTTTGGTATTACAGTCTTAATGGCATCAATTTTTAGATTGATTGATTAATCTCGGAGAGATGGTCGAAACTTTCTGTTATAGATAGCTTACGATCAATCACCGTCTAGTAGTTTGTTAATTATCTGTATATTTCTTCATTATTTTTCCCTCAATATTTGGGGAATTTCACAGAGATGCCAAGATAAATTCGTATCGAAACATTTAATTAATAAATTTTATTGATAATAATACATATTATTAAAACTACTTTCAAAGTACTATAACTTCTGCCTAAAAATATTTTCCATCACTTATCGGGAAAAAGGAAATCTATAATTATATTTCAACCTACCCACCGATTTACGGCATCTCCATACAACATCCTTTCATTTTTATAAGTTTCTCATGCCATCTAAGGTAGATACGTAGGTAACATCGTACAACCGGTACAACAAAAGGAACCGGTAATCAAGTTTTTACTAGCAGATGGCGCTATGCTATTTATATAAGAAAATAAATTTACATTTTCAAAGAAATAATAATTTCAATTAAGTCAACTGATTGACGCTATATCATATCGATATAATGAGTTTATATAAGATTGTTATTTTTTTGCTACTGTCAGTTCAAAAGCGTATTTTAGGATGATCTCAAAATTATCTCAAAATTATTCTCATCATTATACTTTCGCCGTTTCTAGTCTATTTTTTCCTTAACAATAAAAACACTATATGTAACCAAAAATTCTATGAAATTCACCTTTCCGACTGGCGTTTACTACCATCATTATTAGCGCTATTTTCATATTTAAATTTACTACTGTCATTTTTTAACAATAACGTAACCCAAACTTTTCCCCCTTCTATTGTAACCCAAGCTTTTCCCCTCCCTGCCCCCAAAGTGTCGTTTTGTTTTGTTTTTAATTAATCTTATTTTATTACTATGCATTATTGTATATTCTGTATTTTAATTATAATTAATTATCTATATTTAAGAATATTAAGGTTTAAAAATAACTTCAGTCTGCCACAGCACTTAATGTTCTCATTTCATTCATTGTCGTCGCTGTAAGAGATTGTTCTTGTTGCAATAAATCCGCCACTGTATATTTAGCTTTCTAACATTGCAGTAAAGTTAAATAAATAAATAAGTATATAAATATGAACTATATGAGTAGATATACACAAATGAAAACATTTTCATCCATATCCTTCAATAATATCGGCCACTGTACCCAATCTACCCAAACGAACTACGCCCTCGCCATCAATGCTCACAAAGCTGATATCTTGATAAAGGAAGATAAGATCTAATATTCCGGAGTAACCCGCCGTATCCCGATCCTGTCTTAGATTAGATCCTGTCTTATTAGTGCTACTGTAGTCATAGACATTATACAGGAATAATAACCATAGGAGGCAGGAAATAAAAGTTGAATTGTCGTATATGCGTTATAACAAGCAATCTAAATATATTATTTCTAAAAGGTGTTTTTTGGTCGAGCGGCTCGATCTCTTTAACTACTGCACCAAAAAAAATAAAAAAAATACCCACTTAAAGTTTATGTTTTCTACTTTGGGCGAAAAATATAAAAAAATTCGAAAAAAATCTTTTTGTTAATAAAAAAATTAATTTTTATAACAATTGGCATGAGCGCCATCTGTGGGCGACACATCAAATATATGAGCCAAATTGTATACTTGGAACACGCTAGATGGCTATATAGTGCGAAGACTTCGCACGGGTCAGCTAGTTTATTAACTATAAGAACTTAATTATTTATAAAATATTTATTTCATGTTTAAAAGGCTGACTGACTAAACGACAGATCGGCAGGCTAGCTGACTGACTAACTTACTGGCTAATTGATTAACCAATTGCTTGACTCGCTACTTAATTGACTGACTAACTAACTGACTGTTTAAATAAAAAAAACAACTCAAATCTCTTTAAGACAACTATTCATAGAGATTCCTGTTTAATTCTTTTCTTAAGGGATGTTGATATATTTATTACAAATTCAAACATTCTGTCCCAATCACTCAATCTAGAAACTTGAAATGTTCGAACGGAACTACAGGCAACGGCCAGTTTATATTATAAAGTTGCAAGAAAAGTTTATATGGTCTGACTATATTACAGACATTTTATATCGTTTGATTACTTTGCAGGTATTTTGTTAATATTTTCACTTGATCGCTTTTGTATTGTAACCAACATTAACTAAAGCTCAGCCAACGTTTAAAGTACACTAGCGGGCACTAGCGCATCTATAAATCTGTATATTGGGACATCTCAATTTTGTTAATTAACGGTGGCTGAAGAAAGAATAGAAATACTGGCATTTACCCCATCTCACATTCTTGTTAGAATATATATTGTTAATTCAGTCAGGAAAATCAAAAGATAATAATTACATAACAATTCATTAAATTTAGGTGTTCTCCAAACTTCTCGAAGTAAGTTACATAAAACAAACCATCAACAAAAATATTAGGAAATAAGGTTATACTCAATGAAACAAGTATAATTATGTTTTAATAAACATATTTAGGATTCTCCAAACATTTAAGGGTACATAGTATTTCGATTAAACTATATAGAAGTATTAATATTATTTTTCACCTGCAGATATATTGCCTAGCATAACTTCCACAGGCGTAAAATATCTCGAATTTTTAAAAACTCTAAAGACAAAAGAATAATTGCTTCTTTTTTGGTAAACTTTAAACACATCTCTAGTTTCGCTGTTTTTGAATAATTTTATTGTCAGTAGTTTTGGACACAGGATGAAGGCGCGGTTTTTTTGTAGATATTTCAATGTATCTCTAGAATTTATTTTGGATAAATTCTAAAAAACGTAATTTTTAAATTCTTGTAACTCTCCTATTCAGTCGATATCGATTGGAAGTGTGGCCAATATTTAGAAAAAAATAAAAGCTCAATTTAGTCACTATCGCATTTACAGGTAAATAATTTTGAGTGCATTTTTATAGTATATATTTCATACTAAGAAAATGCATTTCGATTGTATGGAATTGTTAGCCATTGTAAAATCTATATTCTAAAGAATAACAATCTTTAATATTATACTTCAAATTAATTATTTTGACTATTTAAGTAGTATGTAATATCTCGCTTTGGAATAAATATACGTAATACGTATGATATGTAAACTATAATTTAAAAATGCTACTATACGACTGACACTGACTAGTAAATTAATTTTAAATTAATACTCATAAGTCTAAATTTGTATATCTCGTGCGCTTATGTGTTTAAAACAAAGCAATTATAAATACTCCGAGAAAATTTTATATAAAAGAGGTGTGGGAATTTTTGATGATAAATTTATACTAACGAAAGTGAGATTTAATTGTGGATATTTATTATGTAGAATGAGTAATTATGTAAAAATTATACAGAATGGAAAATAAGGTGTTGAAAAATATAACGTAAAAATACCTGAAATTCAATTAAAAGAAAAAATTATATTAAAGAACAAAAAACTCAATTTAATTATTAAAATAGAACAATAACTAAGTTTTCAGATCATTATACTCTTTAGCCAGAACAAAAATAATTCCTAACTACTTATTGAAGAATAGCCTACCGTTGAGCTTTTTCTCATTTATAAAGCCGTGTATTTACTTCATGTAATAAAATTACCTCTTTGATATTTCAGACTAATATATATTGATCTGAATCAGGTTTAGTAAATTTTGAGAAACTGGCATTTATTTATTAAAATATATTTAGAATCATTATGGGAATAAATGATGGTTACACTAATATCCGTAATGATATTGAAAAATTCAAATGCGACATCCTGAATTTAGGATCGATTTTAAATATCCGCACGCTGGCAAGAACCGTTCGAAGGTACGGCAAATAGTAGGTAAACATTGTGATAAAAAAAATAAATTTCGCATTTCGCAAAGTGGCTTATGTGAAGACTTACGCAAGGTTTCGAGATTGCGCGTCCCCGCCTCGTAGAACCGCTGAGCGGGCTTCGCCTTTGTATTACCATATGAACCTACCATTCATATAAGCGTACCGGTTAGGTCCTCGCGGGAAATCAGGAAAATTTTCAACTTTCCACGACATTTTCCCAAGTTTGCGTATCGCGCGAGGCGCGGGCGCGTGGAAGTAATAAAGTAATATGTTGCATGTAAGTTATGTAAGCCGGTCAACTATTTTTCGTGGACCCACCGATAAGTATGTAGGTTAAAGTGGTTATTTATAGGAAGGTATGTGTTTATTTTATGTAGGCTGTAAAGGAGCGGTGGAGTGTAAGCATGTAAGTTACTGCAGTGGCCCGTCGGGAGTCAGTGACCTATTTACGTATGTTATCGGCGTGAGTTTCTAGTTTGATTAAGAATGGAGATAGTAAAAGCTTTTTTATATGTCAGTGATCGCTTTTGCTATAGTTTTAATTATAGGTGTAATTATCTAATTGATATATCCAATATTACATATATCTTGTCTAATCAGTTTTATAATTTAATCAAAACCACTCTGTTAGAAATTAGGATTACGCGCACTACTTATTTTCAACAGATATTCCGTTTCAAATCTAAAAGTAAGTTATATTTTAAACATTTTTTACCAATTGATATGTAGGAAGGGGTGGAGTGTAATCACGCACGTTATAGTAGTAGCATGTCGGGGTCAATGACCAATGTTTGTAAATTATCGGTGTGAGTTTTAGTTTCATTAAGAATGGAAACATTCAAAGCTTTTGTGTTTAGCTAATGAACGTTTTTGTTACAGCTTTAGGATGTAAGCCTACTTATCTACTCGATAAATTCAATCTATATATTTTATCTAATCGGTGTAAGTATTTAATAACTTCTTCAGTATTAGGAATCAGGATTAAGCGGCACTACTTATTATCCACGGAAATTCCGTTTCAAATACTAAAGTTAAGTTTTATTTACAAATTTTTTTTTTACTTTTTATCTTACAACAGAATTAGGGGCTAATCATGAAAACGTGTTACAGAATTAACTTATTTTTCTTAAGAAAATGGGGAGGGGGTAAGGAAAATAATTCAATCTACACCTGAACGTTTATGTGTGAACTAGCCAAAATACATTTCTAGTAGAGTCAAAGGGTTACAATGAGTATCTTTTATGTCAAAATCATGCTACGCCCTTAGTCTGATCAGAAAAATAGTTTGCATAGTTTTTATTTGTAATAATTTTCAATATAACAAATTCGCAGCAGTTAGTTAGTCTTTTATCGACGAAATAAAAATCGAAAAATTTATTTGAAGCTTTTCAAAATGTTTTTTGGTTTCACATCTTTGAATCTTATGAAATTTTGATGCGCTGGTCAGCTTATGCCTTTTATTCGATTCGCCAACAAGTTTATAGCCATGTACTTGGAAGTTTTCTGGAAAGATTGCTTGAAATTCCAAAATACTTCGTTATGAGCTATATATAAATCGAAATGAACGCGATAAATGACAGTTTTCCAGTTGAGTTTATTTTTCATTACCAAGCCATAACATGTTTTCTTTCGCTACTCTATATCTACCTATAAAATCGGCATCGTCCAAAATTTCCATTTGAGATCCTTGTGATCGGAAAGTTTTGAATCTACGCAATAAAATATAGTCTGTTATTTCTTCATCATCATCTAATGTACAGTTTATTGTTAAAATATCCTGCAATGTTTAAGTTCATTATAATCACGTCGAATTTGAATCGAAGAATTCCGAAATATCAAATTATCAAGATACTTACTCTTAGCTGTTATTACGGAATTTAACCAGCAGCCACCCTGATTACGAATAGCTAAAATATTTAAATAATCGTCAAGGTTTAAACCTCTAGTTGCCTTGATGACGAATCATACAATCTCCTATTGTCAAATTTAACTACTTGTCAGTTTAATAACAGAATTTTGGCAATTATTTACGTTTAACATATTGTCAGTTAAATCATCGGATTTTGACAAGTATTTACTTTGACTATGAATCAGAACACAGACCCTTAACGTCAAGCTTTCATACTCCAAAGCTAATGTCTTAGTACAGGACGACCATGAGTTTCAGTATTAATACTAAAAAGGTAATTCTAAGTAGCTAGCGAAATTAAATGACTGGCTAGTGAAATGAGTGGCTTATAAAATTAACTAGCTAATAAACAAATTAATCGAAACAAATTTGTCAAATAAATTAGTCAAATGGGATCGTGTTTATTTTCTCCATCATAACACTAAATCGCATACTGCAAAAACGTATTCTTCAAAAATCACCGGAGTTATGCTGGGTTCTACTAGTATAACCATCTTATTAATCTAACGTAGCCTAAATTACTTCAACTAGGACTAAATAGTAAAGATCTGGGTCTACTGAACGATCTAAATCTTAGCTGACAGTTTCAAATTATATTAGTCGTCTTGTTTTCATCAGTATACACTCTCCGAAATGTTCTCAAAATGTTCTTCGGACTAAAAATACAAATTTACCTTTATCAAATATTTATATTACCACTAATTGGCTATGGAGATGTGTGATATTCTGATCTTATAATATTTGAACAAGTTCAATAATATTTAAACAAGTATAAGTTAGACCTCAGAAAGTGAGAAAACATTTCTGAACACAGATCATATATCAAATCCTCCTATATCCTTCATCAACGCTAATCTCATATATATACTCTAATTTTTCTTTATTATATTAAAAAATTCTCAGAGTTCAAATTATCTCATTGGCAGATGTAAATATTACCTGTTCACGGCTTTGGTTTATGCTCTGAAAGCTTACTCACCCTGTTTATTCTCAAACATACCTCTATCTCTTACAAAAAATCCTTTACTCTCCAAAAAACAAAATTTTAGAATAAACTGCATCTTGACTCTATAAAAATGTCTTCGATAAATACCTTCAAGGTTTGATTTAAAATATCCTAGCTTTAAAGCCTTTAATCCTTCTACGCTCTTCTTCTTTCTTTCTTCCTCCTAACTCGTGCAAATATTTCTATTAAATTTTTTTGTCATTTTCACTTGTAACCTGCTGTTAACATTATTTGTTAAAGTTTTTTTATATGCACCTTATTTTTTAAATTCTAACATCTATTGCAATCTGACGACCAACTATTTTTTTCAAAATATTGTTACGGTTGACTGGAAGAGAACAAGGAATTGTCGGAGTTAAAACGTATTAGTCAACCCAATGTGTAATAGTAAAGGCTATATTTTATTGCAGGTTATAAACAAACCTCAAACGTCTTGAATTATTATATCTGGTACAACTTATATATGGTTCCTATCATAGCAATGAAGTCATTTTTTTAATTTAACAAAACTGAATTGTTTTCGTAAGGTTCCAATGTTAACCTCTGCCAGTCATAGTCTATTATGAATTATTATTATATAGTATAGAAATCTATTCATAAAAAAAGCTTCAAAATATAACTGAAAAACAGAATATCGATTGGCAACTAAGGTTTTCGTAGCTTTTTAGCCAGCGCTCCAAATACGTCTACATCAATGTATGGCCTGACTTTCCTTACATTGAATAATTGTTATGTGACTCTAAACCAGTTGTATAAATTCAATGTAACCTGCAATCTAGACGGTGGCACCACCTCGTACGGAACTGAGCTTATAAACTTACCACTATGCGGTAACTTACAATTACGTATAGCTTAGTAACACTGCTTAACCTACTTAGCCTCCCGGGTCACAGCTGCTTTAAGTTAACTGACTCTGTTTAATAAATAAGTTCTATAATTAATGCGCTCTCCGTATCAGATACAAAACTATGATTAATAAAGCTAAATCGGTTCACCCAATAGATAGTCAAAGCCGTACTAGACATTTTTAATAGAGGGTGATACAGAAAGTAAGTCTTCGTAATAGACATTTGTAATAAAGATAATAAAAAAACTAATTAATTTTTTGAAAATAAATTTTTTGTAATCAGTTCAAGTACTTTGTTTGAATTTTTTGTTTGTTTTCAGAAATTGGGGCAATTTGAAAATTGTGTGTTTTATGTCAATATTATTTTCTAGTCTGAAGTACATGAGAAAGTTTTCGTTCCATTATATTTTATGACTTTCGATTCTTCGATTTATATTTTATGATTTTCGAGACCACAAGCTCTCAATCAACAAAAAACATACGACGGACTCCGATTGATATTTCACGATGAAGCCCGTCCCATGCTACTGTTTTTATTCAACGAGTTTAAGCTCTGTTCTAATTCAACGAGTTTAAGCGTAGTCCTACAAATCTCAAGGATAATCTATACGGGGGACGACCCTCAACACCACTGACTGGAAATAATATTAATGCTGTGTAGTTTAGAACAAAAATTGGTGAGAGAGTAATCTATCAGCAAATTTGAATAAGTTTAATCATTAATATGAATCAAGCACAGACAATTCTATGCAAACACTTACGTGCCAGGAAGCTTTGTGCTAGATAGATACCCATGATTTTACCAAAATTCAAAAGAAGAGCTATTACTAACCCAAAACTAAAAGGTAGTCTGCAACTGAAAGGTAATCACAATGGGTGTTTGCCTCCGGAGGGTTGTGTACAAATGTGAAAAGCAAATACAATGCTGTCGTTTCATTCTTCGAACGAACCGGTTATTATGCAATGGTTACTCTGGAAAATAAAAGGATAGTTATCGCAAACTGATTATACCAGCAATGTCGGTCAATTGTTTTGGAAAAAGTTTCAGAGCAACTTCTTCGTAGTAGAATCCTGCTTCATCACGACAAAGTCTCTGCGCAATCAGCCAGGCGAAGGATCGTATATTTGACTTCGCCGAATGTAGAAATTATGGGTCATACGCCACATAATTCCGATATCGAGCGATACGATTTTTATTTTTTCCCAAGAGTAATCGATAATGTGTAAGAAATACGATTCGCGGACGCCGAAGAAAACTGCCTTCGATTAATTCGTGAAAGAACCGAATAAGAAAGAGTTGTCTGACTGTTTCGTACAGTAGTTTCAATAAATTAAACAATGCATGGAGTGCCATAGAATATTTTGAACAAAAATAAAATATTACCAACTTGCTAGCCGGTTCCATTTTTCATATTCATATCCACCCGTAGTTAGCAGGCAATTGACAGGTCAATACCTTATTTTATTTATAAAGTTAATGTAAACTTCTAGATAAAACAATAGCTATGAAAATTCGTAGGTACGGCTTGAACAATAATATTTATTACGAATAACTAGGATAATAATTAAAGTTTTAAAATTCAATGCATTTCGCTCGTTGTTTCGCATCTAAAAAGGACCAGTTACAACCTACAAGCATGACAGGTAAGTTTAACAAGGAAAGACAAAAAAAAACGCTTTATAAAATAATCTAAAATCCAAGTTATTGCCGGCATCACTGTGGACAAAGTACGAGTAAGAAAGAAATCGGAGAAAAACCAAATCATTTTAATTGTTCAATTTTTTTTTTAAATGTTGTGAATTTAATTTTAATAATTTAAATTTAATTAATTTTAGAAAAAAAACTAACCAGCCAAAAAGGCATAACAATTTTCGTAGTACATTTTGAGAATTTGGCAATTCAAAGTTACGAAATATATTCTACTCCAGAAATGATATCACCCGCTTCAGAAAATCAACAAAAAGAATTCCTAAGAATCTGTCATAAAAAATGTTCATGGAAATATTCTCATTCCTATCCTCACAAAGGGGGCAAACCCCTGTCAAGATCCATTCTACTGTATTCAAAATCACTAATCTCACACATTAAACTGAGCCTTTCCATCGTACGAACTTCCAATACATTACCGAAACGCTACATTTAATGTTATATTTCAATCACAGCCTTTTGCTTACATAATGGCCCTGCAATTTTCCGCTAGATATTCCTCCCGCCAACTTTAAACGATAGCAAAGCCTAAACTTTATAAAATGTTGCTCGCTCGGAACTTTTAGATGCTTCTAAACTCTATTTCCGACTGCTCTTATAATAGCGGTTGTTTATTTCATTTCCACATTACCCCATAAAAGTTTTCTGTATGCTTTAATAGGTATGTGTGTGTATCGTTAAATTATCATACTTATTATTCAAATGAATGTATATTCATATAAGTAGTTCTAAAAAGGTATGGAAGACTATTTGAAGCACTCCAAATTAAGGCATTAAAGAAGAAAGGCAGAGTTAATTTAAACGAAGGAGTCATTCGTTTAAAACTTTAATGTAGCGCAGTGGTAAGATAAATAATAAAAATTATGGAAGATTACAAATTATAAGAAATGTTTGAACATGGTTTAAGAAAATTACGTACAAATTAACTGCAGGAGATAGTGATGGTAATAACTATTTAAATTTACTTAAAAAAGGAGCAAAAATTAAACGTTCCCTCAAAAAAATTAACTTTTAATGTATAGGGCTAAACTAAGTAAGAATTTAAAACATTTATACTCATACATATTCGTATGTAAAGCAATATCCATTTATTTATTATTTACTATCAATACTAACGATGGAACGTTTGACAACATATTTACAATATTCAATAGTAATATACACTAAAGGATTCCAGAACAATAAATAAGTATAAAAAAGTGAGCAAAAATTATTAGGTTTAAACCGACCAATCCTAGAACAGGAATATAATTTGGACTATTTCAATGTATATATAAATTTATATATACTCCAATATATATATATATATATATTTATATATATATATATATATATGTATATATATATATATATATATATATATATATATATATATATATATATTTATATATATATATATATATATATATATATATGACGTGTAACATATTGGAATATTAAATCGGAATATTAACAACTACGAAATTTAAAGTTAAGATACCCAATTCACAGTTTTATTTTCACTCACATACTTTTATAAAATAATCACGAAGCGTATTAATTAACAAAAAAGGCGGAAGAATTTCTAGTACATAGTAATATGCTCCTTCATATATGCTATAGTCACTATATGCTATAGTCGCAATGGAATTCAATATATATTTATTACTAATTAAAAGGCTAAAAATGTGGGTTGGGAAGTATACAATACATTTGAGCTAAATGGATATTTGATCTATAAAAAGATAGATATTTTTATTCCGAAATTGTTATGCTTTAGTGGTGATAGCAATTGTAAAATAAATAAATACAATTATTTTTTAAATCGAACTAGTATCAAAATTAAGTTACAAAAATTGGAATGGAAAAACTAAAATAATTCGTCTAAAACTCGAAAGAAAGATTTCCAAAAAACAACGCTCGTCGACATGGCTTAAACATCAAATTCATCATGACATCACCAATTTTTCCAATATGCATTTTCAACATATTTGTGTTTTCTGCCTTTACCCAAACATTTCCCGAAAATGTCATTAGATTGATCAATGTCTGTCATTTACATTGTCAAATATTACGTCCTTCAAGATATTGTTAACGTGAGTGATTTACCGAAGACTTCAGCAAGCTTTCATAAGGGCTCAGACACTTAACTATACAGACACACAATATCTTCCTATAAAAAGTTACTAGACGTCACCGGCCACATCTCTCAGCCACATGCACGCGACGCGTCGCGACGACAAAGACGTACTCGAGCGGCGCTGTCGAGAGAAACGCGAGAGCCTTCGTGGCGACAGGAAACCACTCTTCGTGCACCTTTTACGCTTGTCGCCGCTTTAAGGGCAAGTATCTTCATGTTATATTGTGTTTATCTACTGCTTGGGGGTGTGGTCTGACGTTTATAGCGAAAGCTTCGGTGAAATTGAGAATGACGAATAAGTATAGATATTTTAACATGCCTAATGAACGTTTTAAATTAAATAATAATTATTACATGGCATATAAATATATAGTGGCTTCAATCCTATTTATTAATCTAGTGTACAAGTCAACAACGAATATACATTAATTCGTAAACAATTATGTTGTAAGAAAATAATGACTAAAGCTTAGACACTAGTATATTGCGATAGAATGTTCCTATTCTCTAGACATATTTGCTAGCTGCTTATTTCAATACAAGCAGTCAATTATTCGAATACAATACAACCATTAGTCACTTGAAACCATTGATATTACTTTTTTGGGTTATTATTATTTTTAAATTATTATTATTATTATTATTTCTTCCATTACTGATGATTATTATAGTGAATTTTGAATAGATGTTTTATTTTTAAAATTTAAAATTTTTATTGCAGGTTTCATAATTTAATTTAATGTACCATAAAATTTCTGGGTATTTAATGTATTATACAAATATTTATTCAAGATTGAGGATATATGGACGTAGAATCTTATTTTGTTGCGGAAATGTTAGGATACAAGTTAACCTAAGACTCGAAAGTCTCACTCACTGTATCTCACTATAATTTGCATGCATTTTTTCCCATTGGTTATAAATAGAAAAATAAATATATACTTAAATATTACAGCTAAAATTTAAATCATTATCTTTATTACATAAATAAGCAAACGTTATAACCAAGTCTTTAAGAAACTAGCAATGTGGTATGATGTATACATAAACAATATTGTAATCCGACGTATGAGAAAACAATTCTGTAGCCTAGTCTGAACGTCAATACTGGATATTTACTACTTTGTAGATAAATAGTTGCTTTAGCCTTGAATGTATGTCGGTGGTAATTATATAAATCGTAATTATATTCTAATATATAAATATATTAAGACTAAGCCTGCTGGCAAATAAATAGTGGTTCGTTATAGTCTGGTATGTAAATAAAACGTGCTCGAGGAATATATAATAAATATGAACATAGCTATTTATCCTTGTATATAAACAAATAATTAATGTCTTCTCATACATGGAAAAATAGCCGATGTAGTCTTGTATTAAGTAGTACATAAGAAAATGGTGATTAAAGCCAGGTATATATTAAAGCAACAGTTTTAGCGACGGGAAATTACTTATCCTGTAATCTTGTCGTTATTTTTAAAGCGAATTGCATACGTATTATGTTGTATCTAGCTGTATAATAATTCATCGTTTTATAATATTGGGCCCATTTACAGATAGCTATTTCTATCGATATCCGGCTCTAGATTCAGACGACCTTACATTAAAAAATCGGCACTAATACATAGCTATGCAGAAGAATTTTCTCATTTTTATGAATTTTATATATGAAAAAATTCAAAATGTATCTCTACATTAAGAAAATTAGTTAACAGTGACATGTGTTTCTTTTATAAGCAGACTTTGTAGTCTCAGTACATTAAAACGTATATATTACTCAGCTAATTTATTATAGAAAAGAATATTATATATATTAGCGAAATCTATTTCATTTCTAATAATATTTTCAATATATTATTAGTATTCATAATTTGCCTAGTAGCTGCAAAATCGGCGTTGTCTGTTAGAATTTAGATAGTCTTTTTAAGTGCACCCAAGAAATAAAAAATTTAAGTTTTTGAAATATGA
This sequence comes from Druceiella hillmani, assembly GCA_039881145.1. NCBI lineage: Eukaryota > Metazoa > Arthropoda > Insecta > Lepidoptera > Hepialidae > Druceiella > Druceiella hillmani. The sequence continues at coordinate 29,535,206 of JAYKKI010000012.1, read as the reverse complement.
AATATATCAAACTGTTTTCCATTCAAGAAATCGGCACAGTAGCTACTTATTGAAATATCAAAAAAGACGAAATAACATTTTCTGGAAAAAATCAATAGCAACTAAACATGTGTAAGATTAAATGGCCTTGACATTTTATATATCTAGCCTAACCAAGACTAGACAAATATAATTCAAGGTTAGTAAATTCGACAGTCGCTAAGTAATTACATACTTGAAAGAGAATTTTAACGAGCCGAGGAATCCGGGGCGGGCGAATCTCCGTCTTTAATTTGGTATATTGAGTTTTATTTCAACAGTTTTGGAAAGCTTTGGAATGTAATCGAATCAAATATATTTTGCCCGTCGTTAGTGTCTACATTTCTTATGTATAGCTATTTCTAAAATATCGGGTAATTTCGTATACAACAGAGGCCATTGTCTCTATTTAAGGCGAAGAGCTTGTCTAGAAAGAAACTTTACGACCAGATTACGTTTTTCGGAAACTACAGTAGTTTAAGTTGCATTTTTTTTATTACATCGATAATTTATTATTTGGGGAATGTTTTCTATTTGCCTACATAATACGTTAACATAGTTAACTACGATTAATTTTTTTTACTTGCTACCCATCTCACTATAGAGAAATATAAGTATGAAGGAACCGTGGCTTTAATTTAACTGACTTTTCAATACTTTTTAAAAATAATTATTTCCGTTAGTGTATAAATGTTATTCGCAAGGGTTTACTTATGTATTTTGTGCTGTGGTCAAATACAAAACTGTACGGTTCGATCTAATAACATAAAAATCCTTATAATAACGACAGCAATATATTTGTTCATCCTAATCTTTAGTATAGTTCATTAGTTACTTATATTAACTCAAAAATACTTCCATGGTCCGATTTTGCAACAAAACACGGATCATAACAGATATTCTCTCATAATTATCAATATGTAAGGTTTAATTTTTATATATTTTCATGTTCACTAAGTTAAAAATTACACAATTCGATCCTGATAATCTAAAAACGTAATTGCTCACTACTCACATATTCTAAAATATCTGTCAACGTCCCATGTTTCACATTATACATCTGAATGATGTGAAAGATACGACAGCAATGGTTAAAGGTTAAAATGCCAAAGGTTAAATAGTCCCGAACTTGTAGGCGGATATGTTTTTGGATATTTCCGAGTATATCTCTGAAGTCATAATACCTAAAATAATGAAAAAAAAACATTTTTATGGTCCTTATAATTAGCCCTTTTAAATTATACCCCACACTATATTTGGAATTTTAATTATTGACCAATTTTTTTTCCAAAAAGTATTGAAATATATACGAGATAATATGCTTTATTACTATGCCATTCCACGTCAAGCGGTTTCTGTAAAAAGAAAAGTCTGTTACCGACGAACAGACGGACACGAACGTGATCTTACAAGGGTTCTGTTCTTCCTTTTGAGATACGGTATCCTAAAAATTATGTAGAAATATACAAAATTATGTTTTCTACAACTATAAAAAATTATATTTTCTTAACATTATAGTATAGATATTATATAGAAAATGGATACTTATGCAGTTGTACACATATCTAATATTACTGATCTTCTTTCATAATTGTTTATAAATTATAAATATATTTGTTTTATACATTATAAATATATTTAACCTCTAGACATTATTAAATTTCTCTGGATACTCGTATCAAAATTTTGAATACAGTTATTCTTTGTAGTGTAATGACTACATATTAATTTCAATAGCCAGTTAAAAAAATACCTAGGTATTTATGGTAGAGGTATGAAGTCCTCGATATTGAAATATCCTGCTAGAGTCTAGAAGACGATTATACAATATATTTTCCAATATTAAGGCTGGTGAAACACAAACGCTTTTCAGCCGCCGCAAATAAGTAAAAATAAGAATTATATCTGTTATTTATTTTTAACATCTATTTAATGAAACGAAATTAATGATTTTGTGCAAAATTGTTCATGCGCAATTGGCCAGTTTTAATATATTTTACGGATACGCAATAATTTATTAATAGCTATCATATACAATCCGAAACTTGCTTGACCAAAACGATATGCATTTGAAATTGTTAAGTAAGGGAATTAAATTGTATTTTAATTAAATTCTCATAACATGTAACATTTATCTTAACTTTCCAAAATTTATCCATGCAGAATGCTAAATCTATATTTTTTCACGTTTATTTCATATGTTTATATTACTATATTTTTTCTAAATATGATTGATATGTATGCAGTAATATACATATACATCAGCCATAATTATAAAAAAAACACAGAAACTGCGCAGTTTTTACGGTTTATATAGTTTCATAACACAAAAGGAAACAAAAGAAGTGAGACCCCTTATCACGTGTCTGTCCGTCTGTCGGTCTGTTATAGTCGTTTTTCTCACAGACTACTTGACGTATAAACTTAAAAAATTGCCATAGGAATAAAATATTTAAAAATATATAGAATTGATAACTTGGCAAAATTAAGTACCCGATTTTTTTTATTTCCGTATATAGTATGGGTATTGTTTAAAAGGGCTAATTTTAAATAAATATAAAAAAAATATGTTAAACGAACAACTTCCACCCCCACCCCTCCTCCCTTTACAAATATTATTCAATCCAAAATTATTAATAAAATAGGGTTTTTAGAAATTTACGAAAAGGTTGTATAAAACTTGAGCGATTATACCAGATGTTATAATTTTTTAAACTATTCACTTTATTTTAAGCATGCGAAAGATATCGTGAGACTATACATTTCGTACCATATACAGATGTGGAACGCAGTATATTTATGTTGTCAAAAATTAATATTTTTAAATGGTTTAATAGAAATACTGTGTAAAATTAAATGTGATATCTAAATGTGCAACACTCATCTGAATTCTACTTGTCCTTAACAGGTTTTCTTTTAATTAGAAAATAAATTGCAATAATTTTTTTTGTTCCGATATTATGATAGTTAATAATTTAATATAAGAATATTTTTTAAATCTTTAATGCTTACAAACAGTATTATCTAAATATCTAATTTAATTAAAAAAATAACTTCGATTAAAAACGAAACCTGCCAAAATGAACTAATTTAACAGTTTTGACATACAGCAGAAGAACTAAATTTCAAAACCGTGACAAGTTGTTTGATTTTTCGGAATGATTCACTCGCTATTGCGTACAGTAAAGCCAATGAATATTCTATTTTAAATGGCCAATTTCCCATTTAACATCCAAAGCTATAAAGGGGAACTGTTCTAACCCGCGCGACAGACATCGACTAACGAAATTATGAACAAATATGGGGGACACTGTAAACCGAATTCCCCTTACACCGAAGGGGCTTTACCAGCTTTACCAGGCTGTGATTGCTGACGAGCTGTACGTTGAATCATAAATGAGGACAGTTTATGTGTCCGGAGAAAGATTATTTCAGTGACAAGACCAATTATGAAACACGAAGTAAACTCTAATATTAATTACCGTTAATAACTACCTCTTAGGGCGGTTGTCACGGAAGACCTAATTAGGTAACGGCCTGTTAATGCCATAATGATGGATATTATGAAACCATCAATTAAGCGAGCGTTGACAGTTAGAGTAGCTCATAATATTAATAAAGGTGGGCTATTTCCTTCCGGCGTCGTGTTTATAAAAAATTTGGATGTATAGATTATAATAAATATTATCGTTTTATTCATCAAACTAACCATATATTTTAACTACGTAGTCGTTTTGTAGATAATTAAAACATAATATCAGTCGTTTAGGTATTAAATAAACAAAAGTACATTTAAATACAATCAGTACAAGTATATAGTTACGATTTTAAATATCGAGCCCGAATTTTAAATGCCAAACCATGTGAATAATAAAATTTGCCAAATTTATATATCAAAATATGATTTCTGAAGTATATTTGTCTTGTGTAATTCGTGAAAATAATTGCGTAACAGTTATGTTCTATTGTAATCTTTTGTTTTAATAGCTGTCAAATAATTTGTGTTGTACTTAGAAATATTGTTAAATATTCTTAATTCATCGTTAATTTTTGTAATATTCCTAATGTACCAATTCGATAAAAGAATATATTATTTATAGTCTCACTTGCATGTCTGATCTACATTTCTAGAATCTAACCAGTTTAACTCGTTGATATGAAGTTATTTTTGGAAAAGAGAAAATAATAATTTCTTTTTATAAAGTCAATTATTGGGAGCGAAGCGTGAATGGAGAGAACTTTATCGGAAAAAAAAATCCAAAATTTTAAAATTAGTAATCACCCTTTATCTCCACGAATAATCATTCAAAAAGTTTGGAGTATGTAAAATAGTCTGATAAAAAAATACCGAGGGTATCCTATATTCTTCTAGTTTAAATGTCATAAAGAAATGTAAATATTTGAGTCCAAATTAACAAATGAAAAAATTATCATGTGAAACTTTAATCTTTTTGATTATTTCGATCAATTATGTCATTATTACCATATTAAAATAATATAATTTTAATGGTACAGAACATATCTCCCACGAAACATTTTGTTTGCAGGGTAAGTTTACTTTTAAATAAACATGTAAAAATATTGAACTGATTTTTTTTTTAATTGGCACATTTATTTTTTTTTCTTTTAAATGATACATTTTAAATTTTATCCAATTATTATAAAAAAAACAATCAAATAATACTTAATCACGGATCACCCAGGCACTTCACAACGATATCACAGAGGCAGTTTTTAGAGCCGAAAATCATGTTGAAACTGAATGCTACCCGAATGGGTAGTATTCAAACTTAGTATTTTCATTTCAAACTTAGTAACATATATTTACATCCATGCCAGTATATTAAATAAGTATTTATAAAAATATCACATTTTTTCTATCTGCACGTATCAATGCCCAACGTGAAAATCTTTGAGTAACATACGAAGATAGATGCTATTTTTTTAAACAGCTTAGGGGTAAAACAACAAACTGATTTAGAAAATGATTTACTAAGAATGAAAAAAAACCTGATTGGGGGCTGGAAAATTTTGGAAAAAATAACTGGAAAAAAAAATTTCTGGAAAAAGCCGGGCTAGAAAATTGTTTGATATATTGGAATCACATATTCCGATATATCAAAAAATTTAAAAATCTTAGCCTTAAAAATTTCTGTGAAGTAGTTCTTGGAATTTTAAAATATTGTTACTTGTTTTAAAAATAACTCGGAAGTAAACAACAATTGTTTTTAAAAAAACACTAAAAGCAACTTGGCTTGTCTGCCTGCCTTCGTACTTTACACAATTTCTAAATAGTTTAGTGATTGAATTGGTAAATAATCAAAGAGTATAATAACAGTTGATAAAGATTCCTTACCTGAAAATCATCTACACGTATTGTAAAACTGTAAAACTGTCCTCTCTCTGTATTACGAGAAACTAAATAATTGATGAAAATATTGTTTTTGGAACGTTTGTTGTTTATGTATTTGTTTGAACATACATTATGGAAGTACTACTGACTCAATCCATATGAAGATTTTGAAAAATATAGGAGCTGACGTTTACTTTTTATTTCATCGGAATCGGTTCACCCAATCAGAATCAGAAGATATTTGAAATTAGTATATTCAAAAATTCATTTGTATTGTATTCATTTACAACTACAACAACAACAAGAACATAAAGATCAGCCAATAGTAACATTTAGTTTTTATTTCATCACAATTGTTTAATTCCATAAAAATATACTTTTTTGAATTTAATATTTTCAAAAATGTATTTATTTTACATTAATACAACAACAAAGAAGCACCTAACTACCCGACGCATAGTAATTACACAAATATGTAGTGTACCTATGTATGTCAATAGATAGCGCTACGCATGTTTTAAATCGCAAAATAAAGTTCTCCACCAGGACCTTCATTGACGAAATGAGCGTGACTACAGGTAAACTGTGGAGCGGAGCGACAAAGGATAGGTTATTGAGTATGTAACTCGAATGTGGGAAGACACGTGAGGCCAGACTTTGTTTTCGGTCGTCTTGTGCAAATAACATTTTTCTGTATATATATATATATATATATATATATATATATATATATATGAACATCATATATTTTCAGTAACTTCTAAATTTCAAAAACACTAATTAAAATCAGAAGAGCAGTCAGGTAAACAAAATAGTTTCACAGAGTACTTCCGATATTTCTCAAATGATCGAAAAAATAATTCTGGAAATAATGAAAAAGATTTGCAAATATAATACAAAATTGTAGAATTCACAATCGATAACGGACAAAAATAAAACTTATTAATATGTATTTTTTAGGAAGTATTCGTTGATTTTTGCGAATTCATTGATTTTTTTAATGAAAGAACGTACATAAAAATGAAATATTAAAAAAAATAGGTGTCGGTTGTAATTATTTCAATATGAGAAAATGAGCAGATAAAAAAAATTAAAATAACTTTCCTTTTTTGTATTGCAAATTTTTAGTCACTATTTTCACTTTAAATTTATAATTAGATATTACTTATTTACCAAACATTTAAATATTAATGGTCATAATAAGAGACAAAATTGATTAATAAAAACTTCCAAAAAAATATTTATTAATATGAATTCAATCTCAGTTAATATTAACAAAGACATTAAATTCTACCAACCTTAAAAATTAATTATTAAATCTTTAATTCATGTTTTTTTTAATTATAAATTAATAATTAAGAACAAATACAGCATTTTAGCAACAATGAAAAATCCATTATTTAACAATCCAAAAATATGAAATTTAAAGTAATTAATACCTGAAAATATGAAATTTAAAGTTATAAACTAAATATATAAAAAACATTATTATTTACCTTTTTAATATCTTGCAAATTTTTAATTTTTTCTTGTTTCATTTTTATTATCAATATTTCTGTTTAAATGTTTGTTGAATGTACATAAATATATTTTTTTCCAAAATCAATTTTTAAGATGAAATAATCACTACTGGCTCCTATTATTGTTATATAAGTTATTTTTATGTATATTCTTTATATAACTTAAAAATACCATTAATGTTTTTTAATGTTTAATGATCTTATATCTCACTTTTTATGCATTAAAAACAAATTTTTGAAATGTGACAATAGTTATTATGTGGTAAATTGTGAAAATACTTCAAGAAATAGTAAATTTAAGTTTCACACATTCCCAATATATAAAAAAAAGTAAAATGCAGTTGTTCTAGTATTATTTTTGGTTCGAAGGTTATATATAGTTTATTGTATAATACATAGTTTATTGTACTCATTTTTTTGAGCTGAAAACAAAAGGATATTATATATTCTGGGTACGGACAGCTAGCATCCTTTTTTTTATACATTAATGAAATCATTTGTTTATATATGTTTACTTTAATTTTCAATATATATTAAGACAATCTAATAAAACTTAACGTGTTTTCATAGAAAACACGAATAATACTTTTCTTCGACAAAAATAAGATACAATTGATACGTAATTAGGAACACAATATAAAGAAAAAAATATACATATGATGTAAGTTACAGTTGATGTCTTTCGTTTTTATATTATTCACGTAAACATTTGTCAGAGGAGTTAATTTGGAGCGTACAGATAAAATTCACGCGCCTTTAGAATTGCCAACGCTAGGCGGCGCTGCTGTCACACACCCAACCAATAAAGTTCTATACTCCAATAATACGCTAATACCACAGTGTATTTAACCGCAGGTTCACACTTACGAGGTAGTGTACAAGTAGTTGATATCAGCTGTGCGTTTTGAAGCAGTTGGAGGGGAGCAGTTTGCTCATCTCAAAGTTTGCCTACCCACATTAAGGCACATATCTTCGGCGGACGTGTATGCGCTTACTCAGAGTATTCAACGCACCAAATTTTTAATTGTTAATATCGTTATAATAGCTTACAATAATTGTGTTGCTACATGACTAATAATATTCAAAATACCACCTACAGAATATAAAATTTGGTCATAAACAAAATTTTTACGTGGACAAAGTTGCGGGTAACTGCTAGAATGCTTATAAACAGATAACGGTATGTATTTAACAGCAAACACTGTGTATACTGAATGCCTACGTATTTATTTTGGCACAAACAAATTGCGCAGCACGTAATGAACGGCACATTCAGCGGACGCGCGTTATAACTTTCAATTATGCGCCGAATTGTATCGTGCGATTATTTGTCACTTTTCGTGATTAATTTTAATAATTTATTATCATTTGTTCAGATTATACGTTTGCGCAATGTCGATGACCTCGCCTATTTAATACTTAATTTCCTTGCTAGTATATTATTAAAAGCTACTATAAGGTTGTCATTTTCTTTGAAATAAATTGCTCATACAAGTATTTTACAACATGATAAGCCAAAAGTGTATTAGATTTTTTACTGACTAAAGAAAAGTCTTACACTTTCTTATTTTTTCTTAACATTCCAAAACATTCACTCGATCAAATTTATCTTAAGGACAACTAAAAGTTATATTTCATTTTCTTCCCTAATTGTCATTGAAAAAAAGTTAATATCACAAATTTAATTTTTAAATCCCAATGTCTCAAGTAGTAAAAATTTGTTATAATGTTGTTACTTCATATCGAAAATTCTTATTTTAATAATTGTCTCTAAACTTTGTGCGCTTTAAAGAAAATAGTAGAAGGTGATTATATATATATATATATATATATATATATATATATATATATATATATATATATATATATATATATATATATATGCATATATATATATATACATATATATATATATATATATATAATAGTAGAAGGTGATATATTTTAATCTGTGATCAACATTTAAACTTTTTTTTATTCTCTCTAAAATATTTTGTTATAAGTTTTTTCAAGATACTTTACATCGATTAAATATTTTATGAATTAATACGTTAACGTTTCATGAAAATACGATATGGATACGAATCTGATATTAAATATTTTAGAAATCGAATAGATTCGTCTATAGTTAAATATAATTTTAATTCTAGAAGAAATAAATATCGTCGAAGAAAGAAATAAAGTCGTACATATTAAATGTACGACTAGAATATAAATATTTGTAAACTATCTCTATTACGTCGTTTGTGCTGGACGATAATTGCGCAAGTTATCAATTTAAGTATATAATCAAAAATTATAAACACAAACACTTACAGTTAAGATAATAAAGATAAGATGATTTGGTGAGTGTTTATTACTAAATATCCTATTCAAAAAACATAAAAGTAATATTAAACTTATTAAATATTTGCTTTATAAGTTTTTTTAAAGATGATATAGGTAATAGGAAGTGAAAAACTCATTTATATTTAGTAGTTTTTAGTATTAAATCAAACAGCTTCTAAAGCGTGTTCCTAAAAAATGCCATTTTAGGAGACCAACCATTTTAGATTAAATTGTGGTTTAACTATTTTGTGATAAGATATGAACTTCAAAAAAATTCGAATGTAGCAAACAAAATGATTGTACAGATGTTATAGTCCAGATGATGTTACAGTCTTTATGCACATAAATTGTATGTAAACCTTTATATAAAGCTTTGTAGGCATGAATGTTGCTCGTATTTCTAATTTTAAAATAGTTTTAATGTGACAAATTTTAATTTGTGTATAAAAATATGAAATAACTGTATTAGTAAGAACAATTATAAACTAAAATTCGTCTCTTTGGCAGTCTATGTCGTATTACGATGTTGTGTAAAAGTTATATTAAAATAAAAACACACTTCTTAAAAAAATTATAATGTTTTATTAATATATTAGACTTTTTTAGGGTTACTAATTAATTAGTATTTAAATTAGAGTCAACAGAAATATTTCGATGAAAGTTTAATTAATTTAATTACTCCATTATTCATAACATATTTTCGACCACTTCGGCGGATTACGTCGTCACTACATTAAATACCGTTTTTGGTGTATCCGACCTATGACAGAATTATTTTTTTTGAAGTGACTTCTATTGACTAAAACAATATCAAGCTTGATTATTTTTGATCGAGTAACAACTGAATGAATTTTAATTTCAACTTCTCGAATTCTAGTTTTAACTTAAACTACATGCTATATGCTGTTAAACAGTTACAAGTTAACAGAAAAAACAAAAAAACAAAAAATCCCTAATTTCTTAGTATTTTGGATTAATATCGAATTATTATACAATTAACATTTTGACAAATTTGTCATATTTACATAGATTTCCGTAACAAATATACCAAAAACTGAAACTAACAAGGTGACTTACTCTGCTCACGATTGAAGTTCACATTTAATTTAAATGTACGCGGCAAAGGCGAAGTCAAGAGGTGGTAATTCATCTTATTCAGTTAAATTTCAAGATATTTATAAAAACTTCGAAACCCGCAAAGCAATTTAAAGCCACATTGACTACATTTTGTAACACAATCAAAAATATGTTTGCTGTCAAATGAAGAAAAAATTATAAAGATAATAACAAAGAATAATAGCGTGTTTACTTTACTAAGTATCAACCAATGCTACTATAGTAACCTGTTTTATAGTGACTACTGTAGCACAATTTAATACTAACCAAGTTAACAATAGTGATACCTGTATAATACTTGAAGAATTCTTAAATAATAATTATATCTAATTTTATTTGTTGAAGAATGTGAGGCCTGTCACTGTTAAGGAAAAGTAATCATTGATGGATTCACGTGTATGAGGCCATCGATTCGATTCATTTCTTTTATTCATATTTAAAAATATATTCTTAGAAATTTCATCTATTCTGATCGATATATACTGTTATCATTTATTAGTCCTTAGCGTAAAAGTATTTTTAAGGTCCTGTTTAAAAGTGAAACCTCTTCTGCTCAGTAAATGAAAAATTACCAGAAAAACCTAATTCAGTTAACTCTCGAACTCCAGAATAACAAAGTGGCCGCCAAAAAGCTATTATATATATACATATATATATATATATATATATATATATATATATATATCTACATCTCTATTATAACATCACATACGAAATCAATGTTTGTTATGCAACTCCCGCAGCGAAGTCGACACCCCCGACCATCGATAGCACGCACGCCACGGGCGTCGCACCGAGGGAACTAATAGCATGTGCCAGTATAATGGTCTCGGCTTGACAGGTCTTTAGTCTACTGCTGTCAAGCGAGGCAAAGGTCGGATCGAAACATTCAATGACAAGCATGAAGCGAAGGTCACAGTGAAGGTCGAGCGTTTAGCCCCGCGTATAATATTTCACAAACACGAGTTATGTTTAATATGCGACGAGACATTTCAAAATTCCCCATGACGAATGAAATTTACGCAAGTACGAATTGAAAGCCGTTCTTCATCAATAAACGTAAATGTCATTAAAGAGTAAATTAATGGATTAACTGTGCACGCGACTTTTTTCTCGTGGAATTCGGAGTAAAACAAATTATTGGAATTTTTGTGTATTTTTTTCTTTTTTCTCACAAAACTCTTTGAGCATAACGTTTATTAAAAACGCTATTAAGTGGTGTTGGCAGCCAAATCGGTTCTGCCGGCTCTGATATCACTGTGCACAATGAACGCAAACTAAAGATTGACATATCTTTTTTATTTGAGAACCGATTGAAATTAAACGAAGTTTAAATGTTAGCCCAAGTTAATCTAAATACATCACTTAAAACCGCATCCAAATCGGTTCAGCCGTAATTAAAATTAGTGTGCACAAAGAAACTGACAAAGGTTCTAAAAACTGTTGTTTTAGGCCTAATTAAGTGTGTTTATTAGATAACACTTAGTTTTGCTTAAAAATATTCAGCTCCTTTTTTTCTAATTTGGTTATACGTTTAGATTATGTAAATAGATAAAAAAGCAATTACTTTTCTCTCAATTTTAAAGGCTTCCAATAAGTTAACAAAATAAGGAAAATTGTTTGCTCTTTCATTTTCTGTTATCATGAATATCAATATTTTTATAAGATAAACTTGAAATAACATTATTTTAGCTACTTAAAAACAATTTTTATCTTTTGTTTCGATACTACTTGATTAATTAATAACCAAAAAAAAATTCAAATAAATTTTCTATCCTGTATGTTCGAATTCACGAATGGGTATTTTCTCTTAATAATTTAGATTGTTTATAACATTAAACGACTAAGTGAATAGTTAGTTTCTAAAACAATTGTAAAATTTATTAATTCGTTCCTAATTCTATGCTAATACTTTGTAACCAACGTTCACACTTCCTTTGTTTATTGCTCTCTTGAACGCAATATCGCGTATTTATGTATCATTAATAGTTTTAAAGTTATTAAATTTTTAATGATCAATATTTTGTGAGTGTAACAACCTTAGTTTCAAAACCCAAGAGGCGCTCTATTTCAAAATTCTTTCTGAAAGATCTCTTCTCTGAAAGATCAGGGTTCAGAAAAGAATCTTTCTTAATAATTTTTTAATAACATTAAATGACTAAATCAGTTCATTTCTAAAAAAATGTAAGATTTATTATTCCATCCATAATTACTATTAAATGGTTTGCAAATAAGCAAGTTCACTTTTTAATAATTGGAAATAGAAAAATACGTGTAAAATAATTTATATATTTGACAGTATTAAATCTTTACAAGTGTAAGTGTGATCATTGATCATGTACTATGATAAAAAGAAAGGGGTTATTGAAACCTTAAATGAATTTCTTCTCATATTTGTCTAATTTAACGCCAACGTAATTGCATGTATTTAAGCATCTCAAACTGTAACAAATACATTTTTGTATTTGATGAATTATATATTTTGGCATAGTAATTAACGACAAAAATAAATTAAGAACAAAAATTGACAACAGAATTAAAATGGCAAATAAATGATTCTTTGGACTGAAAAGATAACTGAGGTCTAAACTTATCAGTCGGAAGTCTAAACTAAAAATCTATAAAACACTAATCTTACCAGTCTTACTATATGCAAGCGAAACATGGACCCTAAACCTAGATACACAGCAATCAGTTTTGAGGGCTTTTGAGCGAAAGGTCCTCAGAGCTATTTTTTGCCCAATGCGAGAAGAGGGTAGATGGAGAAGCAGATATAATTTTGAACTGTATAAACTTTACGGACAACCACAAATTACCCAAGAACAGAACAGTAAGTTTAGTAACAGATTAAGATGGATTGGTCACATGTGTCCAGAGGATAATCCTACTAAAATATTAACGTTCAGTATTGATGGATGGATGATATCAAAAAATATATAAAAACTTTGAACATAAGTAATTGGAAACGAGTCACAACTGATAGGAGACGCTGGAAGGAGTATAGTAGATTGTAGAGGCAGCCAAGGCCTGCAAGAGGCTGTTGCGCTAGTGAAGAGGAAGAAGAAGATTGATCAATACTGTAATCTAGTTTAATGTTTGATATTATTCAGGTGTCCTTGTATTCAGAGAATAAACAGTTGCCTGAAGGAAATGTGTACTAAGCTTTAAACGGCACTTGACAAATTTATGCAATTTATATAAAGCTCGGCTGTAACAAGTATTCCGTCCCCATTTTTAACAAGTTTTTGTGACGTTATTTAAAGCAACTTACTTTTTGTAATAAGAAATAAATGTTCAATTCAAATCGCTATCCAACGCTAACAATTTCAGAAAAAATATTTATTAAACAATTATTAAACTATTTTTAACTATCTATCGACCACATCATGTAATAAAACTGTAACTGAGCCGTGTCTGTACATTGAATATTTTTGGGAAAATCTTATTCTAAATCATTACTATCGATTTAAAGACCAAATTTACCATTTTTTTTAATTTTTGTCTGTTTGTCTGTCTTTCTGTTATCGCATCACGCAAGAACCACTGGACGGATTTTGATGAAATTTGGGAAATATCTGTCTGTCTGTCTGTTTTTTTGTAACCGCATCACGAAAAAAACAATAAATTAATTTTGATGAAATTTGGTATGATGATGACTAAATATTCGGGTCAATACATGGGATACTTTTTATTTTGGGAAAGTATTTCATTCTTAAGTGAAAATACAAAAATTGGTTCGTGCAAAAATCAATCCGAATCTAGATATTTTTTGCTAATCTATACATATCGATACATATTTGTGAATATAAAAAATTGTAAAATGAAGCAATAAATAAATATAAATATCCATAATTAAAAAAAAATTAAAAATAAAGCAAAACGGATCAATAATATTTAACTATGTTCAATTTAAAAAATCACCAATAGATACCATCACAAGATTTTTAAAATACGTAATTTTTCTCTATCAAATTAAGTCAATTATCATTGAATGGATTTTGAATCTTTTTTTATTGCACCGTGTCAATTTACATAATACAATGCAATATAATTCACATCATATCCATTCTCTCTAAATATTTTCAGGATTAAATAAAGTTACAAGGTTTGTACTATTATTTTGCTTTTCTAAAATATGCGACACAAGTAGGGATTTAAAATAAACAACACAACATAAATACGATTCTTAATAACGCGCTTTAGTTTTTTTTTAATTAATTCATATATTTTTTATTTCTACTCGACGATATATAACTATAAAATATATATTTTTTAAATTGTTCATTGCATGCTATTCAACGAAAGATGTCGCAAGTGAATTTCGTAAATTGTGGTGTCATTGTGTTTTCAAAAACAGAACAAACCTTGCGCGTAGCTGGCGTAGATCTGAGCATCAGTTGCTTTTCGCACGGACAGGGACATAAACAATTTATTTGTTTATGTCCCTAGGCGGTTCTACAGGAAACATTGTTTACAGAGAAGTTTTGTGAACAATGTTCTAAAGCTCCCGCGAATGAAGTCGTGGGCTAGTTCTCAATAAAAGTTCATTATTCATTAGAAACTATTGAAATTCTACAAACTTCATTTACTATCTACAGACATATAGAAGATCTTACTCACTATCCTGACACTCTAAATGAACATATTTTTCGCCGTTAGTAACACCAGTAGTAAATTGACAAATTGAGAGTCATCTAGTTACGTCGTAAAGCAATCTAGTTATTTAGACATACATGATATATATATATATATATATATATATATATACTGTTATGTATACAGTATATATATATATATATATATATATATATATATATATATATATATATTTATATATACTGTTATTCGGTGTACTTGAAACCAAACGTTTCATTACAGTCAGTAAATTAGAAACACGAACCACCATTTCTTCATATTTCTTCACCTCCAAAGTAACTACCCTTAATCCATACGCATTTATCAACTTCAAAGAGAATTCTGTACTATCGTAAATGAGGTAATTTATTTGAATACAGCTTGCAAATTATTTATTCCCTTTATATTAATTTCTCTTAGTTTTTCTTATTCCTTGGACTATATAATGGGTTTTTAATTTTAATGTTATAAATTCATATCTTGTTATTCGATAGTATATATGTTAATATATTAAATACAGTTAAACAGAAATTTCACTCGAAATGTATTATATGTAAAATACATATAATAACTTCCACGACAAATTAAATAGGAAACAACAATATTAAACTATCAAAATAAAATTAACGTAGGGAGGCTAATGCGTGGCAAAGAATGGTGATAGTACTATCAAAGATAATTATAAAACATGTTGGCATGAGCCTGTTACGATAATGACTACACTCTTTTAATAATTGAATTAAAAATAATTTTTTGAACCAAATTAATACGCAATTAAATAATTGTGTGTTCTTTGTTTTCCAAAGATGCAACATCTCTATAGTAACGACAATAACAAGATAGCCATCTTAATTGCACACACGCTTTGTATTCAATTTAACGGGAAGCAGCCAGTAAGTTCTAAATTATTCGACGTAATTGTCAAATTAAACGTACGTCAATATTATTATCTCATCAATATTTTAAGAAAGCAAATATTAAATTGATCAAATATAATAATACTTGATCAAAAAATGGCTACTGTTAAATCCGCGCGAAACGACTAGCTGTTCTGCATAAAGAACAAACTAGTTTGCGATGATGAATTTTAATCAAAATTGAATTGACCGAGGTTCCGAGTAAACGGTTTTGCGTCCATTAGTTTAACGCGTTAACGGTCTCTTAACTTGATTATAATTCTAGTTTTTCTTATTCTGATGTTCGTTCTTTCGATAATGCAACTCCATTTACATGTATATTATGGAACTAATAAATGCTCTCGGGTATAATACCACATTTAGGTATTTACTACTTAGTTTTGTCGATGGTTTTTTTTTAAATACTGAACATCATGTACGAAAATAAATTTATATTTTGCTTTTCCCTTATATATAATAGCATTAATATCTAAAATTTAAATAAGCATAACTAGTTCTATTTGTCACTCGACTTATTGCTCCTCTACTATCGGTGATGACATATTTGGGCCAATGTTGAGTTGATTGCAAAGCAAATTAATAGACATGTTGAATTATATGCATGGAATGCAGATATTATTGTAATGTGTTGAATACGTAAAGGACAAGAAAAAACATTGTTAAACCATGTTAATCTACCATCTCCAATAGATGTCAGCTCATCTATTGGAGCACACTACAGATGTATTGGAAAAATGTTTAATACAACTGTAAAACGAATGATTAACTTTTTCCTCGCTACGGTCATCACCGTTCGATTTACATTTTTTTATCCTCAAAGTGCTACTGATTACGCCTAATATTTAATACAAGTTATTTTATACTTTGTCTTAAAACGAATATTTTCTACTTTATCCTAAAAGTGCTACTGAGCGAGTTTTTAAACTGAACTTAGTTAAATGTTACTGAAACGTTTTTTTGAATTGTTTAAATTATGGGTATTTATATTTATTTATTGTCTCATTTTGTAATCTCTTATATTCACAAAAATTTGTAAAAATATCTAGATTCGGAGTGATTCCGTCTCAATTTGTCACTACGGGTTACTTGGATAATTTGTGGTTGTCCGTAAAGTTTATATTGTGATATGTTGAATGCGTAAAGGACAAGAATAAACATTGTTAAATCATGTTGATCTGACATCTCATCTTATTCATGGGCATGTACTTATTTAAATTAGGAAAATCCAATGTTGTTTCCGAAAGATAAATTAAAACCGATAATCTATTGAAAATGTGATGATTGGACGTTAACTTGACATAATCAGATCTATTTTCGAAGGCGGAAGTGGTGCTTGATCACCAAGTATCGTTCCAGCAAAGATGCTATAGCCTTTCCAACGTCACACACAAAGACATCGTGCCTTTGCTAAGCCGTATTGAGAGGTATGAGTTCGTAATCTCTTTTTCATTCCTTTGTGCCGAATCGGAATAAACAATAGACGAAAATATCAAATTACCATAACAAAAAAGGAGGAAAATTTAACTACGGATGCGATGCGGCAATTTCGGTGTAACGAGGTGCGACAGAGGGCTGGTATCGGGTTACGCCGCGCCGTGTGCCGAAATCGATATGCGGTGACGGCTTTTCGTGTGCTCGTCGGGAAAGACGCGCTGTTGGTGTATCGTGTCGCTGGGAAAGTTGGGAAAGATATTGCCTATGTAATGTGAGTTTGAAGGTAACATATGAAATGTTCTACTTTTACTTTAACACGTGTAGCCAATAGTTGCTGTGTAACCAATGTACTTTTTTCGAGGTCAAATAGAAAGTTTCGGGCCTAAGTTGTAAATAATATCTACTAATTATGGACTAGTCTTGTTTTTGTTCCACTTGGTAAACCCGTACAATGTAACCACAAACCTTAAGGCAGTTTCAAAGACTAAAAAGTGAAAATAAGATGACAACTATTTATAGACTAATTTAAAAATAAATCTTAAAGTATAGTTGTCGATAATTATTGTAAATATCTAATATATTTACGCACAGAAAAAATACTTAGTGATTATTGTCATATTTTAAATACTATCAATTTTCGAATATTTTTTCAATTTATATTTCATAATATTTAGGTAATCTTTTTCAAACCTTTATTTCATCAAACGGATGCATTTAGATTAAAATTATCGATATATAATCGTGCGTAAAATTATCGATATATAATCGTGTGTGCGTGCACTACACGGTACTTAACCCTTAGTTTGACGTTGTTATAGTGTAGCGCATGAACGGGATAATTTGCGAAAAAAATATTGTTTAATTTCATTTTATTCTGCCGAGAGCAGTACTGTGGGTTTCTAAATAACTAAGCGGAATTGCTGCATCAGTTTAAAAACAGACTGCATGTGTTAACTAGTACTTATTTCTACTTATTGTTGCATCGTTCGATTTTTCACTACAACTTATAAATTTACGAATTGCAAATGGGCTATAAAAAAGCAAATATAAATACATAACCTCATTTATTTCTGCTTACGTCTTCCGAAATCCAGAAGTAAATATTAATTGTATCATTTAAATGATCACATTTTTAAATTCATCGCATTGTTGGGCTTTTAATCAGTAGCACTTTTAGGATAGTGTACAAAAAAATGTAAATTGAATGGTTCCCGTCCGCAGCGAGGAAAAAGTAAATCATTCGTTTTGTAGTTGTATTAAACATTTTTCCAATACAGTTTTAGTGTTACGAGTTAGTGCAAATCGAATGTGCACATACCGCGAGTTTTACTCTAAGTTCCACTTACCAATATGTTATACAAATCTATGCAAATAACTCTGTAAATTAAAATTTATTAGAGAGACTGTCATAAATTCTGTGTGCGATTTCTTAGAGGAGTTAGTAATAACGTGTATTAAATATTAGGTTGGCAAGTGATAAAATCGCCATCTCAGTTCATAAGTGTTAGCTCATGTGGTAACCAAAATAAGTATATCCACTTCTCTTTTACAGAATGAAATTATTTTTCTACTATAGTATGAAAATATGAAAGTAGCACTGCCTGATAATGCTATAACAACTTGATAAATTAAAATAGATAATTTCTTATAAATTCTCTGTGCATTTTCTTAGAGGAGGTTGATAATAACGTGTATTAAATATTACGTTAGCGACTGATAAAATCGCCATCTCGGTTCATAAATTTTAGCTCATGTGGTAATTAAAATGAATATATTCACTTCTTTTCCAGAGTATGAAATTGTTTTTCTACTAGGGCATGGCAATATGAGAGTAGCACTAATAATGCGATAATAACTTGCGGACTGTCGCAATAAATATTTTTAATTTTTCTAAAATTAAAATACGAGGTTGCTCTAAATGAAAATTATCGGACAGATCAAAATTTCCTTCTATGGATCTTTGGAACGAACGCTCGGTTGTAAGAGAGTAGACCTTCAAAAGTTTTACTGATGTCCCATGATAGTTCGTTTTTTATCTTGAATAAGACTTTGAAACAAGCGCGCTTCGTAAAATTTTCACATTTTATTTATAAAGACCAACCACGGTAATTTCGTTGCCATCTGAACAGAAGATCGAATACTGTATTCTTTATACCCTTACCAAATACGATCAAGAATTCGGTATAAGTGGCAGGTTTATTAATTGTCAAGATAACATTTTAAAATCTCTATACATTATCAACTTCCACTCGACATTTTCCAAATATCAGACGGCTAGATGAAAATAGCCGAATAATATTCGACAAAATGATCCTGTCCTACTTTATTCTTTCTAGAGAACTGAACTCAAAAGGAAAAAAGGAACTCTTAAGGGATCACTTCGTTGTCGGTTTGCCTGTCTGTTAAGACCCTTTTTCTCAAGAACGCGTGGCAGTATCAAGTTGAAATTAATGTCAAGTTGAAATATACTTAAATCTATGGTTTCTTAGAGCTGTAAAAAGTCAAGTTTCTAAGACAACACAATAAAAAAACCCTAGAACTACGACCATATATGCAGCATTTTTTGACAGTCATAAATAAATCAAAACCAAAAATAGGATAATTCCCGTTGACCTAGAATCATGAAATTGCATGCAAGAAGCAAAGTCTCACAGAGCAAATAAAGGAAACAATCGTTAATTAGGAGTTATATCACATAATTTTTTTTAAAATATGCTCCTGTAAAAGATATAGTATGCAACATATTTCCGTTCTAAAAAATTATGTGCCATTAAATATTTATAAATGCCTAAATATAGTGCGAGTTCCACTCCAGCTTGACAGTTTTTTTTGTATTATTTGTGCTGATTATTTTATAACTTATTATATTTTCTACGCACTGATATAAAATATGTAGGCCCAGTTTAAATAGATATTTAATAACAAGTATTATGATTAATAAATGATTAACTTAAATTAGGATAATAAAGAATATCAGGAAAGAAATATTTTTGAATGTTTTTATTTTGTGAAACAGATTACCCATAAAGATAAACCCCTCTTGTGTAAAAATTTTAAGATGAACAAGGTGAAACAAATTAATAAACACTTCATTCCATTTCTGCCTATGAAATAACTACAAATGAAGCTAGGATTTTTACTAAACAATTGAAAAGCTTACCTTTTAAAATATAGATCCCGAAAAAAGAAAAAGGTCTAAATACATAGATAAATAAATGGTTAAGTGTATAAAATATACATAGATTAATGAGCAAAAATGTTCTTACCCTAGAACCAACGTTAATACCATTCTAGCAAACTGTACAAATAGACGCTAATGAACGCTAAACGTAGGTAAATCCGTGTACAAGGTCGACACCGAAACCTTTTTTTTTATTATTTGCAAATCTCAGCTCTCAACACACAACGGCGAAAAGAACTAATTAACCCCTTAACTAGCAGAACAATTTTCCAAAGCTACGTTTGTTTATTTCGTAATGGTCGGTGACTATATAGCAGGAGACACCTCTGAATAATGTATATATACTATCTTGTATCCAATTTCAGAAGGACCATAGGTAGTAAAAAACATTATTTGAGATGATTAATAAATTGTTCGGTTCGGAAATTGTTATATTTATCAATTCAAATTATGATTTTTTTTGGAAATCCTGGTTTATGAAACTATATTTGTGAAAAATTTGTTTAATGAATATGTGGATCTTTCCAATATCTGCAGTTGTCCCATATAATATTTTCATAAGGTTTTCAAAAATTAAGCAACACATTTCAAAGTAGACTGTATATATTTCATTCCCTATTGTGCTTGACTAATACTTACTCTATTAAATCACCATTAACTTTATGGTGTATACTTCGTAATAAAGTATAATTGCAAAACTATACGCTCTACACCAATTAAAACTTTATTAAAATCCGTTAATTAATTTCCGCGATGATCAACCGCAAGCAAACTCATAAAAACTTTTATTTACAATAGCTTATTTTAATATGAGTTAAATATTAGATCCTTCGATATTTCCAAATGAATCTTTTATATTTTCTCTTTGTGTTCCATTATTTACATAATTTTATATTTATAATGACGTCCGCTCTTGTTAACCGAATCACCAATTATCATTATTTTAACACACCAATCCCACCAAAAAACATTAATGTAAAAAAGAAGTAAAGTTCAATATTACATTAGTTTGCTTCGACGATAAAGAAATTGATACCGAAAAGACTATAGTTCTATTGAATATTAATTTATATTGTATATACAAGGCAATTTAAATTTGTTTTAATTTTAAGTCAGTATTTCCTAGATGGTTGAATTGAAGGGAACATGTCTTCTGTATTGCAAATAGAACATAGCAAGTTCTAATTCATTTTAGCTGCAAAATCATCATCATATATATTAATACGCTAAGGTTTTAAGATGTTACTCTCCCTTTTTAGAAAAAACCTCACAACTAATCCACATAAATTATATATCATTTTATAGATAATTGCTTGCTCTAACGGCATCCAAAACTAAAAAATGTATTATTGCTATTGTTTTTGCAAATTAATTAATTATTAAAATTATATACACAAAACAGCAATGCTGCCATCTAACGGCTCAACGTCAATATGATTGACGGTCGGTAAAATTTTTGTTTAATTTCAAATCCACTCACGTATAAATAAAGTGGCGCTTTAGCTCAATGCTTTTGACACTTGCGCCTCTATATGTCAATTTTAGTAAAATATTTGTTTGATCTGTCATCTGAGCTTCATAATGGAATAAATAATAATGCGAAGACTTCGCACGGTTCACGCTAGTAACATTTAAAAGTAAATATTTCATTTTACTTAACAAATTTTCAATTCTCATTAATGCTTAAATACCTCACACAGACTAATTTTTTATTTACAATTCGAAACACAATTACGGAGCATCAGACGCTCGTGCTTATGAATGCGGTTGCCGCTCGCTTTGCCTCGCTGCATTCACGACGCAATTGCGCCATGTCAACCCCGAACGCGTGAATTCTGGTGAAGAAATATTTAATCAACTTCGCGTGGTATTTTGATGCTATGAATTCAGGTTTCGATGTATATAAAAATAACTACTCTCAAATATGTATGAAGACAGCTTATTCGTCACAACTATAATCAACGTGCCTTCATTACAATTTTGTACCTTTTATATATATTATGCGAGAGTTATGCTTGCGTCGGTTCGTGTTTATACCAGTTCTCTACGTCACCCATTTCGGTCACAATATAGGAATAACTTTAGCAAGCGTTATTGATTAAAATATATCATTTGATTATTTATATAACTTAATGGATATATTATTTCTCAACATGTATGGAATTCAGTACTTGCTATGCGTACCCTATTCACTGATTATAATACTCTAACCTAATAAATGAGTTTATCTACTTACTTTTTTTAAGGAAAGTAATAAAATGATTTATGTAACAGTCAATTTTTCTAAGATTATGAAATTGTTTTTTGGCTTCCTTGACATATCTATTCTAGCACATAAAATTTGGTGATCAACTATTTAACATACCGAATTTTTAAAGAATCTTCAATACTGGTATACTATTTTATTTGATGTATAGTCCTATATATCAAATAAAACAGGATGCCTCATTTCAAATATTTTACACTATTTCCTTGTTATGGTCACATAAAAAATGCGAATTGCATGTGATACCTAATATTATCAACAAAATTAATTAAGTCAAACTACAATAAAAAAATGCATGCTTCAGCTTTCTTTATCTGCAATACAAGACTTACAATTGTGCAAACTTTCGAAAGTTCTAACTAAACAAGAACTATCATATAAGTTTTGAGTGATTTATCAAATTGAAATATTACAAAAAAAAATAATAAAAAATCAATTTAAATGTCACATACAGTCAGAAGAATTTATCGATTTATCAATAATTGCATAAATATTGTTACTGCCTAAACATATATATATATATATATATATATATATATATATATATATATATATATATACATATATATGTGTGTGTGTGTGTGTGTGTGTGTGTGTGTATACATTCACTACGTTTGCCTGCGCGAACTAGGCTGGAATATTGCAGGGTGATTAAAATATATTTTAAATAAAAATTGAAACTTTTGTTCAACTTTAGTGATACGTGCTTTGGATGCTGAAAATATATATTGGATATGTTGCGACGAGTTTGCCAGATCTTTATTTTTTTTATGTAACTTTACCGTCTAAAAAATTAATTGTCCATTCAAAGTATTAGACTGTATAATATAGTAAACAATAAAAGGGAGCTTTAGCAATAATTCACTGAATTATTTATAATTATTCTGAATAAATCACTGAAGTAAATATATATAGATTAACGTTAATTACCTGAAGTTACTAGCAAATATTTAAATTGAGCAGTATTGCCAGGGTAAACGACTAATATAGAGTAGGTAGTCACGTCAATAAAAGTATATAAATATTCATGCGCCAAAAATAAATTTGTTGCCAACTAAATAATAAATCCACCTTTACAAGTACTCCGTAATGAATGCTTAATGAAGGTAATTCACTTCGCAAAGTCTAGGTCGAAACGTTTTTTTTTAATTATTTGTAAATCTCACCTCTCTACATATTATATTTATAAAACAGATTAACCCTTTGCGTCACGGACACTTAGTAAAATTAAAACCAAATTAAGAATGAAATAATATATATAACTGCTATAAGTCAATCATAATTTTATATTGGAGTTAAACTATAACTTAAAAAAACTGTTACAATAAAAACAGTACGAGAGTTTCGTACACATTTAGGCATTTGTAAACATATAAGTGTACATATTATTCCTATTACACTATCTACAAATATGAATTGCTCAGAACTTTAATACACTGCCTACTTTTGAAAATGCGTAATAAAAATATATAAGATCTATGATGCTCATTATAGTTTTCCCGTAGCATTATAGTCAGATATTACTATCTCTGTTTTATTTTTCAAGATTTTTGGCTAAGTATGACAATAATAATACTTTATTTTTGTATATTTTTGGAATATGTTTTCAAATATGCAATTTGAAATTATAATAAAAATATTTTTTATATTTCTCATTACAAACTATTTGAAACGCCAACTTAGAATGATATTTTGAATTTAAACAAATTTAACTTATTACTTTTATTTATCACCCCTTTAACCCTTATATTAATATTTTAAAAATGTTTTCAAAATATGCGGGTTAAAGTTATAATAAAAAATAGGTTTGTTAACAAAATGTATTTTATGCCAAATTTCAAATTAATATGTCGCACGTTTTCTGAGAAAATCGGCTGTGAATAAAAAAACATAAATACATTGCCTACTATATCTTTACAAGCGTAAAAACATAGCGCCTATTTAAAAATTGTGGCCTCTAGAAATGTCGCTAGAGTTTGCCTAAAACATTCGCATGTTTTCAAACTCATATTTTTTCCCGATTTTAGGGTAAATATTTTCGGCAATAATGTGGGCATATTCTTTTTCCATACTTTTCAATATATCTTTGGAAGATGTGTGCCTACAATTTCCAAATTAATATTTTTTGGGTTTTAGCCATTGAGATATTTGTGGGTTAATTTGTTTTATTACTATGTGAAGTTTTAAGTTCTCTACGTCAAGCGTTTTCTGAGTAATACGGCTGTGATGGATGGACGGGCAGACACATTAGTTATCTTGTAAGGTAGAGAACCCTAAAACATCTGCTTTAAATTTAATTTTTAAATGAAAATTATTACGTCCCTATTAAACCAATATTTTTTACACATATATTTTATTTTAATATAGTATACTAATTAACATAATAAGTACCGCCAAGAAAATTCATGGGGATACATGTAATGTGTGAAAATAAGTATTTAAAACAAAATACAAAGCTATATTTTAAGAAAAGGCCAATAGCCCAGACATCTGATAATTTCCATAAAAGGTTAAAAACACGTAGACATTTTTGAAAGATAGCAGGGACTTGCTAAATCCGCCATTTTGAAAAACGCAGTGTCTTATCTCATAACCAGCAAGGTTTACAATAAAAACAAATTTGTATTTGAGCAATTAAATTTTCCAAACTCTCAATTTAAAACTAATGTTAAACAATTAGCATTTATGAAATTACAGCACTTACAGTGTAATATAACTCATAAACAAATAATCAAACGACTAAAATAGTTAGTAGCAAATGTGTACGTAATTAAATTCTTTGCTCCATTGATCTCCATTCTATTATAAAATCAACAGTTTTTAAATTATATGGCCACAAACAAAGTACTTCGTGGCGTTGAATTTCTGAAAATTTGTATAATAATATTGTAACATATGTTCATCTTGTTATAAATATAAACTATACAATAGAAAGGCGAGTTGTACAAGGTTTTTGTTTGTAATGTCTAGTTTTTCTGAATATCCTTAAGAAATCTGGAAATAGAAGCTTTCTTTCAGGGGATAACACATTTATAATAAATATATTTTATACTTATAGTAGCGCGGAAGAGTGGAAAAAGTACATTATTGTCACAATGAGTTTTCAGGCCCCTGAAGTTAAAAATTATTGGTTTTTTGGTTACAACAAAACTAATGATCTACAAATGTTTCATTTTAGTCCTTCGATAATCGAGTTACATTGCGGAAAGATTTTTTTGCAAATTTTAACACGCTGTAATTTATAAAAGACTACCCCCCCCCCAACATTAAAATAGTAAATTAGAAAGAGTGACTCATCCCTAATTCCAATTATTGATAACCCCAAATAATCCGAAAGAAAGTGTGTACTAGTTACGTATTTCTATTACCTACCTAATGCTTGGACCTTAAATATCATGTAACTCGTCACAGTTCACACACCATGCTGTAAGTATAAATTAAACAAAACTGGCTCTGTAGACTGTTCCTTTCCTTTGCGGGAAGAATATGAAGGAGAAGAATGTAATCGATTGTTTTACCATTACATATTAGGTAAGCATATTTCGAAAGCAATCACGCTTACACACAATACGTGGTAATGGAATTAAATTTCTTACCACAGGTAACCGTTAGACATAAAGGTAACGGTTAGGGCTCTATACCATAAGGGTCTAAAAGCAACCCTAACAATTATATTGGTAACGTCGCTTGTCTATCCATTCGTCTATCCCACAAAACGTTGAGTAGGCTCAATGTTCTGTGGTCCATTTGTTAATCTGTCTGTCGCGGGTTTAAAAAAAATAAATAAATAAAATAAAAATGCCCGTGTAAAGCAATTTCAACGGGTATTTGACCTTCTGATCTGACGATTTAACCCAGTCTGGGAAAAATCCGCCCATTCATGTCGTCAGCCAGCGAAGAGGCGGCAAAAACCCAGACCCTCGCTTGGCCCAACGGGCGGCACAGAGTCCACCCGCCCAACCACTGCCTAGTTAGGCCCGGCCTAAGACCCTAAAGCTTAGTAAAAGTATAGGAAAAAATGCCGCTCAGAACCAGGAACATTTCGACATTTTTTTTGATATCGTATGAATGAATATCCATTAAAAACGATATATTTTAAAAAATCCTGCAGCTGATAATGATGATGATGGTTATTTATTGTAAAAAAATCATTTTAAAAAAATTGTTTTTTTTTTAATAAATAACAATTTTTAATTAATATAATAATCATATTAGTATCAAATTTAACATTCGTAAATTATTTATTTTTAATTTTATTTTTTTATTTATTTTTTAACTTTTATGTATAGTACATATGGCGGACTTGAGCATGAGCAATCTCTTCCAGTCAACCATAACAATTTGTATTGAAATTTAGTTGGTAGACTGTAAGAGATTTTACAATGAAAATTCTTTATAGCACATTAGACCAACAGAGTAAGTATGAGAAGTTGACGTCGATCACGGATCTTCAGCCAATTGAGAAGTGACCTGTATTTAGAAATATAATCGTATTTTCTGAGGCCGAAAATATACCGGATGCATGAAATTTTGAAGACGTTCCAACTTGCACAAATATTCTTCATTAAGATCAGTATAGCACACATCTCCATAATCAATTAATGGTAATAAAAGTGTTTGACAAAGGTAGATTTTCGTTTTACATAAATATATAATTTAAAAATAGTAAATTAATGACTTACACTAGCCCACAAAATGACTTAATTAATAATATTCACGGATTTTAATTATTTTAAAAATGTCTTCCATGATATCATCAGTGGTTATTGTAATTTATTCTGAAACGGTCTTCGCAATTTCAACATCTGATAATTTTTTTATTGTATCAGAATGACTATGGTTTATATTTTATTACAAACTGTCATTAAGTAATAATCACTACCAGGATACTATTATTTGACATTTTTCAATTTGTGATTGGCTAACATTAATTTCTTTCATATTTTTCTTCAAGCTTCTTACACTTTTCACAAAAATGGCCAAAATCAAGGTATCTCTTATATTTTAATACTCTTCTCATTGTACTAAAGAGGAAGTTTATAACTAACACTGATGTAATGATAACTTTGAAAATCCCAACTAGTTATATTTTCTAAGCTTTGCGAATTTATTTTACTTTTCGCACTTAATAATACCACAAAACTCCGTGCGCCGTGAAGGTATAGTGATGACAGTACCAACTACTCGCTGAACGTTAAAGAGTTAAAACCGAACTCGTTTCCATGCCCGGAATTCGAGCCGCACACTCCTACACAAGTCCAATATACTAAGATAGCATTTAGAAGCAGTTGTATGTTGTCACGTCGCGGTGCAGAATGTTTAAATTATGCTAACGAACGGGCTGGGCCGGAGAGCTGGCGGCGGGCAGAATTTAATTTCGTTTAAATGCAGCAGCGGCCGACACCAAATTTTATTCCACAATACGAGTCAAAGAGGCAAATGGCACGCCTTGTGATTGGGGCAGGATATTTATGTTGATGCGTGGGTGATACAGCGTGCTGATACGGCATACAGACGTCCGCTATCCACCTCGGCAGGATAATGGATATAGAGGAAACGGAAGGGGTTTTATTGCTGCGGCAGAGTAGAAAGGTGTTCTTTGAATTATTTTTATTACAATAATGTTTAACAATTGTGCTTTTTATTTCTAATTTTGTAAAATGTATGTTATTCAAAATTTATATATTGTTAATGCCCCTGATCATTACGGAGTCAATCCCAATGAATTATTTTTCGCGCTATGTACGTACTTTCGCTTTTCTCAATGTCATTTTAGTTTCTGGAATGTAGAGTGTGAAAAACACTTTTTAAAATTTTTAAATATTGTAACGTTTTTTTAAATTAGCACCACAAATAGTATTATTTAATAAGCCATTCAAATTAGTAGAATGTAATTTCAAAATTCTTCACAAATTCACTTTTCACCGAACATGTACATTAGGAAATATACGTACAATATGAATAATATATGTTTTTGTTTCAATATAGAAAATGATACGAAACACACATCACGCGAATGCAAGTCGCATTTGAATGCTTTCTATTGTTGAATCTACATAAATATCTACACACTGATCTTATATCGCAACTGGATAGACACTCAGAAAGATAACATCTATTCTAGAATAAGTGATTAATATTGTAGAAGTACGAATTCAAAGGTTGCTGCGATGTGTGCATAGTTATTTAATTTTATACTGACTTCAATTCGTAAAACTTTCTTTGACCAATATGCTAAATATATTTCGTTTTTTGTAAACGATTGCTACGGAGCTAATCCAATGACTTTCGTTAAGTGGCTGTAAATGATTGCTACGGAGCCAATACCAAACCGATCTTATTAGATTATGAAAACTTATTGGAGATTTCTAAAAGCTTGGTACAGGTTTAAGTGAAAATATTAGTCGCGTTTAAAATCAATTTTATGTACACACGCAAACAATTTAACTCTACATCGAGTCGCTACTTGCACAGAAAACAAGGGAATGAATAATATAGAGGAATAACTTAATTTCATTATTGTTACCTATATCTGACAATGATTATAGTAACATTTTTTTTTATTCTAACAATTTCTTTTGCCAATTTTAATTTTGAATATAATTAAGAGTCTAATCGGGAGAAAAGCATTCCTAATTATGCCTAATTACTCAAACGAAGCATTCGTAACGCGCGTCCTTCGATTTATCGGCGAATATCTTTTCTTTCGTCTTCTAATATTGTAACTGGTGTTATTAAGATTCATTAAAATATGACGGATCACGATAATAAATAACGGACTCATCTTAAAAATGGCATCGATGAACTGTATGTTGTCTCAAAAATACCATCATAATTTCCAAGCATTTTAAAGCTAATATAATTCACTAGTTAGATTTCTTCTTGAATTTCTTTTTAATATATAATATTCATCTTACCTTCAAATCTTAATACAAATTTGCCACGAAATTCAATTCCATCATCAAAGCCTGCTTTTAGTCGCCTTGACTTTCAAATACTTCTATTATTCAAAATAATATTAAATTCATAGATAATCTATAAACATGGTACAGCGATAAACTTTTTCTCGGAAAATATTTAAATATTTCCTTTTTTTATAATTCATTACATATCACGCAAAGTAAATCTTCAAAAATTTTACCCATATTTCTAAAATACATTTTAATTAAACACATCCTAAATATA
The DNA here is from genome assembly GCA_039881145.1 of Druceiella hillmani. NCBI lineage: Eukaryota > Metazoa > Arthropoda > Insecta > Lepidoptera > Hepialidae > Druceiella > Druceiella hillmani. The sequence continues at coordinate 29,505,253 of JAYKKI010000012.1, read as the reverse complement.
TCCTAAACCTTTATTATCTATTGGCGCCTAGCCATATCCTCAAACTCCATATCCTTGAACGTCCCAGAACGTAGCTAAACCTCACTTCAGTGCCTTCATTACAGACGACCAACAGTCCGAGAGTGCCAACAATGAGTCCACCTGTATCAACAGCAATATATTAAGGGACAAACGCTCCCGGCGGACTGCAGATTGTCACCCTAAAGCTCCGAGGCGACCGCTCCGCGCCGGCCGTCCACCCGCCGGACTCTGATAAAACCAAAACGAGCAACGGTCCAAATCCCCCGCTTGAATTATGGCGAATTCCGGATTTTCAATATACGCCACTTGTACGGGCGTGGAAGAAGGATACGCCGCGAGCGCCGAGCGTGAAAATGTATAGGATACAGTGGATAAGAAAAGTGGTTTCGGATGGTAATTATGCGTTTAACGAGACTGTTGTTGGAAAATTCTGAGGGAATATTTGAATTGTGCGAGACGAGAATTTAATATATGCCTCTGAGAAAAGACGTAGTATGGAGATACCATCTCTGAAAATTTAAATACTTTTGTTTTATCCCTTTGATTGTTTGAAAGAAATAATGAGAAGATATCACTTCTAAAGTATCCTAAATACTTTTAAATTTAATTTAACCTATGTTCTTCATATTCTAAAATATCAAGTAAATTTTTAACATGAACTTTATTATCATACTTCAGGTTGAAAATGGTAACAAAAATATATTTATCATGTACATAATTATAATTACTTCAAAGAAATTGTGCAAAAATAACTCTGACTAGGCAAAAAATTAAATTAAAAAATTAATTAGAAGGATCTTAATTTAGCTTTTGAAGAGAAAACTTCTTTTGATTCACTTTGTCAAAGATTTTTTGGTGGAATTTCCTCCGGTTGATAGGTTCTGAAATGGATTCCGAAGCGCGTCACCTTTGGAATGATGCGCTTCCGGTATATTCGGCGGTAGGCCGAGTACATCCGGATTTCTCCTTCTCTTCTGATAGACTACAATCGAACGGAAGAATATAGATCATTCGAATTAATTATTGCATTTTTATTCCATCACTTTTACCAGCGAGCCTCTGGCACAGCGGTAAAGCACTGGATCACTCACGCGACGGAAGTCTGAGATCGAATCTCGATGCAAGTGTTTTTTCTTTGTTTTTTTGTTATTTTTTATAAAACTATTTATTATTATTATTAAAGGAATTCAAGAAGAACTCACCCTCTCCCGCGCTCGAGATATACTCGGTAAAGTTTACGTTTATAATGAAGACGTATATCTCCTCTTTAGAAAAATGTATTTTATATTATGTGATGCACTTTACGTATAATATACAAAACTTTCATAAATAATCTGAGCGTATTTGTATTCATTATTATGTTATTATTTTGTAATAAAGTTGGTAAAATATCTTTACATTCATTGTTTTTATTTGTTCAGGTTTTTCCGTTAATACACAACTTCTACAACTAGTAATTATTATTGTTTCACTTTTTTTTATTTTCTGATACAATTACTTAGTTTATTATTCGCTAAATGCTAATTTTTTGCAAATAAATTACCAAGATGGACAAATTCATACATCTTTCCTTATTTTCAAATTGTTTTAAAAACTTTTCTGCACAGTTTCCATAATTTCACGTTAGCTTTTTATTTAGACAAATACCTATAAAAAGTAAATTTTTGTAATTAACATTTATTGTAAAATAACTTGTTTCAAAGTTCACAATTAAATGAAACTACGTGATGTAGTATTATTTCTACTTTCTTTAATTTCTTTAACACGATAATAACAATACTACATCACGTAGTTTCATTTAGTTGTGAATAATGAATTTCTACAAAATTAACGCCAAATATATTCAACATTGTTTCAAGGTGATAAAGAATAATCATTGTGGGAAATTGCTATAAATCTGTCTAAAGAATTTCGAAGGTAATAAATTCTTTATATCAATTATAGACTTGTGATAAAAACGTTAGTTTGTAGATAGAATTACGTTTAAAAATGGGGCCATCTGGAATTGATTCCTAGTTCAAATTCGTAAATCGCTAGATATATTCTTTATGACAACTGCAAAATCTAAACCAGACTTAAAGCCACTCTCTGGTAACTGTACTCTCACACAATCTGAGCACAGCGATTATTGAAGGGAATTTCGCTTCAAAAGAGATAGATTAAACATGGCTCCATTGTTTGCAATTTTATCGCTCATTTTATTGGCCGGTATTAAAAATGATAAATTTGATTATGTTACCGGACCAGGCAAAGCAATTTTCTAATGTTTGTATAAAAAATATGGCGGACGCTTTTCGTTGGGATAATTGCGTTTTTTTTATAGCAATAATGGAAGACCATTTGAGTTTCATAAAGTTCTGCCTATGTGATATACTCCATATGGTTAGATGAATAGCACACAAGCTATGCTAAAATGTACTTGTTATTCTAATCAAGAACATAAAACACCATAAATTCATCCAATTACAGAGAAGACGACAATTTTGCTCCACAAAGAGATACTATCACGATAAATTATCCTTGGTCACGTATTATACAGCTGATTTATATGCTGTTAGAGTGTAACTACTTAAAGTAATTCTGTAGTCCTTTGTACCAATGTAATATATTACCCGCGGCTTCGCTCGTATAGGAAAGGGAAAAAACAGGTGTGGTCATTAAACAATAAGGTTTTTGTGAAAATAATGGATTTTAATATTAAAAATGAATAAATAATTAGGAAATGACCTGTAAATAAAAAAGCCTGTTTCCGGCAGAAGGTAACCGTAGACTTGTATATTGTCGTGATGTGTTATTACACTCTGTTTACTTTCTTATCCTTAACGGGATAATTTATTTGAGCATCAAAAATAAATAATTAGATCTTTAATTAATAAGTATTCTATATTCATTTCCATAACCTAGATTACATTTGCCCAAAATTTCGCAAATATTAGTTGAGCAGTCAAGATGTGAAAGAGAAAGAAATAAAACACTCACTTTCACATTTATAATACTACTAGCTATGTCTCGCTGTATCATACGCGTAGAATTACCTTAATCGTGCTGCAACCACCCCCCGCCCTCCCCCCGTTCGCCAAACGATATCTGCCGATGGGATCGGGGATATATGTGCGGAAATACTTGGAATAATCAGTCAGTTAATAAACCGGACTTCGTCTACCTTCTACCGTTTAAGCAATTTTCCCTGACTTTTGTTATATTTTTTTATTAAAACTCTGTCCTGATGAATTTTTGCATATTTTATACTATAAAAAATCTGCGATCTTCCTCAAGGTATATACTTTCTGACCTAAAAAGAAATTTTAGGTCAGAAAGTACATACTTTGAAGATTAGCGCATATAAATACTTTAGCGCTGCATCGCTACTCGGCACTTATAAATTGTATAATACTGATATATAGTCTATAATCAATATAATCATACTCAAAGTATAGGCTTTTTAAATAGAATGTTTTAAAATCAACCCTACGGTTCTAGATATTAACGCAAACAAACATGACAAACAAAAACTGGGCCCCTGTAAATTGTAGCGTGATAATGTATAGTTAATAAAAATGTATTTCAAATATGGGTTTTCTAATATAAATATACTTTTCGAAATCAGCTGCATGGTTTCAGAAATCACGGTAAACAAACAAACATAACAAACAAAGACTTTCCCACTTGAACTGTGCCTCTGGAAATTGTAGTGTAATTATATCAGACAATAATATTCGTTCAAGTATGGGCTCTCCAATATATATTTTTTTTAAATCAGCTCTACGGTTCCAGAGATTAGCGCAAACAAACAAACATAACAAACAAAAACTTTCCCGCTTAAACTGTGCCCCTATAAATTATAACGTTATTATAATTGTAAATAATCTTCCTTCGAGTATGGGTTTCCCAAAATAAAAAAAATGTTTCTTGAAATCAGCTGTATGGTTTCCGAGTTTAGCGCAAAGAAACAAAGCAAAGAAAAACTTTTCCGCTTTAGCACTACTCTGCCCCTATAGATCGTAGTAGAATGGTATATAGTCTAGAATTTCCTCCTTTTTGACATTAAAAGGATTTATAAAATTAGCCTTATGGTTCCAAACATTAGTGCAAAAAATCAAGCAAACGAAAACTCTTGCGCTTTATTACTACTCCGCATTTATAAACTCTACAGTAATGGTAAATACATGTTTTAAGTCAAACCCGTATGGTTCCAGATATTAGCACAAATAAAAATTACAAACTAAAACTTTTCCGCTTACATTCTACCTAATATACAATGATTATATATAGTCAATAATATTAATACAAGTATGGGTTTTCTAATATAAAAATGTTCTTTGAAAACAGCTTTATTGTTCCAGAGATTAGCGCTGATAAACAAACAAAGCGAACAAAAGCTTTTCAGCTATATCACTACTCTACCACTATTGATCTTAGCAGAATGACATATAGTCTAGATGGAATTTTTTCAAAGTATAGATTTGGAAACTACTTCGCAATTTCTTCAAAGTATACATATTAATTTTAAAAATCGGATGTTTGAAAATATAAACCAACTTTATTTATAAGTATAGATAAATGTCGTCGTCGTCGCGGTGGTGTATTGGGTTGATCACAAGGCATACGGCCTTTGACGATGCGACGCACCGCGGCGACCCGGGTTCGGCCGTTCGTCGAACGGGGCTGGAATGGTGTTGTGGTTGGCTGTAAGAGATTGCTCTTGTAGCAATAAATCCGCCATATGTATCAATTAGATACATTAAAGTAGACAAATAAATAAATGTAAATATGGTTGGGGTAGACTACTCTATAGTACGTATCACGGTTGACTTATAAAATAAGGACCCGTGTCTCAAAGGTTATTTCTAAAATTTTCTCTCTCTTATTTAAATACTTTGTTAATATATTTTATTTCAAATTCCACCAATATTTTATTTCTAAAAATTGTAACAAACGATTCCAAAAAACAAATAGACGTTTCAATTCAATTTGTGTATGCACTTTTGTCGATTATTTTATTTTATATTTTCATTCATGATTAAATTTCTGTTTTTCCTAAATTATTCTACACTGATATAATTATTTTCAACATAATATCAAGTTACTTATAATAGAATTTAGACATACAATTTAAAACCTCCATTAAAATATATAATTTTTAAAAACATATTAATGTTTTACGTCCATTAAATAGTAAATATACCATTTTCATTCACTTATTTTCACATATACCAATGAAAATGAAAAGGTATAAAACATTTTCAACGGGATTATTTGTTTTTTATTACTTGTTTTTTTTCTATTGATGAAAGCATTCCACAGAACGAAAAAAACACAAGTTGCGGTTGGTACGGTTCATTTAAACGATACCGTATGTTCCTCACAAACATTAAGTCTCTTTTCATAAAATCTACAATAACAAAACAGGATTGTCATGCTCTTTCTTTGTTAAAAATATTATTTAAGGAACAAATATTTACGTGTAGGTTATATGTTAAGCTTTCCAAAAAACTAGCTACAAATGCCTATAGGTACGTTAAAGATACTTGATCAATAACAATATACCGCTTAAACACACGATATTACTTCTGAAAAAGTCAAATATGATTTGAGTGGGAATTCCCAAATTTCTAGTTTGTATTATGAGTTGATAGATTAATATATATACAATAATTAACCTATAAATTTGACACGTTAAATGCAACATGTACCACTACTTTAAAAGTTAAATTAATTGCAGCTTTCGGTTTTCCGTGGAAAAATATAATTATTTTAGCGTTTATATCCACTGCTCTCCTTTCGCAAAAAATATCATAAGTATATATAGCCTGTATTATCATATCAAAAATTATCATAAGTCTATTTAATCTGGCTTATTTATTATCTACTTGCAAAATTTTATTAAAATTTAAAAATAGCTGTTTAAGCATAAAAGAAAAACAAACAAACAAACAGATAAAGTTTCACTTTTATAATTTTAGTTAAGACAATATTTTAAATAGCTTTTCATATATCATAGTAGTTTGAAAGTAGTTAATATTTTATGAATACAAAATGAAACCACAACTGTTTTGAGAAATAAAAAAATATCTATGCTCCATATTTCATTAAATCGTCAATTTGGATGAAAGTCAGTCAAAGATGATTTCGGTTAAACATACAGGAAGCATTTTTCAAGCATTCTATTTCCCCTTTTTAACTACGAAATACCAATAAAAATAACGAATAAAGTGCACTAATGTTTTTTTATTTTTCAATTTATTAACTTAATTTACTGCAGCGATACAATCAAAATTAGACGTCAGAATTCAAAAGCTGAAAACAGAAACAGGCTATTTGTTTTCGACTTTGGAACAAGCGAAAAATATTACACCATTTTGAACAGACTTGTTGTTTTATTATTTTTTTATTATTAGGGATAAATTTTAAATATTCGAATATCACTGATACAATTAATTAGACTAATATTGAGATATAAAAGATATCAATTCCATTATTCAGAGTCTTAAGACTGTGTAGATTCCTTGACTCATTTCGATATAGGTTTTATTGTCAAGGTTCCAAGACCAAATTGTTAAAAACATGTTTTTTGACTATGTTTGCTCATCCGTAAGTCACAGTATCATAACTTTTTTTAATTTAAATGCGATCGTAATGAAATTTTGCAAAAACCCACATATTAATTATGCTGATATTAAAATAAAAGAAACCATAATTTTTACTTTCTATTGGACCTCCACATATATCCAACTTGGGGATTAAAATTTGTTTTGGGTACCTCATTGAATGAGATATCATAAAAAATATCTTATACTATCGGATTATACTTCGTGAGATGTGATTTACAAAATGCCAAAAAATGTGTACTTCTCACCCTTCTCCCTTAATAGATGAAAAACTACGCATGTGAAAAATTGTAAAAAGAAAACACGGTAGTGATTACAAAGGAAAATTGGAAAGGACATAAGAGTTATAAGTAATCAAATTATTTCTATTACGCTTGTGTAAAATATATATATATATAAATATATACATATATATATATATATATATATATATATATATATATATATATATATATATATATATATATATATATATATATATATATATACATAAGGATAATTATTTATATGTTGGAAAATAATATTAGCATGTAGGTACACATTGTGAATTCTACTTATTCTGACTAACTAAAAGTTTTATTGAAGTCAAGAGAGTAGTAGCCAAATTATATATAAACAGAGAGGCTAACTTTTTTCAAAAGTAATTTTCCATTCCGATTTTGATTATACTTAACGAACGTAAGAAAAATTTCCTTTTAAACTCTATTGACACTTATTACACGTAAAGAAAATTTTTGTCTAGTTTTTAATACACGAATCACAAAAAAATACATTCTTTATTGCATCACTCCTTAATGACGTGTATTTAGGCTAAGATAGATTTTAATTCGTTCACGTTTATTCAGGATTCTTATAAATTTTAACGTATTTCATCCAAATGGTCCTCCATTATTTTCATAGAAAAATGTTTATAATGAAATGTATAGGATATACTTCCTTCTACAAACGTATATATGAACAAAATCTATATTCGATTAAGCAAATTTTTTGTCGCAAAAAAAAAATTAGATGTGGCAAGGCGCTGCTGGTTAATTTAATCGAAAATGGCCACAACGACTCTGAACAGTCTCATTCGGAACAGCTTGATCGCATCCGCAGGTTTATACAGTGCAGCTTCCAAATACGTTTCATCCCGTATTATCTCATATTGAAATTTCGTCCCAATATTATTTTATATTGAGAGCGATTATAAAACGAGAATGCGGCTTGCGATAAAGCGAATTGGGACAATGCCTCTGCGAATTCGACTCAAAAGGAATTATGAATAAAACATTAATAATATTGTGTCCTCGCGGGCCAGGAAGGGAAGTGTTGACGGCTGAATTGGAATCGGGATCAAACATCGATCTCGGCGGGTCAGATATTGAATTTTTATACGTCATTGGATTTGGCAGGGGTGAGTTTTGGGTTTTGTATTGATTTGAGGCAATTTAATTCGAGCTCTTAGTAATTCTCATATCTTATATTTATAGTCATTGCAAAAAAAACTTAAGGCAAAAGATAGCACACATCGTCAATACTTCTGTATTGTATATGAATATACAAGTTTTTATTTTACAATCAGTAATTTAAAAACTTTCGTTTATACCAGCATATCACTTAATACTCAATCAAGTGATCGTAACAAGTACTAAAATACAGATTCTTCGCCAATAATAAAATGGTATTCCAATTTTGTCGCCTAAAACAAGTACACATACATTGGGGTACCATATGTTTAAACATATAAAACCAGAGAACCAACGGTATTAATTTTCCATTAATAAAATACATCAAAAATGTTAAGTACGTCATTAAGAACTAACAAAAATATAAAGAAAGTCAGTTTGATTATATCTGATTTTGGCCGCATCCACGAATTTCAACATCACTTTCGGATATTATTTTGACTGTTTTCATAAATCAAGTAATACATAGCGAAATTGACGGTAGAATTATGGCCTCCCAGTGTAATTTATGGCTTCCCAGTGTAATTTATTTACAAGCATTTAAATCTACATCTCTACCTTAATTATACTTGTATATGCCGTGACATATTTAGATAGACTAAATAATATTATCTAATTCTCTGCCATGCTTACTCGTATCGATGAATAAAGTTTGGTTCTTTATATTTTTATTAGAATATGTTCAAAATACATCTTATTTTATTAAATTAATATTATCTTGTCATCAAATGATAATATTAATTTAATAAAATGAAATATAACTTGAGATTCAGAGATATTAAATTAGATACCTATGTGTAAAACTTTGTGGTCGATCGATATGAAAATTTTGAGGTAATTATGTAAAAGAAAAAAATGAGCCCATTTTTCTATCTATTTATTTTCAAGGGTTTTTAAACATTCATTTCAGAGAAATTGAAGTAAAGTACATTTTAATTTAACACAGACGCAGCTTAAATGACAAAATATGTATTTTAATTTTCAATAAACACAAATTACAAATTGTATTATGTTTTGTAATATATAATGTATTTTGTGTCCATGTAAAAATATAATCAAAAAACCTTATAACTTATATAAAAATATATTAACTACTTTTTTATTAAAATCCTACTATTTAAAGCATTATGCCAAACGTCATCTATAAAGAAACATAATTGGCAAAAAAAATAAAAACATCTTAATAAATACATATTAATGGTAGAACAAAGCATAATATTAATCATTAAAAAAGTTTTAAAAAGTTTTTCAATAATGGAAACTTTATTCAGTATACAAATGCATAGACTAATATTACAAGAAAAGTCTTTTCATCCATTTACTTGTATCATCACAAATTTCGAAACATATTTTCATTCATATAACCACACTGAATTAATTGCGAATCTCTACCTCCATTTTCGACAAGATGTCGGCACAGGCGTATAAGTAAAGAGAGAAAAACAAATAGACACTCGAATAGTGCAGTCTGCACTTTGACATTTCACACAATTTCGTCTCAAAAGCTTAAAAGCTCAATCATTCATTTCAAACCCAACTACCATGGCAACTCATCCCATGTATTTTCATCCAACGAGCTTCACAAACGCCCCAGCTTTCAATTACTTATTCGATGACGCCGTTCACGTCACAAGGGACTAGCTCGCAAACGACTGGCGACGTAATGTTACGTGAATTCATGGGCTAACGAGTAACGGCGTTACGGAGTTTTCCTTTACGTTTATTTGTCATGTTACCGAAAGGATAATGGCCACTTTCCTTGTATGAGATGTTTTTTTTAAATTTCATATTTTTGCGAGTGATCATTATATTTATTTTCGATTTATCAAACGAACGAGCAGAAAACAGATAGGTGAAGTTTTCAGACTATAGAAAGCGTCATCTGATCGAGAACCGTATCGTTAGATCTTAATATGTTTATATTGAATATATTTCATGCTAGATTGAATGACATAGAGTTACATAAAAACAATCTTTGTCTGTTAGTCTTTGTCGTTTGTTAATTTTTTGTTCGCTAATTTTCCATATTCGTTGAAATGTAATCAGAAAATCGATGAACATTCTGATATTGCTCGTAAACCATAAAATAAAAAAGGCGGTGAATCACTTCAAGTAACTAAAGGTAAATAACGCCTTAATTTAATAATATATCAAAATGAAATCTCATAGCAAAATTTATTGAGTAAGAGGAACATAAAAAAAACTGTCAAACACGGGTAAAACTCGCACCATAAGTATTCCGTTCACTTATGCATTTATAAACATTTAAAAGTACATAGTATTCCTAATCAACTACTTACAAATATTCAATTTTCACAACGTAATTGCTTATAATATCTTTTAAAAGCGTTAAAACATGATCCATACTTAAAAAAAATTATGATCCAAGACAATCGCTACAGTTTTCCTACAAACTTTGCGTAGACTTCTTCAAACCATAACTTTTCATCATTTTAGGTTGTGTAGTTTCGGAAATAAAGGGGAGGGGGCATACTTTTCAAAATATCTAAAGATTTACCACTTAAAATTACGAAAAAAATATTTTTGAGCCTTTATTTAAATGTTCAACCCTTTTTCAAAACAACGTTAGATCTTAACGATGCGATTAACGTTTTAATCAACGTAACGATCCTAACGTTGTAACTCTCTCTATGCCCTATAATAATATACTTCCCTGTTATGTTATAGATTTGGGAAATCGATAAATCTATAGACTATGTACGTTTTTAAATTTATAAGTGTTTTCTAATTTTGACGCATGGTAGTGTACCACCAAGTTCCGAGCCGTACTTCCGGACACTGCACCCTTTACTCAAAATAGCTCACAGATATTTTTACACCCCTTGACTCAAATTTTGAGAGATGAATATTCAATTATAACGTATTACTATAGTAAGCACCTGTAGCAATTGCCCAGATATTTGAGATAAAAAAATCATCTCATTTACGAAAATGTTTAAATAAAAGTTTTGATGTGGTTTATTAAATTTCTAATTCCGATATAAATTCAACTAAAATCGAAATCAGAAGTTTGAAATTATTTAATAAAAGTAACATCAATCCCCCTTTCTGAGTCCAACAGCCATGGTATGCATAATTGCACTTTTTGAATTAAATCATTACATGTTGCATCCAATGAACTTGTGTTGACTGTAGATTGTCGACTGCACTTATCTCATTTGCTTATTGAGAATATCTACTAAACATATATTCCTTAAACTTAATCATTTTATCGATAACTATTCATACATATTGTATTTTACACCTACACCATTTGAGTAAACAATCAAGTCAGACGAAGTTTCTTATTTTAGGAATTTTAAAGTAACTTTCTGTATCTTAGCTTAATTTAACATCATTTTTTTGACATCTACTCAATATTCTTAAAACTGCGGTAATGATTACGTAGAAGACTTTTAATTAAATACGTGTTATCTTTGTTTTCTAATTCTCTGTTTGGCAATATTATCATTTATTTGTGAAGTAATAATTTTTTTCTAGAACTTTTAGGGCGGAATAGTTTTTGGAAGGGCAATCTCATCTAATCAACCACAACAAAGGATGGAAATTATTAGTTTTGAGGTGGACTACAAAACACTGAATTATTTGAAGTTTTACAGTCACTGATTTATACACTAAGATTAGTTTAGAATTAAAAATACACTTTAATGAAAGGCTTTCAATAATATAATAAAATTAAATGAAATAAGTTTAATCGAAATTTTTTTGATTTACATTATTTCTTCTTTTACGGCTGCTAACATTTACCCGTTACAGTGATCGGCTTAAATATATAAAATATTTACTACTAGCATATACAAAAGTACTTTTTCCCAATAAATTTTGAAAGAAAGACAATGTAACATATAATTAATAATATTAATTATTATAAAATTCTATTATTAATTATTAATTAAAAAATAATAATTAATAATAGAAAAGGAGAAATTGACATTTTGTGAGGAAAAAGGAGAAAGATGTGGTGTGAAGGAAAGCTGAATAGAAAAGTAATGGTGTAGTCAGGAGAGGTATAATTTGTTCGACGACATTTGAAAGCGTATATGGGCAGTAAATCTCTGACACAAAAATTCAATGAAATCCTTAATTCGGCGACTTAGCAGTAAAGGAATATTTATAAAACACGATCGATGTATAGAATCAAAAGCATGCATAGGTTTTTCGAACGTAACTAGACTACGGGCACACCCCGACACTCCATTCTAGCGAACAAATTGAATTGCCTACACTATTACACACGTACTCGCCTATCCGTATCCGTTTGCGTGTGTGCGTAAATTAATGTAGGGCTGCTGCAGCGTGCAGGTAAAGAATATTTACTAATATTACATATCGGCCTCGATAGTTGCGGACAATCGCGTCGATCGAGCGAGTTGACGCTATACGTCAGCAACATAGCTGTTTCTCTTTCTAACCAATAGCATCGATCGAATGACTGTCTCGATAGCACGCTGGCGCAGAAGCTTTGTACTGGCGCATACAACTTTATTATTATCTGATTGTAAAAATATAATAATATGAATAAATATTTTTCACTGTACATTAAATTGTGTGAAAGTGATTTGATAATAATAATACTAAAATAGAATTTGAAAAAATGTACTTAGTATGGATCATAAAACGAAATAAAATCTTAAATAAAAATAAATTTTGTTTATTTATAAATGTGATACACGGAAGTATTGCCTGCATTGTACTTTTGGCTTGATTAGATTTGCTTCACGTGAAAGATCTCTTAATAAACCATATAATATGCCTATGCCGACACTATAAGGATATGTTTTCCAAACCATCACGTTCAAACAAAACAAATATTTTCAAGAACAGTTTAAAATTTAAAGTTACTCAGTACACATGTTAGTTGACACAAAATTATAGGTACTAACTAAATAAATTAGTGATATGAAACAAGATTATTTACAACAAATAAAAAAGGCATACAAAGCAATCTCCTTATTGATTTTAGTGAATTTATTGCTTTATAGGCACTCGTACACAGCGCAATAACAACCGTTATATTGAATTATTATAAATAGTTTATAATTAACACTGAATTACACAAGTTAATCTCAACCAAACATCGCAAAATTTAACAAATAACACGCGCACGCAGCAAGCGGCAATCTAGGAACGCGTACTCTTGATCGTACTCGTTAACTGCGGGTGACGTAAAACTGGCGGGGGGAGGTGAGTGTCGCTTCTTTACGCAATAATAGTTACTATTCCTTGCTATGGGTATAAACGGTCATAAATTCTGATAGAAGGTCTACCAGAAGTAAGGAGGTCTGTGTTAGTTGTTTAAATTATTACATAGTAATAAAAGAATATTAAGACTGTTTCTATCACATATCGCCGCCCATTTGAGACCAATCAGATACTCAAAAATGTGTTTTTGAAAAAACACATGTTTGAGTGTCTGATTGGTAAATTGGTCCTTGTTTTTTCCCCATTTTTGAGTGTCTGATTGGTAAATTGGATTGGTTTTGTCCTCTGTTTTAATACACAAACATTATGTGTCCCCCAAATATGTAAGGGACACATAATGTTTGTGTATTAAAACAGAGGACAAAATAGAAAAGACTGCATAAGCATCCCCTGACCTGCTGTTACCTGTAGTACCTAAGAATGAGAAGAAGCATTCAAAAGAGTTATCGCAATTGAGGATCAGAGTCAAAATGTATTTAGATCAAAAAAATCCAAAGTCAAAATGTATTTAGATGAAAAACCGAGACCGGTGAGCACATAGTGTGAATTTTGACTAGGTTCAATATTGAGAGTTTGGATTCAACTCAGTAATTGGGTACATGACAGAAAAGGCAAGGAATACAAAGATTGTCATTTCTGTTTTTCTTATCAGTTGAGCGGAAATCTAAAACAACAACAAGGGACATTATTTTAATCAGAAATTAAACAAACGTTGAATCGTGGGACGCCATTTGATATATCTTAATGACTAGGGTGTGCTCGCGCGACTCTCGCGATCGCATTAAGATTGGCAATCCTCAGTTTAAAGTAAACTTAACGACTTTTGTCCTTTTTACTCTATACTCTTACTCATCGCATCCCAGCACAAATATGGAAAGACTTAAAAATTAATCACCTATAACACTATATCTAGACTGTATTTGTCAAATTTAAAACAATTAAAAATAAAATACAAGTAGCTCTCTCACTACAAGAGTTCGGTTACATTTAAGTTAAACTATTTATAAATATTGATACAATTTTTGACCATATAAACATATTACCGTGTATATTTTTAGCGGTTGTAAAAATATGTAAGTCTCAAAAGATATGTGTTTTAGACTATTTTTTTCAAGTGAAATAAAAAATTAATATTTTTCCACTCTTTTATTTCTTAAATTTCTGTATAATTATTTTTCAGTGCTAACTATTGAAATATAATGAGATCTAATTGATTTTAATCATTATAAATTGCCCTTTAGATTAATATTTCACGCGATATATGAAACGAAAAAATTCAATTATTTTATTTACTCTTCAAAAAGGAAAATTCTCATGATTATTTTGGGTCCAGGAATGCAATTAACTGTACACGAATGAAAGTTATGTCATTTGTAAGCTCAAAATTATTATAACCATATTTAATAAACATTTTCTTTTTAATGAGTGGAGCATTTTAAATATATAGGAAAATAAATCAAAGTTGTGTAAATTTAGTGCCAACTACCACAACGTTTTAACATTCGAATGTGTTAGTTTACCACTGTATTTGTTATTTTTCCTTCATTCACATATATTTATTTCGTCTTTTGCCTCATCTGAAGACATCGTACCTATCATTATTCTCTTTCATACACTAGAACGTAAAGCAAAATAATTTTACTGAGATATAACATCATGGAAATACTCAGTTGTGGTTGTTAATATATTTATAATTATAACGTTACAATACTTGTTTTAAATTAAATGTTACTGTTCTCCCCTATACATCAAAACTACGTCGAAAGTATCGAAATACCAGATTGATGGCGTACTCATCCGAGATACAAAATGCAATTGTATAAAAATAATAGATTGTCCTTTTCCGTCTTTCTATTAAAACAATAAACAGATGACGTATTTTCGAGTAATTTTGCTTTGTTATAACAATATAGAAATCGGAAATGTGACGCTGAATACAATTAAATTATTTTGTTTCCACTAGTATTGCATGTGCAGCGATTGTAACGGAAGCAAAATAGCGTGAACGAAAATTAAATGACAGCCATTGTGGTACAGTGATGCCAATGAACACATACTCGTATGCAGTGTTTTGTAATGGTAGCTCTAAAACGTCATATTAGTTCCGGTTATAAAACTTGTTATTCAAATGTAGAACTTAATTCACCTCACATGAATAATAAGTAAGTCTTTTTTTTCAATACATGCAATTATGCACAATTTTTTCTACTTTTTTTCTGAGGACCTATTTTCAGTCTTCTGCTTTGTATATTAATATTTTTGAATGTTAACTCTCGAGATGCGAGGTAGCAAACTTTTCCAAATTTCAAGTTTCTACGTCAACTTTTTTCTGACAAAAATGGCTGTGACAGACAGACAGACGAACCCACACTTGTGTCCTTCTGTTTTTATTCTTCCAAAATATAGAATACTAAAAAAGGAAAAGTTGAGATTTTTTTTACAATTCTTGGAAACGGGAACCGTGTGTTCTTAGTAATTGTTAGAATATGTCTTATTATGTTTTTATATTTTACCACTCATGTGTATCATAGAATACGTGGATAAATCATGACATAGTTAAATTAAGATAAATAGTGGAAGGGTTACTCAGAGTACTTCTTGGCACAATAACGACTTTGCGTTTTTCATTTCCGTATTGAGCACTATCCCCGGCAGTGACATTTTCCAATGTAAAATTTTAATTCAATATTTATTTTCCGCACTCCATATTTATTTATTCTAGATTAAGTCGACAGTTTCAGTCAGCCAACATTTAAAAAGACGAGAAATGCAATTCGGGTTCCCGCTATAGAATTTTTCCGAAAACGTCGAAATAAAGTGATAATAAGTGTTTCATTTTAATATGTAAATTAATTACGAATCTCTTTAATACAATGGTTACACAGAGTAGTATACGGGGACTGTTTCTGGATACTATATCCACGATGGGGCAGCTACGTAATCGCTTTGCGTAGTTTTTTTCTATTTTCTTTTCATCATTGTCATAGACTTCGCTTTTACGCGACCCTGGATTTTGGATTTCTTTTAATGCGATCTTTCTTATGATTTGCTTTTTTTATAATTCCGAGCATATTTACCATTCATATGAGATGATATCTTTAATTTTTTGTAATATTACATTAAATACCTATTTTTACTTATACCCTGGCGAATATTTTATTATTACACTTTTGGTCCTAGTAGTACTCAAGCTATTCATAATGACACCCAAATCAATATTCTAGTTAAAAGTGTTTTCACGCTACACTAATTTATAACTTTACACAACGCTGATTCGCAACAGTCATACGCATGCACCCACACTAGTTCAATAAATTCATAAACAAATGAAATACTGCACGATAGACACGTACATGTATGTTCTATCTGTATGGAGCTCAGCCATTGTTAACGCATATTTTACATAATTAGTCTCGTAGTTATTAGGGATTGAAATCTGACGGTATATTTTAACGCAAGGAAGTTAGACTTATTATCACATAAATACACGAACGAATAGACATTTTCACGTCATGAAATAAAATAAGGTAAAGTAAAATTCTGAAATATGAATTTTGTAGTTTTACATTACCTATCGTTAGAAAGAATAAAAACGGAAACATTGTACGGGGATTAATACTTTGCATTCAAATTATTCAAAATATAATCTATCTATCTTAGCAAAGATGTTCATGTATCTTTGCTAATAGCCCACCTGAAGATGTTGTAATATAACGAAACCTAGGTCGTGGTAAAGAAATTAAAGGAAGTAGAAATAATACTACATCACGTAGTTTCATTTAATTGTGAATAATGAATTTCTACAAAATTAACGCCAAATATGTTCAATATGATCTATATAATATGTATTAATATATAATTTAGGTGACGTACCTATATGAAAAAATAAATATTAATTAATTAATTAATTAGCGAGATTTTCATTAATACATTCACTGAAATATCTAATGAAATGTGCTATTTCTCGAATGACCTTTTATGTAAAGGCCGTAGTTATCATGGATGCATAAATTGAATACAATTGATGGCGTTTATATTTTATCCATTAAGTGAAGAAAAATATATTTAATCACAAATTTTTAATATTTTAAAATCTCTTTTTTGCTACATGTTTAATGAATTTTGTACCCTTTGAACTACATTCTAAAAGTATAAGGTGAATTTTGTCCATCTACTTAACCTGGATTTTAGTGGCCTAGAATTTGGTATCTGGGGAGCAGGATCCATGAAAAGGTAGTGAAATCGTCTTGAAATTCAAAAGTCGAGATGTCTGCATTAGGTGTATATCTGCAAAATTCACCAATGAATGCACAAAACAATATTGAAGACTAAAATTTGCATTCCTCATTAGAACCACTTACCATTTCAAAGGTTATTTTTAAATATCAAGCTCTATTATAATGATTACCTTCGCGCTATTTCCATAAATAAAAAATAAAACACTGTGTAATATAATGTTTAAACTAAAGTAATACCCACGAAAAAGGTCCATCATTCAAATGAACAGTGGTAACATTAAGTTAACTTGAAGTTATTTGTCATTTTAATGGTATCATTAGGACGAAAGGTATTAACGAAATTGTGTCTTTTGTTTCAGGTATGCTTTCGGTTTAGTTCACGGTTGCAATAACGCGGATACTTAACGTAAGTACATAGGTCGTTTTAATAATCTTTAACAATATAAACTCGCCAATTCCCAAAGTTTCGAATTGTCGTAACTTTCAACTTATTTTGTTTTTCATATCATTTCATGATAATTATGTCGTATTTTTCAGACAATGATGCCTTCTTTATGTTAATAAATCTTGTGTCCTTTTTATTGGGGACGATTGGAATATTTTACTTGACACATGTTTCGATGAAGTAAAGAAAAAACAATAAAAGAACAAGTGTTTACTATTAAGAGTAAATAAATGTATTCTGTATTTGTAAATAGTCGTCAATTAATAAATTAAATTTAAAAAATATTAAAGTTTAATTGTAGAAAAAAATTCTAAATTTTGAAAGTTTTCGAGTTATTATATAATTTAGACTATAAAGTTGGATATAAATATTTGAGTTATAAGCTGAGACTATTATCAATATAAGCTATGAAATATGTCGAATAACAGCTGTTCTACAAGAAGAGTATACCAATTTGTTTTCTATTCTCAAATTTTAACTTAACTTTTTTATATAGGAACGAAGCTTTGCATTAAGGGCGCATGCATATTTATTAAGCAATGGAAATTATATCGAAAACTGTAATAATTGAAATTACTTCAGTTATTTTCATTTAAAATTGGTAGCAATGAATTTTACGCATTGTGGAAGAGCCGTTTTCCGGTATCATATTTCTTCAAATATGACAAAATATTCTAGTGTATTATTAACATTATCCAGTCGTACACAATAAAAAAATAATAATAATGTTAATTTAATAGAGTTTTTTCAAGATTTTACCTAAAAATTTTATATTTTTGAGTCTAAATTTCACTTTAATAATTATATTTTCATTTTATTTATTTTAATTTGTGCAAAATTATTAATATTACTGCTTATTGTAGTTCGACGATATTGAAATGAAAAAATAAAATGGAGAAATCCTATTTTCATATATGGGCGGCCGATCTCCGTCCATTGTCTTGTCCCCGCTTCACATCGTATAACAAAAAAAAAGATCGTACCATCCCTAATACCCTAATTGAATAATTATAAAAGTACGAATAGGTATTTTACCCTAACGTCATTTGTGTTCATTTTTCTTAAATCATTAACTATATTTGAACTCTCTACATCTGTTATTAAATTCTAAACTTCACGCCGAATACAAACTCCAACCCACTCGTCGTAATATAACTAAATAACACGCTACAAACTTCGCACGTGCCACGTGCCAGTTGGAAATTTCATAACAGAGCTCACATTTGGTGGCGGAAACAAAATACGTCCTGCGCCAGGATATTGCGGAGCGCGCTGTCAGACTGCACCGGCGGTCCGCTCATTACCGGACCGGATGTGGCGATTACTGGTAGCAATGACTCTATTACGGTATTACGTTAGTCCTATAATTTTATTACGGTGTAACTTATGGCTTCGGGTAGGGAAAGATTTATAATTAGCTGTGTCAAGAGACCTTTTGTCAGGCAACTCGCTTACGTATTGTATCATTTATTGTACCGCGTTATTGCTACCGTGAACACAAGCATGGAACTAAGATCAAATCTGTGAACAAAGTAACAGTATTAATTTACTAAAGAAGAGAGTATTATTTGTTTTATTTTAAATTTTTGGAATGAAAATGGATTATAAATTTGGAATTAAACTTTCACTCTTACGTGCTACGCAGATAACCAACAGTCATCGAAGGAAACAGAGCATATGATATTTAACCCTTTAACGCACATGAACTACAATAGTCGATCCTAAAAAAACGGAGAGACTCTGACCGACTTTTACCAGTGCGAATGTTAAGAGTGAAAATGCCCTAGTAGAGAGAAGGATGGAGGATGGGTTGACGAAGATGGGAGGTATTTAGTTGATGCTGAACGCCTCCTTAGGTATTCATTGAGCCGTTGGAAAGTCGGCCACTGACCTTGTCCGATAAAACCTGGCAGTTATCACCTACAAAGACGGCCGTCTGTTTTGCGCATTATGTGGTCCGGATGAACATAGAGTGTAGATGCTAGTATAATAACTGTTTAAAGTTTGTGGATAATGATCAATAATAATTGACGTGAACGAAATCGAGGCGAGCTGGCTGCATTTTAAACACAAACTTTAAAACTGAGATATTAAAGTAATGCATGAATGTGAAGTTCAGGAAAAAAAAACATTCAATAATGTATATCATGATTAGGCCATATTCTCAATAATGGCAATATTCTCGAATTAAACAAATTAATTCCATTATAGCTATATCAAATTAACTTGTTTGGTACGAATGGAACTCGCACCACGAGACATTTTTATTTTTCATTACAAAAGAAAATATTTACACAAAGCAAAGTGACAATTCAGGTATTGCAAAAATTTTTTTTATTCACATTAGTAATATAATAACAATTTTTTGTACTTGTGATTATAAATAGATTCCTTTTTTAGTATACACTCTCACACTACCCACATACATCATTTCAGTTCGGTTCAGTTTAGAACAAGTTCAGTTTGGCTAAAATACGAATTTCATAGTTTTTTTAATGAAGAAATATACGTAAAAGCGACACGTTTAGACAAAATAGGGCACCATATAGATTATCTTATTATATAAATTGATTTGAAAAACGCACAAAGCAAATCCATGTCTTGTATTACTAAAGTTTTTCTCACTATTTTCACTTCAAATTTAAATTAGGATACCACACGCTCAAAAAACATATAAAGAGAAATGTTAATGATAACTTTTATTCCCTTCAAGCATTATAAAGTATATTATGTGTAACGAAAAACATATAGAAAACAATATAGATTTTGTACGTTTCGGGATATCGAAAATTTTTCAAAATGTTTTATGCCTCTGAGTACTATATGATCAACGGCAAGGGTTGTCACTTTTTCTCCTTTAAATTTCACAATTCATATTAGTTAAATAATGGTGTAATGTTAACATTTATAATATTATTTAGTGTAACATATATTATGTTAAAATAGTGAATTACTTCGTTTAATAAAATTACAAATTAAATGCAATGAGTTTTGTGAATAGTCGTAGACTGATTTAAAATATTTTTTGGCAACCATATTTTAAGTATCAAATTGGTTTGTTTACAAACATTCTCTTTTGGAATGGCATGTATGCACATATCAACATTTAAGTTACACAGTATTACTTTTAAACTATTAACAAAAATTAATAATGTAGTATAAATGCTACAGTTTTCTGGTAAACTTTTAGTAATGCTATTTTTTCATAATTTTGACCGTAGCATTTTCCGAAATCGGGAGGGTGACATATTTTTATCGACATTTTCAACTATATCCAGAAAAATCTTACATAAATTTCTTAAAGAATAGTTTTGAAACCCTTAAGATGTTTTGTTCTACACCTTCTAAAATAGTTCTATAAATATTTTTTGTGTTAATTATTGCCAATATATGTATATCGATATGCTTTATCATTCCGCCAAAAAGTGACCATAAATATGTCCCGATGGGAGACAGACAAGGTTTAATTTAATTAGGATCTAATAGCATATGACGTGCAAAAAAATAGCATAAGAACTGTTTTAGGGATATTGTTTTAGGTTTCTATGTCAATCGGCTATAATACACGGATAAACAGACGAACACACGGATTATCTTATAAAAGCTCCGTTTTTGCCTTTTGAGGTATGGAACCTTAACTAAATTGTACGCAATAATGAAAATTTTTAAAATGTTTCTGGATCTATACACATATAGCGTATTATCATAGATTTTGTGTTATAAGGCATTTTACTATATATTATAAGACTGGGTCGTAGAGTTCTATAATTAATTAAAACGCTGAATAAACAAATAAACTGTTGAAAATGCCTTTAATATATTAAACTTAAAGAATTATTACATAAAAATGAAATTAAAATAAGTTATAGTAGCACATAAAATATATACATAATAGGTGTAATAAATTGTTTAAGCTTAATTCAGTAAATAGCAATAAGGCTATTTTTAATAAACTAAAAAATATTAGTAAAATTTCCATTGATATTTTCCATAACTTCGATAGACACGCTTGCAATTGATTCAATACTTATGTGAACTTAACACATAAAATATGTTGTAAATGATAGTATGATGTCTTTCTTCATATACATTTATTTTATGGTATCAGTCCTATATCTATAGTTTATCGACGAATTACTACAATTCCAAAGTCTACTTGATGGATTCATTTTTCGCTCAAAATATGTAATCAAATTTTTAAGTATTAGGCACGACTCGAATAAGTTGCCGGTTCACTCTACTCCTTTTTACTTTATAATCAAACGTTCTTCTAGCTGTTCATCTTGTGTTCGATTCAAATTGCAATGTTTCTCAATATATGCACTTTAAATAATATTCCAAAGACCAGAACTCTGATAGCTCATAACCAGACTATGAATTTGTATTCTGTATTTAAAATTTATCCAAATGTTATTATACATATGTATATATATATATATATATATATATATATATATATATATATATATATATATATATAAATTTATATTTGTGTATATATATTTTAGCAGTAAATATTTTTAAGAAGCCGTTATGAGTAAATAAATTATTTGATTCTTTCTTGACCATTTTAAAATTTCACGTAGGGTAAATGGCCCCAAGAAATTGATCAAAATTACTATTATTACCTTTATTTTATTGTTTCTTTTATTCAGCATTATATTATTTTAAATGTATATTATCAAATTTATATTGGATAATCTCAGCCTTAACCTTTAGTTAATTTTATCTGAATTCGTAAAATATAGTGGTTACTCTCTTCGTGCATTCTGCAAGCGTCAGGCTCTCGACTCGGTCCGCTAATACATATTGCATAATATAATACAAGCGTGGATCAGCCAACATTTCGCAACAGACGATTTTATAGGTTTTTAGAATAATATATTCGATTAATATATTTGAATAAATTGAGTTACATACAATTTCAATTACATTAGATTATAAATAAACAAAACATCTTTTATAACAAAACATCTTATAGTTGTAAAATTATTGATAAAATAAATGAAACCATCATTCGAATGGAGTTTTTTAGATTACTTCGACGAAAACTGTGACTAAACTAGTCATGCAGCTATATTAAAATGAATAAACTTTAATATTCCTTCTTTCGGGCTTTCAATAAGAGTTTATTATTAACCGTGGCTATTCAATGATCCTCAATGTTACTTAAAGAAAACGGTTATATACAGCTTATCTACTTATGCATACAAGTTTTGTCCTGAGAAATGCAATTTTTTTTTCGAAACAGGTTACTTTGTATGTCATCTCATCTTCAAAATATTTTCCTCCCCTTATATACGCAGCTGTCAGCATTTCTTATATCCTTGGTAGATTTCTGAGACGTTTTATTTCTCAATGCTTCGTTACCATGAAAGCAGGTCGTTATCGATTGAAGTCGACTAGCGATTCGAATAGCTCTTCATAACATTTTTAAACTTTTGCCCCGAACTTAACACAAATTTATTGCTCGTAATTTTTTTAGTATAATACAATAAACGTCGTTCAATGTACTGAATAAGTTTTGAAGTAGTTGTGTTATTTCAATATAAATTTCATGCAGCAAAGCGATATGCATGGGTATTTAATAGATTTTCAAATTCTATGAAATAGTTTAATGGACGAATTATATTTAGGTACTATATTCTTTTGTAATTTCGAATGTATAGTTTTTAACGTCATCTCCTAATATATTACTCCTATATGGATATTTCTTATTAATTGTCCGATAGTTGCGTCCTTATATGAGTATACCAGTTTATTTTATTCGCCTATAATCGATGACTTGAATAAAATAACTACTGTTTCAATAAAAATCTAATTTTAAAGGAAATAAATATTGTCTCACTTATTATTAGAAAATTAAGATTTTTTTTGGAGAAACCTACACTAATAAATTTATTTTATTTTATATTTTTTTTTTATTATTTTTGGAATTCCCATTTATTACTGGTACATTAAATTTATGCGTCCCCAAGTTTCGGAAGGATATTAAATTTTCCATTTTGATCTTAAAATATTTCACGGAAAATAATATTTTGTACACTGTCATCACATATATTCTTCTTATCTCTTATATACATATGCTACATTTCAGAAACTAAAATATTGGTAATACCTTCATCATGAACTGATTCACGGCGGGGAATACCACTGTGTCATGGCATGGATTTATAAACTATCAACTTGTGAAAGATAAAAATGTAATACGTATATAATGCAAGAGAAAATCCCTTAAGGCATTTTTGTGTTAACTTGTTATATTTCTATTAAATTAATTGTTTCAGTGCATGTTTCTTAATAAAAAGGTGAATGATCTCACTCTCTTTAGGTTTTTGTGACTTATAATATATCAATAAATATATGGGAGATAATAGAAACGAACCACATTCAACCTAAGGTTTAATGTTGTTTTTCTTTCAATTTTTGCCTTTAAATTTTACGTAATTTCCTCAACTTTTTTATACAATAGTTGCTATGTGCTTCGTTCTATTTTCTTTATGTTTTGTTCTAAGTAAAGTCTGTCTACTATTTTTTGAATAAATTTAAACATTTTTTTATCAAAGAATTATATTGATACGTTTCTGTATATTGTCAATATACATCACAATGACAATATACAAGCTATGAATTCCACAGAGGGATTACTTATCCTCTCGGATTCCAAATCAGTCATGATATTTATTAGAAACTGAGCAGGAAAAATCACCTCCGCAATTAATGCTCTTCTCGAACAGCTGCATTACAAGGAAAAATACTATATGATTCAATGGATCCCTGAAAACATCAATATAGACGGAGACAAGTATGCTGATACTCTAGCAAAAGAAACCAGAGAACTTGATCCACCGCCACATTTACGTAATACCATCACACTTGCAGATGCTGACGCAGTGGTAAGATACAGAATTTAAGAAACCCCTCATTACTGATCTCAATTGCCCTAGAAATATCACATCTAAGATAGCCCGACTAAGAACGATTCACCTTAAAGGCATGAAGATCCACCCAGACAATTCCGGAACTTATATTCATTACAAGAACTGTCCCGAAGTCCAGCTCTCTCCCAAGCATATCTTTGAGTGCCCTACTTTCGCAGCAATCATCCTAAAAGTGGAAACGTCTCCATCGAGCGATCTGCTGCAAGAGATCTTGTATAGCAACGAGGCACCGAAACTAGCGGATGTAGTTTTAAAAAGCTGTGACTCAACTTAATTTTATTCTTTTTTCTCCTTTTACTATTATTTATTTTACTATGTGGAACACGACAACAAAAATATACGTTTCTATATATATACAATTACATATGGGCACCATTTCCTGTATACATAATTGTAATTTCATATATGTACAATTACTTATATATACTTACAATTTCCTGCTGGTGTTGCACTCCTGTCACGCTTCGCAGATATCCCTAGGAGATCGCCAACGCCCACGGTAAAGGGTGCGGAATGAAGTTCTCTCGCGAACTTACCCGGTCGGTCGTAACGTTTAAGATATGCAAATGGCATGCAGCGGGGTGCTTGTTGCGCAAAACAAACCGTCTAAGAGACGCTGTTCCCTCGTTGTACGCTGTAATATGGTAATATAGTGTTTTCATTCACACTCATAGTTATCGACGGCTGGAAAATGTGAGGGCGAATTAAATTACAATATAATGTTTAAGTCTCACCCCGTTGAAATAATACCAGAAAAGTTAATCGGATGGTACATCTCGTGTCTTTATCTGGTAAGATCTTTATATACTTGTGCGTTTAATATCAGAACCAATTCCACCCTCTTTTTAAATCGTACCGGATGAAAACTCTTCCCGTGGAAAATATTAGAAGGATATTATTATATTCTTAATCTAACAAACTATTCATGCTACTATATCTTCCCTAAGAAAAAAGTTCAGTAGTTGCCTGTGAACGCTTAGAAGCAACTAGTTTTAAATGTGAAATTAGATATTGTACAGTCATTTTAGTTGGAAATAAGCTTTATTTGAGATTTCGTTGTATACTAGAATATAAAATAGTCATAAATCATTGCTAAAAACTTTTTAATTAAAAAAAACAAGTGAAGCGAGTCCAAACTCGATGGATCTTGTAATCACTGTTAAGGAAATCCTTTGCCCATCTTCCATTTTCATTATCAGATTTTAACTTCTTAATCAACAAGTGTTGTCAATGGAAACATGCAGTTGTCTTAGTTTTAAGTCCCTAGCCCATGGGGAATTGAATGAAATATCGGTAATAAGATTTATAACAGGCAGATAAATAACAAAACAAGTTAATTAAAAGCTTGTAATTAAAAAAAAAAACTTTCTTATTACAAAACTATTATATTAAAGAATTATCATTATAATATTCGAATTATATATCTTTAAATCTGTATCGATTAATAGAAGTCTAGTAATGATAAAGTGCAAATATTTTATGTGTTCGTTCATACTAATCTTTTTTCTTTATATAACCTTTTATAAGGTATGCGCTTTTAACACAAGTATACATTTTAAAATAATTACACAAATTATTTTAAAATGTATACTTGTGTTAAAAGCGTACACCTTATAAAAGGTTATATATTGTTATAACTACACTTTAATTTACCGCAGCTAAGAAATAATAAAAAAATACCAGAAATCGAAGAACTCCACTTAACGTTGCAAGGTAGAAAAAGACCGGCATATTTATTGACTGATTATTTTACTTATTACTACCGATATACTTCCGATTCTGACGACCGATGATGTTAACGAGTAGACCGGAAGCTTTTATTGACCGCGAAAAGGAAACCACCATAATTACGATAATTCTACGCAAGTGGAATCGCGTGGCACAACTAGTGTTACATAAAATTGATCACAGAAGAAATTCAACACATTCTTTAGTCAATTCCATTCCGCAACCCAGAATATTTAAAAGCTGCGGAATTTGAATTTGATATAACTCTCAAATTCTACAATACTAGCAAGAAAGCTAGCCTGTTTGAAGTTTCAATTCATTGATTGCGTCGCTTTGCAATTCAGAAACGGGTAAAAATCATAGCAGGGCTACAATACTTCTTATGTTACTTTGTTGCGTCTTCATTTGACTATTTTTAGTGCGTAGTTTACTTTTAAGCTACAATATATATGAACACCGTGGTGTTTTGGGTTGATAACAAGGCATACGACCTTTGACTCCGAGGCGCACCTCGGAGACTCGGATTCGATTCCCGGCCGCTCGCCAAGCGGGTCTGGACTGGTGTTCTGGTTGGACGTAAGAGATTGCTCTTGTAGCAATAAGTCCGCCATATGTATCAATTATATACATTAAAGTACATAAATAAATAAATGAACGTTTATATTTTATTCTCCGTCTAACTTTCAGCCCAAAAGCGGTAGCTTAGATAGTAATTCTTTAGATTGTGACTAAGCAAAATTGTATCGCTTTGGATGTAATTATTTTTGGAGAATATTCCTCTAATAGTTTCCTTTTCGTTTTATGTTTGTAGATACTCACCAAATTAAACTATAATTAAAGTACGTTTTAGCAAGCATGTTTTTAAGGGTAATATATAGGTGAATCAAAAAAATTAATTTCTGCATTACAAAATGGTTATTAATGGATATGTTATCAACTTCCTCCCACGCTACAATAAGAACGGCAAGTATAATACGTTCATGTCATAGAAATAGAAGTATAATATTTTGTGTAATGAGTAAGTTCAGCTGAGCCTTATGTAGGATTTTTGTGAATTAATAAAAAAAACATATTAAGCGGAAACATTTTTAATAATTTCAAGTAAAAACTCAGATCTTCCTCATACATTAATTTAATATAAATCGTTACTTCTTTGTATTATTGTATTCATACGTCCATTTTAACGTTTAATCCATTTTCGGGTTATTCTTTTTAAGGTTATTCCAGAAAAATCACAATGAAATTATTTTATTCTATATACAAAGCCTTGTGTCATAAAAAATATCTGAAAATATTCTGGTATAAAGTTAATGTTAAATTTTTAAAAAAATTTTTTTTTCTTCCATTATTTTTTTAGTTCTGAATAACAATAAAACGTGAAAATTCGACCAGTAATAATGTATTATGTCAAAATCAATGTTTTCCAAATAAACTAACTCTTTGATAATAAGGATTAAGTAGGTAAATCACATCATACGAATTCAACTCACATATGACGTTTAATATTTTGATTTAAAATTTAAAAAAAAGTACTGAAGAACATATACATTAGGCACTTATAAACAAATCTTTGGTATGAACCGGGACCCTCAAATGTGCCACCGACAGCAGAGACAACGTACGAAAGGCGCATTTGAATATTATATTAAATAGTTTGCGGATTATTGAATAATTTAAGCTAATTGCTATTTGGCCGAAGCTCATGGCAGATGGTGAGTATTTGCGAGGGGTCGCAGCCCTATTACGTCTCCGCGGGCACGTGCTTCCGCCTACGCACAACGAATCGTCATCTGACTTCGCGGCCTTAAACTCGCCATTAATTTTGGCACCGCAACATCGTAGTAAGATTTTAGACTTGAAAATTGGTGAAGCGATGAATTTATAATGACTGCGGCGAGGGTGACCTGCGGGTTTGATATAGATTAATTGATGAACTTGCGACTTACGTTTGTGGTTGTCGTTAGGATTGTTAAGTTGTTGGCAGATGATTAATAAAACTTATAAATTACGATTAGAACATGTAAACTTATAAATAAAACTTATAAATTACGATTAGAACATTTGGTACGAGAATAATATATATAACTTATAAATAAAACTTATAAATTACGATTAGAACGTGCAATACGAGAATACCATACATAACTTATAAATAAAACTTATAAATTACGATTAGAACATTTGGTACGAGAATAATATATATAACTTATAAATAAAACTTATAAATTACGATTAGAACGTGCAATACGAGAATACCATACATAACTTATAAATAAAACTTATAAATTACGATTAGAACATTTGGTACGAGAATAATATATATAACTTATAAATAAAACTTATAAATTACGATTAGAACGTGCAATACGAGAATACCATACATAACTTATAAATAAAACTTATAAATTACGATTAGAACATGTAGTACGAGAATATCATATACACTTAGGTCCATAGACAAATTTAAAGATTTAGGGTTATTTCTATTCAAATGTTAATCAAAATTAATAGTATTTTTCGCCGTGTAAATATATTACTAGCATGTCTTTCGCAAGTGTAAATATAATGTGAATTAAAAAAAAAACATGAGATCATTGTTAGTTTTTCCGTTAAACTTTGAATTAATGCCCACTTGTCTTTTTTATATGAAACATCAAACGGCGCGTCAGTATGGGTAGTTAATATGTTTTGATGGCAAGACGCGCTTTGTCATTCAGCCAGCTTCGTGTCATATCGGCTCTTTCCGACTTTATTCGGCCAGCTCGTTTATATTGATGAATTGCATTAAACCGTCTTAAAACGTTAAAATCGTTACATAAATATAATTGGGATCATTCGGGATTTAAACCCGAGACATCTTGCATCCTGAGCGAAAATCATATTCCTAGATCAACGAGCTGCTGCTGTGCTTTTTTAAATTTTGATATACATGGCTAAGTTTATTTTTTTTAAATAAAATTATTTTTGAGCATAAAATATTTTTGGCAACCATACATCAATATAGCGATAGATCATCACTATCATTTTTCGATAGATGGCGCTATATTGATGTATGGTTCAAATATATGTTTGCGCTATGGTTTACGGGGTTTATTTGGGTCTGTTATAATAGTTATACAAAATTTAGATGGTTCACATCTGCCAGGCGTCCCGTTTTCATCATTTATACTTCAATAACTTGGATATTTTCAGCAATTTTTCTGGAACTGTCTTATATAAAATTTAAAAAAAGAAACACTTTTGAAACCTTATAACGATAAAATAGACGGTTTTTTTTAATACCAAGACAATACCATGAGACAAATACTTTTTAAATTTTTACAACTCTTATTACTAGTTAATAAGCACCATTACTGTGTAAATTATCAGTTTTTACATCAAATAAATTCTGGCAAAAACGACTATGACAGACAGATAGAAACATGTGAGTGACCTCATAAGGGTTCCATCTTTTTTCCATTTGGAATATTAGCTTTTCAAGATATATATGACTTTTCGAGAAATTGTATTTATTGTGATATTCCGTAAATAGGATTCAATAGCAAGTGATATTTAACAAGGAACCATTTTGTTTCACCATAAATTTTATTACACTCATTGTTTTATACTTTTAACACTTAATTTTGATTTTTCAGTTCGTTTTACTCGGGAACATTAATTAATCCTGGGCATGACGATTATGTCACATACACAATTAAAGGAAATCGAAATTTAGAAAGAAATTTAATTAAACAAAATATTTAGAATCCTACAACGTAATAAAAAATAGTAAGGGATATTTTGTACGTATCAAATAACAATATCATTAAAATAAAAATCAAATGTTTATGATAATACATTCTAATACTCAAATACGAAGCCTCGCTAAAAATTGTAGAGCAACAAAACTCAACGCCAAATCATAATGATATCGGATCACAACGCTCTCGAAAAATCTTTTCTCAACTATCGTACTTCAACAACCCGTTTAAACAGAAAATACACCTTCCGAACTTAATATCTGAATATGTCTGGGTACGTTTCCAGCGATGCTACAAAGATATGTTTACATTGCTAGCTTTGCGACTGCAGAGAAAACCAACAAGCCAGGCGTAACTAGTCCCTGATACAACAAAGCGGTTTCTAAACATATTTATATGTGGGGCCTCCAGCTAGATTTTAGCTTTAGATGGAGTACTAACCGTATTACACTAAAAGTTCGGTTAAGCATCGCCGTAAGGGGCCTGTAATTAACAGACTTACTTATTTGAAAAGCGCCTCTGTACACATAAACATAAGTATATGAAGATAGGATCTGGATTTTCTACGGGTTTAGAGAGTTGTGTAATTATTTGAAGTACGTAATTGCAATCATTAAGTATTGTAATGAATATATTTTAAAATAAAGTATGTAATAAATTTTAGAAGTAAAAAAATCAATTAAATTAATTTCAATTTTGATAAGGAAAGAATGTTTCTTGAAAAGTGAGTAAGGCAGTAAGTGCTAATGAAGGATATATTCGACAAATTTTTTAGATCAAAGAAATTAATATAATGAAGTATTAATCATTATGTATAGACTATTCAATATCAAATATACAACTAATTTGGAAAAGTGAACATTCAAGGAAATTACCTGAATATCAGTGCATGATTACTATTTATCGTGAGAATTTCCTGTCGACCAAGTGTGCAATTTCAATCGGAAAACATTGTACAGTCTGTGATTTTAAAGTTTCACTAAACTTATTGGAAAAGACAGCTCAAATATTTCTTTTTTTTTAGAAATTGGAAATTTAAATATTTTTAATGCGTAACAACATATCCTTTCTAACAGAGAAATATTATTAAATATATTTGGCGTTAATTTTGTAGAAATTCATTATTCACAATTAAATGAAACTACGTGATGTAGTATTATTTCTAATTTCTTTACCATGACCTAGGTTTCGATGTATTACAACATCTTCAGCAATCTTTGCTAATATCCCCACCTGAAGATGTTGTAATACAACGAAACCTAGGCCGTGGTAAAGCAATTAAAGAAAGTAGAAATAATACTACATCACGTAGTTTCATTTAATTGTGAGAGAAATATTATTTAATATCCTACTTAAGTTAATCCATGGAAATATTTTAACAAAATATTTTTCTTATAGAATAATTATATCCCTTTGTAAAATAACATTTAATGTATCTCTTCAGTTACTTTTTGGACAAATTTCCATTAAATATTTTTCTTGGGTAATAATAATATCTCTTTTTACAACGAGATAGTATTTAATACATTACTTCAGTTATTCCTTGGAGAAATTTCCATTAAATATTTTTCTTGGATAATAATAATATCTCTTTTTACAACGAGATAGTATTTAATACATTACTTCAGTTATTCCTTGGAGAAATTTCCATTAAATATTTTTCTTGGGTAATAATAATATCTCTTTTTACAACGAGATAGTATTTAATACATTACTTCAGTTATTCCTTGGAGAAATTTCCATTAAATATTTTTCTTGGGTAATAATAATATCTCTTTTTGCAACGAGATAGTATTTAATACATTACTTCAGTTATTCCTTGGTGAAATTTCCATTAAATATTTTTGTTGTGTAATAATATATCCTTTTTTAGAGTTCCATACCTTTGAATGAAAAAAGCGACACCCTCATAGGAATATTATGTTATCCATCTGTCTGTTCGTTGAAACTTATCTTTTTCTCAAGGACGCCCAGAGAAAGTTTAAGCTTCCAACTTAATGCAGTAAAAAGATACGCCCATTCGAATATCACGTATTTTGATACTAAATCACTGACGCACTTCACGAAATCGTTAGAGTACGTTTCGTTGACCTAGATTTAATCTAGAAATTTGACACGAAGGATGATCTTATAGCATGAGAAAAGAGAAAACTCCGAATATCGTTACATTTTTTCTCCGAATATCGTTACATATTTTAATACGTAGTTTAGACTAATTACATAATTCAATTTGTCGATTGTTAACCTCGATAAAGTAATTGTCAAATTGTATATAGTATCAATAGTACAATATAATAACAAAAGAGGTCACGGTAGCGCGCAAGTGGGCCACGAGCGCAGTACGATACGAATAACTATAGCGCGAGTAAAATATAAATCAAAAGTTTTGACATTTTTTTTATAGTTTTACGCCTGTTAAACATAAAGTAATATATATGTATATAAATATATATATATATATATATATATATATATATATATATAATACAATAGGTTCACACGGTGAACAATAAGGTTAGCTAATAGTAATATCAATCAAGGCATTTAGAGGTGAACTCTTAATGCATTTTTTGTGGAAAGCCTTAGAAAGTTCATGTATTAAAATAGCTTGAACGAATTTTTTCGTCTTCATAATTAAAACTAAACAAAATCCAGAAAAAAGTAAAAAAGGTAATAGAACAATAAAGGATAAAAGTGAAAGGAAACATGTAAACATTAAATTATATAAAAAAACTAATTTATATCTCTCTTTACATATTTAGAGTGTTATTGAGTTTATAGTTTCAAATTCGACAACGGAACATATTATTTACTCTTTGTAAGACATTATATACATTGAAGACGTTTAGAACAAATGTCATCCGTTATTAACTTCTTAAGTTTGGATTTTCAGGTCTGACATGAAGTTTTCTATAAGTGATTCCACATCGCGATGTAATAAGTTCTATTTCAATAACAAAAAAAACATGCGAATAATGGATATTTTAGAAGCTCCGAAACTTATATAAAAAGAAATAACATCTCATTTTTTTTAAAGAAAGAAATAACATCTGACTTTTTCAATCTGCATTGAGACTTAAATACATCAAAAGTACGTCTAAATCAAGATTTGCTTTTCAATCTACTCCGATTACTGATTGAAGAAAGATCGACGACTCAGCATTACCAATTGCTTTCAAACTTCAAAATCACATCGAAGTCATCACAAGTCACATTTCGTTTCTTTTTCTTTCTTAAAACAATTTGCTGGAATAAATTTTATTACATTCAGTTTTCATTTCTTTTTAAAATTCCTTTTCATTTTTCACTTGTTATAATGAATATTAATAATATAAATTTAAACAATTTCGAAATTTTTAAATATGTTAAATTAAAAAAAAAAACAAAACATTTTGATAATCCTTGGTGGATTATATATACCTTGTGGATCATAATAAAATAGTAGAGGATATTTCATCTTGTCATTTTTGAATTCACACAAAATCTCTTCATGAATCTTCTGTACTCAATTGTTATCAAGTAAACCAAGTAGGAAAAACGTATTTGCCTTTAGATTTACATTAATTAATACGGTATGTATGGTTATACCGTATTAATTAAAGTGCGAATATAATCATAAAAATTTCAATAAAATTTGCTTATGTAAGTGTAACAGCTTTAAAAAATTAATTAGCTATAAAATTTATGACAAAAATCGAATTGCAATAGATTCACTCGTGTACAGAAATTATTAAACACAATCGTTTGAATAATAACTTCGTACAATTAAAGAGGTCGACCAAGGAAAGGCTTTTTCATTATGATGATTAAGACTATAACATATAAATATTAGCAGTACAGAGTAATATATCCTATTGGAAAAAGTATAAATATGACTGTGAAACAAAACTATCCAACAGTCTGCATCGAAGTATTTTATAAGTATAACATGAACAATGGCTAAAATTTCACCAATACTAAATCATTATTACTTGGACATATAAACGAAATAAATACATAAGTAATAACTCTAAATACCGGCTATTTACGTGAGTAAATACTGCTTTAAATTTGAATAAATACTCGCACATGTTATAAACAAATATTGACCAGCAGCACGGCCAAATTAACGTGGCGTGCACTGGCCGCGTCCGTAAATATTGATATTGTTCACCGCAAGCTATGGAATTACTGTCGCAAGTTTATATTTTTTTATGAACGCCATTCACAAAATGTCTAATTAACATTATATCTATAACCACCCTACTTACTCCTAGATATTTAAACAATTCCTACTGATTAGGTCTAAAGGGTGATGGGCAGAGCCTCGTATAATATTTAAATTTTAACACAGTAAGAATAATATCTGCACAGTGGGAATATCATGCCAGAAAATTAAAAGATGATAAGAAAATAAACCATCTTTAATAAAATTTAGTTAGGTAAAATTATATGTCAGATCCCACTTCCGCAGTTTCTTTTCTTCTTCTTCACTATAGTCTGTTGCAGGCCAAGGCTTTCCCAATTTCCCTCCAGGCAGTACGACTTGATGGAAGGTATCTCCCAAAATTTTTAAGTCCTTCTCTACGTTGTCCAATTGTATTTCTTTTAAACTATGTAAATATATAAAATCAGTATATTTTTCACAGGCATAATAAGATAAGATCTTTGCAAATATCCCACCTGAAGATGTTGTAATACAACGAAACCTAGGTCGTGGTAAAGAACTTAAAGAAAGTAGAAATAATACTACATCACGTAGTTTCATTTAATTGCGAATAACGAATTTTTACAAAATTAACGCCAAATATATTCAATATCAACAATTAACTATTTGAATTTAAGATGTTTACAAAAGTAAAAACCTATCAACTACGAACAGAACTCGCACTACGAGAGTTCCTCACGCTTTTAGACACGTATAAATATTTAAGGGTACATAGTGTTTCTATTAAACTATTTGCAAATATTGATTTTTCTCAACGTAAATATACTGCCTAGTATATTTCACACAGACGTAAAGACATGGTACATATTTGAATAATATTATTTTTCACTATATACATTTATTACTTAGAATATTTTTCACATGCATAATAATATATATTTTCAAATACTAGTTCATTGGTGCTCTAGATTGTAGTTATTTTTTTGGAGTTTTTCTAATTTTTTTACATATCATAACTTGGTTAACTATTACTCGTAAACTAGCAGAGTCTATTTAGTCATAATAATATATCTCTCAATTTCGAAATATATGCTACTACTGTAAATACTTTTCAAATAATCAAAAATAGACAAAAAAAAAACAAACAGACTGACAGTAAACAAAAATTCTAAAAATACGGATTTTCTGGCTTCTATTTATCATTCTTCACGCTAAATCAATCACTCGTTTTAAAATATTTTCCATGTATAGAATTTAATTATATTATATGTATAGATTTACGGCTGAGCCGCAAGTGACATTAATACATGAAAATAAAACCGATCACAGGATGAAATAACGTTTTACACTCTGCTATCCATACATTTTTACATATTTTGAATGTTAAGTATTAATAGTGTTATTTATTCGTTTTAGAGCTTGACAGAAAACTGTTTTGTAATAGAGCCAAAAATATATAAGATTCAATATAAAAAGTACAAGAAAAAGTAAGAAGACAAAGAGTTTTTACATAAAACAAAATAAAAACCCTTTCTTACTTTTTCTGCGAAATATTTTTATCTAACAACATTTTTTATATCTTTATTACATCATGGATAAATGAACGCTTTTTAATAATTATTTCAATATTTTATATCAAGACGGTTGTGGAAACGGACCGAAGAGATAAACACTAATATCAACGTTGGGTGCTTAAATTATACGTGTGCTTTAAATAAACATCACATTGCGTTTACTTAAAGCATTTACATGCGAAATTTTGGCACGATAAAACATAAGCTGTACGAGCTATGAAATTAAAAGGTTTACTGTAAACCTTTAAGACCTTGTATGCATATACGCATATATATATATATATATATATATATATATATATATATATATATATATATATATATATGTACTAATATATACTGATTTTGACCCGCTGTCTCGTGAGAAAAGGGAAAAAATGTTGGTACAATTTAAAGGTAAGTTCTTTCGATAATATTGGATATTCGTGTGCGGGCATTCGTGCGTGCGTGTGTGTACATGTGAGTGCGTGTGTGTCTATATGATAAGTATATTTAGAGTAATCTACAAATTTGTCTAATGTAAAAGTAAAACTAATTTTAAATAAGATATCAACATATGTTTCCTCTATTATGATTACCTCTATGGGAACAACATGGGGTTGGAATAACATATTACTAAACCAAAAGCCATCGTTTCAGTAAATCATTAATTTTATAAGAAATTGTTACTTCCGTCTCTTTTCTATGCTCTCTTAATTAATTAATTTTTCAAGTCTTCGTTTGCACTTTTTAATAAAAGCTATTTGTTCCTCACTTTCAACATTTTATTCAGACAGAGAAAAATACGCAGCTGCCTTTTGAATATTTCTACACTGGTCATAGAATATACACAAAATAAACTGCTTCTATCAAATCCTTAAACCGTCAATGTTTCTATCAAAACATTCAACTGCCAAGACGCTCAATCTTACACTGATGCGATCTTATCTTTTACAACTTAAATCTACATAATAAGTCCCTAAATAAACACGCAATACGCCCCAAAAACATGAAACTGCAACGCGAAAAGGATATAAACACAGCAGCAAGGAGGTTACGCCGTCTCATCCTCCTTTCATCCTTTTGTTTGCCGACGCAGAAGATAAATTATTGTCATACTCGTAATGAAAAAAAAACTTAAAAGATTCAATTAGGGATAAGAGTGTAGCGCAGGCGCTGTGACGCTGCGTAATGAAGACACGAGAACAAGAGTATCTTTTATTTTGCTTTCGCTTGGAGATAACAAATTAAAGTGATATATTTGACGCCAGTTAGGTAAGGAGGAAAATTAATTGGGCGCTTTTCCAAGGAATACTTTGTAAAGCGTTTCTATGTAATTATACGTTTTACGT
Organism: Druceiella hillmani; assembly: GCA_039881145.1. Classification (NCBI taxonomy): domain Eukaryota; kingdom Metazoa; phylum Arthropoda; class Insecta; order Lepidoptera; family Hepialidae; genus Druceiella; species Druceiella hillmani. The sequence goes on along the minus strand of JAYKKI010000012.1, from coordinate 29,467,809 downwards.
CTTTTTTCTGTTTTACGCCGTAGTCTCGATGATCTCATTGACGGAGATGGACAACTTTTGTTGAATTTGTCGAAACTTAAATTAAACATCATTGGGGTCTTTGTGCAAAATCAAATATAAAAATTTAAATAAAATTTTCTGAGAGTATTGTAATATTCATAATATAACTTATAGGAAGATATATTATTATGAATAAGTGAAAGAAGTAGTGACTTGATGATTACGAAAGCTATTAATATTAATAAAGGATGTAATTTTAGTTCTGTTTTTTAAGTATAGTACTGAATAAATAAACTTAGTTCAAAATTAGAAATGGTATAGTTTTACAAATAGTCAGGACAATTGTTAATTTAGCATCTCAATGAACAGTTGGTCAGCTCACTGTTTAAAAACAGTTGGTCAAAACAATTGTTAATGTAGCATTTCAGTGAACAGTTGATCATCACACTGTCTACAAACAGTTTGTCAGGACAATTGTTAATTTAACAACTCAATGAACAGTTAATCAGCTCACTGTTTACAAACAGTTGATCAGAACAATTGCTAATTTAAAATTTCAGTGAGCATTTGGTCAGCACACAGTCTACAAACAGTTTGTCAGGACAATTGTTAATTTAGCATCAACGGATGCTTCGGATATTGAAGTGGGAGTTAAGTTCGACTGACTAAACATTCGGTAGAATAAAAAACATCTTCACCATCAATCTAGGCATTTTGTAATCGACTTGAACGTCTGGTAGGCTATTTTTAAAATATCTAAGTTAGGCTGTTTGTAAATAGGCACATTAAGCAGTCAGAGACAACATACATAAATAGAGTGATCATAATAGAAATAGTAACAGAACATCACTATGTACTGATACAAGTGATACGTACTATTATCTTTCTCTCAAATGGAATAATTCAAGCACTATCACTCGAAATATCTAATTTACTTTTAAAGCATAGTTCAATTTTAACGGACCGTGTAAGTTTTAAAATTTTACGTTACTTTTGCAGTACTTATAAGTAGGAACTTCTTAGCATACCTATGTTATATAATTATCTAGATCAGTTACAAGATTTCATATATATCCAATAATCAGATCGAAAAATATTGCACAACTAGTGTTATATGATTTTTAATAAAACCTATAACTAATAAAAACTTAGTCTTTAAGAATGTACATGAGATGAATTGTTTACTATTTCAATAATTTTAATCCGCATCTTGTATTTTGAAATCACATTCGAATCGAAATCATAGCCGACGGACGCTTTTCTAAATATTAGTACTTACTATATTATTCGATATATTAGATTTTTGACTTATGTAATTTAATATATTATTTACAGGTCGACATCGTTTGTCATAAATTAACACGATTATTTCTACTAAAACTTTACTCGAATTTGTTGCACGACTAACATAAATACGAGAACAATTTGCAAATGTGTTTTTTTTACCATCGTAGAAATCTAACATTCATTTAACATGCGGATGTGTTACATATAAGATGCGGAATAAATATACCGTTCCATAAAATGTTGATTATATTTTATATTTTTTATTGACACCAATTCTCAACTCGTCAATGACAATTCAAATTCTAAATAAAGCGTTCTGCGTCTATTTTATTATTTACGTTAACTAAATTTTATTAACAAAAACAGTAAAGCTATATATTTCTTCGGAATGATTATTTTGACTAAATACAAAAGTTGGTTAAAATGAACGTCATATACTTTTATTTTTTATTGCATTTGCCTTTACAAATAAGTAAATTTTGGAATTGATAGAGTTTAAAAGAAAATTGTGGCGAAATTTATAAATTCAACACATGTTGGCAATTTCATCCTATTGTTACTATTAAAACGTAGTATAACATGGCCATATTGAAAAAAATATTTATATGAAAATAAGCCTTTTCTACTATATGCTCATACGTCATTTTATCAACATTTTTATTTATTTCCTCACTTTTAATTTCTTACGAATACGCCTAACAAACCACTCTTTTAGTATTCTTTGCCGCAAAAAATAATATCAGAATTTAAAAAATATATGTTTGCTTATATATTTTTTTATTTAATAATCGATATTAGATAACAATTTTCGAATCAACTACCGACTCGCAAACAATACTCTTATCGGTGGAGGGAAATTTTCCTCTTGTTTGTTCCAAATCAATTTCCCAGCTAAACTGTTCTCTGAATAAATATATTCCGACATCCTTTCTCAACATCAAACACCTAACCGTATCATTTAATACTTCCAAGTCCTAAGGATCAGCCCCAGACACGCGCACCGATCGATCGTGACTGTCACGACGGAATAAAAATAACAACGAACACTAAATCTCCGAAGCAGATCTAAGAAATGTCGAGCAGTTGTCATTGAAATATATCGAGTTAAATTGGTGCCGGCGGGGGAGGGGAGAGAAGAGAAGAAGAGGTGAGCAAAGTCAACAGGGCGGTATTGCGTGTGCCGCCAGTGTAAATGTTTGTATGGCGCGTCGCTAACACTGACGAGTTGGCAAATAAAGTTGGCGAGGGGACGCTAGGACGGTGCCGTACTCGGCTACTAGATTAGAGGCAAATGTTTGAGATGTTTATGACGAAGCCGGGTGGAACTTGCGGGTTGTAAATAGCGTTGAAGCGGGTCGTTGTTTTGCTTAGTGTCGTATTCTTAAGTTCCTGTTGTGTCAACACTTAAGGGTTAATATTCATGAAACTATTTGTTGTTGGGAGTCTTGCTTTTGTGGACTTATATTGTGGTCTATTCTCATTTGATAGTTTAAGTTTTTCTGATGTACCCATGTCAACTAAATTTCTATTGGGTCACAATTATTTGAATATTTTATTTCTCTTAAATTGTCCTTTTTTAATATAGTTTTTCGCAGCAGTTTTCCGTAAATAGTATCTTTTATACCTATAATGCATCCTACTGTTGACATAAGTGAGCAATATATAATAACATTAACAATGAGGCAATTTCGAATTCTGTCTCTTAACCGAAACCTTCTATAGAGATTAATTAATTTAATAAAAAGATTGAAGATAGCCGATGCTCTTCGCGAGAGAGATGCACGAGTTTTCCTAAAATGTCAAATTATTTTGTAAGAAATTTTTCGTAAATTTAACACAAACAACTATTTATTGATTAGTAAAATATCCCAATAAAACGTTGACCTTCTAGTATGTCGCACTCTACATCTTGATTGCAGCACAAGACCCAACTAGCTAGTGAGGCAATTGGCACCTTTATATGGAAATTGATATTTCTCTGAATAAAATTCCTAATCCGAAAAACCCATTGCACCTCATCATATCTCCCAAGTTTCTCTCTACATAATTTTTTTTAACTTTTTTATAAACCTGTCTCCGCTGTGTATCCGCCCTAACCACTCACGCATATCAGGTAAGTGGTGACGACACACGTCTGTCGGTCGCGTGTTCGCGGACTGAGTGGATGGGGCACTATTTCAGGACCGTATGACAACTTCTACGGGTACTTTACGTGCACTTACTCACGTTGCTGCTTTTGGCGTTTTACGGGAAGTGTTATTATGCTATGTAAATGGTGGAGAAAAACGAGAATATTTATACGATATGTACTGTAAACCGTTGTATTATTATTTTATCCACATATATTTTAAATGATATCTTTCTGTCACTGTGAGTTTTCTATTGGTCTGACTGACTGCAATAATATTACTTCTTCAAAGTATCAGAGAGAATAAAGAATGATGGGAAAATATTTTCTTGGAGAAGAGTTTTTTAAACGTAATTAGTGGCTATTGAGTTTTTGCATTATTTTGGGCTCTATAGTAAAACAGGAAACTCTTATAATTTCATCATATTATCCGTCTATCAGCATTCATACATATAGGTATAAAACTATATAGCCTTATAGTTTTATACCTATATGTATGAATGACCTATACGCATATAAGTAAATGGCGAAAAGACCTATATGCATAAAAGTAAAAGGCGAAAAAACCTATATGCATAAATGTAAAAGGCGAAAAGACCTATATGCATAAATGTAAAAGGCGAAAAAACCTATATGCATAAATATAAAAGGCGAAAAAACCTATATGCATAAATGTAAAAGGCGAAAAGACCTATATGCATAAATGTAAAAGGCGAAAAAACCTATATGCATAAATGTAAAAGGCGAAAAAACCTATATGCATAAATGTAAAAGGCGAAAAGACATATATGCATAAAAGTAAATGACGAAAAAATTGTTTTTGCCATCTCATTGACGACACTCTAGTATCATTGGACAGGTTTTTTAAAATATGATTGGGATTTCATTTTCTATTTATATTTCCTATAAGTTTTGTTGATGTTTATATTTCCTATAAGTTTTTTTGTAGTGACTTGGAACATAATAATCTTCTTCCTGTATCTTTTCTACCTTTAGTTTTAAAAAATGGATAAAATTGTGGTTAGAAACTTTTGATTAGAATTTGCAATTAAAATATTTTGTTTAACTTTCATCAACACGTTTTATTAATACAGAAATAATATATAAAACTTTGATTTATGCGTGTGTCGACGTGCCGTTGGGTGTTTTTTTTTCATATCAAATGGCGGTTTATCCTATTATATTAGGAATGTTGTTTTAATTGTGAGTCACCTAGATGTATTAAAATGTTTTACTATTCTTATTCGAATATTAATAGGTGGGCAATTAACTATACCTGAAAATTTTTACAGTTTACGTTGATTCTGAACAGGATAGTAGAAATTACCTTCTAACGGTAGATATTTTTGAAATAGCCGAATTAAAATAATTTTAGAATTATTTAAAATCGAATAGTTGTGCCTGCACACGAGTCGACTGTTTATACCGCGGGACTCATTAATGAAAAGAGGTTACTAATTAAGCTATTTTAATAAATAATATTAAAATCGTTGCGATCGAAATTGCCAATCAATATTGATGACATAACAAACTTAATTTCGTTAAAAATAAAATATATCGTAACAGATTTTAAAATATAAAGTGTGATGAAATGGAACAATATTTATCTCAGTAAGTAATGTAATAATTTATTTTCGCATTCTTATATTAAATAAACATTCTGATATATTTTAAAACTGACTTAAAATTAATTTAAACTAAACTGCAAAATTATAACTCATTGGTTTTTCATAAAAAGTTATATTGATGTTTTTATAACCTTTAATATCGTAAAATAATAGCTGCATAATGCATAAAAAACACATCATACTTACAAATTCTATCTAAAGTGATGTCTAAATATTTATACAACAATATATTACAATACGCGCTCACTTCATGCAGACGAATACACACACATTAAACAAAACAGAAAGCCATATTCATCTGCTTATTGCATACGAAAGCAAAAGTTATTGTTTCTCCCAGTCACAGCACAACACAACGCAAAGTAAAAAATATAAAGAAGTATATTGGTAACTGAGCTGTGCAGACTTTCATTAAAAATTGTGACTAAAAATTTTGACTATTAATATTAGCTAATACGAAAAAAATAATCTGTATATACTATAAGTGGAATTCGCAAAACGAGAGTCCTGCAGACCCTTAGGTACATGTAAACATTTAAGGGTGCAAGGTATTTCCAATAAGATATTTACAAATATTAATTATTTTACCCTTTACTTTTTACAGATGTAAAAATATTGTGAATATTTTAACAACTATGGGATTTAAAATGATCGCTGTAGTTTTCCGCTAAATTTTAGGTAAACCTCTAGTAACTATTTTTTCATGATTTAATGACCCCTCCCCTAAATTATGAAGAAAATGGTTACTAGGGACATATTATGGATATATTTTTTGTGAATATTTTCAACAATATTTCTAGGACTGTCATAAAGTTCTGAATATAAATACAGAACCATAATTTTGAAAACCTTGTAAGTTGTTCTTTCAATTGATATCCGACATGATGCACGAAATGAACAACGAATGTTTTGAATAATCCTTTGCGTGTCAGAATTTCCACGATAAATATGTTTAAATGTTCACTATTAAAATATATGCAGATTGATACACTTTTACCATTATACTAAATTTTTGAGGACATTTCTCAAGTAAAATTTCTAAAAATATTTTTTGAGACCATTTTTAATTGATATAAAAATAGAAAAAAAATGTATTGTACGTTATTTAACCCTTCTGAAATTTCCATGTGGATATCTTGGAGTGCTATTAAGATATATGCAGTTTAGTATTCTTTAACACTGTGCCAATTTCAACTTTGTGCGTCAAAATTTCAAATAGAAATAGCTTCGAAAGTTGGACAGACACGTGAGTGGTCTTAAAATGGTCCCGTTGTTGCTTTTATGTACTGATTTTTTGCCTTATTAACACAAACGAAAGAATGCTTTTCATAATTTTTAGTGGGAAAGCAATATCTTTAGTTATTTTTCAAGAAAATTTCAAAACTTAAGTTTTTTTTATAATATTCTATATATCTTTGAATATTGTCTGTTGAGATATGTATATGTTACCATACTTTATAATTAGGTCAAATTGCAAATATTTACGTCAGTTTTCGGAGATAAATGAATGTAACTGAGAGATACGCGAATGATCTATTGATCACGATCAGTATCTCAAAATGATCTATTGATCATCATCAAGTATCATGATCAGTATCTCAAAGACATGAAGCTTTTGACACACGGAATCCTAAAAAAGTGCAATTTATCAATAAATTATGCAATTCATCAGTGAGCTTTAAGCGCAAATCATACATGTGAATTTGCAACCACTTTTCGACGACAAAAAAGTTGTCGTCTGCAATTAAGTGTCGACGATAGAGAGTCGCTGGTACGTGCGAAAAATTGTCATCATGGACTGTCGTGATGAACTGTCGTCATATCGTATGGAAACCTGAAACAGGTTTCCATAATAATTTACAGACGAAGACTTTCTGTCATCTGAAAGTCGTACGTGGGAGTTGCGCCTTAGAAATCTTAATGTAAACCTCAAAACTTTATGAAAACATACAAAATGTACAATGTGACAACGCTCTCTAAAATGAAAACGAAAAATAAAATGATTCGCTCGAAGACAATCCGCAGACTGCGCTTCTGTATTCTTCCCCAACCTCGTTGATCTTTACAAATGAACCGCCAATAAGCATTCCACCGCCTTAACGACACGTGACGATACGTTTCATGATGCGTAAGGTGGGAGAGAGCATAAAAGATAAGTGAGTATTATCTTTTATAAGAAATATTGCTTATGTATAGCTATTAGACTTGATAAAGTTGCAATACTGAAACACTGGAATATATTCCTATACGAAAATATATAACATGCTTCATAAACATGAAACGATATTAAGAATTTTCTCTGCCTATAACGAGACACGTAGTTGCTCAGTAGCTCAGAGAATCGATTAAGCAGACGTCAGCTTGATTCAAGTGACACTTATATTTCAGAAGCTTTCTTCGTCCAGCTTTTATTGTTTTTCAAGGAGATGACGCAGAAAGTATTTTTAATGGCTTTTATAATTTTGATGACTAAGCCACGATTTTATTTAAATGTTTCTTCGCTGTCCAAATAGCTGAAATGTAAAATGAATTCCAATGTTCCTTCACTGTTCAAACTGCTAAAGTATAAAATGAATTTCAATGTTCCTTCACTGTTCAAATTTCTAATATATGAAATAAATTTTAATGTTCCTTCATTATTTAAATTGGTCAAGGTCAAATTACTAAACTGTGAAATGAATTTTAATGCTCATTAACTGTTCAAATTTAAATTTCTAAACTACGAAATGAATTTCAATGCTCCTCAACTGTTCAAATTTAAATTTCTAAATTACGAAATGAATTTCATTGCTCCTTAACTGTTCAAATTGAACTATGAAATGAAATTTATTGTTCCTTCACCGTAGTTATTTCTGAATATTTAATGTCTAAGACATAATAATTTTTTTTGATAAAACTCTTTAAAATCGTTGCAAAAAATTATTTTTATTAATCCGTCATCTCTCCGTTTAAAACTCATTTCCTTTAATATTAACTTTTGCCCAAAAAATATATAAAAAAGAGTATAAATACTTTAAATAAAAAAGTATAAATATTTTAAATTTGATTTATTTTTATTTTAATTTTTCAAAGGAATTACAGATAGACTTCAGATTAGATTAGATTCAGATTCAGATTAGACTCAAATCTGGAAAATCCCATCACCAAATTAATTTTTCCTCTCCTGTGCTTGTATATAAATCTAGGAAGCGTCTTTTGTAACAAAGTTTTTTGCTCAAAAATAACACTATTTTTAGCTCAGTTAAAAAAAATTAATGAATAAATATTTCTTTCTGTTCATAATATTAAATCATTTGTTTTTATTTTCATGAATATAGTATTGTTTTTTTTTTCCTATTTTATCTTGGAATTTAATCTATGGCAGTTTTTTTAATACGGAATCTAGTTTACTCCAAATAATACATTAAACATTAAATAGATAATGTAAACAATATTTTTTAATGCCAGCAACGAACTACTTGTGAAAATATCAGTTTGAAAACTCGTGAATGAATGAAGAGGTAAAAATATGCACTTGAAAAATAAAATGGGCATAAATAAGGAAGCGACTTCATTTTTCTGTCCGCCAACTAATCATCATTTAATCCTAATCATAAATATACAGAATAAATCTGGTAAGATGCCAAGATCAGTTATTCTCCTCCGCTTACAATTGCGACGCTTCGCTCGTCCCGCTGCACATTGCTTCAAAATAAATATTTATTGAGGAGCATCAAAGGATTAAGCGCTTCTTTAAACTTACTTTAAATTTGTGAATCATTTTTCCTTTATACAAAATATTCGACACCCTTTTATCCTTTGTGTTGAAGCGATGCGCAGTTGAACAACACGAACTAAAGTGAGACGAAACAAATTTAAAAATTTGTTTGTCAATATAACATTCCTCTTTACATCGTTTTTATATTTACTCTTACTTTACTTCAGCCATAGATTTAACATATATCAAGTGACAATTGTAATTTTCTAAACCGTGAAATGAAACAAGCGATCTTAGATTGAATGGTTAATTCAAATCTCGCAACAAATAGTCGGTATAATTTTTTCCAATTACATATATATATATATAGGCATGTATATATTAGATTATTTTTATAAAAATAAAATAAAACTACTCGAAAAAGGAGTAAATTGTAACTAGATTTTGAACTAATATAAAAAGATTGATTTAAAAAGCCAAAAATTTAAACAAAATTATGATGAGACCCAAAATTGACCAGGAAATTTAATTATATGAATTAAAAAAAAAAAAAATATATGTATATATATATATATATAAAGAAATATTTTCTGGATCGTAAGGTTAGGCAGACTTTTCTTTTCACTTGGAAACTATGTTTAATAATGTAGATATATATAAGCAGTGATAATAAATTACAAAAACAAAAACATAAATAGATAATAAATTACAAAAACATATTCATCATATGCTATCGACACCATAGTCCACGAAGAACTTTTCCCTGCGCTACCACCGTACGCCTAATTCGTTCGACCCCTCAATCGACTAGCGTCGTCAACTTCCGATCGAATTCTACCTCCACTGTAACGTTGGCCATGCGTCCCACCTATCCCAGCTACTAGATCTCGACAATTAAAGTTGGCTCTTGGAAAACGTCACAGGCTTCCTTTTTCATACGGATGCGCCAAATTCTTTGGTTGTTGACTGGACAATATATTTTTTCAAATCTTGTCTTTTTTACCTGTTCAGCAGCCCTTCATTCCTTCGAATCATCATCCATGCCACAAACCCGTAGGTGACCAGTGGACATACGGTAGATGATCTTATTGCACCTTGAGATGAACATTAAATTAAGCATTTGGATATATTTGGCGTTAATTTTATAGAAATTCATTATTCACAATTAAATGAAACTACGTGATGTAGTATTATTTCTACTTTCTTTAATTTCTTTACCACGACCTAGGTTTCGTTGTATTACAATATCTTCAGGTGGACTATTAGCAAAGATTGGATCTAATCATCAAATAATCATTAAATCATCTTCAAGATCAATTTTTGCTAATAGCCCACCTGAAGATGTTGTAATACAACGAAACCAAGGTCGTGGTAAAGAACTTGAAGAAAGTAGAAATAATACTACATCACGTAGTTTCATTTAATTGCGCATTTGTAAGGTATTGAAATTGCCTCAGTTTCCTGTGTGAATTATTTACTTAATATCATGGTACAAATCATTCTAGTCCGCTATTACACGATTATTTTTTGAAATACATGGGTATTTCAAAGAGTCATCGTACTCATAGGTCCTACCACAACGAGGTTATTCAACTGCTATCGCCCCTCGATATTATATTAACCTGAAGCCCCGCTCGACGTTTTCTGAGGAGGTTATTTGCTGTCATCTTGAACAATTCTCCTCAGTAGCTCGATGTCGTCTGCATATGTTAGGTAATGCACCCGTTGTTTAAAACCAATTTCTTTACCCTATCTAGATTACTAGGTACTTATAAGTATTTCCAGTGTCATCAGCTCTTGATTTATTAAGAACTTCTCTCAGTACTATTATTTTGCTTTAACCTTGTTACAAAAATATTGAGTAATTATATACTCGTATTGATATCCATGTTTCTGTCGATTTGAACAAATATTTAAAAAAGTGAACACCGCCTTTAACACTCCAATTAATCATTTTCCAGCACCATCTTCAAGGAATTGATTTGAATTTACTTATTCTTTATTTATTTTCTTTTAATGCAAAATCCATTATCGCTATTAATTAACAAAAAAAACTTACAACGTATTTCACGTCTTTTTATTTATCTATGGATTGGCATATACATCATACAGATTAGATGAGCATACCTCGAGATGTGACTGAGTCTATGTAAAAGACCAAAATGTAAGAAAGTCAGCTTTACGCTATTTAACGATACACACGTGAATCATCTTATATAACTGCCAATTGACTTACGTTTGTGAATGTAAATATATCTAATTTTGTTGAATAGATACAGAATTATTTGAATTATGATTTATTAAAACACTGAGCAATGTTATAAATAAAAAATTTCTCATAGTAAATTTAATATTTTATAAGCTTATTTATTGGTTAAAAATATAAAATAAAAAGTCAGTGTATTTTTTTACGAAGTCCAGAAAATTATCTCAGTATTGAGGCAGATACCCTGATTAGGTGTCTAACTAAAGAGGTAGATAAACAATATAGAAAATACGTAGTTTTAGTCAGTCAAAAAAACTAACTGTTCAATTTACGCAACATCAGTAGACTTACATCATCTCATAATACCAGTATGCTAAAGATAGCAAGTAAAAATATATAAAAAAAAGAACAAAATTATTTGTGTTTCAAATAATTTTGTTCTTTGTATTTATACTTATCTCATAAATTATATAAAAAAATATCGTACCAGTAATCAAATATTTTATATTTTAGCAGTACTTACATTGTTACTTTACAATCTCCCATGTAAAATAAACGTTTCATATCTACGTGCACAAACTGTGCAAACCAATATATATACAACAATGGTGTCTAAATTTTCATGTATCCATATTTTCGAAAACTCGTATAAGGATTCTTTTCATCCCAAATCATCTTCCACGAAATGATGCAGAATATTTCGTGAATAACACTCACGCATCTAAAGTTAGTAGTTTGACAAATAAGTACGTGCGCACATAGAGTGTATTTTTTGTGTGTGTCTGCGTGTGCGCGTGTGCGCATGTATGCATGTGTGCGTGTGTGCGTGTGTGCTGGTGTGCAATACAAACTTATGATCATGTTGGTATCTATAACGGCAACATTTGTTTAATTTATCAAAAAGAAACCAATTCTAGTCCATGATAAAATGTTTCCCATGCTTATTTCCATACTACTACCATAGGTGTATGAAATTCTACAATACATACATACATACATACTACCATAGGTGTATGAAATTCTACAAATATCGATTGACTAGTAGCGGCCTGAAAGTGAGACAAAGAAAAACAACAAAACTCACTTTTGCTTTTCTAATAATATAATCAGGATATACGCTTCAAGAGTCTTAATCATTGTATTAGTGAATGTATTATGTTTTAATATGAATCAATTCCATAATAAATAAACGGCACGTGTAAAACTTAGCCAATATAAATTTCATTTTCACTTTAGACATAAACTTTGAAAATACCGAATTTTTTACTTAAAATATATATAAAAAGAATCTATTCTTATCTCCTTAAGTTATCGCCCTAACAATTCGTGACATAAATCGCAAATAAAAGTTCTAAATATTTTTTAAAGAAAACTTGTTTAATAATAAATTCTAATAAAAGAACAGTTACTATATAACAAAGCGCTTTATCGACAAAAACAACTTTCTTAATAAGCGTTAGCTTCGAAACTTTAAATAAAAAACAATCAACTTTTTATCTAGTCTTCAAATAATGTTCGAAATTATATTAAGTCTATCATATTAACTGTGTAAACATCAATATTAGCATAAAATATAAATAAATGAATTGCAGCTTAACACGAGTTGCAGCCAGGTCTCCGATAAATCACTCTAGAGAATTACATTCCAGTTAGCGAACAGGGCAACAGAAATAAATGAGGCTGCAGAAGTGCATCGGCTACAATATGCACATGTCCGCTATACTCGCTATGATATTTGATTTACAAATAAAATTAAGGGAAAAGCACAAAGTCACGCACGAACTACAATTAGTATCTATTAAATATATGGGTAATTGTTCACATATACTCTTACGAAGAAAAATCTTTTTTTCGACTATTTAAGATTTATATTTTTAATATATAATGTAATATTTACTACTCTTTGTTAATATTGTGTCCACAGACCAATTATTAAAAATCATAGAAAGACAGTGAAGTGATGCAACGATTTGGTGATAAGATAATATCCGCTAATACCTATTGTAAGTGAGGTTTTCTTTTGGATGACCTGAATTTTGACAAGAATACATCACTTATACTCGCTAATGCCTTGTTAACCTTCGTACCATGGAAGATATGTGTATGAAACCTAAAATACAGTGCAAGTTTTTAGTAGCATTGAATACATAGTAGCATTGAATACATTGAAATCATGGTGATACCCTTACATATATACATTTGTTTAATGATACATTAACGAAAAATACTTCCCTATAAACAATTTTCAAAAAATAAAGTAACGTTTGTTTATGTATATTCTTTCTGGCGGTCGTTATTTCATCTATTAACGCAAGCGAGGCCCAATGTCATCTTTTTCTATAGCACGAAATCTTCTTTATTGTGGACCGAACTGGGAGTGTAATTTCTTAAATATACTCACATATCTAAAAGTTACTATATTTAGAGACACAGAAAAAAATCACCTAAACATTCAGATGGACCTAGTAATTGAAAAACCTAATTACCTATATCTACACCCTAGCACTATTTTCTATTAAATGGTGAAGATTTAACATTACCCTGTATTGTTCCTTAAAGGTTGAAATTCCATTATATTTGGAATTAAGTGTAGTCGAGCTTTTCTTCGTGAAAACAACTGTACAAAGCTATCTTAAATAACTCGACAAATCCTCTTGTTCTGCTATATATGACATTTTTTTTCTATTTGATACAGGGATATAAGGCCTTTGAACTCAACCATTAACGAAAGCAATAATCGTTCACCTTAATAATTTACATCCTTCGCATTGTGATTCTTTTCAAATAATACCAACGTAGATAAAACTCTGAATGTGTAAATATGTTAATAACATGTATATTGGATAATATAGCTGTAGAGAAAGCTCGATCAATAGTACCAACACCTGTTACGAACTTTCAATGCATCTTAGTTGTCAGCCCACACGTGTAGTTGAAAAGACGTTGAATGTTCACGGAACCCCTGACAAGTGCACCGTGTCGCGCCAATCTCAGGCTGGAACGTCTGCGAATCTGAAAATATTACCTCGTTTATAGTGATATATTTTAGAAAAGGTACATCTTTTCGGGAATATTTTCAACAGTATCTCCAAAACTCTTTCGAATCTCTATGCCCTACATAAAATTTAAAAAAAATAGTTTTGGAATTTATTTAATTTGCTCTTTCAAGTAATACTTCATACAATATAAAATTAAAAATAAAGTTTTTGATTACTTCATTCGTCTTTTAAAATTAGTATATAACTATTTTTGAGTATTACTTTTGATATATATGCGGTTTATATACTTTACCACTTCGTCAAGTCTCTACGTCAAAGAGGAAAATGGCTCCGAGTTTCTACGGTAATAGGCGGATATGCGAGTGATCTTATTAGGTTCGTTTTTTTTCATTTGAGGTACGGAACCTTAAAAATAATAACAAAACCTCCTTGTTTTCACTAACATATTATATGCCCTAATCACTTGGTACTGATTCGTTTCGATGTGTGAATACTCACACTTCACACACAGTAGTACTTTGTTCTATTTCAAAAGTGTTTAAGAAGTTTCGAATTGTTTAAGTTTCTAATTTTACTTAATACTCGCAGAATTCTTATTTTTCATTTGCAGACAAGAAATATACGCTTAAAATACCATGATATCATCCCTTATTTACTTCTTAACCACAAACTGTTTTTATAAAGGTCAATAAAAGAACAAAAACAAAGTTCAAGTTTGCAAATCACTACTCCAAACAAGACATATTCCGCATGTATTCGCATGTTCAATATCAAAATCTCTGAGTCTAATCTTGATCAGTTTAACATTTTAGTTCATCAAAAATGTTATAATAATACATCCCGTAAAGGTACCTACTAAGCAGACAATCCGGTATCAATATATATATATATATATATAAATATATATATATATATATATATATATATATATATATATATATATATATGTATATATATATATATATATATATATATATATATATGTAGCATGTATTCGATATAACCATATTACCAAATTGTGTGCCAAACACCATATTGCAATATCAAAATCTCTGCGTCTAATCTTAATTAGTTTAACATTTTAGTTTATCAAAAATGTGACAATAATACATCGCGCAATGGTAACTACTAAGCAGACAATCATGCATCCATATGTACGCACGTATATTCTATTATATTACTATACATAACCAAATTTTTCGTTAAATAACAAATTGCAATACCAACATCTATTCAACAAATCTTAATCAGTTAACGTTTTAGTTCATCAAAAATGTTATAATTATGCATTTCCTAATTATACATAGCACCTCTGACGCATTGTATATAGTAACTACCAGCTAGACAATCACGTATGATGTACACATCACAGCACATGTGCTAGGTGTAACATTACTAAATAGTACAACAAATACCAAATTGCAATATCAAAATCTCTCTATCTGGTAATAATCTGTTTATATAAAAATGAATTACAGTCTCCAAATAAAATGCTTTTTAAGTTATACTTCTTGAAGCGCGCTTTAAATGAAATTTTAAAAATACAGGACGAAGTTAGCAACGATGCAATAAAAAACGACACTATGAAGTTGCTCACTAAACATTTATCTTTTATTGATTTATTTGATAGTTAAAAGTTATACTGTGACCATGCGGTCACGGTTGTTATCAATTTAAATTAAAGATTGTTTGTAAATAAATAAAATGTTTAATTTATTAGATATCAACCAAAATACTGCAAAAAAAATGTCAAAGCATTAAAATAAATAAATCGCCTAAATATCCTAGATATATGGCATTTTTCAGCCAAGCGTGTATATACTTACACACACTATTTCTATCTACTTTCGATCCCCTAAAGCTCAAAATCTATTTGATATAGAGACTTGTAATTAAAACAAATATCATTTATTTATAATTAATAATAAAAAAAATTTAAATACCAAAAATTAATAATAAAAACTTAGAAATGAATATGTAGTATTTTTATCTTTTTAAACAATATTTGACTTTAATAGACCATTCATTTAGAACTTAATTCTTTTATTCGCGAAGCAAACAAACTTACTTGTTTTTGTAACCTAACATGGTCCTTTGTCATATTTATTTGTGGTGAGATATAATGTTATTCACGTTTACAATTTTTATTTGAATTGAGTTACATTACGTGCATTAGTATTATTTAGCATGAAATATAAAAAAAACTCATACTGAATACTAATAGTGTGCATTTACTGATAATTATATATAATATCTAAAATGTACCGAAGATTACCCGATCATTGCACAGTTCTTAGACAATGTTAGGGCGAACAGAATATACACCTTCATTACGCCAATTTCCTTCCATAAAACACATAATCGCAGCAATCAACCAAAATATTGATGGCCATTAGCACCCACACACGCGCCGCCACCGCACAATCCTTAGACAGTTGTAATGGCACCATTAATATAATCCATCTCATAACTCAAACAAACCGCCCCGCTGCTGTTAGATCCCCGCGCGGGGAGTCTAACGTCGACAAATCAGCTCCGAGTACACGCCCGACACAGTGGCTAACTAAGCCTGCCTAGGTACTTGGAATAGATTTATCAGAATTCATATTATAACTCATTAATTGAACTTACTTTTTTCAATATCATCCTTAATATAGTCATTATCACATAAACGTAAACATAATTACTGTATTATAAACATTATACTAATTTTATTATAGATTTCATTATTCCATAATTTACTTTTGAAAAAAAAGAGGCGTTTAAAATATATATTTTTAATATTTTTCTTGTTGATGTGAAACATCTATAGGCGCAGGTATAAACCGGATATACTAAAGTATATATATATAGTCTATATGTAGTAGAGTGTACGGTATGGCGACGTGTCGCCATGCGCAACCGACTACGCGACCTCCTCCTCACTCAGTTCGACGCTATTTTATACTACGGTACACATAACCTGTGCTTTATTATTTTTGTATTAATTGTAAATAAATGTTTATTAAATAAAGTCACCATTTTCTGTAAGAAATTCGTAATACTTTATTTTGTCATTATGCTATATTTAGTTCCTGTAATAATTTTGTCTTTTATGCATATTACTTGTACGAACACGATGTTTCACATCTGCCAGGCATCCCGTGACGGCTCATTTCTTTTTTCTTGAATATAACAACTATTTGGATAAAATAGAAGCAAATGAGCCAAGTACTGTAACAAGTATGGGAGGATAATTTAAAAAAAATATGCAAAAATTTCGGGATAGGATTAATTCGGGAACAAATCAAGTAATCAATTTAAATAATTCACAATAAGCCTTTTTTATATTTATATGCATACATCTTCATTGACTACCATCGATGTTGGTATCTAAATCCTTTTGTTTTTAACATAACAACTAAATAGTTAATGCAGGTGCTATAAAATATGACTGAAATCACTATACTTAGTGAATTAATCGTGTTATTATATTAATAAAATGCCAGACTTTGATACTTATAAATTTTTGTTATATTCAATTTAAGTTATAATCCGTTCGATTTACGTACATAAAAGTTTTGACAAAACTTTATGGTGAACAACATTGTCTGTTTTTTCCTATGAGAGACAGCTAGCTTCTAAATGATATATCCCTTCTACTAGGAAATGATAAACATCTAGGATAATGGAAAAGTGATTATAACAATTTTATATATACGTATAATAAAATGATAACAGAATGAATTCTGTACATTGAAAATACTTTAAAAAAGTGATTGATTTAGAATATAGAATGATAATAGAAGCCAGAAAAACTCTTTTAGAATTCTCGTCTGTATGTTAATTTGAGCGTGTATCACGCAAAATCTACTGGACAGATTTTGATATTGAATATACCCAGGAGCAACATATGAGACAAATTTGTTTTCCTAATTACACGTGAACGAAGTCATAGGCGCAGCTAGTTTTTATATAAAATAAAATACATATGTATATATAAAATTACCAACAATATTTCCCTGGCATCGAAATTATTTTTCAATTTCATATGTAATCAACATTACTATTGTCTAAAAATATGGACGTCATGAGAATCTAATAAAATAAGGCCACCCGAGACATTTCAATGAACCCACTGTACTTTACTACCGCCTCTAACCTTTCATTTGTTATTCACAGATGGCGCCACGGTAGCGCCAACGACCAGGCAAAAAAATAATCCGTTCCCTCGGAGCGAAGCGTCATCGCAACCTCGCCGCGTGCGAGACGTTTATCTGACATATGTGCAAGGGATGTCTTGTATACGGCTATGTGGTTTAGGTGAATAAAGCAAAGACAGCCACAGACGAGGTTATTAGGCTGAGAGAGCTCATTGCGCATTGTCGAAACTTGGGCCGTTTGAAGTAGAACAAAAAAGAAGTCATTTCAGGGGTCGCGCACTACGTGAACTTATTTGCAACAGTTTTCGTAATCGATAGGATGGTAACAGACTAAAGTTAAAGGAAAAATACGATATTTAAGAAACTTATGTGGCATTCATAAGTACACTTACATTAAAAGAGTAAAGTTATTTATAATTTGTTTAATACAACGTAAACAATATTTCCTTATGCGCGGTACCTGCAAGTTTAATTAAAACAAAACAAAATAATTGCATTTTAAAGAGACTTTCTGTGTATATATTAGTTCAAATTTAAGTACATTTGTTTGTTTGTGGTTTAAGGATAACGCCATTGGCTTTCATGTTACTTCCCAGCGGATTTTAGCTTAGCATTCAATTTGACAAGAAAACGAGCGAAATGAAACATGGCGGCAAATCCATGTACAAAAAGCTAGTGAAAAAATTACTTTGAATGTTTTTTTTTAAACGTAAACAATACAATAAACATACACTAAAGTGTGAATAATCTTTATTTGCAAGTCTCAAAATAACAAATTATAAAATTACGCTACTTTAAAATGTTTAAATATATCCTTAATAAAGAATTACTGAAAGAAGACCAATTTCATCGTTGGAATTCTATAGATATTAAAGAAACATCTACGATTCCAATAATATCAGTACATTAAGCATTTATTGCCTTTGATCTATGTTGGAAAAAAGTTCAATAAGATTGCAGTTAATAGAATCCAAATGGAACCAAAAATCTTTTCCTTGTTCGAACTGGTTAGAGTTTGAATTTTAGGCTAGTTTATGAAGTAATTAAAACAGACAAAAATTTGAAGTAAAAGTATTTAAATATCAATTACTCTAACATCTCATGGAACACAACATAGCTGTTTGTATTTTTATAAATTTTGCTTACATACATGCGGTTCTAATTGATTATGAATAAATCCTTATTTTACGTAGCATTGTTTTAAAAATTAAGGCATTATGTATATATGTTCCACAAAAACATGTCTTGAATGTTAATTAATTAAAAATTCAATTATTTTTCTCTATTTTGAGAGTAATTAAATTATCAACAATGTCAATTATACCTACGTTTATTGAAAATTTATATCTTTCTTATACCACGAATATATTTCTAATATACAGAGATATTCTTATTACTAAAAATATATGTAAGTGCGATCATAAAACGAAAGAATTTTTTGTATAAGTTTTAATAAGCGTGTTACCTAAAACATAGATTGTGGCCGTTGTGTCTGCAACTTAATATTTTTATGTCAATTCCCAAATTGAATAATTTGTGCAGCAAGTGTGTGGCTCGCTTTACAAGGTACCTAATGATGAATACTTCCCGCTGTCACAAGCTGTTCACTCCTCAAATTAGTTTGCCGCCGCACTTATGCTGCGCCGGCAATATTTTTTGGTGATTCCCATTTTATTACAAGTTTGGAGGCGACTTCTTTCTTTTTTCTTTGGCCTCGCTTGACCGCTACCTTTTTCTTTCTTTGTTTGATGGCACTGCGCCTTTGTTATACGTGTTGGAAGCCAGCATTTGGCGCATTACAGTAATCTGAACGCTTTTGCAAAGTAGTGTGACATCTTGTGCCCATATTTGATATACAACTTTGGGAAAATTCGAAATTGTAGTTCTGTTCTATTGTAGAAAAGTAGGCTTATATTAAAATATATTGCGAGCTATTTTTTAATACGTCAATTATTAATAAACAATTTCTATCTAACCATTATCCTAATGGATTATCCTAAGGATTATTATCGATGCAGATAATTGTGCAGTGTTTCTTCTTATTATGCCACTTGTGGTGCATCACAATTCGATTTTAATATTTATTCCAAATATTTTTGTACGAATTATAATTTATAGTCTATAACCATGTAATTACAGCCTAAAATTTTTCTATAAATACGCCTAATTGATGATGTATTTTGAAATTATTATTTGCTTAAAAAGTTTCATCATCACAAATTTTTGAGGAAAATAAATAAATGACGAGCTACGTCCGTATCTCTATTATATATATTTAGGAATAAAAAAATCCGATACAAAATATTAACGTTATAGAGGGGTATCGTGATAGATGATACTTCAATTTATATACTTCAAAAAATAATAGTATGAAACTTATATTACAGTATGAAGCTATATATATATATATATATATATATATATATATATATATATATATATATATATATATATATTCATATATATATAAGCAATTTTTGTCGATATTTTGACGATTTTATTTATATATACTAATTATATATTTTTTTTTTAAGTTAAAATGAGGCTGAGTGTCAAAAAACGGATTAAATGCACGCAGAATACGCAGTACAATAGTTTTATTTACATTTAAGGTATTCCATAAGCATTCCATTAAACAATGTATTACTATTATTTATACAATGATGAAATATGTTTTGTACATCTTTAACGGATACAAAATATTGATGAATTTCTCATATGATTTATAATGATCACTATGATTTTCCAGTTAACAAAAGTTAATTTAAAAAATGTAAATTTTCAATTACGCAGTTATTTTTTTCATAATTTTCATTAGCAACATTAAAAATAGACAGAGTGAAGTGGAGGGGGAATAATTTTGAATACGATTTTGTATGACAAGAATATATTTACAACTATATTACATAAAATTCTGGAAAAATAGTTTTGGAATTTTATAACTCTGTCTTTTAATTTATATCGCACGCGACATATAATAAGTGAAAAAAATTGAACGCCTTGATAAAACGTAACAAATCTTAATACGTATTAGTATGTAATAATAAGTATTAATATGTACTTTAATTACCACTCTCTTTAATACAATGGGTACACAGATTAGTACAATGGGGACTGTCGCTGGATGCTACATGCCCGATGGGCCAGCTACGTAATCGCTTTGCGTCGTTTTTTCATTTTCTTTTCTACACTGTCGTAGCTCACGCTTTTGCGAGGCCCTAAACTTTTTCTCTTCTTTCTTGGATTCCTTTTGACGCGAGCTTTCCTCTGATTTGCATTTTCTGTAATTCCAAGCAAATTTACGATTCATATGGGACGGTATTTTTAATTTTTTTGTAATTTCCATTTTACCTACATTCCAGCGAATATTTTTGTTATGTTCACTTTTGCGTCCTATTTGTTCTCCGCAAGCTCTCTACAATGACACCCAAATCAATATTATAGCTAAACGTGTTTTTACACTACACTAATTTATAAATTTGCACAACGCTAATTCATAACAATCATGCGCATGAATCTACACTAAGCCGATGACGTCATAGTCAAAACAAATACTAAACGACAAACACTAAAGACATGCTGCATCCATTATATATTCAAACATTTTTAATACTTTATTTGCCTCGTAGTTATTAGCGATTGACATTTTACGGTATTTTGTAACACAAAAAAGTTCGACCGGTGCTGTACTTAACGAGCGAATTACGTCAAAATATATACAAATATAATATTCGTGTTATGTTTTCGAGAGAAATTCGAAAAAATCTTGCTATTTCAATTAACCAATACCTCATGTAAACTGGTTAATGTTATCAAATTTTCAAATTAAATGGTTTCCGAAAAAATCTTAAAGACAAACGGACACGTTAGCGATCTAAAAAGAGTTCGGTTTTCTCTCTTTAGAGGTATGAAACTCTAATATGGTTTAGAATGATATTCACATTTTAAATTTCTCATGCTTTAAATTTTATTAATTTTTACATTTTTCGAATGTTTTGTTTGAGGTTTTTTTTGCCAAAAATTTTCAATTGTGTATTTGGAGAACATCTTCAGACTTATACTGTGGTTTTTCCATTGCACTTTTTGTCAGTTTTTTTTGAGCAATCACAATATAGCCAAAGTCGTTTGTCACTCTTTCAATATCACCTTTCTATTTATTTTAATGCCATCTTTAGATTTTTGATGAAGGTTTTTCTTTTTAGGCTATATAAACGACTCATTCTCTGTTTTTTATATTCCATGCTAATCTCAAACATGATCTAAGAAATAATAACTAACTGTATATTTTTCTTTATTGTTTCAGGTCAGTTTTAAGTCTACCTATATTCCATATGGTTCTGCAAAAAGGTAAATTAGCTATGTATTGATTGGAAATACTGCCAATCTTTATGTGGAAATAGGTTGCAAATAATGTAAAAAATGGGTTAAACTATAAACGTCTGTCTGTACATCCGTAATGACGTATCTCCAGAATAATATAAGATACGAAAATAATTGATGGATTATGACCATCTCATTTTGTTCTTAAGAACCTGTAGAAACCGGCTTATTATACCCATTTAAACAAGT
Organism: Druceiella hillmani; assembly: GCA_039881145.1. Lineage (NCBI taxonomy): Eukaryota > Metazoa > Arthropoda > Insecta > Lepidoptera > Hepialidae > Druceiella > Druceiella hillmani. The sequence continues at coordinate 29,445,153 of JAYKKI010000012.1, read as the reverse complement.
CTGTATAACCAAATTTAAAATTCTTTATTACTTGTTTGGCTTTCCATACCATCATACGAAAAATACAAGAAATAGTCATTTACACTCTAACGAGATAATATGCAAATTTAATTAACTATAGGTGACTGTATCACATTTTCTCGAGCATCACTTCAAATATTTTCAAAATAGACGTTATTCACCCATAGTACTAACCAAAATGAACTCCATTAAACACATTATTGATCGCACCAACTTGCAACCCTAACGGAATCACGACCTTCCCCCATCGTAGGTTAACTTAATTACTCCGGTCTTAATGAAAGACGGCGAACTTATCCATAAAAAGACTAGTTCGTTATCCTGCACGTCGCAGTTTACACGTGCACACGTGGATGGGACTATAAACAGCTCCGCAACGAAGAACCAGCCAGTAATATTCGAGTCCATTTGACCCGAAGACGACTTCTTTGTAGCTTTGAAAGAGATATTTTGGAAATAGCTTTCGGGCATAGCAACACCTTCGTAGATGAGAGTCTTTTGGCAATCATATTTATTATTCTTGTTTCGGATAACTATTGAATTTCTATCTTGGTAATAAAATCGCTGTCGTTTCTAGATATTAAATATGAGAGTACATGATTCTGAAAGTCCAATTTCGTTATGTAATTTTTGTGTCTTTTGAGGTCAACTATTCCAATAACTCACCAGACTAAATATATTTTATCAGCACTTTATTTGTCAAAGTTTAAAATCAATAGTCATTTAGTCATTAGAAAGGTTACTAAAATTCATTGAGTGTTTTATTATATGACATAAAAAATAGCAACAAGTAAACAAAATTGTATTCATTTAAATTTTGATCCAATGTTGAGAATTTTAATAAATTAACTATTCTAATAAAAATATTTAACAAACAAAGAATAAAAAATAATAACACGAAAGTGAAGTTCATAATTCATAATTTACCAGTTCAAAAATTATTGGTTAAATATTGAATATATTTGGCGTTAATTTTGTAGAAATTCATTATTCACAATTAAATGAAACTACGTGATGTAGTATTATTTCTACTTTCTTTAATTTCTTTACCACGACCTGGGTTTCGTTGTATACAACATCTTCATATTAGCAAAGATCTTTGCTAATAGCCCACCTGAAAATGTTGTAATGCAACGAAACCTAGGTCATGGTAAAGAACTTAAAGAAAGTAGAAATAATACTACATCACGTAGTTTCATTTAATTGTGAATTATTGGTTAAATTATTTCAAGTCATGAAATAAATTAACAGCGAACGACCAGCAAAAAGTAAATAAAGCGGTTGGAAAAATGCCGTAGGAAGATCGCAATAGTGTCGTTTGAATCACAGTTACTTTTATTAAGATATTAATATAAGAAGCTTTGCTATAGACTAACATGCATGAAAAATATTATTTCATGATTCTATTTTTTAAGATATGAATAATATAAAAAGCTTCGCTATAAGCTAACATACATGTAAAACATTGTTAGATGTTTCTATTTATTAAGATATTAACATAAGAAGCTTCACTAATAGACAAACATGCATGAAAAATATAGTTTCACGTTTCTATTCATGTTGAAACATTTTGACGCATTTAAAACATTTCAATGATTTTACTCTGACTAATTCGCGCATAATTTTGTGATTGTCAATAAATATATCTAGTTCCAACTAAACTGGTCCTACTATTGTTTAGATAATAGTTTATTGCGATAATTTTGATACTTTACATTACAGTATTACAAGTTCAAATTAAATTGAACAAACAATATGAATATCATAAAAATGTAATTATCTAAGTACACTACTTATCTAATTTCGAAAAATTAGGAAGTAACATGCTAAACTATTTATGCCTACTTATATCTAAATAATATTTAAACTATGTCATGATAATTTTTAAACTTAGTATAAATATCAAAACGTGCAAGAAGCATTTAATTCGACCAGAATAATTTTATTTACTTATTTGCAAGTACAGAAATATTAAAGGTACATAACTTGCTATAAGTTTAAATATAAAGCAAGAGTAATTTTAAAATATACATAATATTTATAAACTATATACCACAATATGCAATAATCACGCCTTTCAAGAAATTTTAATTTTATTCATATACAAATCCCGCTCATTGTTCACTAAATCAAGTCATTATTGACGTAAAATTAACCTACCTAAAACTTATCCAAGACAAGTATTGGGTTAATGGTATTTTATTTTAAGACTTTAAAACTATTATTTTCAACTAAATTATGAATTTCTAATTATTTAACCCCTCTTAAACGTATCTATTTCAGTTAATTTATAAACTATGTTGGTATTATCATTTACAATTATATAATAGTCATAGAGAGAATTACTATGAAATTTATAGAGGTTCACTAACACTACTATGATGATATATACCAAGGGGTAAAAGCATATGATGTTAATAAAAATACCCTTTCCAAATTAAATAAACTCAATTTTCTGAATATTCCATCAACGTCGATCACGGCAGTTTGTATAACACAAACTCATAGTTCAAACATATAATAAACTCACTCCAATCAATTTCATAATACGTAACACTGTAACCGAGACATCTGGATGATTTGTTTTCTATGGGCCTGGTTTTGATTTGATCAGCCTAAACATAGATAAAGTAAATAGATATGGTTGTTATAGCAGTTCTGCGTATTCGTGAAAAAAGTTTCACGAAAAATCGGTTGAAATTAATGTAGCACCCACCGTGAAATTTCACGCGACAACTAAATAATATCAACGTATAGTGAATGTAACCTCTATATAATAAATTAGTATATTGAGTAACAAAGCGTGTAATATATATTTATATATTGGTAAATATTAATTATTATGTGAAAACATACAACTAAATATTTATTTAATCATGTAGCAGTCCCAAAATAGTTTATGGCTATATTTTAATTCACAGCCAGACGAAATGTATGCGATATATAAAAAAAACTCATAAACCGACTATTTCTAATTTAAACGAACATTTGAAGCATAAAGCCGTCACCGCGTAATTAATTAACAATTGTTATCGATTTTATTCCCATACGTCCTATGATTACGGAAAATTTCATAGCTGTGGAATTCCATTAATATTTCCGTTGTGAATATATTCCGTTGTGAAAATTAAATAAAAAATAATAAATAATAGTTCCGTTGTAAAAATTTAATAAAAGTAACGTTCGCTACCATATCTTAAAGTATAAATGTATAGTCAAATGAAGGAAACAGTCAACTTACTTTATGCTAGCATTTCAGGATCAAGCGAAGCACGTTAAAACTGCTGGCACGATTCAAGATAGAAAAACTACCAAATTATTTTTACCACCATAACAAAAAAAGCTCGAAATTTATTGAACGTTTGAGAAAAGCATTTCGTCATACAAAATACTATCAACAAAGACATTACCAAGTTGCTGCTATAAACTCCAAACAAAAAAACTACGAACTAAAACACTCTGTTAAGGTAATACTCTAAATAAACTATTAAATATATTGTACAAGATCATCCTAACCGATAAAATAATAGGTATAGACCAAACTTAACCTTTGCGATAAAAAGAACAGAATTTGTTAGCTAACCAACATGGTACAAATAATTTAATATGACAAAAATATCAATTTATCATTTGACACTATTTTAATCACGTCTCGTTCAAAGTAACCATATACAAATTTCTTCTTGTTAATTTTAAAACATTTCAAATAAAACCGACACTCTCATATAATTTTACATACCATCTCTGTATATGGCATGAATTTTTCCCAAATCCTCACCTTAACATAATTTATTTCGTCCAATATTAATATTTCAATAACTTATCATTATAAATATCGTCCACCATTTGTTTTACCAAGAGTTTTCATTATTTTCAATTAGAAAGAAATCCGCAGTTGTACAATAAATTATAATGTAAACCAAATATAAATAAGAATAAAAATATCAAAAAACAAACGATTTGGAAAGAACTTCGTTAAAGGCAAATCATGCAATAAAAACATATGCTTATTACATATGTTACCGTGTATATGAATAAGCTAGCAATGTACAGCCTTGAACATTCAGACATTACTTTTAAACGGGATTGATATAAAGAACATGAATAAATAATTTTAATACGAACTTAATGACTTTCCAATTTGAACTCCAGTCTCAGGTTGTTTAATATTTTATTGGCATTGTAACATGCCGTCTCCAGAAATGAGACCTTTTTCAATTAATCGTTAAAATTAAACCAAAAAGTGATATAATACGGTAGCAGGCTACATATGAAATGTTATTTTTAAACAGTTTAATAAAAATGCAGAAAAATATACGGGGTATAGATAATCTATATTATTTTGTAAACCTATTAGAAGATATTTAAGGATAGGTTCAGATGCTTGAGTGAAATGATATAAGAACGAGGAGACATCGAATAAATACTAAATGATCTGAAATTAATACTACTGGCGTAAATGATTTATTAAATCGATCCTTTAAACTTTATTGCAACCATCACTGTTACTCAAATGCGTAATATTAATCAGGGCGATCACTTCGGTGTCTTAAAATAGCATTTAATCTATTTTATACATACGGTAGTGCTTCTGTTTACCTACACCTACTGATGTTGAGGCTTTAAAATCTTCTGTTGAATGTTAACCAGCTTTGAGTTTTTTGAACGTGAGTTAAAATAAACAAGTTAAGCAGTTAGTTTTTAAGATTCTAGAAGGTCTAAATTCTAGAATCCAATAAATAGTGCATCGAGTATGGCTGACGATGAATAAAACGTAAAATATGACGTCCAGTAAAACTTATATAATTATATTTCATCAGATTGTAATTAATAGAATTTATATTTTCAATGAATCCACATTCTATTAATTTTATATTGTCTTTGCTACTATGTATAACTTTTTCATCATAGTTATTTTTTCCTATTAAATATAACTTATAACTCGTTTACAATCACGATCCAACATAGTAAAAGTGAAGCTTCTTCGGTAATTTTAATGTCAATTTAAAAGTTTATTTATAATTACCTAATATTTCTTCAAATTACATGAATTTTATTTGCATCAGATGAGTTGTTTATTTTATTATTTATTTTAAACATAACAAGTCATACTTAACCTAACCTAATTATGTTTTCCATCTAGGGAGTAAAATGCATATCAGTTTTCATAATGAAACTCACAACGTCGTATTCAAAAGTGGGGTCACATAAATCCAACAGGTCAAACCAGGGTTACGTTTGCGGGATGCTGTGGAAAGAGCAGTAATTAGAAGATAGCGTCGCCGACCGAGTAGTTGCCTCTTATCTTCACCCTCTTCCGGCGTGTGTCAGCAAAATGTAACACTTACCTCGCGGGGGGATCGAGTGCCGAGTCCTTTGGGAGGATGGTTAATTGCTTTGTTTCCAGTACGAGTTTGCTGTTTTGCGAAATTTAATTTCCAACCCTTTTCTGTGACCTTTTTTATGATAGCAGTTTACTATAATCTAAACTATCCACGAAAACCATATATCAGATCAAGAATTCACGGTATAAACATTTACTTGCAGTTTTACCAATAGGAATGTAACACAATATGAAATAACTTAATTAATAATTCGATAACTAAATTAAAATAACTAAATTAAAAAATAATCTAAATTAAAAAGAAGAGAAAACTCAACTCATGTCAATTATATAACATGGCCGCATCATGACTAGGTTTTAATCGAATGTCAATAATCTATGTAGCATTGCTGTATCATGACTACTTTTTAATCGAAAGTCGATTATCGATAATCATTGCCACATCGTGACTTTTCGGTGAACCATTGTCATTACGAACTGTTGAAGTAATAATAAGGAGTGTGATTAGTGAATGATTTTCAAAATTTTAGGGAAGTGAATTTCGTACACAAAATAATAATAGGGTGTTCAATCGAAAACATATTTGCCCTAAAACTATTCATTCTATTAAATGAAAATTGTTGTGTCGCTGGGAATACATTATTCCCTAGTTAATATTGTTTTATCTTTTTAACTCATTAAACATTTTACGGGAATGGAGAGAAAATTATCAAATATGATGTGGTATTGCTTATTCCCAGACTACTATATATTTTTATGTCTTGAAATAAGCAAAATGTCTGCTTTAAAGCACACCGTTGAAGATCGCTTTTAAATTAGAAAAAAAATGGAGTTTAAAAAAATTAAGTAAAACGTAAAAAAATTAAGCTATTAATAGAAAAAAAAAATTAATCGATATTTTGAAAACTTCGCATCGAAAAATTCTCAATAAAAATAATTTAAAAATTTTTAAATTATAACACGAACTAACAAATAAGCAGATATACCTTGCAAGTATAGTAAAGGGGGAGAATCTCCAGGGTTCCTCCCCGAAAATTTTCTTTTTATAAGAATGAAGTTACCGTCAAGTATGTCCGACTACAAAAATAATTTTTTTAAGAACCAAACGGAAATTCTTTTTTAATATTACTCATAATAATTATTAATTCAAAAATAAAATTAATTCAAATTTATCTTCACTTACAATATGTGAAACGTCACAAATGGTACTCCATTTTAAAACCATAATCTCGGATATGTTACCCCAACTTGAAGTTAGCTGTAAAATGATGTAAAATGTCACCCGTAGCCCTGCATACGATAAATAATTCATAATGTTGCCCAATTACTTACCACGGTCGCAAGATTTCAAATCAAGCACGGAAACGCTGTGATGACAAGCTAAAAACGGAAATTCTTCTTTAAGTTTACTCATAACAATTATTAATTTAAATGTGTATATAAATTCAAATTTATCTTCACATACAATATGCGAAACGTCACAAATGTTTCTCCGTTTTAAAACAATAATCTCGGATATGTTACCCGAAGTTGAAGCTGGCCGTAAAATATCACCCGTAGTCCTGCATACGATAAATAATTCATAATGTTGCCCAATTACTTACCACGGTCGCAAGATTTCAAATCAAGCACGGCAACGGTGTGATAACAAGCTAAAAAATTTATTCGCTGTCAGCGCCGACAAATGAACCTTAAAAAACGGACGTAAGGAAACTGTGCCCAGCACTAAATCCTACTATTTTTCATTTTCCATTCCCATCTTTCCGTTTGGGGACTGAACTTACGTAGCCGGGTACACATACCGACAAAAACGGCTTAAAATATTTTTCCTTGCTCTCAATAATTATGTGAAGTGTACTGATATTAGTTAAATACTAAATACGTTACTAAAAGCGAAGTAGTCAATCAGTTAAGTAGTTAATCAACTATTGTGAAATAAAATTCCACTAATGGTACATTTTTTAAATCTCACAAGTTTAAGCAAGCTGTATCTAGTACATTGAATCACAGCAATCATCATCATCATCATCATCATATATATTAATACGCTAAGGTTAAGATGTTACTCTCCCTTTTTAGAAAAAACCTCACAACTAATCCACATAAATTATATATCATTTTATAGATAATTGCTTGCTCTACCGATATCCACAACTAAAAAATTTATTATTGCTATTGTTTTTGCAAATTAATTAATTATTAAAATGATATACACAAAACAGCAATGCTGCCATCTAACGGCTCAACGTCAATATGATTGACGGTCGGTAAAATTTTTGTTTAATTTCAAATCCACTCACGTATAAATAAAGTGGCGCTTTAGCTCAATGCTTTTGATACTTGCGCCTCTATATGTCAATTTTAGTAAAATATTTGTTTGATCTGTCATCTGAGCTTCATAATGGAATAAAAACCTAATAAGCAGTGTGCAAAATTAGAAATGAATTGAATACCTGCAATCAATTTTGATTTATTAAATTGAGTTGAATAATTTATAATGCGAAGACTTCGCACGGGTCACGCTAGTACTTTATTCATATACACAGTAATACTTTCATTAAACAGTAATTCATTCACTATTAAATGAAACTACGCGTATTATTTCTATCTTCTTATGTAGTATTATTTTTACTTTCTTTAAGTTCTTTACCACGACTTATGAATAATGAATTTCTACAAAATTAATGCAAAATATATTCAATAATTCTTTCATTACACAGTAATATTTTATTCCTAAGAGTAAATTAATAGACTACTGGATTGGAACTGATTAACTACTTCGACTGAAAATTGTAAACTATTCATTTTGTGCAAGATCAATAACTAGTTCAGGTGACGATTCTTCCTAGTTAAAATATTTATCTCATGATTAATGGACTCATGCGTCATCGACTGACTTCTCCAGTCGACAATATTTATTCATAAGTCAGTATTTCCATCTTATACCTAGAACGAGAATTTTATGAACAAGGTTTAAACTTGAAATTACAACCTTCGTAAGTCTAGATCTAGTTTGTACAAAGATGAATATTTTAACCAAAATTTAGATTTTTAACCTAATAGGAAATCTAATTTTATGTCTAAGTAACTTATAGTAACATTTTATTATCCCACAATAAATTATTTCAAAATGATTTTTACACGAAAATTCCTCTAAACTCACTTAGATTATTTTATTTTAATCATATGAATTATAATAATTATTTATGTAATAAATGTATATATTTACATATAAAAGCCAATATAAATGCATGTCTGTGTAACCAACATCGATCTTGTTTATGGAAAAAAAATTTAGCCAGTTTTGTCAAATATGCTGATGCAAAATTTATACAGTATTGGAAGAGCCGTCAATCTTAGTATTTTTTCTGAACTATTGACTATTTTAGGAATGCTAAGAGTTACTTAATAGTCTACGATTAATAATTAATTAATTTTATGATTAATTTGAGCTGTTTTTCTACTTTATTTATTATTGTTTTTATTGTACTGCAAACTATTATAGTTTTGATGCTTGCACATGCCCAACGCTTGCTTACACGTGTCTGTGTCACGTACACACTTAAATGTGTTTAAATTAACTATAATGACGTGTAATATGTGAGATGCTCATAAAATGCCTACTGTGCTTACATTAACATGACACATTTCAGACGCAAATAATAGAACCAAATACAATGATTTTCCAAATCCGTACAATATGATAGGAAATATACAGATATCAAAATCAGATAATCACAGATCTTTCTTAATAAATGACGTAAATAACCGTTTCGATTGAAAATTCCCCAGATGTGTGGTTTGAGCCACTGTACCGACCGACACACACACGGCAAAGACACACGCGGTCCTCACGAGATCCACCCGCCCACCCGTCACTCGTGACTGTGGTCATCATTTGTACCCGCTTGATTTATACGCGTCCCTCATCAATATCGGCAAATGTTTGTCGAACCTCCTGTCCTCCGTCTATCTCTCTCTCTGTCCTCCCCGCAGATAAGCTCGGGCCTACGTCGGGGGGAAAAATTGCTACAGCGCCTTAGGGGTCGTGGAAATTTATCGATTGTCGTGTTTGAAAATGGTGCTGTGTGGGGGTCCGATTGTCTTATCTGCTCCGGTAACGACATTCTAGAGTTAATTTGTCTATCAAATATCGGTAAATAGATATTTGCTTGTTACCAATATTTTAATTGTTAAAGAAATATAAACTTTGATATGAAAGTTTAATGTTATCGCTGTTAATAATAACATTAAACTTTTATATTTAGGTTAAATATATTAATAGTAATTCTATAGCACCCTTATCTTGAAACATAGCACCTCAACAAACAATCATATTATGCCGATTCATTGAACAACATCAGTTTATGTCAAGAAATATCAACATCATAAAACACTCAATTGTCATGTCCTATTAAATATTTTAGGACAGCAAAATTGGGAATAACTTAAATAATAATAACCATTGTTTCTCAAAAACATATTTTTTTACATATTTGTTCAACTGCCATTAACTTAATTTATAGTATTCTACAAAAGTAGCATTAAAATATTTATTAAGAACGTTGCATTTTGCTTAGCAGTAATTTTAGTTCAACCCTTCATGGTTATCAAGTAAAACAATTGTTTTATACTGTCATCAAAATTATAAAAGTATTGCTTTAAGATGATTTAAGTACCGGAAACAGGATGTCTTTATAGCAAATATTAGTAGATAAGCACTAATAACATCAAAGTCTGTGAGTTCTTACGTACATATATGCAGTTTCAAAAGCTTATAAAATGTATGTACAATATCCGATTGACCACGGTTTTATGATGATATTTAGTAGGACGAATAAAAAAATAATTCCCGGAAATCCAATTTTTTGGAAAGTTTAAAGCACGTCGAAGCGCTCGTTTTGTTATTTTAATTACGGTGAATACTTTCCGCAAAAAAATTTCATGAGTACAAAGCGACTGTAAAAAAATTGAAGCAAATAAAATAATTCATTATTATTGAGTTGAGACTGTTAAAGACTTTGTAATGGTTCTTGTAACTCATAGAAATCTTGGAAGTAGTTAATATACTTAGACTCTGGCCATCACTCTTGATTGCCAGAGTCTAAGTATCTAAACTACATTCAAGATGAAAGAAACAACTTCTTCCAAATTATGTTACTTAGCTACTCAAAATAGGCTTAAAAAATACGGAAAATAAGAAAAGCGGACAAGGTCAGAATGAATTTGTTATTGGCATAGATTTTAAGAAAAATATTAGGCGTGAGGGCGAATACGTACAAAGAGAAAAGATTAGTCTCTGGACGTAGAATGCAAATGCATTAATTAATATTTTTGTCATTGAAAGTTAGCGATTTAAGCCCATATTCCCAATATTCTATAGAACAAACATTAGGATTAACTTTAATTTAACAGTTTATAAATTATGAGTAATAAAATATATATTTTTTAGTTGTCCCAATCATCTATTACCTATAGTTACCATTTTAAATTAAATTTAGGATAAACTCTAAAAACTCTATTTTTTCATAATTTTAGGATGTGTGATTCCGAAAATAAGAAGGGAGAGTGTGGATATTTTTTTGTGTTTTTCAGTACATCTCTTAATATATATTATCTAAAATTATGAAAAATTACTTTTGAGGCCCTTATTAATAGCTCTTTCTACCACACTAGATACATAAATAAAAAAAATGTTTTGAATATTAATTTAAAAAAAAAAACTTTACTTTACGATGATTATAGATGACGTCACGTTTATTTTAACGTTCAATGTAACAGTTAATAATATTTTCCTAAAGTCCCCATGTACGAAATTACGTCTAAATTAGAACCAATGGTATAAATTAAGAAATCGGAAATATTAATCATTTTAGTATTCTTCAAAGTTCTGTTTTTTAATTTTCATTTATGATGGTAAACTTTTGCGTTTCTAATATAATTTCGTAGCGTATATTTCGTTCAATTCAAAGTTTCATCGACTATAATAAATCTTTCAAAGACAGCTTCAAAAAAAATGGTTTGGCGAAAATTTTAATTAAACCTAGAGTTTTAATAAATAAAGCTTTCTTATTTAAATTAAAGAGAAAATATCACAAAATACGCGTTCTTTCATTCATTACTTAACCATAGTCTTATAATAAAATTTTTCAGCTTTTGTGAGTGAATGAATTCTCAGAATTTCGGATTTTTGTCTAATTACTATTTATAAGTAAACTAACTAAAACTTATTACCTCATTTTAATTTGATTTGGGCCTTTATAACCAAGTTTAATAAATGTCTAAAATCGTATAAATTTAATTCATGAAACATTCACGAAGCTTTCAACTAAGTTTTGAGTTTTGTATAAAGTTTTTGTCTTCCTCAGTAAATAGAACCATTACTTTTCTGTGCGGCTCGAGTAATGATGAAATATTTTCTGTATACCTGTGGAAAACCAATTTTTGAAGTTTTCTTTAAATTTCTTCACTAACTTTTATACCCTAATTCCCCTTTGATCCATTCTTCTAGAGATCTACGTCATTTTATGATCTACATAATTTTAAAAATCAGCAGATAAAATGCTTTTCATCTGTCCATTCATCCCAATAATTTTGGAAGTATTCTAGTGTCCAAGTTATAGGCTGTAATTTTTGGATTAAAATAGCAATAAAATACATCATAAGTTTTAATCTTGCACGATTAAACATAAGACTTTTATAAAATGAGTATCAATTTTCTCTCATAAGTCCAAGAGCAAGTACGTGGTCACGATTGGGGTAAAGTATACATCGTTAACGCATTTCAAACTTCTAATTATGTAAAGCAGAAATATATACTTTATTACCTAACCAAATTATTTCTTAAATATATTCTAGTGAGAATGGAGACAATAAGATTTTTTTTAATCTTCAATATAGCTTAATTTAGAAAGAGAATTTTGTACATCACGTGTATAAATACACTCAAACTTTATCAATATACACCCACGCACGAATTTACGCTCGCACGCACCTAACTAAGAATATATAAGTATATTTATTATATAATATGTCAAGCCAATATTAATTTTCAATTGACACGATTTCTCACGTAGTACAGTCAATAATTTCAACCACCGAAGCCTTAAATTTATAATAGTAAATAATAAAATTATTGTAAAAGGTTTACAATGTATTTAGGATATGTAACAAGTTATTTTATAAGGTTCTACCGCCAACTTTCACAATATTTTTGACTAGAATAAAAACTTTAAAGTGGATATATTCATAGTTATAACAAATTCGAATTTATAGTAGAATACTTTATGGATACTGTGTAAAATTTGGAGGAAAATATTCGTAAAGAAATATGTTAAATAAATTTAAAAACATTAATAAACAAGAATAACACTTTACTGCTTATTCGGCGGAAGCAGTTTAGTCTTCTATAGACAATATTGCTTCCACCGAATAATCCGTAAAGAGCTAAAGACTTCATTAAGTCACGTCATGCGCTTTAAATCCAATATCTTAACTCCAAACAATTGTAACTATCAAAATTAAAGTTAAATTATTATATATAAAATATTAAATTAATCTATTTGGTTTCCGAAATAAATTTATAAATTGGAAAAGAAAATAGTTACCAACACTGTGTGTGCTTCCAATCTTATTTAATTTGGAATTATTTTAGCGAGATTCGAATTAATTAATAATTTTCTCATTATAATTTTTTATATTATATGAAATATTTTACTCTTGTCAAGAAATACGCTTGGATATCTATTGACTCATTATAGAGTTTCCAGGAAACACACAAGTGTATAGTAAATGTAATAAGAGATTTTGGATATATTTATTTATATAAAAATATAATTAAGCCGGTAATGATGCAACAGCAATGCGGCATACCAACACCAAATAATTTTCTTTCACTTTTCATCTCCCTCTTTGACAGTATCCACTTAATTCTATATCAGCGATAGAAAATCTTTCATAAGTAAACGTATCAACTAGCCAACCTCATTACCCTGAACCTATTATAGCTCATGCAATGAGACGGATATAATATGCTTCTAATTCCTTCTGACTGTGTTGTGAGTGACCGCCATACCTATCGTGTTATCCTGCATATTACAACTCCATGTAATAAGGCTGCGTTGTTTCCCCCTACGCATATTAGTCCGTGGGGCAGGGAGGTTGTATTTAATTAAGTCTGTAATCGGTCCGGCTTTAATAAAATTCTGGTAGCGAATGTTATTACAAGTTTTTTGAGGTTGTTTCAAAAATACATGATAAGTATATTAATTAACAAGAGTATTTAAAATACGCATGATTTAATTTCCAATATTTACAGCAATAGCTGTTTAAATTCAAAACTTTTAGCGGTGTTCAAATTTGTTTTAAAGTTTAATACATTGTATCTTTTTGAAAAAGGTGTTTAATTTTACACTGAAATTTAAATCTATTTATCAAACTTAAAACAATACTATGGTTATTTTCCTACGCTAAAGAAATCATTATATAAAGCTCTAGTTTCTACAAAATGTTGTAAAATTATATTTAAGAACCTAAATATTTTATGATTTTCTAGCCTTTTTTACGAAGTTTAAAGAGATATCGTATTGAAAATTCCATGTTAGTATATTTCACATATTCACAACCATTTCAGTATACTTCCGTAACATGGGATTAGTCAAAAATCATCAATGAAAATACTATTAGATTTTCATATTTTCACAGTTACAAAATTCTTTGAAATTTGATGTTTTAACATGTGTTAAAAATTGTGGAAATATATAACTTTGGTGGTATTTAAAATCAGCCTTATTGCTCTATACCATACATTTTAACTAATATTTATGTGCTCTTAGGAATAACAGAAAAATTTAGTGCCCAAGAGGATAAACTAACCCAATCAATAATTGTATTTTAGGGCTTCATTTTGTATTGACTAATTCCGTGAAGGAGGATTTCCCAAGTATATATTTTTTTTTCAAATTACCATCGATATCTAGAGACAGGAAATCGTATACGACATATGATCATAAACATTAATACTTTTATATTATTATACCAACAATTACAAAGGGTATATTCGATTCAGAGTGGATTATTTTGTTAGGCTAACAATTTTTAACTAAGTTTAAATAGGAAAAAACACAAATGCTATAATATATAGGCAACATTTTCACATCACGTTAAATTTTCATGTTTCACGTGTATACAACAGGGAGGTCCAACAGCAAATTTGTATTTCATTTTGTTATAAAGAATTTGAAAAATATATTTTTCGTGTAACTATATTACACCTGATTACCGGATTAGGTATAAACTTGTTTTCAAGCAATTATATTATGTGAATTTGATATTGTCTTATATCAATCTATCTGGCATAGATTTAATAATCTTTTAATCCTTTTGTATAATTTTATCCCGTGTCGTATGGCTAGATAATCCATTCGAAATTTGTAAACTATTAAACCTATATTACATTTAAACAATGACGTAGATGCAATATACCATACTCTAAGTCTATACAGTTGATTACCTCTAAATATTAAATATTGTAATATCAAATATTTAGTAAAAGTACGGTCAAGCAAATCGCAATGCTAATTAACGGAACCCTTCAAAACCGCCGGCATTATTGTTGTGGGAAAAACAAAGAAGGTGGCTTCCCGAAATTAATTGGAAAGCTCCGACGGGTTCTTAAAAGTTGGAAAAAAGAAAAGACCCAACCACGGGATCAAATTACGAGGAGCGGTCGAGTATCTTAAGCTTTTCGGTAAAGTTCCGTTATGACTTTTCCGGAAGACAATTTGCAACGGCCCGCTATGATCGGTCGTTACGGGTGCGGAATTTAAAGCGACTTATTTTTGGCTTGTAATACATTTTAAATTGTAATGTATTTCGCAATTCAAAGCCGCTACATTTATTTGTTTTCTTTCAAAATGAAGCCTTTTTATATGCGATAGGGGTGAATCATATGTAGAGCCGTCGCGAAAAGCGTCATGACCCTCGACAACCTCGCCAGATTATGTCCTTATCGTTGAAGGTAAGTCACATCGAGAGCAGTTAGAAATTATGAGTCAACGTGTGAAGAAACGCATATTGGACTTCTTTTTAAAAAGTTTTGTTTTACAGTGATAGTAAATGTATAAGCTGGTTATTTATTCTGCATTGAAACATTATAATTATGTACAGAATATTTTCAAGTTTGAAAAAAAAGATTTCTTTAATTCTTTTTACATGTAAGTTGGCTATTACTTACGAGTTAAATTGTGTCGTTAATAAGGATATTAAATATTTTATGATATACAATGTTCTTTTTGTGGATCATAACATATGTCTGCATCTCAGAGGTATCTTCGACTAGGGTAAAAGTAATCTTAATAGCTTAACTTGAACTTTAAGGTGAATCCCTTTGACAGTTTCGACAATTTATATTAATTAGTTCCTAAGCTCGTACGCTCGATTCTTTTTGCCCGAGAATCAATCATTTTATTTTAAATCGCTTTGAGAATATGCAGTCTATTGCACCTCTGATTTGCCACCCCTAATACAGCACCGCTTCCAAACATCAGATATTAACAAGATCACATAATCCGGTTTCCAGAGTTTCTCGACAAACCTGTTCCCAGATCTATCAGCGAACTACATTTCCAGATGGATCACCGTTTCTAATCTTTGTAAATGCTAGTCATATGCCGTGCTTAGTTCAGAAGTCCAGAATCACAGTTGACTTCAATCTTCGTCCAGTTCCAGTGGTAAAATTCTGTTCAGTTTAGTCTTCGTAATCCACGTGTATTATATTTATTATTTATAGAATCCTATTTAACATCTAAAGGTAATATTTTGTAATAATATCAAGAAATACAAATAAATTGTAATTAAACTTGTCAATTGTTTTTTTTAAGTATTTCTCCTAGACCATAATATCGATCGAAACAAAATGTCTTTAAAATTTGATGCAAGTCGCTCTAGTATTTTTCACGTGCAGCTCTAACAGGCAGACATGCTAATATATAAATAGCAGGAATATAGATTGACAGCCCACCAAAATATCTAAAAAAAATGTTTGCTCCTACTCGGTTCCGAGCACGCCGCTGATCCTAAATTTTTCAAAATTTTCGATATATTATCACCTCATTAAAACAATTCGCATGACTTTGTAATAGTATTAATGCTCGTCTGATTTTCTAAACTTTTTCACTATTTTCTTGTTATATACTTCTTCTATATTCTTATATATTTCTTTGGCCGTTTAGTTGTAGTGAAGTAAAATATACGATCAAAAATTATTAACAATATTATTGGAGCATGAGTAATCACTTCCAATAAAATGTTATTTAATCGGGACGAAAGTAATTTAGAAGATCGC
The DNA here is from genome assembly GCA_039881145.1 of Druceiella hillmani. Classification (NCBI taxonomy): domain Eukaryota; kingdom Metazoa; phylum Arthropoda; class Insecta; order Lepidoptera; family Hepialidae; genus Druceiella; species Druceiella hillmani. Next base: position 29,428,444 of record JAYKKI010000012.1, on the reverse strand, counting down.
AATACGTAGGATCGCAAGGACATGCCCGAAAATAATTAAATAAAGACTTATAATTACAATATATATATATATATATATATATATATATAAACTCATCATCAGTTGTACAAAACTTTATGCCGGTTTTTAAAACCCTATTTTTTCATAATTGTACGTCAAGTAGTTTTGGAAATAAGAGGGAAATTATTTTTTGGTATATTTCATTATATTTCTACTTTGGAGACTCTTATAAGTAGCTTTTCAAACGTTACCCTTCACTGTATAATACTAAAATTTTTAACCCACCACATAACGGTTCCATTTTGCCTTGATGTAATTAAAAAATATTAACAACTCATTATTAGCAGGAATTCTCAACGGTTTAGTTACTTATTGCGCGATTTAATTTAGTACAAAATTATACGACCCAATCAACAAACAAATTATAATATAAGCCATTACTTATTTTCACTTTTTATAGACTTTCATATTGTCTACAATCTGATTTTGATGTAACTATTATGGTTTAAAGGTTTAACTCAATAATGACCTCGACCTATATCGACTCTCTTTACTTATATCAATACTGCTCATTATCCACATATTCTAGAGAAGTATTGTATGGTATACCATAACTATATATATATATATATATGTATATATATATATATATATATATACATATATATATGTATACATGGACACAATAAAGAATACGATTATGAAAGGTATGTTAGCAACCATGCAAAATCCTAACACACAATACTTTTCTTATTCTAAATTTATTAATTTTGTTTCTATATCCAGGATACTCGCATAAAATAAATATTTTTACAAGACGATAATTCGAAAGTATTTACGATTAAAATAATATTAAAGTTCTCATTCAGATCCATTATTTATTTATAAACGAGAAAAATTTAATGAAACACTAAATTTTCAAAAACCGCCCTTATTTCTGTTTCTGTTCCAAAATTGGAATTGAAATTGTTTCAAAAATTAAAAAACTCATCTCTTGCCTTTTAAGGTGATTGCGACCAAAACGAATCGCTGAAACGATAAAGCTACCAATTTAAGGATCGAGTCCGCAAATACATCTTCACAGCGTCGCTGACAGAGCGCTTTGGAGCTGATTGTTAAAAAGTCAGAGCATTCTGGTCACGATCTTTAGTACAAAGAGACTACGGCTACGAAGAATATCCTTCGGTTGCGAAGAACATTTTATGTGATCAAGTTTCAGCATCACTTTCAAAAACCGGATTCGGTTTAGTTTTTTCACTAAATTTTATATTATGTATTTCCGCAATACGTTACAAATATCATACATTTATTTAATTTCAAAAAAGATTTACTTTGAAGAAAATTTATAAAATTTTCCAAAATGTTTTTCTTTGGAAAAAATGTAGTTCAAGTTCTGTTTTAAACATATTTTAGTTTTAAACCCCACTGGTAAAATATTAAGGTACAAAGTTACATGCAAGAAATACCCCCCCCCCCCTCTAATTTTTCAAACTCTCAGTTTGAGAAATGTTTAAAAATTCCATACAGACAGCTTATATTAAAAATTTCAACTGAAATTACTTGAGTTATGTAGAATCAACAAAAAATCAAAAAGAATTGGTAAATTAAATTATATAATTACGCTTTCGATAAAATTCCTATAAACATAATTTAACAATACTTTCTTAATACGTATCCAATCACTAAATTCAATCTGATCCAAGGAAACTTTTCAGCACCATGTATTTATCACACATAACAGTAAGAAAATTACGTCACGAAATAAAATGTGATAGGGTGTGACCTTATTAATTGTCGGCCAATAATATTTTTATATATTTCTAAAAATTATGCGTTATTCTCATTAGTATTATATTGATCATACTCATAAATAGAAAATCAGTGAGATTCTTAATCACTCGAATTTGGAGATTATTGAAATCTCCAAATCCCAAGTGAAACTTGAAATTTTGAAAAAAAAACTGGAGGGAGAAACATAGAGACGCTATCGAAAAATAGAAACAAACAATAATGCTGCGCAGGATACAAATAAGAAAAAAACACGAACGGCTAAATCATAATGTAATGTTAGTAAAGCATTGAAGGAACTTTCGTAGGTTTGTTTACTTCATAATTCGCGTGTGTAAATAAAAGTCTTATAGCCAATCTTTACATATTGATTTAAATTTGTTTTTTTGAGCACTTAAACATTGATACCACATTCAAAATCTTCCAGAATTATTTTTTACGACTACACAAAAGGGCGTATATAAATTAGCGATACTGTAAGTATTCAAATGAGTCAAATTATATATAATTTGTCAAAATCGGTTCAAACGTTCAAGCTCAACATGGGAGTATAGAATGGACAGAAATATGACTGTGGAATGGATTAATAAATAAAATAAAAAATAAAAAGCCTATTTATATGTAACTAAAAATTGATTTAAATTATAGGAGATTATTAGGGGAAAAAGAGTTTACTAGGAGAAAAAAGAAATTTATGAAGGTAGTTAAGATTCCATTTTCCCTCCTCCAGTTTCTTTCAGCATTCGCGGTTTATTGCAAGGATCGTCAAATTCTTTGTCCCCGCTCCTTTTTCTATCTGGTCCGCCCTCGTGTGTATGGTTTGCATTGTCTTCTTTTGTTTATTGGTTCCTTCCATAGCATCACTGTTTTGTCCATTTGGCTTCATACATCGTAGAAATATTACCAGAGTTGATTAATCCTTCTGTCACTCTCTTCATTACTGTTGCTTGATCTGATAGAGTCGTTTTCCAATGTGTTAACCTTGTAAGCGAATTCAAAGTGAATATATTATATCAGTGTAATATACTTTTTCACATATTTTGCGTGTACATCGCCTATTAAAATGTTTTTCTTGATGCTGTTTGTCATAATTTTTAATCTTTCTGTGTTTTATACCAGATCCATTTATTTACTAACGAGATTTAGACTATAAGTATGTGTTGTATGATTTGTAGACTTCCTGATGATAGCACAATATTGTCCGCAAATTCAAGGTGGACAAGATGTTGTCTGTTTATGAAAATTCCGCCCAGCAGAGATCCTTAATGATATGGTATAGCACTATGATAAATAGAGTTGGTGAGAGCAAGTCTCCTTTTCTGACTCCTCTTTCAATATTTATAAACTTCAAAATCCAATCAAACCTCACTCAACTTGTTCGAGAGAATAAATAGTTTTAATTTTTTTATGTACTTTTGGTCACCCTGCACCGCAGTCAGAGCTTTCCATAGTAATTCACCTTCTATAGTATCAAATGCTTTTAGATAGCCAACGAATGCCACGTGTAGTAATTTTCTGAATTTCTCATATTTTGCTATTAATTTCTCCACTAAAACTAGTAAAGTACTGGCTTTACGTAAAGAAAATCTTCTATTTTCGGCGTGATTCTTTTCATGGTCCAAGTGAAAATGGATTATATATACTTGGGATAAAATTTATCGGACGATAACTCGCAATATCAGATGGGTCCCCGTTCTAATATTGAATCGCAATATTTGACTTCACCTATTGCTTTGGAATTGACTTTTGTTTTCATATTTTGTTAAAACGAAGTTGTTGGTGTGAGCTATACATTTTCTAATGTACTTGATATGTCTTTAGTGATTTCATCTGATCCCAAATTTTCCGCTATTTCAGTTTCTTCGTGAGGTGGAGAATCTCTCTTTCGTCGAACTCATTTGTGTCGCATTCCAAGATATCCTCTTCGTTACCTATTCTTGTCTCTGCGATCATATTTTTATTTTTTTTTGTATAAGTTTTCGTAAAAGAATATGACACATAGCAAGATATATTCTCTATGTTTTTTTCTCCAATTTTGAAGTTCATTTCTTGGAAGTATTAATTTCTTTATATGCCGTTTTGAAGCTACCTGACGAATCTAAATATTTCTATAATGCTTTTGGTTTGTGATTTCTGTAGCCTGATTTTTTCATTTTACTATCTGTTTTAAATAGTGCCCTTAATTCTTAGTTTTATTGAAGAACTAGCATTTAATTTTTAATTTGTAGTGCATAGTATGCTTTTTTTCTTCTTTTTCTTTCCTTTATTTATTGCTTTATTTTTTATCCGTCGGATAATATCAGTCATACATTTTTCTATTTTATATTAAAATTATTTTACTGATTCATTTTCATCAGAAGGTATAATTTCTTCCCTCTTATTTTGTAAATTATTGAGGTGACATACCGTTCCTTCTTCTGTATCAATAATTTTTAACTCTAGATGCTTAAATTCCGATTTTTTTCCTTGCAATTGGCATAAACCAAGATCCTCAAAGTAGACAATGGTCTGATGGGTAAATTATGTTTAATATTTCGATGTTATTAAACTGTCTCTGATTGTGAGTTAATACATAACCTATTTTATTTTAACAGTTTTATCTGGCGATACACATGTCCACTTTGTCTATTTTCTTCTTTTTGAGATAGGTATTCCTTATAATAATTTGTTTTCAAAAACGTACTCTCTCAACCTTTGATCTGGAATGGATTGCCTTCTGCCAATTTTGATAAAATAAATGTTACCAAATTTATAGTCTTACGGCTGAGCCTCACAAACACATATATATAACTACCGCACGGATAAATATCAAAAATACAATGAAGTAAAAAAAATGTAGTATCACAATATTGAATCACCCGGGATGGAATGTTTTTAGATATTTATCACTTCAACCACACGAGTTAAAGATAAAATCCCGTGGTTTTATAGCTATTACAGAGCGACAAAAAGATAAGAATTTATCGCAAATAACTTAAGTGAATAGACATAAAGTTAGTTAAACTTGCACATCGGTAATAGGAAGCCAATTAGTAATTACTGAAAACTATAAATAAAAATATAGATATTTAAACCAGAATCAACAAAATGACTTTAATGTTTGCATAGATAGAAAACTTTTGGCGCGTAATATAATTTCGCAGTCTACAAGTGAAAAAAGCAATGAAGTTGAAAACCATTCAATACGTAGCCAAGATATGAATTTCTATAAATTTACCAGATGTTATTTTATCCTATTTTCTTTTTACTTAATTAAAACAAATAATAAAAATTTAAATTAAAAAAAACTCCGCTTACGATGAACATCAACGTGAATGTACTTCGTCGAATCTAAACGTGCAAGTTTAATAATAAATACACTTCATAAATATAAACGTGAAGTTTTGATCTCACCCAATGGGCGTGGGCGAATAAAGAAATATAATTTTTCAGGAAAAGCGGGGAAATATCATCAAACTTTTATAATTCGACGCATAATTTTTGAAATCATAAAGTCACTCCGGATTTAATTTGAAATTCATCATCTGGCGGGGATCGAATGGAGCGAGTGGATGGTTGCGTCGTCGCATTAATGTTCTCAGCGACCCAGTTTTTATGGGTAAACTAATTTTGTTCCTGGCTTACGACGGAACGAAGGACGAAATACTTCTGAAAGCGGAAGTTCATAGTAGATGTGTATAGGAATTAACTTTTTAAAAGCACAATTCAATTAACTTGCTTCAGAAGTTCGGGGCAGCGGCCAATATCGTTCATAGGTCGTTTTTTTTGTTCAATGCTATTTACTTCTGTCCTTGTGATATATTAGTACGACTATTGTGTATAGTTGATATTTAGGAGCGCTTTACATTTGGCTTTAAAAAAATGGTAAAAATTAAATCAAGGTACGCCTGAGTTTCTTTTATTTATATAGTTTTTATTTATGCATTTCAGTAATTTGATTGGTTCAATAATTATTTAAAAATATATAATGTTATATATTATACTATCCAAATATTTTATGTAATCAAATTAAAAAATATGTAATGAATTTTTATTTTTTTTTCTTACAAACATATATAAATACTCGTAAAGCAAACTTTCTCATCACAAATATAAAAATAAAATTCTCTGAAAATGTTTTATGTTAAAAATCATTATATATCTATTCTATATATTTTACAATTTTATATATCCATTTCTAGCTTAACCTTGTAATTGAAGTTTTTTTCATCGACTTTTTCAATATCTACGAATTTTAATTACCGAAACGACTGCAAAATCCATTTTTTAACTTTTTCGAAATATTTTCTAATTTATATATTAATCAACAGTCCACTCCTAATTTAACTTTGAATCTAATTTCTCTTCTCTTTATTTGATAGAGCATACGCCCAGATTGAATAATACTAATACTTGGAACAGAAATCCAGTTCTGCTCATTACGAAATGTTTTATAAAAACTTACTGATATATAACCTTTTTATACAATGATGTTGAATTAAAAATTGGTCATAGCTATTCCCAATGACAAAGTTTAAAAATATCGAGTGCAGCCAAACCTTGAATAAATGGCTGCCTAGAAGCACCACAAGGTATCGGCTTCTTTTTTAGGAGTTAAATGATAAATGATACAAAAATGTTAAATGATACATATATGTCAATAACAAAATAAAATTAACGAAATTCAATATTAATTTTACACAGCAATCCTATATTTTCCGGTTAGTGTGTATTTAAAAATACAAATTTGTGCTAGAACATAATACTCGAATAAATTTATTACACTTTGAATAAACTTATTCGAAGAAATAAGTTTTCAGTTGAAGTTATTCTACCTTTAAATGATAATTATAATTTAAGTAAAACACAAATTACTTTAATATTCATATTACATAGAAAAGTAATATTACTGATACAGTACTATAAACGTAAACGATCTTCCATGTCTGGAAGTGATAATAATTTAATTATAAACATATTTATTATATTTACTAATTCGTGACAGTGGTTTATCTTTACCCTTATATTTATGCAGCTAACAACAATTCTATTATTACTTCTTATAATACCATCCGACTAGTTTGCAACCGAAACACACAAAATTGCGCACTAGTTTGCAACCGAAACACACAAAATTGCGCACTAGTTTGCAACCCAAACGCTCGATTGCGAAAGGCACGAACTCAACTTAAGTACTTTTAATGACGTATTTCAAATTCCATTTAATCTCATTATTTCACGCGGCGATTCAGCTTCGCAATTTTTACTCTTTAGCAACTAAATGAGGGTCCAATTCGCGCTACGTGCCCCGAATGCGTGAGTCGCGCGAGTTAATTTCATCGAAAGTTTTTCACAAAGATAACCTCCATATTTTTTTCTTCTCCGTTCGCTTTTCTTTCGTCGACTCTCTTTTACTTCCCGCGACTTCAAATATGCCGCGTATTTAATTAAACCGGAGGATTAGAATGCGCGGAATGCTGTTGGGGTTAGAGGCTGGCCGTTATTAAAAATATCTATTTAGCCGGGATAACTGACGTCTTTCGTACTGGTGTGTGTGTGTTGCCCGAGTTTATTAGGTTCGTTATTATCTTCCATTGTTAGGGTATGTGCTTGCTTTCCCTATTACCAAAATTATAGGCAGCATACCGAAGATTCTTCCTTTTAGCTTCCATTTGAAAACAGCATTGGAAAGCGATCTAATTTGTATATACCGTCAATACTTACGACACGACAAGTATCTTTAATTGTTTTCGAACCTAGTTTTATTTAAATTTTGGCAATAAATACAGAGAAAATATAATTAAATAAATGGTGTCAGAAGCTTCCTTTGAAATAATAAAGTAATAAAATATTATGATTTTTTTTAAAGTGGTTAAAAGTCAAAGTAATTAAAAATATATAATTTTGGATGTAAATTAAATAAGAAAATAGTCAACCTAAGTAATATGTGACTAATAATAAGTTAGTGTTTAATACGAAGAGCTATAATAAGATATAAATATACTATCATATTAAAACTTTTATGATAATTAAAGAACCAAGAGTAAGTTGGTACTTTTAATGTAAATATAGAAAATTTAATTCTAATTTATGACAAATTTGTTTTATTAAAAATTTCAAACGAACACGCTTTTTAATAAGGGAATTATACAACAAAAGTAACATGATTTTTTCGTGAAATAATAGCACGCATGAATAAAAAATTATAGGAAAAAATCTTTTTTTATTTGCTCCCTTTCAAAGTGGACGTAATTTAAAATAATTTCAGATTAATTTTTGAAATTTTGATACATACTGGTTAAAAATTAAAAATAGTATGCTGGGACACCCAGAAAGACAAGTGCAAGATTATAAACTATCTTTGTTACCTCATAATTTTTGTGTTTATTCAGGGGACATTATGAAATCAACACACTTTTTAATCTACAATAAAAATAATAAGTACATTATATACATATATGAAACATTATGAGGAAGTAACCTGACTGAAGTTGATTAAAACAAAAAAAACCAACACGATAGCTGTTTTATTGATCTCCTGAAAAGTCATGATGAACTTTATGTACACTCATCTCACAATGTACTCACTTATCCAATACTCATTGTTTTTGTTTACTTTTGTTATTTATAAGAGAAAATACAAATTAAATTGTTTCCCTGGGATCCCTTAAGTAAGGAAAATAAAAGAAATTCATAGATTTTTAATTTTTTATTATGTCAAAATAATTCTATATGAGTAAAAGCAACAAAATTATTTGGCTAGTATCTAGATTCTGTAAGTACAAGGCAAGTCGGTTTATCCACCCTCGATGTCCTTTTAAATTAAGGACCAGTAATATAGGAATGACATATATTTCACCCCTTACCTTCTTCGATTGCCTACTAGCCAAATAAAACTATTTCTTGAAGAACTGTACCGAGTCTCGCTATTATTTACTTATAAAACATATACGATTTCATACAAAGCCATACATAGTACATATTAAACTATATAGTATATAAGCAGTTTTTATATTTTTAACGTAACGAAGTATTTTTTTCTTAGCTTATAAATATTTTATTAAAATAATAATTTAGGTAAATAGTCTCTTTTGCTAAGTTTGAAGATAAAATGCTTAAGCATTTTTTATAATTTGCAGCGTATAACTAGCACCGCAGCACTAATTTGCACTTTAATACAAAGATAATATGATTTAAAAAATAAGACTTTTAATACATTCATAAACAGAATACGAAGCCTCACTACATATTCTTACCACATAATTTATAGCGTCTATTGCGTCCTACACTCTCATTCGCCTATGCAAATGTGCATACATTTGCACTCTTTGCAAGTTGAAAGCGGTTAAGTATTTATCTGCATCATTTGCATTTTTATGCGTCTAATGGACTGTAGATTTACGTATATTTGTCTCATTTGGCTACACACGTATTTTGAAACAAACTTAATGGCGCATAATTTTAGTTTTCTTTATACATATCTCATTTAAACTGAACGAGACATGTCTATGTGGTATTTATTACAATGTAACAGTTATGTAACAAAGTTTAAGTGATGTTTCAGTAACGAAGGAAGGACTAATTTCATGATATAAATTGTATTAATAATATAACAGTGTTGTATCATAACGGAGATTTTATGGATTTGATTTACAATCTCAAAAGAAATTACACTCTGGCGCAATCCCGATCATGTAATTTAGCACTAAACTACTGTGTAAATATAGGGAATTCTTATATAATTAGATTTTCAATGATAGTAAAAGCATAATGTAAAAATATAATGGCCACCTGAGGGCAGAAACTTCATAGAGGCGAAAAACGAGAGTGCTCTCAACAATACATGGCAAAAACTATTTCCATTTAAGAATTCAACAATACCTTTCACAAGTGCAATATCGCTTGTTCGTTACAAAGAGTTAGAAATTAGAATACCCAGGAAAAATTAAAAGAAAATGGGAAATTTCGTGAAAGTAGCCTCGTGTATAAATATCAATGACGCGTATTGTGAACGCTTTCAATTTATCACTCCATGCTTGATCTCGTTTGGATATCGAATAAATGAAATGGTTTCTAACTTTCTTCCCTGTGTAGAAAATAATTCAAGCCTTTTAAATTATTTTTCACTCTTACCTCCAAATTCCCCCGAAAAATTAAGTTTCAACTGAATCTGATTCCCAAATAGATATAAATCTTCATTCAAAGACTACAATGTAAAATTGAATTATTTGTATTTAGAAAAGTGTGAAGTAAAATTGCAATTACAATGTAAAATTATATTATTTGTATTTAGAAAAGTGTGAACAACCAATATGAGTTATTCGTTGTGGATGCCGGTAGAGCAAGCAATTATCTATAAAATTATATATAATTTATGTGGATTAGTTGTGAGGTTTTTTCTAAAAAGGGAGTGTAACATCTTAAAACCTTAGCGTATTAATATATATGATGATGATGATGATGATGATGATGATGATGATGATGATGATGGTGATTGTTTATCTTAACGTTACAAAGGGTAATTTGAGTAAGAACGTAAATATTTACTGTAGGATTACCATTATTTTGAATGAATAAGTAACAATTAATAAAAATGTTTAAACATGTAATTATTAGAAATAAATTGTAGAAACTCATTTCCCGCGTTTACTACTGCATATTTACAAAGAGAAGTAAATCAACTGTACAGCAATAAATTATGTGTAATCTTCACGTATAAACTACGCGCTACAAACAAAAACCAATAGCACATTGACGTAATACGGAAACGAAATTTCCCCACCTAAAATCGCATTCGAGCAATCTCCTAACCCCTACCGTGCAATGTTACTCAATCGACCCCAGCGTGACTGTCCAGATTTCCATAATCTGCAAAACGATACGTGGGGCTTTATTTGCATATAATGACACGCACATTCGCTCTGAGAGCTCCATCCGAAGGCTGTGTTTCAATATGTACCTCTCTAGCTATATAAAACGTTTCTGTAGAAACAAACAACACAGCCATATATGAAACGGAACTTAGTTCGCAGTTCGACTCAAATCAACCTGTATATACTTACATTAGTAACGACTTCCTTCTGTGATAGGAATAGACAGCTCGCCATCCATTAATCAATTACTTATCTGCCAACTTAATTATTATGCCATACTACACTTTCACCGCTATTATCTTTAACTTTCTCACGTTAGAAATATTTTCGAAAATATTGTTTAAGAGTAAAATATATCACATTAAAAAAAACAACAGGTTTATATAAATGTGTACTTCCAAAAGTCATAAGCAGTATAACAACTCTCTTTTATTGGTGATAAACTTTTTAAATACATCAATTAACAGTCAATAAATATTAAAACTTGATAAATATGTATGCATAATAGTTATATAGAAATAGAATTCATTCCCAGATGACATAAAGAATTTATTCATAGGTTGAACTGAAAATATTCCCAACGATCCTTTCATCTACTTGGAGGCTTTTCTAAGTTTGAATAATTCCCTTTTGATGGAGACCTCTATTCTAACAAAGTCTTCGACACTTTCAAGCTGAGATGTAACGAACAACCTGAATGCTTAAAAATCCAAAAAAATGATAACACTTCAAATGTACTAAAAATCTCTATTCTAACAGTATCCTCGACATCAAATTCGGAAAATTATCATTTATGGTTTCATTTCAACCGGTTTACAGATAAAAAAGATACGTCAATTTTTAATTTACGTTCGTTATTTAATATCAGATCCGGTGAAACCGATTTGGCGGTCAACGCCGTCTATTAGCGTTTTTAGTAAACTTTGTGCCCATAGAGTTCGGGGAGAAAAAAATCACAATAACTTTTCTTACTCCGAATTCCACGCGAACGAAGTGGCGAGCAAGGCTAGTATTTAATACAAGGAAAGTTCTGTAAGTAACTACATTTTTATAGATGATTAATGCAAGTTACTCAAAATCACTTTAACTGAAATTGTTAATCAAATGTTATTACGTAATTTTTTACAATTTTTTTACATTCGGCTAAAGAATTACAGGAAAACTAGAACATAACACATCACTTTAAACCTTATAATTTTACAAAGGAAAAAAAATATAAAAATGCTTAAAGAAACGCTAATTTAATGTTAGGTCTCTCCAATGGCACTCCGATCAATGGCTCGATTAGGAAAAATATTTCGCTCTCGCTTACGTAGGAAAGCAATAAATATATTATTTTGCAAAATATCGTATACGTGAGTTTTATACTCACTGCAGTAACTATGAGACAGCAACAGACGGAACGAACGGCCCGACATGCCGAAATTATAACAGTTCCTTATTTGATTATTAAGTCCCAAGGAATTGTTTTAGTTAACCATACTAAAAGTCATCCAAAAAAACGCCTACAGCTTCTAAAATTTCAAACTAATAATTAAGAGGGATGGGGAAGATTAAGTAACATTTATAACATATTAAGTATATATCCGAATGCAATAATAACTGTTGGTATTTTCTAAAATATTCATCATATTTTCTTTGAAATATATTAACTGTATTTAATTTTAAATACGCTCGCAAATAACAACTCGAATATAATACAATTTTAAAACTTATCCCAGGTATGTTTATTTGCTTTACGTTATTCAGTTCATATTATGATTTTTTAGATTATTTTCTAAAAAATATGAGACCCATCTACTAAACATTTATTGCAGATATGCCAAAATAACCAGTTGGTTAAAGAAAATATATATGGTGGACGCTATAGATTTGGATCTACGTGAGAACCCCACTACTTTTTATGAAAGGGTTACAAGGGTGTTTGTTATACATGTTTTGATGGGATACAATATAGCGCCTTTTAGAACTTTCATCTATAAAGTCATATTTCTGTATCACTTAAATATAATATGTAAAGAATAAAAATGGTTTCTTTTAAAATATTAACGTAAATTTTATGAAGGTGTGTAATAATAATAGAAAGGATGGTAAAGCTTAATAATAGTACAGTTTTTGGAGTTTATATAGAGTTTTTGGAGTTTATATAGAATTTTTGGAGGTTATATAAAGTTTTTGGAGTTTGTATAGAGTTTTTATATAGAGCTCGGCATAAAGTTTTATGAGGTGTAAAATCAGAAGTTCAGAGCGTTATAAATATATAACAGTTTGTAAGTTAAATGTAGGAGGTGATCTCCGAAACTACTCATCCGATTACAAAAATTATTTCATTAATATTTAGAAAGGACCTTCGGGGCGGACATGATTGTATATTATACCGTTAAAAAAATGTTCATATATTATAAAAAAAGTATATTTGGATGTAGGTGATAATATCCGGAACTACTCATCCGATTTCAAAAATTCTTTCACCAATATTTAGGAAGGACCTTCAGTATGGATATAGGTTATACATTATCCCCTTAAAAATTGTTTCATATTTTATAAAAAAATCAAATCTTTTAAGCTTGGATATAGCGTGTAATCTCCGAAACTACTACTCATCCGAGTTCAAAAGAACTTTCACCGATATTTAAAAAGTAGACCAGTTTTGCAACGTAAATCAATGGAAAAATAGTCGAGCGAATCCGTTTCTTATGAACACTGCCTTAACGGTAAGAGATATATTGATAGATTATATTGATATTTATATTTATACACAGTGTTACCTATTTTATACATTCCAAGACAATCGTAATTAAGGAGTAAACTCCAGTGGCGCATCGGAGCTGACACGCACAATGTTTCTTTTTATAAAATTAACATGCTATTATCAGCCGTTCGCTAAAACAAAAATAAATTTAAATAATTTGAAATTAATTAAGAAAAGAAAGAATTCAGTAAACGGTTAGTTAAAAGTGGTTCCAATTAAAATTAACATAAAATTAGCTTATTTGTGACGGTCAAATTTAGATTCATACATCTCCAATGCGTCACCACGTATAGTTCAACTTCGACATTTAACATGTACTTCTACAGCACGTTTTTGCAAAATCTGGCACGTATTTTTATATTGCTAACATCACAAGTAATTTCAAAAAGTTTCAGCGCGAACATAATTCTTTATAATTCAATGCCTTCACTCACCAATCCTTCACGCATAACAAATAGCGCCACACGCTATCAAACAGTACTCACATGGTAATAAAAACACAATAATAAAATAAAAATAAAATAAAAAGAATTAATTTCGTCCCAGGCCACATATTATTTTCGCATCACGATCTTACGTTATTAAATACCATTTTATATTGCTAGCGGCGAAAAAAAAACGCGAAAAAGATTTCGGTAAGCTGGGCGGGCGGGCAGGTGGCGGCGGGCGGATCACGTGCCGCGAGTTATGTCTGTTACGTGATATGAAATGAATATAGTCAGCTCCCGCCCTTGTGAGTAGAGCTAAAGGGCATCTTACACGCACGCCGCGGCCTTGTCTCCAGCACTGGCTGTTGAGAAGAATATATAGCGAGTTTGTAGCCTTTACCAAGAACGTTGAGTTTCAAGCTTATATCAGGAATGTGGTAGATTTATTAAGTATGTTAGAGCTTTTATTAACATAGCAGGTTTATGAATGTTTTGACTTAATTACCTCTTGTAATTACTGCTGAGCAGAATATGTAAAACTTGGAGTGTTTGTTGAGAATATTTAAGCAAGTTTCTATTAGTGATAGATCTAAAAATGTTTTACACTGGTTATACAGAAAGAAAGGTGCGGTACAAAAATAATTTGTATATTTTGAAGTTTATTCGTTTAGTATTAATAGATTAAACCAGTCATGGCACTTGTAAAATCATAACGAATAAAATTTGGAGCTTATGAATTTTTCCCTGAAAAGCCTCTATGTATATAAATAATCTATAATTTTGTACCCACTTCGGAGATGGTACAATTTATAAATTAATATTATATTCTAAATTGATCAGTTCCATTTCTTTCATTTTAACTGTAATTAATTAAATGATATTATAAAAATATAAAACATCTCTTATTCGAGAAAAATACTGTTCTTAAAAAGGCATTATTACACAAATTTCAATTTTGTAAAAATTAAACACAAAAACTAAACTGCTTATTAAATTCTGAACACATAAATATTAGACGTAAGTGAGTGAGGTATATTGATTAAAGATCGCGATACAAAATATATGACAATGCATAGATTATTACCGTTTATATTCGAGTGCTTTGCTTAATGAAGTTTCACTTATTCACACATATGTATGTAAGAGCTATATATCCAATGAAAAATGGTAATTTATGTCACTATTTTAAGATAAAAAGGAAAGGACCGTTTTATGTCAATGGGTAAAATCCTCTAAAATTAATCTGCGAAAATTCTCAAATAATATCTTCGAGTTTGATTTCGATTAAACTTTAATTTAGACATAGCTACAATTTACATAAATGTAAATTTTGTAACCTACAAACAGTTAACTGGAATAATTTAAATATTCCATAATATACCTCATATAAATTTTAAAGACATCTATTCTTAACACATTTATAAAAAGAAAATGGCAGATGCTGTTTATTTTGTTAGTTAAGTCATCTATTCTGGAAAACTTTAGTGTATTAATGTAAGTTGTAAGATTATTAAGCTATAATAAATTGGCGAGTCACTGACTCAAAAATAATATCTAGTGTTTTCTAAGCCTTGAGCTATTTTATCTGATTCTAAACGAGAAGCTTACAATTTTACTTAGAAAAATAATATCCGAGAATATTCTAATAACAAGTTTCTCTCTTGTACGCATACAAACTTAAAACGTTTGTCGGCAAAGCCCCTTAGGGGTGCCGCCTAATAATAAAGCATGAGCATTATAAAAAAACGTACACACGTCGAAGGAAAAACATAACATGAGAATGGAATATAAATTTGCCGGCATGATCCGGAAAATGCTAACGGAAATGAAGGAAACTCGGAAAGCGGTAGTTGATCGTATATTATGTACCGCGGGGGCTGGGTCAATAGTATTGTGTTGTATAAGGAAACTATCTCTGCCTCTCCTGTTTGTTAGTCTTCTTCTACGAAATGTTTTTCTTTATTCCTAATTTATGAGTTACATTCTCCCAAATTTCGCTGTTAAGCCATAAGTATTGTATCCAAAATTAGCCGTAGTGTTTCTACAACAGATTGATGAATGAAAAAATTATCAATTTCTATTATGGGAACTTCCCTCGGTGTATAATAAATATTATTGGAGAATTCTTATGAATATATGTTTCCTATTTCATACACTATTTTTTCCTATCAATTAAGCTATTTTTATATAATTTGATGATTCCACTATATGTAATAATTACATTAAAGTTTGACATGAATAACTCCCAAACACTCCAGATGATTAAAAAACAATAATTCAGAAAATTATACTGGCACATTTTGAATTTATTTCAAATCAAGCTATTATACATTATATATTTAGACATATTTATAATTTTAACATAAAACCAACACATGGAGAGAAAAAACATAAAGCCAACACAGTACCTATCTTAGGATTTTAAATTTATTTAGCGGTTTTATAGCAAGTATTTTACGATAATACTTTTTACCAATTCTTTTCAAATGAATACCTTTTCATTCATACTGTTTCCAAATGAATACCTTTAAATTTTTTTTAACACTTTCCATTCTAGTTGTGGCGTATTATTTGTATATCTCATAAGATATGTCATTCTTTGCGTTATTATGAATATATATCAAAATCTGTTTTTTTTATAACCTAAAAAAATACTTCAAATTCGTAGAGTGCACTGGAGCAAACAGAGGAAAGTCCCGTGAATGGCATTCACAGAACTGTTTAGAAGGACTGATTGCGATACTATAATATTATATAACACAGTAAAATCACTGAAAATATGCATATATACATTATATGCAATTTTTCAGTGATTTTACTGTATTATATGTTTGTGTTTGTGTATATATGTTTCTATGTCTGTATGTATTTGTGTGTGTATAGTTTCGCTTTACCATAAAAGAAAAATTATCTGCTTACTACTACCTACATAAAGGCTGTGTAATACTTAATGAACAACTATGTTGAATTCAGAAAATTTCAAACATTAGAATTGTCAGTGACTACAGTACGCTAGGCATACATATCGTTAAATATTCGCCTAACGAAAAGTCATATGCAACTATAGAATAGAATCTCTAATTGCGGTACCCAACTTTACACGATATTGTCTCTTACTTATAGACCTGCAAGAATAAGACGATCATAATAAGGTATATAACTCCCGCTTATTTTAATTTATATATTATATAATTTATTAAAAAAAATACTTAAACTCATAGTTAAATTGAAAATCTCGGTGATTCTCGCTCAGATATCATAAAATAATATCGTTCACAAATCATATTACAACTCTTGTAACCACTGAATCAGTAAACAGAACATGACTTTTTTGAGTGAGAATCATATTGACATTCAGCCATATATTCGACAAAGGTGTACTAAAATACACCAAACGATCTATACAAATAGAAATCGTATATAGTTAAACTAAATAAAATGAAATGTAACGTGACTAATGTAAATGTTTTTAAAAACGTGAATACTTTATTTTCTATAAAAATCTAAATATCTAAATATAAAAATACTATAGAAACATACTTTTCGTGAACATACAATATCTTCTTTTCTATCTTGCATAGGCAACTAAAACTAATCTAAATACGTCTTAGTAGTTCTACAAAATAAAAGTAGTCATCTAAACCGAAACATGTGTTGAAAGTTTACAGACGAATAAAATGTTCACTTGAAAAAATAGTTTTAAAAAAGCAGATCTAAATGAATGCAATATGACTTTTTTTATCATTATCCTGTAGTATGACTTTGTTAACTTTTTGTTCCTGCATTCAAAATTTTTTAAACTTTCATAATTTCGTCCCGTTCTACATTCATTTGTCAGCCTCACAATTTCTACAATCGTAGTCCTATTTGCATCAAGTACACATTCCAATTAATCTATAGACAGATTAATAATTTTTTGTGCATTCAAATGAGTGCAAGCATTTTTTTGTCACCTCCGTCGACCCCGTGCTCTTAAATTTATTTTTTTATGTTAAACAGGTTTCTGAAAAGAAATTTATACTACTAAAAGTTTCTGAAATAATTTATATACTACCTGCCAACGCTCTCCTAGTGCCTCTATGACTATAATCATTAAATCGATGGAAACAAATTATAAAAACATTAAAAAAGTTATTCTTCTGTTTATTTGGATTTTTTTTGTTTGTTATGTGTAATTATTTTACTGAGTCCTTATAAATTCATAAAATAACGAAAATAAATTAAACTCTTAATATCAAGGTAATGTAACATTACTAATTAATGTCACAAAACTTTATTCAGCCACAATTTGTTTTTTTTTAATTTTTTACAATAATAGTCTGTGTAAGGTTGACTAATGAGCAATTTTTTAAAGTCTTAAATTAATACATTTCTTAAAACTAAGCTTCCCCAATGGCATCTCTTACTATCTTCTAACAGAAAATGCATTATCCTAATAGCCACACTCATTATGTTCTTTTTTTGCACTTAGCACACGACACTAACTCAAAGAGCTTTTCCTTTTTGGGTCTTCTTACTAGTCCGGTATCGTCGAAGAGTCAGATAGCCTTAAATATTAACAAGATTATGAAGTGGATATTCATGACTTTCTGCTACTTTTTAATAATTTTATCCACAATTGTCATGTTGGATCCCGATGGAGGTCACTGTTTCTTACATACCAAGGAGCGTCTACGATGTTCAGAGGTATTTTGTTCTGGGATCTCTGTATTATCACGATGCTAAGGAAAATCCTGATAATACAGAGATACCTGGAAAAATTTGACTGCCGTAGGCTCATAAAGGTCTCAATATTTACTAGTAAAATGAAAGCGTATTATGTATAGGTAGAGTGGAGTTCCCTCTGATAATCCACTATTTTTTGTATTATACTTATGTCAAGTTCTTCCTTTTTTTCTTAACTTTATTTTCTAATGCAATTAGACGTCTAGGGTAGCATGTATTTTACAGTATTTACATATGGTATTTTATTAGTATTGCTTTTAACTGGCCATAAATAAAACAGAATTAAACTAATCATCACTTTTCGAGCTGTCGTATAAACTTAGGATTTTTATTAATATAAATGCACGACAATATTAATAAATATCATAAGTTCATGGTAAACAATACAAACAACATAATATTTACCTTTAATGACGATAAATCATTAGGAACATTTAGTTAATTGACCGTTACTCATATGTAATTTCGTTGTCACGTAACATACAAATTGAACGATCATTAATGAAAAATGAATCACAAAACACTAGTAATGTAAAACCTGTATTGACAAATCCCTCAAAATATCTTCATAACAACTAGGTTAAATTGTGAAGACAAATGACAAACATGTTATCACTATATAGCATACGAGCATTAAGCCTTGCTACGGAAGCTACCGGCATTAGGGTCGAGACGTGTTAAATACCTATTGGTTATCTATTTATGCATTAGAAATATGTTTTTCCGATATCACATTTTCCGTCTCAAATCTGCTTATAGGTAAGTATCGTTCAGACCTCATATCACGGCCTGTAGTTCGATGAGATTATGGGTGATTAGAATATTGTAATCCACGAACCGCAAATTATTGGTTTTCTCCTACTATCTCTGGACCAAGGTTTTTCCAGAGGAGTCTCTTAAAATATCTTCCAGTACCAGAATAAAATGTTTTGATGAAATAGTATCATCTTGCCTCACCCGTTTTTTATCTTTGTTGGCGTGGTTTCTGGTGAATTATTGACCTTCATTATTGATATTTTAGTTCGATGCTCAATAACCCTCAAATGTTTGAAGCTCTTTGATCAATACAAGCGTTTTGCAGCGAATAAATAATCGCCCTAATCTTCACACCATCAAATGCCTTCTTTTAATGCGTTAAAGTGACTTTTGATATTCTGTTATCTGTGTTTTTGTTACAATATTCGTGGTTAGAATATGATCAATAGTGCTGAATCCTTTTCTGAAACCGGCTTGTTCAATAAGTTGGAAGAAATCGAGCTTATTAATGCGCCGAATAAGATATATGTTATTGAGTTAATATTTTGGTCAGTTATTTATGACGTTATGAGATCAAACATTACAAGTAATTCTACAAATTGTTGCTTATTAATATAATAATATAAAGAAATATTCTGTGACAAATTAACATTAAAATCACGCATAATTCTTGTGTACATTATCATGTATTCTTTTAGATTATCTGGAGCAAATTTGTGACGTTTGTCACTTAATATTAATTTGTAGGTAGAAAAGAGCCTCTCTACGCCAGCAGACGTCAGTGGACAGAATTTGAAATTTGGAGTCATTTCTGGAGATACCTCTTAAGACAGGATTTGGCCTGGGCCGTTGACGTATGCATTAATTTTTTTTATTTATTTAACACTTGGGTTTTATTCAGAATATAATTTACAACAAAACTTTTTGGATATGGAATCGGGAAGGGCATCAGCATGTTAAATCTATTTTTCTAGTATCTGTATAGACTTGCACAGAAGAATATTTTTTTGTTTCCAATTTCTCTATTGCGTCCTGTATGTTACTAAAATGTGTTACGACAAAAGCTGTATTTTTTTATGGAAACGTCCTCAAATATAAGCTTACACTATCAAAATACCCAGCTACTTGTTTTATGGCCTCAAAATACTCAGAAAAAAAATACAGCCTCCAACCAAGTTCCCCGTAGCATTATTAAATATTCTGGGAGTAGTTCTAGATATAACAATCGCTCTTTGTAAGGTTACACATGACAATACCCTTTTAAAAATACTGTCTTTTAGAGGAAATAAATTTAATGACATTCCCGAATTCTGACACTGCCCCTTCTACTTATCATCTATTTAGCTCACGGAATCCATTTCCGTGAGCTAAACAGATGATAAAGAGTAATTGTGGATGAAATACTGTCAGGCTTGCCATAACAGTTTTTACCATAAATGGAGCAGCGTTAGAAACAAAAAAGCAATTTGCTTCATCTATGGAAGAATTGGGAAACAAGGATTTAATAGTATCATTTACGAACTAGGCAACAGTTGAATGGCGTATTTTTGTAATTTGTTGTCATAAGTGTAAGAGAAATTTGATTGTTGGAAATTTGATAATATACCATCCATAAAATTTCCTATATATCCACATGAATCTGTCGTTTCATCAGCTGATACCTAGACTAAATTGTTTAGAAAATCGGCGCGGATTTCACTTACCGCGTCTTCATAGATACTTGATAGAGAATTTTTCGAATCGTAGATTCTTCAGAGATTATCTAATTTGTACAGTATTTTTTGAGGAATTTCTGGTTTACTGGATTATTCAGTTGATGAAATAGAATATTGCAAGCAATAAATGGTTCACTTATCATATGAATCTTTATTGAATACCGTTTTCTTCACGGAATCCGAAAT
The DNA here is from genome assembly GCA_039881145.1 of Druceiella hillmani. Classification (NCBI taxonomy): domain Eukaryota; kingdom Metazoa; phylum Arthropoda; class Insecta; order Lepidoptera; family Hepialidae; genus Druceiella; species Druceiella hillmani. Next base: position 29,407,242 of record JAYKKI010000012.1, on the reverse strand, counting down.
TTGAGTCAATAGTACTCACATGTTGATCAATCTGAATTTTTTTTAAGAATGTATTCGCTTGTCACAAATCTTAGAGAAAATCATAGCGCCATCAATTGTAAATTGACCCGGGTATCCTTTAATCTAATATCCCATGAATATCTGGAAATTCTTTTTTACAAGCGGTATTGCCAAAATGATAACAAAACATTCGTTCTGTAAACAAATACTGCGGATAACCGACAGAATGCGTACACATGAAGCGGAGAGCAGATATCACTGCCCAGCAACCAGCCAATGTTCTCTACTCATCTTCCATCTCGCGCGTCGCTGCGCTGTGCGGCGGCTGAGATATAAACTGCAGTTCGTGATTTGTCTTTGTTCCCGCTAACAGAAAGCTAAAGGAAATGTCTGTCCGCCTCACTACTCGCCAAATTATGTACGTTGGCGGGGAAAAACTAAATTATACAATAACACTATAAATGTAGAGTTATATGCCAAATTTTAAACTTTAAAATTAATACGCCAAATTTTAAACTACATCAAAGAGAAAAAAAATAGTGCAAAAAGTTTACAACAAACATCTCTGAAATTAAAAGACGTACTGAAAAAAAATGATTTGGGATCCCTGAATTCTGTCTTTTAATTGACACCCCATACGATATTTGAAATTTAAAAAAATATATTTTGCGATTACCTTGTTCTCTCCAAAACTTTTATATAAATATTTTAAATATTAATTATTGAAATATGATAACGGATCAATATACTTTGTAACTAAGCCAAATTTCAAATTTGCCCTAAACGATTTCTCAGAAAAACGGCTGTGATAGACGGACAGACTGAGGGACACGTGAGTGATTTTATAAGCGTTCCGTTTTTTTCCTTAAAACTAAAAAGAATACTTTTTTTACTATGTATTTTTTTCTACTACGTTTTGTACTACGTTCTAACTACATCTTCAGGTAAAATTTTAATTCAGTTTTAAACTAAAATAGTTATGATTCTGTACATACAGACAGACGAACAATAAAGATGATGAAATTTTAAGACTTTAATTTTTTCCACTTAATCATTAAACCTTAAAAATACATTATATAATTTTAAATTACCTTTTGCTAGTAAAATTTAATTATTACATTTTTTAAATCGTCATTTCATTACCTCCAACACTGGCTTTTAACATATATCACTGTTTTTTGATTATACGTTAACTTATTAATTGTACCTGTTTATTCTAAAACATTTATTGTTTATCAGAAAACCTTTTGAACTATACAAAGCAACTTAAGCGTTCATGCGAATAATTATTTTAACGGTTATTTAATAGTTCGTGTCACGTTTATAAAATGTAAAACACCAACGTTATATATTTTATAAAGAATTTTTAAAGCTCTTGTCACGGGTGTGCATGGAATTATACTATATAACATGATATCATTCTCGTGAGGCTTATGAGCCTTATAAAAGAAAAATCAAATATTTTTCAATTTTAGTTATTCAGATAATTAACTTAGTTATTCAAATAATTAATAAAAGCGATGAAATATTTCGTTAATGTAACAATGAATTTTAACAAAATTATGTGATTCGCCTTAAATATCTTCATCTACTCCGACTAAAACAAGTGATATATCTAATATATCCTGCGTATGAACCTACGATATCATTGCAAAAAAAATTAATGCGAAGACTTTGTCATCTTGTCCAAAAACATCTCAATTCGGTAATGTAACAATGAATTTTGGCCGACTAATTCAAGTGAAATAAAAAACTGCGATACAAAAAAATTAGTAAAAGATACCCTGCGTTTCACACGTAAAGTATCTTTCCAATGAAAGCATAAAAAAATTATCACCTTAACCAAAAAATATTTCCTACTATGATTATAAGTATAGTTTCTGTCAGAACTAGAATAGTACATGAATAGAATAAACAAATTCGTTTGCAACTATGGGGAACAATAGAATAAACAAGATTAGATCGTAAATGCATACACTAAATTTATTCTATCAACGGTATGAGTTTTTATATCAATATAACATATTTTCAAAGATTGCGAGGCTAAATAAAATATTAATGCGAGATAATAAATGCTGTAAAAAATATTAGCCTTTGCGTATATTATTCTCTAATAGAATCAGAAAATTTGCCTACCGCTTTTTTGTCCTAAACTTTCCCCGACATGACTAACGTAAACGGTAGCTTGTAAAAAGGTGTTAGACACAATCAATTTAATCAACATAGTAGTTTTATATAAACTTCCAAAGGCAATAGAAATTACAGAGATATATTAAGTCTCATTTTCATTGTTTCAAAATAATTTAATTACGAGAAAATTTTCTTATTTAACTAATACTCAATAGAACAAGCCACTAACCTGCAATCAACAAAGTTAGATTTTCCCAAAAAAAATCGAAACTCATATTCACATCATATGGAATAAATGACAATTAACCTCTCTTCTATTAACAATGCATACACAATTTTGTGTTTTAATGCTCTTTTTTCCATAAAATTATTGTTATAAAACGTTAACTTCCAAGTGTGGGACAAAATTTCAGTCACCTTCATACTCATTAGCTAAATTAAATTTGATATACTGTAGTTATCATTGGAATAACTCGTTATATTTAAACACGAAATAATATTTCTAAATTATAATTAACCATCTTACTTCGAGAACCAATACCAGACCAACTTTATATGTCTTGTAGAAATTATTAATTGAAAAGAACTTGACCAAAAATCTAAAGCATAAAATTAAAAAATATATTAAATCGCTTGGACAAGACAAATTTATTTTACAATATCTCCTTTCTTGTTGTCATATTTGGTACGGACGTATATGTATATACGTTTATGATAATGAGTAACATTTCAAATATCTTCGAAAAATTTATCTATCATTAAACATTTATTTCAAATGTCAATTCCCATTTAATCTAATAATTTGACATGCTTGTTTTCATTTAAAACATTTAGGAAAAATTTAGTCAATCTTTTATCACTTTTGTATACTTTTGATTACATAAATTATTGCAGTGCGTGTTGTAAAGCAATATTGTTGACGACATTTGGCGAATTACCAAGTATACTTAATTTCTAAACTTTGAACTTTGCATGCTCACATTCATTTTCAGGTAATAAGTTCCAGTAAAGCTCTCTAAATTGTTTCACTGAAACATTTACAGTTAACGCAGTTTAACTCTACCCACAACTAAAATTATTCGTCTACCCAGTAACGATACCAAACAACATAAATTGCAACAATATTAAAGCGTCATCCTCCAAGTTCATTCCGTAAGTCCCGATAATAAACCGCCACATATTCCAGCGAGAAATGTACATTCGACACGGTTTAACCTTTACGCCCGTTCCGACATCAGTAATCCGATTGTAATTTGTCGCCGACCCCGGTAGCGGTAGCGGGCGACAATATTGTACAGGCGGCGGCGTCGACCGATGAAACCGCTCCCGGAGCGATGGTCATTAATGTAGTAATGGTGGTGCCTCCGCAATACGGTGTGCTGATGTTTGATTCAATATCGTCCGTTGTTTGCGACGCTCTGGTATCTGTTTACTGCACGCAGTCGAAGTTTGCCCATTTGGCGCATCTGTCTGTATGTTTAGCGGTGACTGCTGTTGCTGAAGTAACATTACGTTTACATCTTTCGTAAACAAATTCATTACGTAATGTTTATTGAAAAAGGAGTACTAATAAAGTAATGACGTATATCCTCGAGCGTAATGCTACTGAGAGCCGACGACTTCAAAACTTCGAATGTAACATTTAAATCTCCTTAATTTATGATACGTATTTATTTTTGAAAAGGTTATAAAAATTATCTTTTGTAATATTAGTATATGTGAATACCAGTTAATACAATAGATAAACGGAAAAATTTACAAAAATTAAACAAGAATTCTTCTAAATTGTTGTTGTGGTAATGTAATGTCATTTAAGAGAAAACTATATTTGCCATAGATTATTTAATTTCTGAGAAATTTACGTATTTATGAAATGTTCATTCGTAAAATGATTTATGTTATACATAGTTATCAAATAAAAACTTTCCATTTCAAATCAATAACATAGTGTTCTGAGACTAAACATTAAAGGCTATTTTTCTCACTTTGTTATAAAAATGAGATGAGTACAATTTTCCTTGGCTTTAAAATTTATTGCGACAATATCCTTATTATAGCACTAAAACGGACTTAGTAATTTGTCGGTTTATTTTTCGAACAAATAATTTAAAAAAAAAAACAGATAAAAAACTATAACTCCCTTTATAACGGAAGCTTTAACAAAATTATATAGTTAGTTGTAGAAAAATATCTACAAATTAAAATTACAGAAAAATTATCTTGATTCTTCTCAAGAGCATAATGCATATAAATGATGAAAGATGTGAGAAATCCAATTCATAATTTTAAAGATAATTAAAAGGTCTAAGAAAAACCCTATTACTGACACTGTGCCATCTGTCCGTGTGAAATGTTTCAGTCAAACCGTCTAGCTCTTAAACCGAAAAGCTATATACTTTTAAGTTTATACATATTATGTATTGCTTTCTTTTTATATTCTATTAAAGTGCATATGTCTTTAAATAATGTAGGACTGCAATCTCATAGTGCAAGTTCGATGCATACCGATTTTTTACGTATAATTTAAAACGATAGAAAACGTAAATTTTACAGGCTATTGTTTGTACTTGTCTTCTTATAGTAAAGTACACCATAATTTTCATAATCCTTAGTAGAAATTATTGAAAAACCAAATTAAAAAGTGTGACTGTCTTTGTTCTTCAAGTTATTGACCTGAGAATAAATTCTGCATATATCTACCAATAACATTGAAAGTGGAGACGTATATTTAAAACAGGTATCAGTAGCTACTCAAGACTTAGTAATGCGTGTTAATGCAGTATTTTTAAAAGCCGATTTTCTTCCATTCCGTTTAAATAACGTCACATTATACAATCGATCCGATTCTATTTAGCCATATTCCGTTCATAATCCAATTGTAATTTGTCACTGAACACCTCAACATTGTGCAGGTGGTCAAACGAATCGATGACAATATAGGTATGTTCATCGACGGTTGTTCACCTTTAATTAATGTACACCGACACAGCCTTGCTTTGTGATGTTACCTACAGCATGTTGCACTGTATGTTACAACATGTTATCTATAACGTGTTACAATGTAACATTTACAACTGAATGTACCCACTACATTTCAAGGACAAAACCGATATTGAAACGAATTAACTTGTTTTAAATATCCTCTTTTCTCTTGTCACTCAATGTAAATAATAATGAAAATGCATAAAATATGACAGCATTATCATATACATTTAAATGTAAATTTTCAGCTTTAGCGATTCTTTAGCACTTTGTTATATTGTATTATTTATTGCCTGAGTATGACCCGACCGTCCCAAAATACAATTTATATTCACAAATTCGGTATTGATGGTCATGATGATTGGTCAATAATTCATAATAATTATTGACCAATCATTCAAAGATAATTTTTTTATGATTTAATTTTTGCGAGTCCTTATATCAATGGTTTACCCCCATATATTATTAAATGTACTATTCCCTACCTCCTTACATAACTCTTACAAAACAACCATATATCAATTAAAATGTACCACCGAGCATCATAAGTTCATATGCTATTAATTATAACCGATAAGATCCATAAATTGTATTCATTGTCATTTTTTTTCGGATGAATAATTGGAGTTCTAATTTATTTTCGTGGCATAAAAAATTAGTTATCAGTAATAAAATGGAAACTAAAAAGTAATGTATTTTTTGTTCCCTGTACGGGTGTATTATTTTGGTATCACTTTATTTTTTAAAGGTTGTCGCAAGATATTATCACTTATTCCCGAAATCAATATTATATATATCCGTACTTCTGACGTTTCAGTTTTGGTATATCAATCACTTATCAATGGAGAGGAATTGCTATCGCCTCACGCCATCTACCAATGGTAGGCCAAAATACTCACTAGCTATCCCAATAATTTTTCGCAATAACTTTTTGACTGATGTTGCTTTCAAATAACTTTTTGACAGTTATCTTCGATAGTTTAGACTTATCAAGAGTAAGTGACTTTTTATCTGTCTTTTTCGAGCGATTAATGCCTATTAACGGTCTAATTGTATGTAAAATTACTGAATGTTTTATGATAAAAAGTAATTGAAAATCAGTTTGACAGAACTGATTATCAAATTTTGCGATTAGAAAGATACGATACGATTTACGATTTAAAAATTTTGCGATCATTATTATACTGGAATAATGATTCCGACAATAAAAAAAGTAGGGCCCGGCGTACATTTTCGTAAATTATACGTACGAGCTCAATGAACAGAATTTTAAAACTAGATTTAGGATTAATAAGAGTTTTGTTGAATTAATATAATATAGTAATAATTATTAAAATTTATTATACATATAATGATAAGTGTTACTTTGTAAATAATAAATAATAATAATTATTATCAATTTATTACTTCCTTCAATTATATACATTATATATTATATCAATACTGGCTTTTGTCCGATTTAACACTTGACACTGATATAATAAAAATTGACGATTTTTGATTAAAGATTGGAGTCACTCAACGCAACGCACAAATCTCAACAATGTATTGTCTTTGTTTGCCTAGGGTAACCATCGGAAAACACATATAAATGTTTTATGTTTGGTCCAATATAATTTTCAATATAATGCAACAACAGGGAATATACATTTACTCCCTCTTTGGCATCCCCAGTGGTACAAGCGGAGTATCGACTTGCCTGTTTTCAGGTCTTTTGTACCAAAGCAATAAACCCATAATTGCCGTAAATAAATATGTTTTATATCGGTATACGTCGTCTTTTTCCTTACTAAGATTTTGAACTGATCAAATTTTTTATCAAACTTTTTGGATTGTTTTTTGTAAATCATCAATTATGTGACAAATGAGTGTTTTACATTTAAATTGGTTTGTTTTATTTAAATTATGCGATAAACGCGTGTTTTATTTATAAATTGGTTTGTTTTATTTAAATCATGAGTTTTTCGCAAGTTATATATCCATCTGAACCGACCAAATTTTTAAAAAAAAATTTATTTAAATAATTTTTTTTTATTAGTCTGAATGTCTCTTCATAAACAGTGAAGGCATAGTTATGTTTTGACAAGATTTTTTTTCTGATATTTTATTTTTTCTAAAGTAGAAAACTTTTGTACGACTATGACAGCAAGTTATTTGAGCAATTATAGTTGAGATAAGAACTTTAAACTTTCATTTGCAGTGTAGATGGCTTATCGGTTAAATAAATATTTATCTTTATTCTCTTGAAACGACATATCATTCAATGTTTTCACTAACAAATTTTAATTTTTTTTAAATCCAAGTCTACATGTACGGAATAGATTAAATATCCTTATGTTAATAATATTTTCTTTTTCTGGTTGAATTTCTTTACAGCAGTAAAAGCAGCAGTCGTCATATTAACTTCCCGAATCCATCGCGATTAAAAAATCGAGAAGTCGAATCGAAAATATTTGCCTTCTACTTAGCTCACAGAAACGGCTCTTCCACGTAAATTGAATGTACTTGATGAGGACAGCATGACTTGTCCAGATTTGCAACACTAGACCTCAAATCAACACGAAAGACGTTTATGTCAAAGTTTGTTACATTCCTTCGTTATTTGTTCACGTTGAATTCCCCACTGACGTGTTAAATTGTTAAAATTTATAGAACTTGAAACCATTTTTCTGTTTGAAAAAGCAAATTGATTTCTCCCAGAAAAGGAATATCGATTTTATCACCTTTTATTAGATTTTTCGGATTTAACTACCCCCAAAATAAGTAATAAATAAAAGTGAGAGTCGCTAACTTAATGTATAGATGATTAAGTAATATTCAAAACGATAGAATCTTTAAAAGAAGAACCTTTACATGACGAATTTTTTATTATTTTTTCATTAATTAATATCTCGAAATCTGTACGAAACCGTGGTTTACTTTTAAGACATTTTTACCCATACCGGGTCTACCTGTGTAAAATCATTTTTTAAACCTATTTTTATCATCATAATAAGGAAAACATCCACTGATAAACGTATATATTCCCCATAGAACTTCGTAAAGATCAAGTCTAAGCCGGTTGCATCCAATAGTTTCCCGCGGATCATTTGTCCACCTAAGGTCCCCCTACCCACACTGCATCTTCCGGTACACGGTCACCATTCGAGAACCTTTCTTCCCCAACAGTTGTCGCTTATGAGATATATGGCCTGCCCATTGCCACTTCAGACCGCCAATATTTCTAGCTATGTTCTATGCATACATGGATTATTTATTATATTTCCGTAGATGGGCAAAAAATTAACTTTTCTTAGCACTCTCTTTGAGAAATCTATATGCAAATAATCGAAACGGTACTTTATTTTTGATACATTTTTAAGAATTCTTCAGTCATCATTTGCCAATTTACTCTCGTTGATAGGAAACCATTTAATCAAAAGTATTTAAACACATTTTAATTGCGTAACTAATCACAATTAAATGAAACTACGTGATGTAGTATTATTTCTACTTTACTTAAGTTCTTTACTACTTTTACTAGTTACATTTGCAAATAGCCCACCTGAAGATGTTGTAATACAACGAAACCTAGGTCGTGGTAAAGAACTTAAAGAAAGTAGAAATAATACTACATCACATAGGTTCATTTAATCGTGAATTATGAATTTCTACAAGATTAACGCCAAATACATTCAATGCATAACTAATCTAAAAAATCGCCGACACTTATCACCATTGACTCTTTAATCCACAAAAGGTTAACGAACCTAAACGGATTTTATATACAATGCTTAGGTGTTCATTGCTTATGTCGTCCGTATTGATGATTGATTGGTAACTCTTGCTTGTGTGAACAATGCAACATTTCAAAAGCAGGGTGTCTGTTATAAATTAGTTTTCAACGTTGAAAGAAAACTTTATGTGTGTAATATAGCGAAGTGTGATTACAGCATCTCTCTAATTAAAATTGGTAGAAGTTATTGTACTGAGAAAGTGTCATTGTACAATATTAAATGATTCAGAATTTTTTTCCGTTAATATTAAAAAGATTAATCTTATAATATTCTCTAGATTTGGCTATAAAGTTATGAATTTCTTTCATAACTTTTTACAAGAAAGATTAATTAAATTTTTTATGGGAAAATATTCGCAACTCTCATTTCCGCACAGGATTTTAAAAATTTATGGTTCAATTATAAAGTAGAAAATTGCGGAATCTGCTGATGATAAAAAAAATAACCTTGACAGTGTGTTTCCTCGCTACTTGAGAATAAGGTGTATGAAATGTTGTAATTCAAAAAAATCTTTATTATCAAGTTACGAAAATATTACTAATACATAAATATTTATTACATTTCCACAATATTTCTTGGTTTCATTTGAAAAAAATTTGATGAATATATTTTTTTTTGTTTGTATCAAACGAGTAATTTTTTTGGAGTGAATATGATAAATTTAAATTTAATTTTATTCACCTTTTTCGAGAGCTGCCCTGAAAATCTTTCTATCGTAACTTTTGGAATAAAAAGTCCAACGTTACAATGGAAATTGAACAACATTACAGTTTTAAATAAATTTTGATACGTGACTGTCTTTCTAAGTTGACAATAAATAATATGATTTATTTATGATTAAAAAAGTGACTTTCACGATAAGGAAGTGCAAGCTGTCCAAAGTAAATACTCACTTACGCAACAAATTTCCCACGTACAAACGCAAATCACGATAGAAAGAATTCAGTCACGACCGTTTAACGGCAATCGCGGATGATGATCCTCTACGAATGATAGCGGCGCCTCGGTGCCTTAAGCAGGTCCACAAAGCCTCGCAACACGCATTCGTTATAACGCGATTAAAATCACAAGACGCGTAATTGGACATTGTCATGGCAAGCCACCGTTTTAGAAATCCCCGCAAGCTCGGACGATGCGACATCGATAAATTGTCTCTTACGAAAGGCTCGTTTTTATTTATTTTTTTGTGTCGACGGTTGGTCTATCTGATGCCGCGCTATATTTATTATGATCGGAAGTCGGCAGTTAAATTTTATTCGAGTATTAAATCGTTAAATGTAATACGAGACGGTGCCGTGTGGCAATAGTCACAATTTTATAAGTATTAAACGTATTATATTGTTTGATATATGTTAACTACTTATACATACATGATTTATGAGATTTACTGGATATCATACTTTTGTATGATACACTCATACTTTTGTATTATAAAAATTAATGACTAGTGAACTAGTAATATATCTGTAACATTTATGGAATATATTTATGAACTTAGCATCACTTGACATAAAGTTGAAAATAGTTTAAAATTAGCAGAATCCTTTTTTTATATTTTGTATAGCAATTCAACAGTAACTGAAAAAATCATGGATTCTCAATAATTGTTGTTTTCATTTTATTCAGATGTGTCTGATAAATGTGGGCGGAGTTTTTGTTAAAATACGTATGTACTTAAGTAAAAGTGTAAATTTTTTTTACACTTTTTTATACAAGAATTAGAAAGAGGTCACTCTATTTTTATTATTCCGTTAAATTAATTCATTAACCAAAAGATTTTTGATTTCTCAAGTGCTTATTATTTTAATTTTTTTTATTGTTATTTTTATCACTGCCTACGTTGCAACTTCTTAACTGAATTTATAACTATTCCTAAAATATGTAAGCTATTCGTGGACAAGAATATTTACGTACTTCCCAGTAATTTATTCCAATTTTTTTTGTTTTATTATATTCAATATTAATTGCATATTCCATTATTAATAATGAAGCAGAATTGAAAATAAATTAGAAAATAATAAAGTGAAATTTAAAACGAAGGTACAACCATCAAAAACAAAATTCCTCGGGCAAACTCTTAATAAATTGCGACCTCAAGAAGCCTTAATACTTTTTTGATTAAAAATGAAACAAAATTGAAAATAAATTAAAAAATAATAATGATAACAAAGTGAAATGCTAAGCGAAAATACAACTGTTTTAAAAGATAATTCATAGCGCAAGCTCTTCGCGCATTGCGACCTCGAGAAGTCTTAATGCTCTTTGATGCTCAAAATTTGTCAGATGACTTTTCCGATGCTAATTGATTCAGTCTACAAAATATCACAGATAACTGAATGTAATATGAAAATACGAAATATAGAGAAATACATATATTTCACCTAGATGAAAGAATAGATTTCAATGAATTTATTTCTCCTGGTATATTGACCGTACCTTCAAATACCCCTCAAATATTTCGAAATTTGGAAAATGTTAAATATTTAAAAAAATAACTAGATATAATGAAACACAGAGATGTGAAAAAAATTTAAAAAAGATAAGGCATTGCTTAGTTTCTTAAATATTTTTCTACGTATTTACGACCGCACGTGGTTATTAATAATATAAAATAAACACAGCTTAAATAGTTTTTGCAAATATAACTACAATGCTATGTCGCTTACCCTTTTGGCATAACAGATTTGAAAAGTTCTTTCAAGGGAAGAAAATTTCTTCATCAAATCTTATATCTTAATAAGAATTAGAGTTTACTCTATCATCTGCTTCAAATATAAATCGCCCATAATACTCTAGTGTTATTTAGATTAAGCCAATTATAAAAAAAATAACCTGTCAAGTATAAGTAAAACTCTCACTACGAGGGTTCCGTATACATTTAGGCACTTCCAAGTATTTAGAGCACATAACATTTTTATTAAACTATTTATAAATATTAATTTTTCACAACGTAAAGATATTACCTACTATATCTTTACACATGACTAAAAACATGCCGTATATTGAAAAATTATAGAACCTAGGATAATCGCTGTAGTTTTCTTGTAATTTTCTAGTTAGATTTTACTAACCATGTTTTCCCTTAATTTCTGGGTTCACATATAAGGCGAGAATGCTGTATTTATATATATATATATATATATATATATATATATATATATATATATATATATATATATTTTAAATCCCTTTTTAAAAATGCAATATAAAATGATGACAAAAATCCTTTTGTACTTCTCACAACAACCCATAAACATTGCACATGGTGTTACGTTTTGTTCACATTAAAATGTTATTTAGATTAATTGAAAATTTTATTTTGCTCTTGGCGTATATGTTTATTTCACTATTTTAAAGTATTTATGACAACTATTATTGACTGGATTTTCATTTAATGTCAATCTGTCAAATCCACATGTTATAAAGTAAAAAAAGCCTTTCTTTACTCCCTCTTGAATTCTTATGTGAATATTTTAAGAAAGTTAAATAAGTGGAAAATATATAGATTAAAAGATATATTATTATGAAAAGTTATTACGTAGCATAGTTTTTTGATAAATTCAACAGTGAATATAGAAAAACATATAAAAACGTACTTATATAATCATCGCTATAGTTATCCTGCAACCTTTGGGTGGGCTTCTAAATACCCTTATTTTGTTCTAATGTTAATGTAGGGCATATTTTCAGATTATCTCTGAAGATATAATACCTAAAATCAAGGAAAAATAATTATTTTGAGACATTTATAACTAGCCCTTTGAAACGATATCCCACACTACAATGGCATTTAAGTAAACAAAAAATCGAGTGTTTCATTTGCTCCTCCCTAAAATTTCCAATTACATGTTTTTGAGTTTTAGTTATTGAGATACGCGTGGTTTAATATATATTTACTAATATGTCAAATTACTACGCCTTAAGTTTCGACGTCAAGTGGATTCTGAGGAAAAAGGCTGTAACGGACGGACAGAGACGTGAGCGAACTTATAAGGGCTCCATTTTTCTTTTTGGAATACAGAACTCTAAAAAAGAATTTACCCTCTATTAATTTGACGATGGTATTTAAAATTAACGTTTGATGCTCTTAAATCTGTACCATGAACGTTGAGAGGTTTTTTTTCAACTGCAAGCTATTTTGCCTCTACCATTCGTTGAAATTTGACAAATGACTTAGCTTTGACTCAGACTTAGATTATTATTTTTTGTCTTTTTATACCTATAACAATCAAGTAAAATAAATTCAAAAATCAAATTAATCTAGGTTTTCCATTTAATTATGCGGGATCACACTAATGTCGGGATCCCGTGCAGATAAAAAACAATGAACCAAATACGTCAGTCAAATTTCAAAATCTTATTTCCTATAACATCTCGAGAAAATTTAACTTGATACTTGAAAAATACGTATAACCTTTATGCCACCTAGAAGCAAAACTTCTTCTATATTATTACAATGTGAATTATAATTGGAAATAAGAAAATTTTATTCTAATATCACAAACTATAAAATTCCACAAACTCAAAATACAACAAACACTTATGTTAACAATTGTACAATGGCTAACTTACGACGGCCCTCTTAGAAAAGCCAAAATTATATCGCGGCGATGAGAAGTGCCACCAGATATAGTCGCTAACAGAACCCTGATACAATTAAATACACCCAGGCTTCATCTTCTTCCCTAAAGCTAGACAAATTGAATCAAACTCCCAATTCAACGGAGCGAATTAATATGATTAAGACACTGTAACGAAGATTATTAGCACTATGAACAAAAACACACATCTGAAGCTAATTACAGACATTAACTGCTTGTAAATCTCAAATTATAGTCAACTCAATGTGCGTCTAACTACGAAGTGAAAGCATGATAGCTCGCGCGTAAATCGCAAGGGTGAAAGCGACGAGAAGGGTAGAAATATGTCAAAGGATCTTAATTAACAGGCGGCGCGTCAAAGACGCATCCTTTGGTTGCACCGCTAGGAAAATAAACAGCAAATACTAGTTAAGTTAGATCGTTACAGTGTCCCGTGTTGTTATTTGCTTTCTGATATATTTTTTTGTGATAATGTGCATTGATGCATGAATTTCATAAACTGATAAATTTAAAGCATATAGGTTTTAAATTTCTAATTTCAAAACACAACTGTGTTTGAACACATTAAATTGAGTGACAATAAAGGGTATTTGATAGATGTAGTGCAAATTTCTTCACGTAATAATTCAACCAGCAACAAACCAACCAATACCAATTGATTCTATTATATGGAAAAATCCAAATCGAGAAACTCGATGTAAAAGCTTTTTGCCCAAAAATCATAAAGTTAATAATTTAAGTAGAGTGTGTTATACGTTATATAGGACAATAGTATATTTTTTCTTGATTTGAAGTCAGGTGAGGTATTAAAACTTAATAAAAAATATGCGTATATGTAAAGTGTTCTGAGAAACTTACATATATTAAAATAAATAATATATCAAGAAACAATGTAAAGAGCTGTAAATAATGGTAGCATATTGAATTATATTTGGCATTAATTTTGTAGAAATTCATTATTCACAATTAAATGAAACTACGTGATGTAGTATCATTTCTACTTTCTTTAAATTCTTTACCACGACCTAGGTTTTGTTGTATTATAACATCTTCAGGTGGGCTATTAGCAAAGATTAATTCTTAGGAACATCCAACAGCATTTATATGTTTCAAAAACAATGGCGGAAGTCGGGTTTGTGTGGGTTTTCCCACTGCTTATGTTAGTGAGTTTATTGTAGGGGAGCGGTGTTGGTTTTATTATATTTCCGAGAGTTATACGATATACAAGTGTTTTAGTGAGTCTATGAGGTTATACAATGCGAATTTCCCGGTGTATGTAATAAAATTAAAACGAAGTTATTCTCAGTAATATATTTATACAAAAGCAAGGGAATCTGAAAGTTAGAACAAGGTTATACCACTAATTCTACATATCTCCCGTTTTCTTTATTCATTTATTTATTTATTCTTCTTTTTTTATAACACTTTTTATTTATTTTTTTTATATATTTATATTTAGATGTGTAGTTTGGCTGAAACAATTTGAAGAGTACTGTAATATCAATTTTGTCTAACTATATTATATCTGAAAGATATTAAGTACGAGTGACGATATTATATTTAGTTGTTCATTTAATATATTAACCTTGGTGTATTTTTTATGTCTGTTTATTTCTAATGTTTCCAGGTTAATTAGGTCTGTTTATTTCTAATGTTTCTAGATTAAAGAACTATAATAATACACGAACACATCTTGAGTGTTTACTTATTATATATAACATCTAACATGAGATGTTTGTAAAATTCGGTAAAACTATGAGAAAAACTTGAAGGATTGTTTATATTTATGGCCCTGTTCTCAAATGATGTATGTGAAGCAAACTATATACAAGTTGTTAGTAAATAGTTATGTAAATAAAAGATTAAGCTAACTCATAAGATCTTACTTACATGGCGTTCATTTTCAATCACAGTCTCAGTTTTTTCTAATACACACACACACACACACACACACATACATATATATATATATATATATATATATATATATATATATATATATATATATATATATATATATATATATATACATATAGCTATAATAATTATTCAACATTCATAACATCGTTTTTAATGTATAATCAAGTAATACTATCTAGCTACTACTATATTACTTTCTAAAGAATGAAATTGAAACCGCATTAAACTTTAAGAAGAACCCAAGTTAATTAATATGAAACAAGCCATCTGTCATCCCTAACTTGGCTGTACCAACAAACTTTGTACGAAATAAAGACAAACCTGGTAAGGCACCAGGTGTTATGTAGTATTGAATAAATATTATCTACTTATTAAATAACTTTAATATTTAAGTATAATATTGGAAATAAATGTTTAATTGCCTATTCTCACACGATTAAGATATTCATATAATGTATGTATTCCGGGCCTAAACTTCGACTTCGTATCTGTCTTGCCCTGCTGGTTTTGCTCTGCTAGTTGGCTATATTTCTCATTAAAAGATTGAAGTTATACTTCTTTAGGCGCATTATGAAAAAAAATGATTAGAAGGAAATTTTATGACTGCAAGAAAAAATTTACACCGAGAAGTTGCTCAGTAAATATTTATATTATATATACACACTCACACATATGTATATATATATATATATATATATATATATATATATAGATATAGATATACATAGTTTATTTGATAAATTAGTGGACCAACATTTTATTTTGCTGCTGGTTTTCTATTGTGAGCCAAGCATCTTCCAGTTCGTATCCAGTTCTGTATGTCTTTATTTGCGTCCTAAATTATAAATTATTACTTTGTCATTTGTGATATATTTAAAACTAATAAATTCAATTAAATTTTCAACATACACTTTTATTTCATTATTAATTATACTTTATTTAGAGTGTTTTATGAAATTTAAGCATTAATTATATACACGTCTTTATATTAAATTATATGCTGAGTGTACACTTAATTAAATTATATTTTAAAACAAGATCAAACTTTTTAATACTCAGTATAAGAAAATAATAAAGTTAAAGTGCGATAATTTGGAAACGGTCTAGAAGATAAATGGTTTATAACGGAAAGCCAGCAGAAACATAAATGATGGACCATTCAGCTATAAAACTTATTTTAAATTTAAATTTTTAAAATTTAATTATCTGATTGACTTTAAATTTTACCAACCGTATTTATAATCACGATTCAGTCCTTTTATTATTTAATTTTCACTAATTATTTGCTTGCTAAATAAAGTATAACTTCTAACGCAGTACACGTAATGGTATTTTAGAAAGTGTTTACGTACGTAGGTTTTATTTACAACTTGAGAACAAATGTATTGATTTTAAATGGAACGTCCAATAATGTGTTAACCCATTTATCCGCTCCAGACAAGTTTGGTGATGTATGTCTGGATCTTCTACTAATTGGGAGAGGGGCCCTAGTAGTGGAGTTGGTATGTTTATAGGTTATAAGAAATTCAATAACGTTTAGTATAAAACTTGAATTTCTTGTACGTATTAAAATACGCTCTATCACAGGAAGCTAAGATAAAAAAACATCCCTGTAGACATAATTCTATGGAAAAGGTATTGTAGATTTTGTTTCTTTTTTATACCGATAGGCTATACCTGTTTTATTTTACATCTCTTTACTGAATTTGTCTTTAATTTGATTCAAGATTTAAAAAGGGTTGTGGGAGACCAAATCGCTTAGATGTATATAATGGTTATTACATAGTAAAAAGCTAAACTAAACTTAAGCTTGTAACTGTAAAATATATTCCTTTCATAACGTTAAAAATTAAGAGCAAAATAGCATATGTATGTGTGTGTGTATATATATGTATATATATATATATATATATATATATACATATATATATATATATATATACATGTATATATATATATATATATATATATATATATATAGCGGATTGGCTAATAAACAATGGGCCGTGATTAATGTTATAATTTTTTATTTTATTTTAAATTAATTAATCGTCAATATAATCACAATAATTTTGTGAAAGTTTTTTTTTTTTATTTCACAAAGTTTTTTTTTCGCGTATGGCGAAAAAACTTTGATGGCAATCTAAACAAAGAATAATCAGTGAGTGCAAGGTCTGGAGATTATCAGGATATATGAGGACAAGCATTAGCATGGAAAAAAAATATTTTGTCATGTTGAGGACGTTTACGCTGGTGTTCCTGTTTCAGATGATCAAGTTGCTGACGGTAGAGTGCAGGGTCATAGTGGTATTAGTTAAAAGAAATTCCTAATATATTACACCTTGAACACCCACCAGAAACTCAGCATAACCTTTTTTTTGGTTCAAACCATTTTTCGGTGTCGGTTTACCAGTTTCACCCGATCCTAACCATTGGCGTTTCCGGCTACGAATAATATCTCTATAGTTCAGTGGCTGCACGCGAGTTCAATAGCTAGCCAGCGTGTCATTAATGGGCTAACTTCTTCCAGTAACAAATTTAACCTGTCGCTATCAAATTCCACCGGTCGACCAGAGCGTGGTTGATCACTTAAGAAATAATCGCCGCTGCGAAACCGCTCGAACAATAATTTTGCAGTTGCTTCAGATACTGCTTCGGAAGCTACGTGATGGCATAGCTTTGGCGATAGAGTAACCAGATCGATACTCGTAGAGTACAGTGTCTGACATGCGTCTTAACGTCGTCCATATTTTATACGTGTTAACATTGCAGCGTCTTAGTTACTACTGAATCAGTGAGAACGTACCGCGCCCTTTATATATCTTCGATCATGGAAGCTTTTAGAACGTATATATAAACACACACACACACACACACATATATATATATATATATATATATATATATATATATATATATATATATATACGTTGAAATCGATTAATAGTAACTGAATAATCAATATATCTACACATATTTATTTGGATATGCGCGTTATGCTTTTATAAGGTCAATCTAAAGTATGAAGTTTCAACGAATATTTTCATTACGTAGCATGAGTTAGAAGCGTGTATAACTTAAAAACGATAGCATGAGGAGTAAAATGGCAATAAGGGAGGCCGAGGATAGTTTGACAGAAAGAAAAGGGGAGTTTTTTCCTAAAAGATGTATTGAAAGTTGACCACTTTGTAAAGTTATCCTAGTTGTAATTCCTTCTATTATCAAACCTCGAAGACTGGTGAGCTAGTCGATATTAAAGCACACACCCGCGTTGCGTATAACAAGATTACAGGTCGATCGACAATATTCAGCTCGATCAGCAATAACTGGGAAAAATCTCTCAAAAACACGATTGGGTCCAACGCTATTTTTCCATAACACAACTCGTTTTACTAACCGGCAATTTCATACTGCCACTGAATCTGAAGCGTAGGGTATCACCCCTTCGGATATATGCAATATCGACACTCCAAGATTGAAAATATCCTCTCAAAACATCAGAGCGGGTTATCGGAAAGGGAATCGTCACGGGAAAGATCGAACCCGCTCCCGAGAGTGGAGATTGAGTCGTGGGAACGTTTGACAAATGATCTGATAAGGACCCCGACCGCTCGCAGCATCCCGAGAATTATGAAATATGCTCCCGACGCGACGTGAGGCCGAGTCGCTGACTAAAGATTATCGGAAACGGCGAGACGCTCATGTAATTATGTTATATGATGTATCGTTAGTAAGAAATACATTTATTAATTGCTAGATTAGCGATCATCTCTTTTCGATAATTGTGCTGGGAATATCATTAATTTTATCCGTTGCTGTGTAGCGAATTAGTTTTGTGGATTTAATTAGCCATTAATTACTTTTCTTGATCATTATTGTGCCCGGATGTTATCTGTTTTATTGAGCGATAGTTAAATTGGGAATTGTTTATTTGATAAATATTTATCTAATATTTATTACTTATAGCTAACGAGTATAAGGCAAACAACCATATATCATAGCATGTATTTTTTTATGACAAACAAACACGAAATATATCGTGGGTTATTTCCGGAATTAGTTAAATAATTGTTATTGGAATGTATAATATTATATTATACATGTTAATTAATAAATCTATACTACAATATAGATACAAAATTATTGTTTTTGGAATTTTTGTCCGTTTTTTGTTCGTGTGTTTGTTTGAACACGCATCCATAAGAACTACAAGGCAATTCAAATAAAGTTTAAAAAAACATAGAATTTAACCTGAGATAACATTTAGTTTTTATTTCATCTGAATCGGTTTGCTTAATTTGAGGATATGACAATTGAATATTTTCAAAAACATGAATATTTACATTGCATTAGTATAACAACAACAACAAACAAGTGCCTAGCTAAAAGACGCGTAATAATTAACAAATTATTTCTCTTCGTCTTTTTTAATAATTGTGGTATATCTATATACATAAATAGATGGCGTTACGTGTATTTTAAATCGCGCAATGAAATGTGTCTATCTGGATATACATAGGCAAAACGGATATGATCAGAGGTGAATTATGGAGTGGTGTGGGAGGGATATATACTTAAGTCAGTCTAAATGTGGGTAGACATACAAGGGCAAACGTCCTAGTGAGTCGTCTTAGATACATAAAATTTTTCGATATTATATGTATTCCATATAAATTTATTTTGCTTCATCGATTTATTTAAAATTTAAATTTGCTGTCAATATTTGTAATTTAATTACTCTAGCAGCCATTAGTATATACGATTGTGATGTATATATTTGGTTATTTTGTACTTGATTATCTATGCACATACCAAAATTGAAGACTTAGATTGCTCCTGTATATTAAATGTATTTACTAAATAAAATATGTAGAAGGACATAATAATAGAAACAAAATACCAAAATATTGTTTTTGAAATGTTTTTCAATTTGTTAAACTATGTTTGATTCTAATAACCTCGAAATCCCTTAAGCTGTTTTTGCGTGATACAAAAACGGCTCGAGGGATTTCGATGACGTTTTCACCGGTGGATTCTTTTGGATCTTATATAATGTATAGGTTTTGTTCATTCAATTAAAAAAAAGATATTGTAAATTAATATTTCAACAGAAAGTACCCTTATTTAAAAATGAAATATTTCATAATTATATTATAATAATTATGAAACATTTAATTTTTAAATATTACGTCAAGAGAAATAGTCTTAAAATTAATAATATTTTGTAATAAGTTCATGTGAGCAAGGTAGCAGATACAATCGATAAGCAAATAGTTATAATTTACTACGGGACCTTTGAAAATTCTTTTATTGTACTGGCTTACCGTTTTTAATTTTAAATTATTCTAAGTAATTTTATTTAAACTTTCAAAACCGTTTTGATATTATGCAAAACTTTACCGAATGTAAAAATTTTCGAGAAAACATAAACATAATGATACAGCCTTACCTTTACATGTCATTGTGAAATTTTCTTTTAAACGTATCAAAAGAAAATAGATATCACTTCAATGGCACGTACTTTTCGAGAATTATAGAAAGAGGGTAAAACCTTCAAGTCATAAATCTCAACTATCATATTACAAAGAGGTTAAGAAATATAGAAAAAGGCACACGACAAAAAACTTTTATTGAAGTTTTCTTTACATAAATTCTATTTTCTTTTCAATGCGTAAGCATCTTATATTACGGAATTTTTGGTCACATCGACTAATATGTAATATTTATTTTGTTCTTTATTATATAATATTATTATATAATGATATTCCTTTCTTCGTCTTTTTTAATAATTGTGGTTAGCTAGTGATACATGAAACTTGTCTAATTTCACGATGCCCGACCATTCGTTCGGCCATGTGTACACAATTTTAAATATATGTACATTAAATATGATATCAATTGATCTGTAACAAAATTTTAAAATAAAAGTTGTATTGTACATCACCATGTATGTAAATTGAGGCGAAAATGTCCGTCACGCATTTCATTAAGAGGTTTTTAAGATTCCATAGTCAAACACGAAACCCTTATAATTTCATCATATCCGTGTATCTGTTCCTCTGACTGAAGCTTCGTAGCTTCTACAGCTAGAAAGCCACGTGTATGCTAGATTGTATGCTTTAGATAAAGTATCTCAATTAATATATAGCATTATATTTCCTACTATATAAAATACTTGTTCTTATTAAAGAAACGGGAATGAAAAACTTTTTTTTATTCGTACTCTATTTTATGAAATATCGTTGGGAAATCTTTTAAAACGAAGTTTCAGTTCCATTTAGCGCTTTTATTTTTTTAGCTTACGATATATTAAGCTTCGAAGTTGTTTGCCCGCCTCCTCCCGTTTCCAAACAAGACTACGAAAATAAGTTTTGATAAGTACTTTTAAATAAAATTATTTCTAGTAATCCAACTTCATTAGTTTCGAATTATGAACAAAAATTCTTAAGTATGCGAAAATAAAGTAAATGGAAATTACTGGATGACTGAACTTGCTAATGTAGTTGAGTTAATTTAAGATGAATTATTAAAATATGTTTTGAAATATTTCATTTAAAAATATAGTAGACGAATTGCATTTGTAGGTCTTACTATGGGGGTATTCGAATCTTTATTCAGTCACCATAGACTTTACTAGTCACCATAGTATAAACACGACATTAGAATTTATAAAATACATATATAGTTTAACATTATGTAAAATGACAACAAAACCCTAATTTATACCTGATCCGACACGCACTTCACTTTACATTAAATTGAGGTTAGATTTGGCATTTCTCTTCTTTTTAAGCTAATTGCGAAATATTAAAATTCGAGGTAAAGTGCAAAGTAACTCCTATAATTTTTAAATTATTGGTTTTATGAGATCCAAATAAAATTCTAAATACTTAGAAATCCGATTATGTATTTTCATTAAATGCATTTCGTTAAATAGCAACAGTAATTTCAAAACATGTAAACAAATTTTTTTTATTGTAATTAGAAGTATTCATCAATTAAACATACAATAGTTTTAAATCACATGTATTCGTCTTATAAGAATTCCATTTTTTTTTAATTTTTGTCACGTCATTTATCCTCCTACTTAGTCTCGTGTCAATTTTTTTCTTACATAATGAATTTAACGATTCTCTCTTTTGCGAAAATCTACATGCTGACACAATTAAATAAGCAGTCAAGGACATGACCCCATGAATACGTTCAACGTATGTAAATCTTTCTTGACGAAAAAAATAGTATTCTCAAAAATATTATACTAAAAATCTAATTGAAAATTGCCATTGTGAAAATAATCGTAATATTTATTTTAATGGAAATCAATTTTAAAAAATCAATATAATATAAAAATACGAAAATAAAAAATATCACTACACGTGTCTATCAGCCGGCCCATCGTTTAAATAGCTGGACCGAATTTAATGAAATATTGGTATTTGACAATTTTTCGTAAAGTATTAAAGACTTTTTTTTTACTTTTTCTTTTTTTTTCTACTTCAAAATGTCTTGACTTTTTTTTCTACTTCAAAATATCGTTATTGTTATTTCTGAAAAATATTTTTAAAATATAGGCCGTTATTATTAAGATTAAGATAATATTATCTACTTGCCACTATACTTATTTTTTGGGACGAAAAAAATAAAGAAAAAAGTAGTAAATACGTAAAAAACCACAAAAATTAACCAAGGCGAAAAGCTGTGTCTAACACAGAATCGAAAAAGTATAGTTTATACAAAATTAGGGATGGACTGAGATTATATTTATGTGAAGACAACCAAATTCAAGGCAGTCACTTTCCCCTGAATATCTAAGTGCGAATAAAAAAAAATCAATTCCAAAGACGATAAATTTTCATAATCTGAAATTAGTTGAAAGTTACGCAAAATTAGAAATATTTTTTTTATTACACGAGAATTATGTTTGGTATACATAGTAATAAATGTTCGCATCATTCATTTTTTCCCAAATTTCCCACGTTATTAGCATATTATTGGCGAAATAAAATGTCTTAACTCCTAAGTAACATTTAACTAAGGCAACCAAAACTGAAGCAATTCCCACGTGTTCATACTACGAATAAGCTTAACAATAAAATAAAATAGTACAAATCACTGTAACATCGCAAAATGCATACAGGCTTACATTTTGCGATTCCTATAGTATCATAAAATGCAAGCATGAATGCGTTGTAATTATTATGCATTTTAATTTAATTTTGCATAATGTAAATATAGTTAAATCTCAGTTACAATTGAGTTTATAATATTGATACTTAGAACGAGCTTATAAAAAGAAGTATCAGGAAATTGTTAAGTTTTAGTCCATAAATTTACAAAGTATAAACAGTGAATAAAACACGTACGTTGCTATAGTTCGGATGATTTACAACAACTGAAACTACGAATCAAATTATGACTTTTTAGTAGTAACTGTCCATTATCCCTTACTTCGTTTGATATAATACATGATATAAATTATTTCAATTAGAAACAAATATTAAGCACGGTTTCAAAAAATACCAAGATCAGCCGAAACAAACATACTGATTTACGTTTGCTAAATAAACATTATTAAAAAGATATAAACCAGTCATCATCAGCACGAATACATCCACTGTTGAACATAGAGTTCCCGCGTAGATTCCCAGAAAAACTGATTACGTGCCGCTTGTATCCAATAGCGTACCGCGACCTTTACCAGGTCATCTAGATAACGGGTGGCCGTCTCGCATTGCATCTTCCGGTACGTTGTCGTCATTTATTTAATTATATAATGAATAACTACATTACTTAAACTTGGCATGCCACAATTTTTAGCAAGTAGCAAACGTGTGAACAAATATTATTAATCGCAAAAACATGAAAAACAAAATAATAATAATAATAACGGAAAATTAAATATTTAAACGAATAAAATAATAAGCGGGTAAACGCTTGCATACAACGGCTTCTCTAGACCTTTACCCAGTCGTCAGTTTACCTAGGGGGAACCATCCGACTCTGCGTCTTCCGGTACGTGGTCGATATTTATTTACTTATATACTAAATACTTATCCAACTTAAAATTCGTGTGCCACAGCTTATCCAACTTAAAACTAGCGTGGCAAATATATTAACGAATATTGTTAAATGCAAAATTTGAGAAAAATAATAGCAAAGCGACGAGAGTAGGTTTCGAGGTACACAACACACAACATAATAAACAAGAATGCAAAACAATATCAAATATTGTATTAAAATTGCAGTTCATTGGAGA
The DNA here is from genome assembly GCA_039881145.1 of Druceiella hillmani. Taxonomy (NCBI): domain Eukaryota; kingdom Metazoa; phylum Arthropoda; class Insecta; order Lepidoptera; family Hepialidae; genus Druceiella; species Druceiella hillmani. Next base: position 29,382,577 of record JAYKKI010000012.1, on the reverse strand, counting down.
TAAAAAAATATCTCTTAATTTCAAAGCTGTTGATCCATATCTGTCACCAATTGGACAAATAACATTTATAATATATTCTTAATAATATTTGTGTAATACATGTATACTTACGAGTATGAATACGTTATATATATATATATATATATATATATATATATATAATATATATATATATATTTATATATATATATATATATGTATATATATATATATATATATATATATATATATATATATATGTATATATATATATATATATATATATATATATATATATAATCTATATATTAAAATGAAATATGTCATAAAAATGAAGTCATAGTTACTAAATCTTCGGAAAAATAAAAATATTGGGACTTGATTTTGTAGCTATTTCAGCATGCCATTCTTGATAACATAATTTGTAAAACTAAAATTATTAAATATACTTCACACTCCAATAAATTAGTATTTTCTTAATATACACAACTCCTTCTTCTAACTCTACCTAGTCGTAACTATCATACATGAATTGCTTCCTGTCGTTTTCCTTTAAGTATACGAATTTTGAAATACATTTATTTAGTTCTGCTTGTGTACTTTAATAATCTCAGAGATCACTTTTTAAACAAAATAACCATCAGCGGAAATGTTATATAACGCACTTTGAGATATAAATAAAAATGAAGAAAAATAATTTAATACTTCACTTCGAGTTATCAGATAATATTAAATAATTATAATTCTGTTCGTAATTCAATGTACCTAAACACAACAGTAGCTACATGGTGCGCGTATAGATACCGCACAAGATTTGTTAAGCTAACAATATCCGGAAAAGTAATTTAAAAAATTCAAACAAAGTACTTCAAAAAAAGCATATTTTTTATATTTAAAACTTTACAAAACCAAGATGTCTGTCTTCTTCATCAACGTAACGCATTTTGACTCGAAACAGAAGTGCGCTAACTCTCAGTTAAAATTTTTTTAATTATATTATTTTTGAAAGCGCTAAGTTAAACCGCAAGTTAGGCGCAGTTCTTCCTGAAAGTTTGGACAGTTAAATCATCTCTTATCTCATTAGCGACGGCGGCGTTAATGGAAAATTTCATTAATTCGTAAACAAACTTCGAACACATTTCCACTGGGAACTTTGAGACAAAGCTCGCTTGGAAAAAACACAAATACACCCCTGAAGAGCGGAAGTTACCCTTGAACAAAGTTATAAATTAGCCCTTGTACGAGTTTGCTAAGAACGAAAAATATAACTTGACTCTTTCGAAGGAGTTTAAGTGCATCAAGGTAGTTGAAAAGGTTTTAGTTAAATACACTAATGTAACATCATAATGAATACAATCTTTATAATTGATACAACAAAAATATAGTACAGAAGAAAATAGAAAATAAAAATTATAAATGAAGAAAATAGTGATATATATATAATAGTGATAAATAAATCAATACACGGTATCCGGGAATAAATGTCGGACAAAGAGAGACGCTATTCGTTGGCTATAAAGGAATAAATTGTCGTTGAAATAAAACGCAAAACACGTCCTTTTTCTAATTGAGTGCAAAAAAAATATTACTCATAACTCTTTTTAACACACCTAATACCGCTAATGCACGCACACAAGCTCACACTAGCCATATTCAACAATTACATTAAACCGAGCGGTACTGATTCACGTGCGCAAGTATCGTGTGTATGTGTTATAAAAAAATTACAAATAATTATATATATATATATATATATATATATATGGCGTTGATCGTTTGCCACGTCTGACACATACCACTTGTGTGTGTGTGTGTGTATGAATATGGATGTAAATGTAAGTACTTTTATTTCGTCATGTTATTAGGAATATAAAAATTAATTTCATAAAGAAATTTGAATTTTTTATTTCTTGTTCCAAATATTTAATTTTTTCTTTCTTGTCAGAATAATAAACCGAATCACCTTTGTGTAGAAATGTAGTAAGGCAAAGTACGCTCTGCATAATAATCACTTGCTTAAATTGAGCAACTACAAGAAAGAACCAGGTTATGAGGAATTTCATTCTAATTACATCCTTATTATATAATGTAGAGATGTAAAAAACTTTCAACACAGTTTGACATTAGTCATCAGTGCTTTACTTGAAGTATTTTTATATTCACTTGAACGGTATCATTACACTTGAACGGTATCTGATCTAAATAATATTCTGTGGTACATTATATCTTATTTGGTTATATACATATCTTGTTCGCACTATTAATTGAAGACTGCCACACATTAGTGCATTATACTCCGTGTGGTTAATTTTGATGATTTGGACAATTTGTATTTCAGCGTTTAAATCACTATATTACATTTGATATAAATCATTAAATAAGAATATAATCAAATTTATTGTATTTAAATATCAGTAATAATTATTCTTAACCAAATTATTTTTATACAGTTTGCAAATACCCCATTTTTTTGTTCCTTGCGGTTTTTAAAACATAATTATATTTCGCCATTGAATACTGAAAGTGTTACAACACTCTCGCTTCCATTGTTTTAGTATAATGGCCTCGTGTTGTTATTTAAACGATTTCATCAATTTTTTATTTAATAAATTCTTGCACGAGATAACAACACATAAGTCTTAATAAAACACCTGTCTCGCCGCTATCTAGCTAAACAAAGATACCAGCCGACTGAGTTCAAATAGTTACATTCAACATTCATTCCACCCACACTTATCTCGAAAGCGATAGTGCCGAGGGCCGAGATCGAAGCCCGTATTTTTAAATCGAAACAAAACAATACAGAGCCCACAGCTTCGGACCCTAGATCACCCGTAATGCATTGCCGTATAAAACCGAAATTAAATGCATCCATCTTTCAATCATGAAATGGACAAAGGCACTGAGCCTGTTCACGCTCGGTCTAGCAGCAAAAATATACCCACATTTGTCTTTTAATGGCTTTATTTATAGACTATCTGCGAGACCGATGGCCGTAATGACTGTCGATGAAATCCTCCATCAATCAACGAGCTGTATTTGTTCATTGGCTTGCCCGATCGTGTGTTATTATATTCCAGACCGAATGTTAATTTGTCCGGCGAGTTTGGATGGAAAACAAATAATACGGACGGCCGCGATAACTGGGCGGCTAGTAGTCCTTGTTGACTTAAATGTCTGCCCAAGACCCGGTTTGGTACGGCTGTGGTTTGCTTCGTCGTGTGTTTTGTTTGAAAACTAATTCGGAACGAACGAGGCTTTACGCTGATGTCTGCTGGCAAAGTGTTTCTAAGTAAAACTGATATGAATTTAACATCTAGCAAATGTAATAATTTTGTGGAACTGTAAATTTACGTCAAGCTAAGGTAACCGACTATATTTACGTTAAGTATAAGTAACCGATAAAGTAACCGACTATGCAATCCTATTTATTGAAAATCTTTAAACAAGTGTTCTAATTAAATGTTTATTTTTTTAATGAAGAGATACTCTAAATAAAAATGGTATCCTTATAAGATTACTCGTTGTAAAGTTTGGAATTCCGAAAGAACAATTTTATCGTAAAATTGTTTGGCATTGTATCACATTTTTTTATTACACATTTCTGAGCTTTTCTTAAAAAACCTAGCTCAAAAAACTAATTAAATGCAAACTAGAAAATAAATGTGTCGTATTTGTGTAATCCGCATTGAAAACTATCGCGAGAATTCTGAAAGCTAAATCAGTATATATCTATGGGGTTAAAGAATAACATCAATTGAATTTATTACCCTCACTAAAATACTTGTACATTGTATAACTTTTAAAAATATAATAAAAACTAAATTACAATAAACTCACCAACGTAAAAATTGGAAAAACCCACTCAAACCCCGCTTCCGCTATTGTTTTGTTTAATATCAAAATGCTGTTGGAAATTTCTACGAATAAGTTTCTTCAAATTGCCACCTAAAGATGTTGTCATACAACAAAACCTAGGTTGGGGTTAGGAATTTAAATAAAGTAGATAGAATACTATATGACGTAATTTCATTTAGTTGCGAATAAAATGTATTCAATAAATGTGCCAAATGTATACAATTTGTAACACATTTTTCCAAATTCTATAATTCTGATAACATGAGGATACGGCTATTTCCTTCTATTTTTTATGATCGCATACGTGTCTTTTATAATGGTCTATCAGGAAAATTAAGCTTAAAAAATTTCGAAAAGAAATTCACAATTATGATTATCTACAATCAGGAAACGGTTTATTACGTTCTTTATCGTAACAATAAGGATGCTGAGAATCATGGGGGTGGAAGTCATTATGATTCAGTAAGTAATTGAAATCCTCTTGACTCTAAACGTTTTGGGTCTTTAAACAAAATAACAGTTAATTCTATTGAAAACTATTAAAACAATGGCTTATTTCTAAACAACATTTGGCATCTCAAATAGACGGAAACTTAAAATATTACTTACGATATTAAAATTCTCAGACATTGAGAATTGTATATACATTGAGATTCATTTAATTTATATAAATTTGTAAAATAAGTGAGTAGTATGTGAGACCCTTTAATTTTTAAAAAGGTAATGATAAACACACCATAATCTATTAATATATACCTTCACGCTTCTTAACTCTAAACCAAGTTAAACTCCCCGACATATGAGGATCCTACTATTATTTGACACGGCATGGATGGATATTCCTTACAGCTAGAATACTTTTAAGAATGTTGTACTATTGGAGCTTGAATGAAAAATTGGAAGTCACATTCATAATTTAAAAATCTTGTAATTCGGACACTGATCGATAATTTCACTGTTTAATGCGCGTATACAATTATATTTTAGATATTCAATGTTAGACATTGAATTTAAATGTCAATTTTATAATACAACTTGACGTTTTGTCATTTGAGCGTATGTTGATTGCATAGCAACTAGTCCTAATAACACACATTTAAGAATTGAATAGCGAATCGAGTTCACACTTCTTCCCACAAAGCCGACTCGAAGGCTCACCTCAAGGGGCGTGCACACACTCGACACCATAAGCACCGGCTATCCCCATCCACAGCAAAACAAACCTACGAAGATCGTGTTTATGAATTATTCACGCTCGTTTAAAGGCGATGGAACTCAATGAGTCAGCGTCGGCACCACACTATCGTGTAGCTTTCGTTTACGTTAATGTGTCTGTTAAGATGATCCACAATAAAGGCTTTACTTAATTTGCATCTTCATAACTATATGACTGTAATATTTACGTGTATTTTTTTAATAAAAAATATCCCTATTATCGTCAACAAGTCATATATTTTTTTTATTAAAACTAAAGAATTGAAAATAACTTCGTCGTAAAAATGTTAATTTCTTCGGGAATGTTATGGAGCGTTATAAAAATGTTACTGGAAATTAATAAATATAAATTAAAATGCCTGGAAAAGTATTTTGTTTATTACATTTTTAGATTCAATTTGTCTTATATTAACTTTGCATGTATTATAACTGATTAATTAGATTATGTTTCAATTTCATCCTCAGACTTTTAACTTACAAATGTAATACATCTTTATAAAAATACTCGCCAAAACTGTATAAAAGCTAAGAACGTGTTCAGAAATATAAATTCTCTTAGTCCAAATTTATTTTAATTATTTATTCATATACACTTTCGAAAACAAAATAATTAACATCACGTACGTTTCTGTATTTGTGATATTATAAACGATATTTGTGATATTATGACGTTTGTAAATTCGTTGACTCTGTAGTACATATCGATAATTTGGAAAATTACCACGAAAAAAAACTACACACGTCATAAAAAATCATAACTTGAAGCAACCAAAGTTGGACCCTTGATGCCATATTAAATGGAGAGTTTCGATATAATCCAGCCCTAGACGAATAAATGGAGAGTTTCGGTTTAATTCAGCCCTAGACGAATAAATGAAGAGTTTCGATATAATTCAGTCCTAGACGAATAAATGGAGAGTTTCGGTTTAATTCAGCCCTAGACGAATAAATGAAGAGTTTCGATATACTTCAGTCCTAGACGAATAAATGGAGAGTTTCGGTTTAATTCAGCCCTAGACGAATAAATGAAGAGTTTCGATATAATTCAGTCCTAGACGAATAAATGGAGAGTTTCGATATAATTCAGTTCTAGTCGAATAAGGGGAGAATTTCGATATAATTCAGCCCTAGACGCTGATATGATTATGCAAATAGATTATGACTATCTTAACATTGGAGTTTATTAGATATGAAAAACTTCTCCTCTCTTCTCAATATCACAAGGTACAAAACTCTCCCTTTATCAATTAAGATCTAAAAATGAAACCGGTCGTATTGCACCATCTATAAATTAAGATTTCATGTTTTATAAAATCTGATATCGTCCGCATAGTTAGAAATAAAAATCTATAAATCGAAGTTTAATATTTCATAAAATCTTTTGTCGTCCTCATAGTTACCTTTAAAAAGCTATAAATTGAGGTTTAATATTTTATAAAATCTTTTGTCTTCCCCATAGTTACCTATAAAAGGCTATAAATTAAAGTTCAATATTTTATAAAATCTTTTGTCGTCCTCATAATCAGAATCTAAATCCCCATAGCTAGACCTTGAAATTCATCTTCTATATTTTCTTTAAATTTAAATATTAGAAAATATATTTTAAGAATTCATATTAATTTATATTGAATAGCTCGGCCGTCCAATTAAGAGTTATTGTTTTACAGTTCTAAAACTAATGAAGTTGAGATTATTCAAAATAATATACTTTGAAAGTGTTCATTAAAACCTTTTCTCGGGATTTTTTTTCCATATTTTTACATAATATTGTTTGAGAATGGGATGAGCGGTGAACATTACAAGCAACTTTATAGCTTAATATTTCATAAACTGGGCTAGAAAATGGGAGCTGATAAATTGAACCTAACTTCATTTCAAAGATCTTTCTAACGGTAAATTGGGGTAATATAAAAATTGTTTATTTCATTTATACTTCTTAATTAAGTATTAATTATATTATTTTCACTACATACTAATTTATTAAAATCATTAAATATTATTTTTACCACATACTAATTTAAATATTTATCTGAAGCATATACTTACAAATTTTCTCGCGGGAAGATCTAAAACTGTGGAAATTATGAGGGCGTGACAGAGGAAGCGGATTTATACACGGATGTGACGAAATTGAAAGTATTCCGTGTTTAACTATGGAACCTTAAAACAGAATATTTCAGATTGAATTTTTCATCTAATCTATATTCTTCTTTCCTATAACAGTATTTATCCACTTGTGATCAATATGTTGAAAACGCATCGCTTTGTTTCTATTCGTAAAGTAACCCTGAAGCATTATTTTAATTCGATTAAATATTACATCCTTTACGCTCGGCCTAATTTAATATAATTCTAACCCAGTTTTAATCTCCATTTTTTTCCGAAATGTCTTACTTCTTGCCATTATGATTACTGTTGAATATATTTGGCGTTAATTTTGTAGAAATTCATTATTCACAATTAAATGAAACGATGTTAGCAAAGATTAACATTCCACCTGAAGATGTTGTAATACAACGAAACCTAGGTCGTGGTAAAGAAATTAAAGAAAGTAGAAATTATACTACATCACGTAGTTTCATTTAATTGTGAATTATGATTACTATTCCTACCATTAAGTTTTAAGATAAATATGATACAAGCTTTCAAGAAAATGTCGCAAGCTTGCTACTTAAACAAATATCAATCCAGTTCGATATATCGCAGGATGTCGCTCAAAATAAAAACTGGAAGCATTATTATTTATTTTAATGATCAGAACAATTTGTAAAAACATTATAAAGTACTATATAATTTGATTAGTTTTGCCTTTATAATGTCAAATCCGTTTAGTAAAAACGAATCGAAAATATAATTGTGAAGTCTCTCAATTGTCGGATAACCAACATCAAGCGTTAACCCATATCGAGGTCATTACTTGGGAAAATGGTCACTTGGAAATAATTTATTAGAATGAAATTACTTTATGAACGTTCACTTCTACTCTATGTGTTCTTCAAGTGTATTTTGTTCACTTTGCTTTAGAGAGAAATGCCACAATAATTGAATGAAAAAACAAAGATATGAAACATGTAATTCAATTTCGAGGTCGCAAAGTGAATAAATACCTTTTTAGAAGATATCTTTAGACCCAAAAAGAGCGTGGAAATTTTCGTACCGTAGATCGAGGCCGTGTGAACACATGCTACTAATCTAGAGCAAATATCAGATGGAACGTGAGAATTTCGTAATATACCCACACAGAAGTAAAGTTTACTTAGATTGCGCCGGTCATAAATTTCGTTCCACTCGAGTCGTGACAAGTTTGATAAATTTCTACTGTCACTTTGTAATGGAGAGCTTTTATCCAGAGCTGTATAAAGCCATGCCTATGTTAAAGTGTCGTAAATAAAGAACTATGTCATAGATCATACTTCTCCACAGGCCCTCGTTTGTCCATACAGTATATATTTTTAAACACTATACAAATAGAAATACTTCTGAAGTCTGTCGTAGTTTTTGCTATTACCTTCACCCGACTACGATGAACTCGAAAGGAAGGGTTATGAATTTAGCAGTGTATATATATATATATATATATATATATATATGTGTGTGTGTGTGTGTATGTGGATGAGTAAGTGGATATAATGGTCAATGGCCACTATATTATAATTGCATTTAAATCAGAACGAAATGGGTTTAAATTAAAGATACCACAACACGATTACAATGATACATGTAATATAATAGTATATATTTATTTTAATTATTTATTTACACATATATTTATCGATATATTACAGGTAACCTATTTGTAACAATAAAGACTTAATGGATTAACAAAATCTAAACTTATAAATTAGACTTGAATACAAAATACACAAGAACTACTAACGATAATGACGACACATTTCGACAAATTTATTTTAACTCATTATAAATAAACTACACTCTTGTGCGACGGCGATTAAGTGGTTGGGAAATGGAATATCTTGAACGAGAGTTCCGGTATAATTCGGTTCTAGAGGGTGGCATAGCAGAAAGGTGATAATTGCTTAAACGCAGAAAGCTATTAGATACAATGAATGAAAGTTTACTCGCAAGATAAATTTCACGAACGCATCGTCTTTTCTGAGATACAGATAATGGAAACCCAGCATAGATATATGTATTTATGTCTATGGAACGTATGTTTGTCCACAACTCCTAAACCGTTAAATGTATTTTCACAAATGAGCTCGTTCAAATCGTTTTAACAGCCAGAGTAATATAAACTATAACTAATATAGTATAAATGCAAAAGGTTGGATGGATGGATGTTTGTTACACATCTACATGAAATTTGACGCATAAATATAGCATTAACTGGATTAAGATATGAATAACTTGGAATAACGTAAAAGCTTTGAAATCTGAAGTAATTTCTGAAGGATAGCATCCATCTTCCATGATGTTCATTAATTTCCTTCTTGCTCACGTCTGGAAGAAAAAGTCTACCAGTTTGACTTTATTGTGCGTTAATTTATACCCTGAATTTCCAAATTTGAGCGTTATTTTCGTGGAATAACATACAAAATTGTCTCACTTTTTTTGTCTAACTATATTACTACCGAATGCGAGCGGGCTTTTTCAAAAATTTGGACACAATTTATTCGGAATTATTTACCAAAAAATTGGGACACTAGATTAAATTAGTGTAGTCCATGCTAACAAAATAACGGGTAGAAGCTAGTAGGCTAAAACAATTTTATATCGCAGTAATGCGATGTTAAGTATTGCTTAATTTTGCTCCATAAAACCCATCATGATGCGTATCAGATGAAAGGGTTTTTGAAAGACCGTTTCAATAATATCTTTATTTTACATCAAAATATTGAATAATATTTTGATGTAATTCTTCATTACGCTTCATCAAAATACGATACGTGAAGAAAAATAATTTCATATTATATTGTATTTTTAAAAATATATTCTAAAAATATGCAAAAATCCCGCCCTCCGACACTACTGAATCCAAAATAAAAAATTACCATTATTAAAATCTGACTAGAAGATTATAGAAAAACTATGGCGATTATCCTAGATCTATGCCCGATGATTTTACGCCTGCGAAAGATTTAGTAGGCAATATATTTATGTTTTAAAAATTTAATATTCTTAAGTAGTTTAATAAAAATGCTATGTAACCTTAAGTTTTATTAGAACCTATATTTGAACGGAACCCTCAATTATTTCAAATATTAATAAATATTTTCGATGATTTCGGTGCCTTTTCAATTATTTTGATTAACTTACAGCCACAATTTCAAGATATATATATATATAATTACGGGACCCTCTTTATTCCGAAACGAGCTTAGCTTTTTTTTTAATAGTACAGAGTTTTAGTTAACTAAAACAAAAAAAGTGATAATAAAAATATTGTAATAAAAACAGCTTTACTTGATTTTATATGTTCTTCTTCTTTTCTATGCTACAATATATTTATTCTACTTTATTGATAATGTGATTTAGAAAAACAAAGATATATCCCCTCTCCTCTATATTAGGTATGTATATTTTTCTTAAGAATATTCGCTAAACAGTGAACTCAACTTTACCAAATTTCATAAGTCTATTCTGGAGTTAACTGTAGAGTACGATACAGAGAGAGAAATTTATTACCAGTGACAGAAAGACGGACGCGTATGGTAATTTTAACTTTACATTTTCAGCCTTCGAAGCACAAAATCCTCATAAGAGAAGTAGATGAGAAGTTACGATCCGTAAAATTATATATAAAAACCTTACACCCAAAAAATCTTAAGCCCTTAAATTTCTAACTGTTGTGGAAATGTGTTGTTGGAACTCTTCCTTGAGAAATATTTTTGCTCTAAAGATCGTAATGTACCAAGATCACTTAAAAATAATGCTTACCCGTTAATTAACCGTCATGTCTATTCACGACATAAAACTGACACTCTACTCAAAGGAACGGACGACCCACAAGCGAAGAGTTCACGACCCTAAGGTCTCATTCAAAGGTTTCGTTATAATTTATTTAAATCGCTGCCTGTCAAGTCAACAATGCCTTCAAGTATCAATCTGGTGTCGGGTAATAAATCACTATATTTATTCAATACAATTCACACAATGCACGTGTCAATATTGAGAGCCTTATTGTTGGAGACTATTTTCTTTTGGGCTCTTCCGTCCGGCTTTGGTACGCTCGGTTCGTGTCTCGTGTCTGGGTTGACGGCGTTACCAATTCGTTTGTATTGTGCTTGAAAAAAAAAAAGATTTAGGCTAGACTTTGAATTAACTGTAAGGAAATGAGTGTTAGTGATTGCCCCATTTTGAATAGAGGTCAGAATTAAAATCAAAATGGAACAATTGTGCATTGTCTGCAAGTGCAAATGGGACGCAAGGGGACCGAAATTCATTAACTACGATCCGGAATTGTATATACAGAGTCTACTACTGTGCTTTTAATAATTCCCAAAAGTTTCTATGAATAAAATTTTCTCCGTAATATATATATATATATATATATATATATATATATATATATATATATATATATATATATATATATATATATATATATATGTACTTTTTAATTCATATTTTTAAATCATACTTCCGTTCATCTCACGGTCGCTTCTATATTACATCGCCCTTATATACCGGCTTTTAAAAACTTATTCTATTTATTACACTTTGTTTTCACTATTCCCCTAATCTTTTTCACATTCATGCATAACAGTATTCCAGCAGCTGTTACACCAGAAAGTAGAAAGAAGACCGGCGAAAGTGGGCCTGGCTTTACATAAATAGAATATAATTTCTGAAAGTGCTTGTATTTTCTAGAAAATAAAAAGCATGCAATTCAAAGATTGATAATCAGGAAAGAGCAACAAATAAAATGCAATTTGTTACCATAACAGAGAACAAAAAAGCTATCTTCGTGAAGATGCACGTATTATATTTTAAATATACCAATAATTGTTAACAAGAAATAAAAATAACAGTAAAAATCTAGTAAGGTACATAACTTTTTATAAACGATTACAAAATATAATCAATACAGATTGCTTTTTTTAATTTGTAGCCATTGCCTAAATTAAATAAAAATAAACTGTTAATTGACATTGACATTCGTTCTGTTGTTGTCGAAAAGAATGTTTTTTTGCTCTTTTCTAGTTTCACGCGGTTTTTTCGGTAACCTTGTTAGAATTGGAAGTTTTTTTTTTAATTAGTATGTTATATCTGTATATAAAAGATACAAAGAGCTGCAATATATACTTTGTTTTATCTTAGTGGTTCAGAGTCCCATAGAAAATTCTCTTGTAAACCATGATGAAAAACACACGTTAAAAGGTGATAGATTTGCCATTTGTCTGACTGATGTTTAAAATTAAACTTTTAAAAAGCTTATTTGTTTCATTTTTGTCTATTTAAGAGAGTCATTTTAGTCTCGTAATACCGGGGGCCATTGCTATGTAGACTTTTGCCGGTCTCCTTTGTATATCATTGTCCTATGATCACTTTCATTTAACTACTTAGTTGTATTCATTAATTTTGCCTACAACATTGTTAATAATAAACACTTCTATAATGCTACTTCAGGCATTTATAATATTGACTCAGCAGTAAATTTCAAGACTATATCATATGTTTATCTTTATTTTATAAATATTGAGAATACCCTCTAACACGAATCTGCCGATTTAACACTTTATAGACAGAATTAAATAACATGTATTTTATTTAAAAGCAAAATAACATATTTACAGCAATACTTTACACCAATTACATTTTGATGAGGGGGATGTGTTTATGATTCGATTGGCGTCAAATTGCATCTTTTAGCCTGGACTGAATTTCATCTGGTTGAATTTGTATAAAAATACGTTTCTTATTTTTTCCAATGTCTTCCATTTAATATTCTTTAAAACATTATATAAGTATTATAAATACCCATTAATTGTTATAACGTTTTGTTTATTATCATGAAAATTATCTCCCAGCACGCACCACATTATTACACCATCACAACTACTAAGCAGACTACGAGCCACCAATTACCTGTTCACCATAAATAGGCCTGTCCGACCTACAGGCAAGTTGTCATCGAAACTATCTCAAACGGAATGACGCCGCGAACCGTTCGTCTCTTGAATTATAAACCAGCTCCGACCTTATCATTCCTATCGCATTACCCACTTCGTAGGCCGGTCCCACTTAGACCCTACTTTGATTTAGTACCCTTTTAAATATTATCGTGTTACACTTAAAGAGAGCTGGGCATGCGATACCGTCTATCAAAATAAAACAAGCAACACAATTCGTTATCCGGCGTTTATTTCTATTAAGCGCATTCGTTCTTGTTCTAATTGTAAGGGCCGGTTTTGAAGTAATTGCGTTTTATTTGTATTAATATTTACAGTTGTTTTAAGTTATTTGACTACATTGATTGGTTCGTGTCTTGAAATTGATTGTGGAGGATTATTTTATTAAGATTCAATTAAAGAGGCGTTCGAAATGAATTAATTTTATTTGCTCAATATAAGAGAAAATGAACAGAAATATCTGAGAAACAGAGATCGATATTCTACTTTTTATTTACTTTTTCCTTTTATTATATAAGAAATGGGACACTTAATCTACCAGTGAAATGAGTTATCTAGTTCGTTTCAATTTCTCTCGTGAGAGAAAAAATATGATTTCATTTTCAATCAGGATTGTGGTACCAAAGTGGATCGGTTTGTAATCGTTTAATTAAGTTCAAATTTCTATTTTATGCTAGCTAAGGAGTGTGCACTTACAGATATTTTTAAAAATATATATTTATAAGTCTAGTCTGCAAAATTATAACTAAAAAGGTCAGGAAATTTAACTTCTGTTAATATTTTCCGCTCAAAAAAGTATATAAATTGAATTAATTTATTGCAATATATATTTGAAAAATACGAATTATATTTAAAAAAAATTATTTTTTTTAAATTTGTAATTCACAATTAAATGAAACTACGTGATGTAGTATTATTTCCACTTTCTTTAAGTTCTTTACCGCGACCTAGGTTTCGTTGTATTACATCTTCAGGTAGTATCATTTAATTGTGAATAATGGATTTCTACAAAATTAACGCCAAATATATTCAATATCCAAACTATATGTTATTCCGACGTTCTTCTATTCCCGTCTAGTCAACGCCGTATTAACCACTATCCCTTAAGTTAAATATAATACAAGAAAGTATCAACTAACCAATTAATCTATGGTGTGCGTAGAAGCTTCAATTGTTTTATCGTCACCATGTATCCTTACTTTTAAGGTAATAATAGGTAAGGTTTAGTTACAATTAATAAGGAAAATTGGCAATTGAGGGTTGTTGTCGATAGTAGATTGATTATAGAGTTTGAAAAGTGAATTTTAAATCATTTATATATCCCTATCGGTAATAATGGTTAAAGTGTGACCACAAAATGAATATATTGTTTAAAATAGTCCGTTCATAAGTGCTAATTTGTGAAAAAATGGACCCGCCCCGCTCCCCCCAACAAGAGCGTGACAAAATTACAAATATTTTCATACAAAAGTACTGAATTTTCACATTCGTTTATGTTTCTTTACATTATTAAGTTGCACTTATAGATATGATGATTAAAGAGTTTTTTAGGAAAAAATTAAAAATAAGAATATAATTAAAACTCTCAAATTAAGGGCTGTCAAAATTATATTCATCTTTAGTACATGGCCATGGAAATAAATTCGTGAAAAAGCGAAACTTACACATATTTTAAGGGTAATTCAATTTTTTATTAAGTAATTTTTACGAAGGTAGTTATGTCGATCCGCCTATTAAAGTATCCGAATATTTATGAATATTTTATCATCCTTAGCTCAAGAAAAAGTTATAATCTCTCAAAGAAAATTTTATTTCTTTTTTCTTTATTTCAATGTTTTCATGGCATTCAAATATTTTCCATAACTAATGTAATCTTGAATATTTTTTACATAAATTTAATAAATTTCTGTAATTTGTTGTCATTATTTCAAAAACAGCGTAAAAATTAAACATTTTAATAACCCAAAACGTAATTGGGACTTGTTTTCCCTTTGACTTATAACATTTCTGTGAAAAATGTTATTTCTACTGCACTCATTTTACATTCACCCGTCTTTTAAGCTATAAATAAAAATTTAGTTACTATAACGTTTCATCTGCATTAGATATCTCCAATCATATTTAACACGGAGAACGAAAAAGATCCAAGAGCAAATTGAAAAGCTTATAAAGTAGAATTTTGTAGTTTTCGATAATTATTTAAATTGATAAGGAAAGTTTACGATAATAATTTTAATTGAAAGTGTCAATCATTTTTTTCAAGGTGATAGTTTTCAACCATTAATTTTGAAAAATTATAGTGAGTGGATAAATTGCACGCCATTTGAAAACTAAATATTTTGCAAATGAAACCTAAAAATTATAAACGATAAATGGGATTTATTTTTAAAAGGATACCTACCAATAATATAATGAGCATACGACAAATAAATCTGGTCTCTCCTTTACGTCCCTACTAACGCAATTATTTGATACTGTAAATATATCGCGATATTTCGATTATGATTTGCAATAATAACCTAAAAACGTGAAGAAATGTATGAGAGTAAACATTTGATAGAATGCATGTTGCTAACTTCAGTAAATTAGGCAGTGCTACACTGGGTAAATTAAGAGCACGAGGCTATTATATATTATTCTTTTGCGGAAGCGCCTAGATGTATCTCTACAGCCTTGGATCAAATATTAAATAGTTGAATAAATTATTAAATGAATAATACTTGAGTTTGACTTGGAATGAATTGTCAGAAAAATAAATTACTAGTACTAATCATTCCATGAAAATACCTCGAGATATCTCCATTATGATTTGCAATAGTAACCTAAAAACTTGAAGAAAGAAATGAGAGTAAACATTTGATAGAATGCATGTTGCTAACTTAAATAAATTAGGCAGTGCTACACTGAATAAATTAAGAACACAAGGCTATTATATATTATACTTGTGCAGAAGCACCTAGACGACTCTTTACAGTCTTTGGTCAAATATTAAACAGTTGAATAAATTATTAGATGAATAATTCTTGATTTGGACTTGGAAAGAATTGTTAGAATAATAAATTACTATTACTAATTATTCAATTATGAAGATCGTTCAATCACTAATTTTATTATCTATCTCATTCGACAGCGACCCTAACAATAATATGCAACAAGTAAAAGAGAAAATGACTTAATTATTTACGACATTCATAACCGCCCACAGCCAACTTTAAATTATTTACAAACATTAATATTTTCTTCTCCATGCAAACACGTGACACAGTCAGAGACGTAATAATGTCTCATTTGACAGCGACCCTAACAATAATATGCAACAAGTAAAAGAGAAAATGACTTAATTATTTACGACATTCATAACCGCCCACTGCTAAATTTAAATTATTTACAAACATTAATATTTTCTTCTCCATGCAAACACGTGACACAGTCAGAGACGTAATAATGTCTCATTCGACAGCGACCCTAACATTAATATGTAAGAAGTAAAAGAGAAAATAACTAGATTATTGACGACATTCATAACCGCCCACTCCTAACTTTAAATTATTTACAAACATTAATATGTTTCTTCTCCATGCAAACACGTGACCCAGTCAGAGACGTAATAAGGTCTCATTCGACAGCGACCCTAACATTAATATGTAAGAAGTAAAAGAGAAAATAACTTGATTAGTTACGACATTCATAACCGACCACTGCTAACTTTAAATTATTTACAAACATTAATATTTTTCTTCTCCATGCAAACACGTGACCCAGTCAGAGACGTAATAATATCTCATTCGACAGCGACCCTAACATTAATATGTAACAAGTAAAAGAGAAAATGACTTGATTATTGACGACATTCATAACCGCCCACTGCTAACTTTAAATTATTTACAAACATTAATATTTTTCTTCACCATGCAAACATGTGACCCAGTCAGAGACGTAATATATCGTAAAAACTTAAAAAACTACGAGATTTAGAATCATCGCTATAGTTTTCTAGTAAATTTTAAATAATTGTCAGATACGCTGTTTTTCATATTTTTAGTAAGCAACTGCGGAAAAAATTATTTTGAACTCTTATAAGGATACTTATATGTTTAATTGATACTATACAGAATACATTATGAAAAAATCCTTGTACTTTATTTTCCACTCCAAAAAAATCCAAATGATTATTTTGGATTGTTAAGTAGCGGGATTTAATTGGGTTAATTTGATTTATCGCTATATGTATAAACTTTCAAGTTTCTGCGTTAAATGACTTCTGAGAAAGTGGCTGAACAATTTTCACCATCAGCCCTATGTTGTATCATTTACTTTACTTACTGTATACGTTAGCTAACGCACGACATTAATTATGATCTTAAGATTCTCTATAAAAATTGGCATGTTATATATAACATTAGCGTTGTTCTAACCTGTACTATTCGTTAAGGTAACGGTATTGTTTTGAGAGAAAAGAATAGCATCATATCATAAATTTTACGATCAGAAAGAAAATGACAAAGCTATTTCCTCGACGATGATGTTTCTGTTCTTTATCTGTGGAAGTCAGAAAATACGTTTTAATATATTATTTTGTATTATTGCGCGTCAAGTTATGTTTCTTCGACGTGTCACTTTCGACTTCGACCTCAAATTGTCAATTATAATTCTTTTTTCTTTTTTTAGATAGTCGAAAATATTTTATGAAAGTAATATTTGGTAACGTAATTGAATCCAAGATATTCCTCAGTTCTCCAGTAAAAACTTTATTGGTTCTGCAAATGCAAAATATTTTTTAAGAAATGAAATACATAACAATGTTTGTTGGTATCTAATACATAACATAATTTTTAAAAGGTGACTAAAAATTAGTCTCTTCACTTTTCATATCATCCAATTAATTCTGCTGTTAAGGCTAAATTTATTAAATCTTTGAAAGAACTATTTAAATAACCTATGAGACAGCCGTAATATCCTTTGTTTCAACTAGCTTTAACGTACGTAACTGGCAAAATAAAGGTTTCATTTTGGTGCAGTATGGGGTCGTCTACTTAAAAACTAACAATTTCATAACTACGTTATTCATAACGTAAAATAATACAACAAAGAGCTGAATATCTCTAGAATTATCTTACGTAAAATTCTGAAATAACAACTTTTGATCCTTATTAATTATTGGCATTCCACGTAAGTAATTTAAAAAAAAATTTAAAATTTTATTTACCCTTCTAAAATTTCGATCCGAATATATTTAAGTGCTATATGTAGGTTAGTATGTTTTATTACTATGCCAAATTTCTATTATTTTCGGCGAACGGTTTCGAAGACAACCTCTGTGACACACAAATGGACAGACAGACAAACAGACGGACGTTTCCTTTTTGAAATAGGAAAAATAAATATTTTATTATTTTTTTCCCTCTGAAGCATCTGCTTGCAAAATATCATACAAATAAGTTTAAAATTAGGAGGCTGTAACAGACGGAAGAAAGGATATGATGAAGTTATAATGGTCTCTTTTTTACCCTAAAAAGTACAATATTGAAGAAAAGTACAATGCTAAAAACTCTTTTCAATAAAAAATAACCTCATGTAGGCTACAAAGATCTAAAGAAAAGCTCAACTTATACACTGAAACGTAACAAGATAAATACAAGTACGTACACGAACTTACAGCCGAACGCAGTAAGTTGGGATGTAGGGGTTATGTCATACAAAATCTTATTTCGTATTCCGCTCCGATATGTGTCGCGTGCATAAGAAGTTTAAGATTTATTGATTACATGGCGAAGTGCAGTGCGAACAAATGGTCTTACTCGTTTAAGAAAAAAATTATTTGGAACATATACGTGTACGTTATAAAGAATTTAGGCTAACTGAGAAGTATAACCAGAGTTCTGGAAACTGATGAACTCGAGAGAACAAATTGATTTTTCATCCATCGAATTTGATCCATCAGAAATCTTTAAATCTGAATAGCATTTTAATCATTTGGATAATACGTATTTTCCGATTGCTCAAAGACAAATATTAACCTATTTTGTTTATACATTATTTACTAGTTTAAGATCTATTTTTTTTACGAAAAAAGTTCCCCAAATATTTTGTTCTTATTAATCTAGTCAATATTTTTCCTTGTTTGATAGAAAGAAATCATTAAAATGAAATAAATCAACCATTAAAGCCACACATAATTTTCTTAACGCCAAATATCCCATATATATATATATATATATAAAATACCTTACTATAAAAATAAGATATGTAGGTAATTTGTTATTTAGATAAATGGGAGGATCCATGAAAATTATGTACGTAACATTAAAAATAAAGCAACATACACTACTTTAGCGTTCTGTTAGCGCTGCTCATTCTACATACTTGAAATTTTCGAACAACTTAATTTAAATATTTAACTTTTGGTTATATTAATGACATTTGCATTTTTAATAAACACTTTACTTGGAATCTGGAGACATTTTAATTTTACAAACTGCCATAAAAAACCTTGAGATGATGCAAATTTTCTGTCATTAAAAATTGTTAGTCGATGTTTTCCCCTTAAACTGTACTTTAACGCGTTTGAAAAACACATTAAAACTGAATCCATTACGGTTATTACTTCTTGGATGTGAAAAAGAAATTGAGACCTAAGGCGATAAACACAAGTTAAAATGTCAAATTGAAATTGAGCTCACAGGCTGAGTATTTCAAGTAATACAATAATTTAAAAAACGAGAATTAAGAATTAAATATGGAGGAATTTATTGAAAAAAAAAACTATTTAAGAAATTATGCTCTAGCGTTTAAACTATCAATTTAGCTTTAAGGGAGCCACATACATTCATGTTATTTCGTAATTGTTTAATTTAGAATAAAATATTAACAAAAAGCAACTATTTTCTAATTTGAAAAAATCAAGTGATATTTTATACCAGAGATCATTTTCAATTTTATTGTCTTTAAGTCTTCGAAGCGAATTGCAATAGTTTTGTCCTAGCGTTAGTGATATATAAAGATATAAAGTGACTTGTCCTCAATATTTGTAAAAAAATGTCATAAAAAAATACTCTGAAATAAAATAATTTCGTTTGAAAACTATCTCCAACCAAATTTCAACCATTAAAATTAAATTATTTCAAGCATACAAACAGTAATGATCATGCAAGTTTTTCGTATTTCCCTTTTTAAGTAAAGTACACCGACATGTTACAATTGTACTGTTAACAAAAAGTCTTTGAGAACTCGTTGACTTTTTTGAATAAAGATATTTTTTTCGGCAAATAAGCGTTTTATTTTTGACATAATCTTCTTTTAACTAGATGCATTTAGTCCAGCGTTTTTCAAATTTTTAATTCCTTCTAAATAATGGGTTTTCTCAAGGCCCTCGCAATAGGCGTTTGTTTTGGTGATGACCTCTTCATTCGACGCAAATCTCTTACCACCTTTTTTATTTCTTCAGTTTGGGAACAGAAAATAGTCGCAAGGGGCTAACTCTGGAGAATATGCTGGAACGAACTTCTAACCCATAGCAGTTCGTAGTCCAATTTATGGATTTTTGCCATTGTGACTACACACGTGTATTATATTGATGGAACAGCACGTTTTTCGTCTAATACGGTCGTTTTTGCTTCAAATCGATATCGAATCTGTCTAAAAGCTCTGAATAATATTCGCTGGTGATCGTTCTACCCTTCTCAAGGTAATCAATATGAATGACACCGCGTGCATCCCAAAAAACTGTGTTCATTACCTTGTTGGCTGACAGACCCACCTTGGCCTTCTTTGGTGCACGTTCATCCGGTGAAATCCACTGTTTTCATTGTATTGTGTATTGTGATTGATCCATTTTTCATCCATATATTACAAAACGGAATTAGACAACAAAAAACTCGTTTTGACACAAAAACAAAAACCCGATTGCGGCTGAACATCGCCAAACACTCCTTTGAAGTGGTCACACTGTTGCGCTTATAGTCGAGTCGCTTATGGTCGAGCAATCGCGGCACCCATTTTGCGAATAGTTTTTTTTCATGTCCAAATATTCATGTAAAATGTGATGTACCCGCAGTTGCGATGCCTACAGCCTCAGCTATCGTACTTGCATTCTCGAATCGTCCAATATTATTCCATGAATTTTATCGTAGATTTCAGGTGCCATGACCTCTTTTGGGCAACCTGGACGTTCGGTGTCACTTATGCTGGTACGATCACAATGAAACTCAGTAAAACACTCCTTAATCATTAAAATTGATGGTGCAGAATTCCCATAGTATTTATATTTCCTTGGTTCCAGTGATGATTTTTTTACCCGAAAAATAATGCTTAATTAGCACCCGATATTAATTTTATTTCCAATTATGTTAAAATTCACGAGGTTGTCCGCTTTCAATGGCTGTCAAACACAAACTAAATGACGCATCTTGTCAAAATTTAATAGTAGTATGTTAATAGATGGTGATTGACGGCAGCAGTGTTAATGAAAAGCTACGAGTAAACATTTCTTTACTCGTAGATGAAAAGCAATAACGCAATACGAAAGTGACAATTAGCGAAAAAACTTGTTAAGTATGCATATAACTCCCACTACCAGCATTCTATAAGACGCAAATGAACTTTTACGAGTATACATCGTATATATACAATATTTCTATTACAGTATTTATAAATATTAATATTATTTCTCACATGTAAAAATATATAAATTTATTCCTAAGTATATTTTTCACAGACATAATAAATATAAAATGTACATTTATATTTTCAATTCATTTAAGCCACTTATATGGTGTTTCTTCAAACTTTTTACAGTCACAACTATATGTATTGCTGTTAAACAAGTAGAGCCTACTTAGATATGATAATTTTCCTTTTAATTTTGTTATATATATGGTTTAACTGGGTGAAGATTGGGGGAAGTAACTTTAATAAAAATGGGAAATAAATTATTATATAATAAATAAATTAATATTTCGTAAGTAGTCCCCAATATTTTAAGACCTATTCAACGAATCCTACAGTGAAGTGTAAGAATAAAAATGTAAAGTATAAAAATGTGCATAGATTTTATTTCACAACTTGCAGACATTATGAATATATGTAATCCCACCAAAGCACTTTTTTCAGCTTTGTCGCATTAATATTCAGTAAGTAAAACGGCTATGGCATACAGACAGATAGACATGGCGAAATTAGAAGGGTACCTAGTTTAGCTACGAAGCCCAAAACCTATTATTTACGAATAGAACTACTGAGCGTGCCTTAAACACTTACGTATATATAAAAATTTAAAGATTAATATGGTATTTCAATTCAAACTATTTTGCATAGTATTTTAGTTTAAAGTATCTACAAAATAATATTATTTTTACAATGTAAATATATTACTAACATACCTTTCACATGCGTAAAAATGTCAACAACTTTTCAAAAACTATACAATTTAGAATCATTATAATAGTTTCAGGTAAACTTATGTAGTGATTTTTCATAATTTTGACGGAAATAATTTTGAACGTTTTTTTGAGGTTTCGTAATGTAATTCTTATCTTCAATACTTCATATTTCAGATTTATTTTAATATCTGTCCAGCAAATATATCTTCAAGTACCAATATAAAAAGTACTTTATACGCCTCAAATGTAAAATATTCAATTTCATCTTTTATACGGCTATTTTAGTACTTATTCATTGTACACATACATACCCAATGTCTCAAAATTAGAACGAGATAATAGTTCACTTTAGATACTGTTTACTAATTCTGTAGATTTCAAAAATTGTGTTTCATTAATTTAACTGAGTAAAATTATGAGTATCTTATTCAGTTTGTATATTAATTATATACATCTTTGTCAAGTGTTAAGTAAAAGAGAAAGTGTAAAGTAAAAATCTTTCTTACAATCATTTCATTGTTTTCTAAATGAATACTTAACAAAAGTTGGCTGTATTATCTACTAGTAAGTTTTGCAATTGAATTGGAAAATGTGTTTGTTTCATTTTAAATCTAGTACCGTCAAAAAGTGGTTTAGCTTATCATAATACTTATTTCTATTTATTTCTGTACTTAAATAAAAATCTAATTGATACATATGGTGGACTTACTGCTACGAAAGCAATCTCTTATAGCCAACCAGAACACCAGTCCAGCCGCGCTCGACAAGCGACCGGGAATCGAACCCGGGTCCCCGCTGTGCGCCTCGCAGTCAAAGGCCGTATGCTTTGTGATCAACCCAAATGCGATATAAAAAAAACTTAACTCCTAAATTATGCTTTTTATTCCATTACAATGGAGTAACATTTAATAAAATCAATATGTGGGAAATATTCAAATAGTAAGCTCCGTATTAAAAAGCTTACTTCCATGATACAGTGCGTCACAGGAAACTGGAATTCTCACAGGGAAAGCAAACCTTTTTCAATATTTATCATTTTAGACGAATTAACGCGCGATGATGCACTTCCGCCTTATATGCGCCACATTTGCATAGCGTTTATCGAAACGATCAACTCATCTTAATCCATACATGCGTATCGCATTAGCAGTGATATTACGTCGCTGTAGCCATTCGTAATATTCGCAATTTGTTGTCAAGTCTCGCCTCGGCCCGCTGCTTGCTGGCAACGCGTCTCGAGTAGCGACGATTGCTGAATGTAATGTATCGGGGAATGATTTATTGCTCGGCGAGTTTGCAATGTTGCTCGCGAGTATGTGGCCGTATGAAGTTGTGATTAGGCATGTTGGCAAGCCTGCTACGACGGATTCGCTGTCAAGTGTTGCGAGCGCGATTTATGCGTGTTAATAGTCTTGTTAAGTATTACTTGAGAGAGATAGCTGATCTGGATACACAGCTTTGTAGACGAATTCCAGCGCGGTTCTCATAGTTATGTCTTCGAAATGAAATGGCGTTGTATTCTAATACTATTATCCAAATTAAGCTGCTTATTGTAGTATAATACCTTTCTCTAAAATCTGGCTTAGATTCTTGCCTAATACGTAAACAATACTATATATATATATATATATATATATATATATATATATATATATATATATATATATAAATATATATAAATATATATATATATATATATATATATATATATATATATATATATATATATATATATATATATAACATCAAGGAGCTGAGTAACAAAAGGAAAAAATTATCTGTTTGCTTACATAATTTGATATTATAATTAACACTACAACCACACTAAACATACATTTTCGCAAAACGTGGCTTACGTTTTTATATATATATTTTGTATATATATTTTTTTGTAATATAATGTTATTATTCGTCTTTTATTTTTTTATTCTCATTTTTAAGGTACATGTATTGTAGGAACTAATAATTGCACCCTTTTCTTACTTTCGCTTCCACTTCAGTTTTATACAAAAGGTAATCTAATCGATTTTTCCCGGAAAAGCGAATTATGTCGTGTTGTTGAACTTTTAAGGACTAAGACCGTGAAAAGTTGGAAGAAAATTGTTGTGAAAACGGAATTTTTCTCTATGTAGTGGCCTAGATTTTAACTGCAAAAAAGAAGAGAACTTTTAATGGCTTCTAATGGCTTCCTCTAATGGCTTAGACCCTAATACCCGCGTATTGGATAAGCAAGCATACGCGGAGACATTTTTTTTACCTCAAGTTTTTTTTTAAGAGTTGATCCCAATTAAATTCAAAACTGTGAATTTTTTGGTAGAATGCTATATTTTCTTTTTAACTCACGCTGTTAGTAATTAAAAAATAATTTAATTTATTAGTTAACAAATAGTTTACGTTACCGGCTATATTTTCTTACATATCAAGAAACAAAACCAATTTAACATCGTTCTACGGGGTATAGTTTATAATTTACTAGCTGTATCGAAAAAAGCTATTAGGATTTTGTTTTGTGTTTTTATTTCTTTCTCTTAGAACTCTATAGGCATAAAATTTACTAAAGACGTTACTAGATGATTTTGGCAGTACCATATCCTAATATATCTACAAGCATAAAGTTTACTAAAACGCTAATAGATGGTGTTGGCAGTGCCGATATTGCACCAAGTCAGGGTGTTTTTTTATATCTGCAATATTCAGATAAAGAATCCTACATGTTGCTTGATGATATAAACTATTACCATACCAAATTTCATCAAAATTCGTGGAGCAGATTTCGTGTGATTGAAGAACAAATTAACAATTATTGTTTTCTTCTTTGTAATTTCATAAACACTTTAGTATATTTAATATAATATAAATTATGTATTTATTTACTACCCTTCATCAGGTGAGGGTAGTAAATAATATAATTATTAAATTAACCGTAATTTATTAAATATCAAAAATTAAATGGCGCTATAAAAGTATTACGAGGACAATACATCGGATAACAGACAGAAAAATTAAAAAGCATAGAGAAAACCAAAAATAATATTCTTGCTGAAAATACAATTATTTATGTATAAATGAAGCCAGTCGTTTTGATAAATTCGTTGTTGAACGTACCGATTCAACCAGCATAATAAGAACTGTGCTGGCGAATAATATTCAAACGGTTGAGTACACTTGTTACCATGTCCAATCAACTATTTTCTTGCTCGACTAAATCCAAATGCAAGAGGGCTGCAAGCGAAAATGCAATCAGAAAACAAATCGCGCGTAGCAGGGGCAGTTGGATATAAAGGTACATTTTCAATCCCGCCCCCACAGACCCCTCTCTCTGAGTCTTTATCAGTGACCGCTCGCTGAGATGGCAAAAGCAGTTTCGTCAGGATATGTGGTAAAATAATTACACGATATATTTTCTTGTATAAAATGGCAAATTTATCATTTGTTGACAAAAGATATATTGATGTAGTTGTCTAAGAAATCAGTGAACATAAACTAATAGTAGCAGAGCTAGCAACATTTTTTGGAATGTCATTTTATCAAGGTAGGCGGTGGGCATACCCCTTCGTTGTTAAGCCTCTGATGATCGAGACAGCAGTCTAGCTGGCAGGACGCTTGTATTTCCAGGTATTGTAGGCGGTGAGCGTACCCCTTCATTGTTCAGTCTTTGGTAATCGAGACAGCAGTCTAGCTGGAAGGACATTTGTATTTTTAGGTACGGTAGGCGGTGAGCGTACTCCTTCGTTGCTAAGCCTTTGATGATCGAGACAGCAGTCTAGCTGGAAGGACACTTGTATTTCCAGGTATGGCAGGCAATGAGCGTACTCTTTCGTGGTTAAGCCCCTGATGATCGAGACAGCAGTCTACCTGGCAGGACACTTGTATGTCCGTCACAATCGTTTTTCTTAGAAATCGCTTAACGTAGAAACTATGAATTGTCACAATAATAAAAGGTATTAACCGGCATATATTGGAATAGGTAAAAACTTAAAAAATCAAAAATATTCATTTGGAAATTTTAGGGAGGGCGAATTAAGGACTTAATTTTTTTAAATGATGTATATAGGTTGGGGGGTGTTTTTTAAAAGGGCTATTATAAGGGTTACTACTGATCCAATAATCATAAAGAAATAGGATTGACAAAGTAAAACCAGAAGATTACAGGATAACTAAAGCAATTATCTAAAACGTATAATTTTTGAAGTATGCCCAATATTTTTACCTGTGGAGTATATAATTAGTTTAACACACTAGAATTCCTTTATTCAAGTGCGAACTGGCTTCCTTTAATATTGCAATTTAACAGTGCCTCCCACGAGGATATTAAAGACAGGCTGGTGTGGCAATATTATAGACGATATGCCACTGAAGAAAGAACAGAGACAGATGACGTCAGTGTATCAATACTAAACATAATAAATTGGTACATAACTAATTATTTATATTCTAATATTTGTACATTACTTCAAAAAATGCAAATATTTTAAAATTTCCGCTCACTTTAATGAGATGAAGCCCAACTGGAAACACAATATCTCCCAAACGCCAGATTCCCGTGATAATTTCCAAAAACGTTTCTTTTAAATAATAATATTAAAAGGGCGTGAAAGCCTAAGAGTCACATTATTCAGGTGTTGAAAATCTAAAACCATCATAATACCTACGTGACAGGCAATGAAACCCTCAAGAACAATAGCATTTATTTCATATCGCTCATCTGTGACGAAACCAGTAGAACCATTCTAAACGGAGATGAAAATTTTAATACTTTAATTCTGATTGCTGCAAAGATTGTAAATATGCCCAGCAGCTTAGTAGACAGACTTCTTTTTTATTTTTAACACTGAAATTATTTGACACTTGCTATTATTCTCATTAGAATGCTATTTCTATGATGGCAACTTACACCGCTCCCAATAAAATAAAATTTTATTTTATTTATTCCTTACTCCGGTTTGGTTTAGATGAAGTGTCATCTGAAGATCCTGAAGACCTGAAGAAAAATATAGCTCACAAACTATTAATACATGAATTATATATATTTTTATTACATACTAACTTGAAAATCATCAAGTCTCATGCATCCTGTTATCAATGATTAACTATTAGATTTGATTCTTGTCAATAACTATAAGATTTTTTTAGAATGTAGAATGATAATAGAAGCAAGAAAACCTGTTCTCAGAATTTTTGTATGTTTCTTAATTTGATTTTCAATCACGCGAAATTTACTGAAGGAAATTAGATGAAATTTGGTATGGTAATAATTTATATCGTTGAGCAACATATAAGGAACACTTCTTATCTGGGTATTAGGGGTTTGAAAAAACCCTAACTTGGTGTATATTACGATATTGGTACTGCCAACGCCACCTATTAGCGTCTTTAATGAACTTTATGCTCATTGATATATTACGATATGGTTCTACCAACGCCATTTATAAAATTTTTAGCATACTTTATGCTCATAGAGTTCTGACAAAAAATAATTAAAAGAAACAAAAAATACCAGAAAATCCCTGGTAACTTTTCTTATTCCGAATTCCATGCAAACGAAGCCGCGGGCATAACTAGATATATAAGTATAAATATATTCTAAGGATAATACTAAAGATAAAATCCATATGTTTTGTTGATTATATACATCTATTGTATACTTACTAAGTAAAAAAAACTTGCATTTATTTCACTAATGCATGATTACTTCATGAGATTCGTTTTCATATATAATAGTTTCCACCAGCTTTCTTTGTAAATGTGAAAACATTCAAATAATTAGAACACTGAAAAAGGACGTAATATGCGGTTAAACGAAAATTCTAAAGCAAATAGCTTAAAAATGGTAACTTAACCAATAATTTTCCTTTCAATACTATAGATATATTCGGTTGTGGTTTAAAAATAACTTAAATAAAACAAATTCATAAGCGAATAACAATTTTCCCATACTATAATTATATAGGAATACGATTAGTTTCTTATTTCTATGTTTCTTGAGATAAATCCAGACTCAGTTAAAAATAATCGAAAGAAAATATTAATATGAAAAACATTTAAATTAAAATTATCTGTCAATTGCATGACGTTGTGAAATTATGTCTACATATGAACTATTCAAAATATCTAGCTTTTCTTGAGTCTTTGAACATATAGCGTGTTGAAATTTTCTTTCGTACTTAGTAATATCAACAACTTTTTTATTTACAGTTTCGGTTTAATATAAACGATACATTTTTGATAAAAAATGTTGTTACATTAATACCTTCACGCACAGTGTTTCTATTTCCTATTTTTTTATTTTTAATTTAGTTACTCATATTGAATAAAACTACGTGGTGTAGTATTATTTATCTTTGCTAATAGCCCAACTGAAGATGTTGTAATACAACGAAACGTGGGTCGTGATAAATTAGTTAAAAAAAGCAAAAGCAATACTACGTCACGTAGTTTCATTTAATTGTGAATTAGTCACTCATATTCACTCCGATGATTTAGATAAATTAAGCTTTTCTTGACGCTGTAAACATGTGGCATGTTGTGATATTTAAATAATTTAGAAAGTTTCTTTCATACTTAGTAAGCTTAATATTTTTTATGTTGTTTCGATTTAGTACAAACGATACATTTTTGGTAAATAAATTTGTTACACTAAAGGCTTCACCCACGGTATTTTAATTCTTTTATTTATACTTTATACATTCATATTCAATCTAATGATTAAGATAAATTAAGACTATCTTACGTGGGAAAGGTATTTCAACATTTTGGTTTTTAAATGGTAACAAATATAATTACATGAATAACACACGTAACACTCTATAAAGCTTTTCTCTTGTATTACATTGTAGGAAAATCAGAAATTTATGATGGAATCATGATTAATATACCATAACTAGCTCTATCCGTAGTTACACCGACGTAGAATTATCTTAATTATTTTGCTCTTCCTCCGCGATTACTAAACCCCTCCGCTCCTTTCACCAAACGACATCAAATATACTACGGACAATATATCCGGATATGGGCGCTTATACTCCGGACGATCAGTCTATAAATACTCTGGCCTCTCTCTCTTAATAATTTCTTGCAAAAGTAACGTTCCTGGTTTGTTTAGATTTTTATAATCGCTCTGTCCCTATATATGATAGAATAATGATATATAGTTTATAATCTTTATCAAAATATAGCATAGCTCCCACAAAAAAAAATTAAAATCGGACGTTTGGTCCCAAAGATTAAAGCCAACAAACAAATTATCCGCTTTATATATTTTATACTACAGTAATTAAAGATTAGCTGAGTATAAAATTCGAACAAACTCTTATTAGCAAATTGAATAGTTCAAATAAATTACTGGATATAAGTTAATTATATATGTACTAACATATACATATATGAGAGTTCACACGCATCCTTTAACATCGGTTGATTGTTCTTTTGAGTCCACAATACTTCAAAAAACAAAAGTACAATGAGTATAATAATAATAAAGGTAAAGAAAAGTCAGTGCTATAAATTTAAAACTAGCGAAAAACGACTGATGGTATGTTATTAGCAAAATACATTGGATTTCTAAAATTTCAAAAAAAGCAGTAATGACCAAAGAAAACAGAAGAATTGTTAAAATTATATGATATTTTATTACTGAAATCATCTTATTGGGATTTGATTTTACCGATACAGTTTCGTCATGTCCGCCTGTCTGTCCGTCTGTTATTTTAATAAATATATAGCAGAACGTTAAAGAAACAAATATGGTTTAAAAAAAACTGAAAAAACACGCTTCTATAGCATTATAAACTAAAAAAATTAAAAATAATCTATAAATATAAAGACTTTGGTTAAGAGCAAAGGATGTCCCACAGTACGGTTTAATTAAATTCTTTGAATAAGTCTAAGAGAAGGATAAAATTATTAACAAAAACATTAATTTTAATATAAAAAAGCGTGGGGTGCAATTTACAACTGGTATCCAGCACCCCATGTCTTTTTAACATTAAAGTCAGTAACTACTTGCGCTCGCGTAGTTATAATGTTTTTGCTATACCGGCATCTAGAACCGAGTTATATTGAAATTCTCCACTTTCCCGCAGTATATAATTACTCTACCGTACCGTTCTAATCGCGGCTGCACCAAAGTGGACGCGATGGATGAGAGTAAACTTGTTAAAGTGTGTCACCGTTATATGTTGTAAAGTTATTAAATTTATCTAATGGTCCGGTCATGGTTATTGAAACGCAAAGATGTTAAACCTGACATTTTTGCGTAACTAAAAATTAATCAAATGCAATAAAACAGTAGTAAAAAATAAATAAAATAAAATAATTTTTATTACTTTAATAAACTTGCAACAAACATTTCAGGAGATATAGACAACTACCGATTTCAAGAAAATACACTCTATTGCTAAATTTCTTATTTATACAGACATACTAAATTTACATTTTAAATAACACGCTTATTTTATACAGACATACTAAATTTAGTCCAATGTAACTTGTATTTTTAAAGTGGTTCTCTGAATAATAAAACATATAATTTTTTTTTCACATATATGTTTTCCCACACACTTAAGTGTGTGGGAGCATTTAAAGTCAAAGTTCGTCAACAATACGTTTAATCGTAATATCATCTTAAACAGTATGAATGTAGTAATGTCTAATACAACCTATGTTAGTGAGGAAAACTCGTGCAAGAGCATCTAAACAATCCGCAGTACCGAGCAGACCTCTCGTCTAAACCGAAACATAAAAAAGACTGCCCCAACCGACCTCGCCTCGTATACGAAATGTACGAAGCGTGTTCTCCTGCCATTATTCCCACAGCGAGCGCGGCTCGCGAGCGTATTATCCGCGAAAATATCACATCAAAAGCAGATACCGCCACCTCTCGCCAGATCGGCGTCTACTGCCCATTTATCATCCACCCCCGCTTTTTGGTTACGTTTTTATCTCCGCTTAAGCCTTTGTCGGGAGGGCCGGCGCGGTCAAGTAAATGTCGTAATTATTAATGTGAAACGAATCGTCGCTTTTTTGGTGTTTATCTACCGGGACGCTGCATCTGAGCGCGCTGCTCGAACCTGGATGCTGACTGCTGTTGATGAGGGTTTTTGGATTTTATTTGTTACATTTTTATCTTTGTCCTTAAGCACAAACGCTGCGGCGCTTTAAGCGTATGTTTTAGTTGATATTTGATTTATATTATCCACTAAAATATACGCATCGGTTACATAATTTTCTTCAATTGCCGAATCGAAATATCAGCTTTTATTTTAAAACCATTTGAAAACATTTAAATCGTTCTTATAAAAAATAATATTGTATTTTTCTTTGTTTCGCAGGTATGTTCGCAGAAATTTAAAATAGATTTTGAAGACCAAGAAAACACTGATTATCGCCATTGTAAATATAAGGTAAGATAATATATAACAAATAATAAAAATATAACATCAAACCTTTTAGAAAATACTAGAGAATCTTTTAGAAATCCCGTTTTTAAATAATTTTATTCCATACAATCTAATTAAATACCAGAAAGAAATTAGAGGCAAAATTATATTTCCGTTGTCAAATTTTTAGTTAATTTTAATTAAATTGTTTTTTGCGAACTTCAGTGTAACGAATCATTAAGAAAATAAAATAACTCTTCAATTAATAACTACACCTATTATGTGACCATTTTTGACAGAGTTATGTCACATAAAAAAACTTACTAATTAACAAATACATAAAAGTTTTATAGATTGTGATTAACCGAACAATTAACCGATTGTCAATCAGGAAAAAGCAGAAAATTAAATGCGATTTATAAACATAATACAAAATAAGTAAAAGTATTTTCATAAACTCATATATATTTATAGTCTTAATATATAAAAAGATTTTAATAAAAAATAACAACAAATATCTAAAAAAATACATTATAACTTTTAAGAGACGATTACAAACAATAATTAATACCAATTGTTTTTTTTAATGTGTAGCCATTGATTAAATTAATACAAATTAACTGATATTTAAAACAGTTCCTTTGTGGTCAAAATTTACGTCTTTTTCGCTGTTTTTAAGTTTTACGTGTTTTTTTGACAACCCTATCGAACATACAAGTTTTATGGCTTAATACGTTACAGCTGTGTATGGAGGTTATTCGTAAATATCATTTACAAATGATTATGAAAAGTTATCTAATTTTTCATATAAAATATAAAATTTCCAATTTTTCTGATTGACGGTTTAATTAAAATCTTAAAGAGCTAATTTTTTTTAAATTTTATCTATTTAAGTGTGTAATTTTTATTCTTGTGACACTCTATGGACTCTCTCTCACATAAACTCTAACACTCTGGACTTTTTCCTGTTCCAAAATAATATTTTTATACCAAAATTGTAAACACAGTTTTAAAATTACTTCAATTTCAATCTGTAATATTTAGTAAAAATTATACGATAAATCGTATGGGGCGACCAAATAATCCCAGGGAAACTTTGTATCAATAAAATGAGTTGGTGTCTGAAAAAGTTAGTCAATCAACGAAATTATTGTTCCATACAGGTATGCCCTACATTTAAACGCATTACTCTTGTTTTAGGCCACGGATTAAAAATTTAACTTTCATTTATTGCTTTACGAAATATCGTTATAACATTCAAACTTGGAAATGGTCACAAAATGGTGTTTTTTTTCTAACACTGACTATGTTTTAAATTCTATACAAAAAAAAACAAAAATAAATAAAAATTTAACTAAAGAGAATGAAAGTAAAGTGAGTGGCTGACATGTTGCGCAAGAGGACAACCCGTGTGCGGCTGGCTGAAACGACCCACTCAATTGAAACTTAGCCTCACCTTCATACGTCACGTCTAGTCTGCCCAAGTTTAACGCGAACTTAACAGCTCACTAGGCGGGCCATATAAAATAATTAACGCTAACCGTGAGTTAAATTAATTGATAATATAACGAGCGCGTTCCGCTTTCATGGTAGCAATTCATTGTCTTTATAGTCGGACGACCCTTCGCTCCATTCTTCAACAAATTAGTTGTACTAAAGTGTAGTCGGGTTACTGCCTGTGGCGTGTGGGCTTTGCGTTCCTTATAAATTAGAAAACAGGAAATGGCTGAAAAAATCTATGAATTCGTTACGTCTTCTGTCCTAGACAGTATAAAATATATTTTGAATTCTGTATCGTAATTCAATAAAATTATAGACTTATCAAAATGTTATTTTAATAAATTATCAAATTATAGATAACTTATCAAATTATAGACTTATTAAAATGTTTGTATTCTGAAACTAACGGCATCTACCTTTCATAATTTAATGTATAACATATTTGTTGATCATAAATATTTCGTTCATAAAAAATTGGTAAAAGTTTGCAAAGCATATGATTAATAAAATAATATCCAAATCAAAGCAAAATGGATGAAAATAAATAAATTATAATTACTTTTTTCAATTCAGAATTGGATAGAATTCCGACATATGTTAGTGTTTGATGCACTACCTTGTTTAAAACAAAATTGTTTCCCAGCCGTGAAAATAAACATTAACTACTTGAAAAATATTATATAAAAATTAATTTTACGTATCAATGAATTCGGCGCTTTCTTTTCTTGTCAACTGTAACTAAGAAATATAAATAGAAATTTCCAAGATGGACTACAAAAGCTAGTAATGGTTAAAAAAAATTACAAAAACTTTGTTAAACAATTATAAAATAAAAACGTTACAATAATAAATGCTTACTCTAAAAGTGGCCCAAACTTGACATGTTGGGCGAAAAAAGGAAATGAAAATGATATAAAGGAAAACAGGATGCGATCGGAGGAAAAAAACGCGAGTGAAGAGAGTTATGATTTTTTTAGAGAACTTTTGAAAGCGGATGTGGTCGTTGAACTTCTTACGGAGGAACCCAAAGAAATTCGTAACTTAGCGGCGATAACAGAGAAAGAACATTCATGAAAAGACGATTAATATTTAGGAATGTCAAGTATGCGTAAGTTCTTTTTTAAACTAAACTTAAGTTACTTACATATAATCAGTGAATTTGGCACAAAGTCTGTCTGAATTATTTAAATTATTATAAATTAATAAAAAAAATAAAGTTATGCCATTGGTACTCATTTGAGCAACGGTCTAAACTCAGAAATGTCATTAAATATGTAATATATTAGAAATAAGATAATATAAAATAAAAGTATTTGTAATATAAAGTATATGTAATATAAAAGGAAACATCACGGAAAAATGTGATGTTAATGGTTGGAGATGCACCACACTTATGACTTTGAAATAAACAGTGTAACAATCAGTTAGTAATTCATTTATCATAAACCCATTCTGTTATTTTTGAGGTACAATACAGACTATGACATAAAGAACTAAATAAAATGCTGAATAAACAAAGAGAAAATTATATACAGTTATATTTATGTCAATACTTTATTTGTGAGGTTTTTTACGCACTTAAATTTTATTTTTTAAAATGTTACATTACCTGTACGAACCATCATTTAAGAATAAAAATGAGATTCCATTATTTAATGTTATCTGTGAAAATATAAATATTTTGATGGTTCTACTTTAATAGCTCAATAGATACCTCGACATTGGTATGGACATAGATGAAAATATATACGGAAGACATAAGAGCAAAACTATTAAAATTCCAAATTACCAGGTACGAATGAATTCATAACAACGCTACCTCCATGACGGTCGTTAATAAGTCGTATCAAAGCATGTTGGATGACAATCCAAGCGAGAAGTGACGGATCAGATGACAAGCCTGTTTTCATCCATCTGCTTTTACCCAGAAAAGATCATGTCATTATCTGTAAAGGACTTTATAAAAAATAAATTACGCGATAAAAAGTAATATTTTTTATGTGTCGTAACGCAAGTGGACAGAACCGTTAGAGCGAACGTAGGACAGAAACATAACACTAAAAAAGTCCAATTCAGTTTTATGCTTAAGTTAAACCCCTCCATTACCATAACTTTGAAACGAGATCTAAATTTACGATGCTCTATTTCTTTACTTCGCAACGATACAGTGGTAATTATGTTAATATTTTTTGTAAAAGATTTCAATTAAATATGTTTGTCCAGTTACAACTAGATACCAAGATAAAGACTAGATAAATTAGTGCAGATAGCGCTAAACATATCTGAAAATTACTAATACAAGAAAGTTTACACGAAGAAAAGTACAAATAAATAAAAAAATTAATATTAACACCTCGTGCTAAACAATATTTTCGGTAATTCGAAGATCTCGGGTAATGAATGAAATTTTTAAATTTAAACTTGGGTAAGTCCAGACTTTGGATAATCCATAAATTCAACTAAAATTATTTAATAAGTGCTTCTCAAATGTAACAAGGAAGTTGGCGAAGCTTCAATTCTTGCCACTCAGAAGAATAAAAACTTCACCAAGTGACGAGATTACCTATCATCACGAATCTCTTAACTTAATAATAATATTAAGTTAAATTGCACCCCAATCACAATTGTATTTCCATATTTTCTGTTAAACTATAAAGAGTCAGACACAATTATATTCGTAACAAAGATTATCGATACTAATAAGCGACATACCAATAATATTAAGACAAATATTGGAATCGAATAACTATATGTTTTGCAGTATGTACTGTACGCTACAGAAAGGTACAGTACATATTGTACACCAAATCAAGATCTTTACTTCCAATCACTGCAATTACCTGTGAACTAAACCTTTCAATAAAATTTGAATACAGTCAATATCCTAAAAATCACAGTTCGAACTTTTGCTGAAAGAAAAAAATAATAATTTCTTACAATACCAAATTCGATAACAATGATTTAATAAGTGAAAATAACTTAAATTCAGAAAACTATAAAGTTGTTATGTTGTTAAAAAAATCCTTATACGATGGCACATGCTCTACTACTTTGCAATTTAGAAATTATATGTGATTATACTGCTCATTTTTACCAAGTTTTTTTACGTATAATATACTCGTACAGAAATAACATCCAAAATGAATTAATATAATGTTGACCAGTAAGCTGCCCGTTTGTAGCAGTAGTTTAAAATTCAGATTCTCATAACTTATGCTGTACTCAGTTATATTATATATAAACCTATATAGATATAACACTTACTGAATCGACGTAATTAACCCTCAGACCCTCAGTGTAGACACTTGGTCTATGAGACCCGTGGAGGTGACTCGGGACGTAAAACAAATTAATTATTTTCCTCCTCAATATCACAAATGCGAGACAATTTCCCACCTCATTTGCATAAGGCAGGTCGAGCGGATGAGCTCTGGATTTAGGGTCGAGACTCGTACGAAAAATGGCGTAATTAGTTGGAAGAGTATTCTGTGTTTGCATACTGTTTCCGAGTTCGACGACGCAGTTTTGATATATATATATATATATATATATATATATATATATATATATATATATATATATGCTAAATTTTAGACTACACAGTAATTAAAGTTTGGGAAATCTTCTAATCATTCCATTTATAACCAAAATCACAAATTGTTAAAATGACCAGAATATTTGATTATACTGGTCATTTTTAAATAGTTTTTTTACGTATAATGTCGAGAAATATTTATTTATATACTTTAATGTATCTAATTGATACATATGGCGGACTTATTGCTACAAGAGCAATCTCTTACAGCCAACCACAACACCAGTCCAGCCCCGTTCGACGAACGGCCGGGAATCGAACCCGGGTCGCCGCGGTGCGTTGCATCGTCAAAGGCCGTATACCTTATGATCAACCCAACACACCACGGCGACGACTGTATTAATATTGTATAAGTTGTATTGTAAGTAATATTGTCCTAAATGAATTAATTAAATAATGTCTCAATATCGTAGTGATTCGCTCACGGCAAGGTACATGTAATTTTCTGGAACGTTTAGCAGATTCATATACACAACAAAGAATCGATTAACTAACTTTGATTTAATTGCAAACTAACTACAGGAGAAAATCAGTCGTCGAAGTGTAAATTCACATACCTCGGTTTAGTGTAAATCGAAAATGTTAAAGTTAAAAAAAACTTTTGCACTTTGCAATATTCTAGATGAATGTAATAATCTAATAATTTCTATCTATATATAATATATAATCTATAATTTCTAATTAGAATATCCAGTATTATCTAGTGAAAATTTAAAAAATATATCACTAATTTCAATTCGTGTCTATATTTTTTCCCGGAAAAGGTAATAGAGGAAGGGTTAATATAAATAACTAACTTTAAACTATCATAGTTTATCGTAACCTAACATAATTCTCATTCAACGTAAAAATAATTCATATAAATGAACAGCAACACAGCTTCGCAGCCCGCTCAACCTTAAACCCCGAGAGGAAAATTGCGAATATCCGCCGGTCGGCAGCAGCCGACAATAAAAGTTTAGACTCGCCGGTTATCTCGACGGCGGGCGGCAATTAGTGGACGCGACCGAGTCAGTTGTGAGAGCGCACGAAGCCAAAGCTCCGGCGCACCGCGTCGCGGCGGCTTACGAAAACTCCACTGCGCTGAGCTTAATTTGAGATGAGTGTCGCTCGCTTTACTTGGGCGGGCGGCGATTAGGAATTTAATTGTTTTGCGGAAGCTTTGTGTGGTTAGAAATGATTTCCTTGAGTCGTTTATGCTTCTTTGTATCAAATTTATAATGTGTAGCGTTAGCATTTATAAGATATTTTTAAGCCTTTTCAATTGAACATGTTTATGTAAAAGTAAGTATCCTGAAAGTACAACAGACAAAGCTATCTTGACAGTGGACAGATTTATTTTGGAGTATATACCGCTAGTTATTTGGTTTATAATATATCGGGTATATCTGCTGTAAAACTATGTATCAATTGCAATATATAGTTACATTGCGTTGACTCAACCTCCTAGCAAGTAGTGGTAAGCTTTCAAAGTAGAAGAAATTTAAAAGCTTCTTATTTTTTTGGTATTGAAATAAAAAACAATAATTTAAATATATTATTAAACATCATTGTAATCTCCACTTACACATTAAATATGGTGTTCTTTGAACTTTAATTATAACTAACCTAGCAATCATAGGACATCTGAAAATCTGGAACTTTCATCGCATGATTATGTAATACAAATTCTATAATATAGGTTTGGATATATAAAGAAAATCAGTGAAACCCAAAACAGTATACTGTATCAATAAATTGCTTCACAAAGTATATAATAGCCATGAAGGGCATTCCCACGAAGGTGGTCCCACAAATTCTTCTATTTTTTTCAAAGATTTCAATTAAACATTTTCTTTAAAGAATCATTTGTTTTATCCCAAAGGAAGAACTAAAAATTATAATCAATTAATTTTTATTTGAATAAATATTATTCTCGAAAATTCACATTTCTAATAAAATTTTTGTACATTAATTAATTTATAATTTTAACACAACTACTTATAATCATACAACGATAATAAAAACAGAATTAGATGAATCAGGTCTATTTATATAAACACTGTAGCTACGTTGCATATACAATAGGTACATTGTGAGTATTTACGTTGTAAATATAATTTTAAGTCATATAAACCTGCGAATACATTAATTGATTTATAATTTTAACACTACTTATAATCATACAACGATAATAAAAACAGAATCAGATAAATCAGGCCTGTTTATATAAACACTGTAGCTACGTTGCATATACAATAGGTACATTGTAAGTATTTACGTTGTAAATATAAGTTTAAGTCATATAAACCTGCGGATACATTAATTAATTTATAATTTTAACACTACTGATATTTTAACACTACTTATATTACTTATACAGCGATAATAAAAAGAGAATCATATAAATCAGGCCTGTTTACATAAACACTGTACCTACGTTGCATATACAATAGGTACATTGTAAGTATTTACGTTGTAAATATAATTTCAAATCATATACACCTGCGAATACATTAATTAATTTATAATTTTAACACTACTTATAATCATACAAAGATAATAAAAACAGAATCAGATAAATCAGGCCTGTTTATATAAACACTGTAGCTACGTTGCATATACTCAGCAGACTAAAACATTGTATTTAGATACATTTCATAAATTGGTGTACATAGTTATTTAATTCATTTTTGAACGTTAACATCGTATATCATATTAAATTAAACAAAATAACGCCACTATAATTCTCATTACTACTGGCACTTCATACGCATTTATTAACCTAAGGTATGAGAATAGTTTAATTATCGCATTTTATTACGAGATATCTTCATTATCATATCGTTCGTCGACTATTACGGCAATTGCATCGTAAAAGTTATGTCTATACCGTTTTCTAAGTTCGAATCTGCGCGGTTACAGAACGGTAAGTCGATGCATGTTCATTACATGCGTGCTTAAACATTTTATTTATTTTTATGTAAATATACTTTTTTATATAATATTTGGTATATTTTTCGATAAATATATGGATGCAAGTTCTGTTTCATAGACGCAAAAATTACAAATTAAACCAAAGGGTCTTCTGTTCTTGAATATTAGAATAGCTCGTCTAAAAGATAGACACATTAATAAGCGATGGTAATATAATTTCTCATATAAGGTGACTCTTGGCTTCGAAATATTATGTATTGTCGAGAGATAATATGCATTTCATGAATTTTAAAAATTCGCTTTTGTTATCTATAATTCCATACTGAGAACTTTATATCCACTTATATTTTTCTACTTCAAAATTATATTCGTTAGTAATTTAGCTAGCCTATCTACAATTTGTAGTTTCCTCGATATAATTTGATTATTTAGTTTATTTCATTTTTTTTCATTATTATCTTGTGTACATATAACACATTTTAAAATGAAATGATTCAATATATTTAAATCAAACCAAGCAAGTTGTTACTTCCTGATAAGTTAACAAATTAGTTGTGTAATATGATACAAAATATTATGTAATTATTATTAGTAAAAATCACCTTAAGAAGCAATAAAATATTTTTACATGGTACGTAATAAACGATTAATCATAAACGATGAAAACTTTAAGAAAGGGCTCCTAAAGTTAATTCAGTCGAAATAAATGTAATTCTAAATTACAAAAGTAACTTGGTGTTTGTTAAATCCTGTCATGGTCGAAAGTGGTAGCGTTGCCATATATAATAAAGCATATATTCAAATCGGTACATACATAAGTTATTAAGCTGAGAGTTCAAATAGTTCAGCAAGACAAATCGATACCACACAAAAATATAAGATATAAAACAATTTTAAAACAAGTATTCATCATGGAAAACCCGAAATAGAATAATAAGAGTCATAAAACCTTAAAAATCGGGACGTAATTATTTTTGAATTCAGTTTACTAGCACTATTATTAAAACCTGATTTTAAAAATAATAATGCAAGACAATTTTTAAATGCATAATTTAATACTTAAATTATGCATTTAAAAATTGTCTTGCATTATTATTTTCATAGGCCATACAATTTTTAAATGCATAATTTAATACTTAAATTAATAACAATTTAACCCTCTTATAGTCTCGCATAAACAATATAAATGTATACACAGTAGTACATATACTTTTGAACACGCTTCAAAATATTTATTTTATTGAAACTTCTACGAATGAAATATTTTATCCGAGAATGCAAATATAAATATAATATCTCATTTAAACACATAATTACCTAGCAAATAACCATTGCCTTCATAATCACGTGTATAAGTTTCTCGTATACTATTAAATGTAGATCTTTATTAAAAAAATCATACCGTGAAGCATTTAATTACTTGTTAAGTTGAATTAACAAACGCAGGTAAAATGATAAAATCACAGTTTAATTAAAAATTCTTAATTAAAGACGTGTTATCTTGTTAATGTTCTCATTCATCGGTCGAGACTTGCCATGCCTCGTGAACGAGGCGATAAATATGATGTTTACGAGCTGAGAGTCTTTAATTGAGATCGTTTTATAACTGAACTAAAATATATCTAATTACAAATGAGGTGTTATTAAAAATATATCTCATTAAAGCAATTTTATCTCATAAGCGTCCACGCATATAACCGTGTGCGTTAAACGTGTATTAAAGCGAATATGAACGGTACTCCACTTTAATAGACATCGTGTGCATTTCCTCTGTATCTGATTTTGAACGTGTCACCATTTATTATACGCTACATAGAAGAAATTTGATGGTGAAAGCGTTAATTGATTAATTTCAACTTTTTTATCATTTTAATATTTAAAATCATACCCAAGACTGTCGATGAACTCTTCATATCACGATAATATTAAAATCATTGTGAAACTAGCGTACAATTACTTACTGTGTTTTTGAAATGTAATTTAACTACATGTGATTGAATAAACACGTTCTAAATATAATGGATGGATTTGAAATGTATTGTTTCTGAGCGAATTCAAATATACTTATACTTAATACAATCAGAAAATAATTTTAAAATGGTTTAACTATTTATCTTACCTTTATTAAAACTAGCCGTTTCATTTAAAATTATTTTTCCATATTTCAATTTCTCTCAGTATGCGTGTATCATAAGCATTAGATAGTTTAAATTGTTCACAAACCATAAGTATCATCCCAATTGCATCAGTCACGGTAATGTATAACACATTTCTATAAGAATGTACATCTCAATTCATGAGTTTAATATAATTCAGAAATTTGATATTTATCATCTAGTCTCATTAATATGTCCCGATTGACAAATATAAAATTATATTATCACGTCCCACATTATCTTCATATAAATATTCACATTAACTTCATAAAATTGACAGGGTATTGTCATTAATAGCATTGACAGATTATTAACATATTTTAAAAACATACATTTACATATGTGTTAAAAACTTTTCTTTTGATTCAATTTTAGTGAAAAGCTTGCAATAAAATTTTCAAAGCTTTTGTTTAGAGTTATATTTCAAACTATCGACTTGTGTGGATCAAAAAAAGAGTTAATGATACAATAAGTCTTAAGTTATATCAATGTGCAGTTACATCAATGTTTATCGTCATAGTTTACTAATTGTACTTACCGGACAAACGAATACGTTGCTATATTTAGATATACAAAAACGAAGCAATCTTTCATTTTAATTATATATTCACATATATACATTTGATAATAGTTTAGTTGTAACTAATTATACAAATTACAAAAAATTATATTCATAAGTAAACAGAGGAATTTATATTTCTTTAAGCGTAACCTTTACTTATAGATTAATGGATTTATCATTATATTTTTTGCGATTTTTCTATTTCCTTTTTATTTATTTTTTATATTTTTGTAGTATTTTTTGAAGTAAAACTTCTTTGGACGCGATGAAACTAAAAAGTGAAGTTCGCAACGTCCTTTTTGCAACATTTGTGACGTCAGTTACGAATCGATATTATGAATCTATCGCGAGAAGCACGGAAAATAGGTACCTAGTTAACAATCGAGAAAGATAGACGAACACGATACAGTAAGACAGGAAACGTGTGCATGCGTTACAACTATCCAGGTGACCTTTTATCCAGGTGACTTCCGCTGTCTTCCTTATTTATTATATTTATTAACGATATAATTAGAAATAGTAATTTCTTAATGTATGCAGATGATCCAAAACTATTTACTCTTGTGAAAGACACCCATGACTGTTCGAACATGCAAGTTGATCTCGATAGACTTCATGTTTACTGTGAAGAGAACAAACTGCATTTAAGTTACTCGAAGTGCAAACAAATCTCTTTCCCAAAGAAAAAAAAACAAATAAACTTTAAATATGCTAAAGTATTTAAAAATGCTAAAACATACTTAATCTCGTACAATGATCTTTTAAGATCACAATTTGAATACGCTGTTGTTGTATGGAATTCACTACACGCCTATTACTTATATTTAAAAATTTTAATTTTTAAATGATTCATGAAAGTTCTTTTTTAAATAATTGCGCGTTCTTCAAGTACATTAAATTCACTACATTCCAAGAATCTTCTTTTTCTCTGACTCTCATTAATTCAAACCCTGATTTTAAATACCGCAGTAAATATCATATTTTGTATGTACATATTTTGTAATTACCTAAGAATAAAATCACCAAGTGCCCTTCATTACGAAATCATAGTTGCAAGCGTAACCCATACATAGTGAATACAACCATACTCAATTGTCAAAATTCATACATACATAATACGCAATACAGGCGTTCACTTCGCCACTACTTTGATCTTGTCCAAAAAACCACCATCGATACGAACGTCGCATGTGACGAGGCGAGTCACGTGGCGAATGGCGAGCTCTCCGCAAATCGAAGCGGCACGAGCGTTAAGATCTTAGGCTATGTTCACAATACACTTTTTATTATTTATTAAATATCGGACATGTCAGTATTTTTCTGAAATATATAGTTATATCTGATGGTGGAGCATAACTCAAGGTTTTTTCACATAGGGATCGCTGACACCTATATATTTAAGTAAATTATATAATAAAATATCATCATAAGCGACACGAAACGTATGGAAAAATGAAGTAGGTTCAGTTTCTGTCTCTCTCTCTCTCTCACTCGTTATTTCTCGTCTTTATGAGCTTTAATTTTTTTTCTAGTGCTGACCTTTATAATATTTATGTGTCTAATTAAATTTTGTTAACAACTGCTATGAATTACTTTTGATTTTTGTGCTTTATAATTATGGCAAACACATTTTTTGTGGCTGATTGACAAATGTGATTGAATGATTGATGCTAGTTTATCAATGAGCCTGATATCCTCTCTTCTTCATAAAATAAATTGGAATAAAATTTTTGTTGGCGACTTGAAGCTTCTTTATAAGTAATTGGAATTTTTGTCAAAATTAGAATACCATTTATTGTGCCAAAGAACTTGGTTCTGCTCCTCTTTTTGTCTGAGCAAATCATACTAATTTTATAAAAAATGCTTGTTTGTTTCTAAAGATAGAAATGAAAATGACTTTTCTGATTTAAATTAAACTATTACCCTTGTATAATTTGCAGCATACATCTGGACATAGGATAAATAGCATACGTATCTCTTTGCTTAATA
Source organism: Druceiella hillmani (assembly GCA_039881145.1). NCBI lineage: Eukaryota > Metazoa > Arthropoda > Insecta > Lepidoptera > Hepialidae > Druceiella > Druceiella hillmani. The sequence goes on along the minus strand of JAYKKI010000012.1, from coordinate 29,337,960 downwards.
ATTTATATAAGATAATAGAGTTAGAGAGTACCGATTATATTTCTGAGTTCCTGAGTTATCGGTTGAAGCATGTTTGAGTTAAACAAACTAAACCATTAATTATAATGGTTACTTCAAAATAATATTATAAAGTAAAATACCATTAATAAATTTACAGTAAATCGAAAAAAAATTTAATTGGAAATCTATTTTCATAAATATAATCAAGTGCCTTAAATGAAAGTGTAAGGTTGCTACGCATCCAAAATTTCAGCTAGAGCACACGATCAATATCAAGTGAGAGGTAACATGATATTAATTTTAAGGAAAAATATTTTTCGCACGCTATTAAATTTTCACGAAAGCTCTTTAGTTTCTGTGATGAAATTCTGCGAAGAGATATGAAATACGTAATGGTAATATATTTGTTTACCTTTGCTAGTCTGATAAATAATTTTAGTCCTTATATTTCAGAATGTGGAATATATAAAATATGATAAAAAATGAGTTCACAAAAATAAAAAAGCTTGTATAAAAATATACACGAGGATGAATGAAGTAAAAGTGATATATCAAGATAGAAAAATATGGCATTCGGTTATCGTCTCTTATCGGTTTTGTGTGATAAAACCTGTTAAGTACGAATAGAACTCGGTCTACAAGACTTCCGCATACATTTAGGCAGTCATAAATATTTCAAGGTACAAATTTATTTTTGATAACGTAAATATATTGCCTACTGTATCTTTCACAGGCGTAAAAACAAACTATAAAAATATATAATTCCACGTAGAATTAGAAATAAATCATTTTTGGATTTTTCCCTACAGCACAGGTGTAGGCCCTCCCATTATACATTCGACCTGCCTAACGAAGCTTCAATTAAAATGAAATATTTGACGAAAGCAAATTAATTATAATCAAATAATGTTTGAAAAATTAAAAAACGCAACGAAATATTTTGACTTAAAGAGAAAATCGGGCAGTTGGCATCACGGAGTGTTTCGATGCGGTTATCCTTTTCAGAGAATAACTGCGTCTGAATCTGGTTATCAGTGGAATACTTATAAGCACTATGTCATTCAACCTATGTAAATTTATCTACTACTAGTCATGCATGCAGCATTCTACGCTCAGACGACTGAAAAACCTGCAAAACCATTTTTCGTTGCTGTAAATGAATTTTTCAAATTCGCCTGTCTTTTGTTTGAGTGAACCGATTGCCGTCATATCAAAACTAAATCTTATTTCAAGTTAACTTTCATATTTTTCTAAAAGTTCAATCTAAATCGGATTACTTTTTCGTGATGCGCCTACAAACAAACACACAAATGGGCAAATGTTCCAAAAAGGGTCTCAAAGCATCATATCACTTGTCGTTCATTCCTACAATTTCTTGTATATTTTTAATGACACCCAAAGTTTACAGTTTTAATTTATGTGCATATAAGCGTTTTAAACAAAACGACATGTTTATAAAAATAGAATAATTCTTAATAACCTTTGAGCAGAATCCGATAAACTATGGATATTAAATTTACACAATCATCACCAATTCTTTCTTATTCAATTGTTTTGACCAAGGTGTCATCCGGTAGTCTTTTTTGTAATGTGACGTTCACAGGTACAGTTTTAGAAAATAACATATATATTTTTTAATTACAGAAAGTTCTAAATAATTTTTGTTGCATTTTATTTTCTGTTTCTCAAGTGCCCAGTATCGTTAACTTTATTTATATAACTCTCTTCATCAGCTTGTACATTGAAATTATGATTAATGAAATAAAAAAAATTTAGTCAAGTGCCCAATTGTAAGATTTTGACTCCCACTTTTGCTACAGTATAAGCATTTGTATGTTTACAATCGTATGTCAAATTATTTTTCTGCTGGCCTTCTATTGTAAACCAATTATCTTCAAGACCTTTTCCAATTCGGTGTATATTTATTCGCATTATAAACTATTACTTTATAATTTATTAAATACTTAAAATTAATAAATTAAAATAAATTGCCTAGATATTCATTTATTTTCATTATTAGTTAAACTCGATTTTAAATGTTTAGTCAATTTTACAATTCATTACTTTTGATTAAATTTTTAAAATAACTAAATTTAATTTAATTGCTTTGATACATGTAGAGAAAGGAACATCTTTCCAAATTGGTGTCCCACGATACCTCTTGTCCATTTTTTAAAAATACATAAGAGATACCGAACGAAGCTCGGATCCACCTTAAAAAAATGATGCCTAATATGTGATAATATAAATGGAAAGATCAGAGAACATTTTCATCGAAGCAAAAGTACATTCGAAGCACCTAATTATGAAACTAATGTGTAAGCGCTTCCTGTCGGCGAGAGCTATAGAATTTTTAATAAGACACGGAGCATCAGATGCGGTAATTTGGTTGTTTATTATGATCGTATACGTAAGTGTTGATGGAATTTTATTGCTCGCTTTCTCAGCTTTGGGTTTTATATTTAAAATATGAAGTAACGTTTAATGCCCTCCGGATATGAACTCTCATTATTTATGCATTTAGTTAATGAGGTAACCGCGTGTGATATAATTTGAAAACGAACGTTATGATATTCCCGTCGGCACTGGCTTAGATTTTTCGAGGTGTGAAAGGGGCCTGAGATAAGAGAGAAATTATGTTGTGAGACTGTGGACTAAGCTAAGTACTTTATAGAATAATCACGTCAACCAAAAAGGTTTGGAGTTATATTAATGGTAAACCCATGTATCGGCATGTCCAAAGAGCTGATCGAAAACATGTAAGAACACTTGTAAATTAGATCAAATCTGTCTATATCTCTTAGCATTATTGATGCAAATTAACCAATAATGTTATTGAAAATCCTAACAAAATCATAGAAGCCACATTTTTCCAGAATTTCCACATCCACGGTCAAATTCATATTAAAATAATATAAGAGGGAGCTGAATAATACAAATTGCATTTCCCTAAATTATAAGCGTTCCTAGTTTCATTAGGGGAATTTGAAAACAACAAAATATTTTTAAGCGATTATTAAATGCAATATTACAATTATCCGGTAATAACTTTCAAATATAAATTCATTTTATTTCCTTAATTTAAGTATTGGTTATTTAAAATTTAAACCTTTTTTTTATTTAACCTTAGAATATGATAATATGATAACCTATGTGTGTGTGTATATATATATATATATATATATATATATATATATATAAAAGTCTATTTATCTTTTCTTATATCAGACGAACGATTCCAGTACGTCACATCACTAATGGCAGCCATACACGCTACGGTCTACCGGAGAGGTTTACCTATACAAATGTGCTTGGGTAGGTAGATCGGAGCTTGTATAGGAATAGACCTGGGTAGTTTTTTGAACCTACGCAGGCAACCAGCGCAAAACAAAAATCAATTCTTTTGAGTGACACCGTATTTTATATTTCCACACAATTTTATTTCTACATCACTTCTACACCACTTGAAAAATAATGATACAAAAACAGTGAAAAAGAACCGAACAATCGCTTCTTCTTTTTTTAATAAATCTCACTTTTTGTACTAAAACTTGTTGTATCATTGTTTTTGGATCATTATTTTTTCAAGATTAAGACAAGGCCATTGTGTTCATTGTGTTCAATCGACGTCATTGTGTTCAATCGATAACATAGCAAAACGGACTGAAGATCTTTCCGACATACCGGACATACTACAACGTGTCGTTCGACTTGCGCAGACACACCTGCACAGGTAAACCGTAGCTTGTATGGCTGACATAAAAAATAATTTAATTCTATTTAGTTAACTGATAACATTTTGACAACAATCATTTTCATATCATTATGTAATACAACGAAATATAAGTCATGGTAAAGAACTTAAAGAAAGTAGAAATAATACTATATCACGTACCTTCATTTACTTGTGAATAATTAAATTCTACAAAATTAACTCCAAACATATTCAATATTTGAAAACAGCCGATTTGGCTACATTGGTAATACTGTACCGTCGATTCCGAATTAAATTTCAGAAGACGGTACAAAGCATTTGTTTCAACAAAACGTGCATAAAGTGTAAACTTACACCGAGTCACGTGAACATCTAGTCTAGTGAAACAACTCGAGCAACCCACAAAGCAACAGAAAAGCCGTCACCACCTGGCTAGAGGAAGGAATTCGGGAAGCAAATAGCCCACCTGAACATGTTGTAATACAACGAAACCTAGGTCGTGGTAAAGAATTTAAATAAAGTAGAAATAATACTACATGACGTAGTTTCATTTAATTGTGAATAATGAATTCTTACAAAATTAAAGCCAAATATATTCAATATTTGCAAAATGTAATATTTTATCGTCCCACCTTGCTTAACCTAACACTCGAACTAACTTGCTCAAACTGCCCCTTAACCGTTCACAATCTAACAGTTCATGACACTTCAGCTTTCAGCTCTTTCAAATAACCTTAATATTTCTATTAAAGAGTTCCATAACTTATAAAGTTTCAATAATGTTTATACAGCAAAACGTATGAAGTCAAAATAAAGTTAACCTTTTGAAACCCACCCGTCCCTTAGTCAATTATATATTTCAAACTCGCGCTATTATTTTTACAAAATCCACCGAAATCTGCCATTGACAATTTGACCTTTAGATAACATTTAAATAATCAATTCAACGTCAGTGAAAAATTTCATTAAAACTTTCCAACCCAACTTGGGAATACTTTCCTTTATTAATATTAACTTTTTAAAAAGAAAAGGTCATTTAATTTAATCAAGACTCTTTTAAAGAACAATAAAAATTATACCAGTCGTTACGTATAAATAAAGGGTACATTTAAAAAACGGTTGTCAAAAGAAACTTGAAATTAAACAAATATTAACTTGTGTTATTGCTCTAAAAATGTCTCATTTTATTTACACAACTCTTAGGATTCCTGGACTCGTATTTAAACAATTAGCTACATGTGTATTTTTTATCAATATTTTGTCTAAAATTATTTTATTTACTCTGCTCAGTCTTGGTTATTTTTTTTGCATATATCTTATATGGAACATAAAGGAGCAATTACTTTACATCTTGCTTATTCAAAAACATTGAATAGTGATGTAAATAGGAAGTGTTCATGAAAATTATCTTAGACGAACCAGCATTCAAAAAACACGGTCATATCATCGAGATCTGCCAGAAAGCCTACAGTTCCCACACTTTTCATAACATCAAATGTATCGTGACTTTACTCAACTCTTTAGTACATAGTATTTTTTAAATGAATGCAGTCATTTAGTCTCCGCATGAAGCTGCTTATATTGTTATGCTGGAGAAAATATTAAAAAAGCCCAATAGGTTACACGAAATATATGTATGTTATCTTTATTTATTCTCTTCAGGTTTTATAAAGGGCACGATTGAATATAATTCCTTTCCATTTGGCGAGAATTACGTGTGATTATACTTTTTTGCCGTGAAACATCTTTCATTTCGGTCAAAGGGAGGGTCACTTGCAAAAACCATATGTAATGAATGAACAATGCTATAGCAAGATCGCTTATAACTTTGGTAGTATAGCACCTACCGGCTTAACTTTATGTATCATACTTTAGAGGTTAGAAGCCATTACTCAATAGTATATATATATATATATATATATTGCTGGCGTAAGTGTTGCTGCAGTTGCGTGAGTTGCGTTACTCATTTGAAACTAAATTTACCATTGCGCACTGTGTTTAATTACTGATTACTCAGCAGTATATTGATCGATTCTATATTGATCGAGGGAGTAGTAGCGTTTTGTAGGGATCACGACGTTATAATAGATATGATACATAAAACGCATACTTGTGACCATTAGAAGTTGTATAATTTAAAGAAAATGTTTTTTTTTGTAAAAATTTGACGACTGTTCTACTATAGCGGCAACGCGTGCGGTACGTAACGTATAAAACTGGCACGTAACGTACAAAGCTCGGGTAGCAAGAGAGAAACATTTCGGCCCTCGACGACGCGCTTTTACTTCGGAACATTTCGTCTTCACAGGGAACGTGTTAGATTGAGCCAAGCATAAGAACAAATTCAGATGAGTTCAGTGTGTGCCTTAGGCCGCTTTATCTCATGATCCAGGCAGTCTCGAGCACTACTATTAGCTACAGTGGTGACAGAGAACGAATATGCGTTTTATGTATCACATAAAACGAAACCATCAACATCCACAAGAAGGAGCCAGGTCACACCCGACAGTAACAGTACAAGGCCACTGTTAGAACAGATCACGCCTGTGCTGGACCAGCGCCGATCGAGGAGAGGCTTCATTCCCCAAGGTTGCCGTACATACAGATACGACGATTACGATCTGCACAACACTACGGTATTGTGGGACAAGTAATTAATATTCCGGTTGACATAAACATGGTGCGAATTCGCAAGTATACTCAAGACCTTTCACATACTTCACTGCGGCTGCGTCCCTAATACAGCCTACCCGATTTTTCTTAATTATTGAATCATTTCGTTGACAACGCTTCGATCTTGGGTTAAATAGCGCATTATGCTCCTGACTGTTGCATGGGAGGACATTTACATAGTTTATTTCACTTGCCACGAGTACATACGAATATAGTGTACTTTCAATAACTAGACGCGCTTAGCTTGGAAATTTTTTGCTCCATTCAAAAATGGAATTGTGGAGTGGCTTAGTGGTTCACGACTGATTACTAGTTATTGGTGTTTATTGGAATTACCCTCTTTTTGTGTCTTATTCATTATCCATATTTTATAACCAGTTTTTTCTTATGATACTTCCATATAGGTCCAACGCTTTGGGTATATCTGTAAGTAGGGCAAAGAGTTTAAAAAAATCAATAAAGTAACAACTAAAACTAAATGAAATATATTTATGGCTACATTATTATGGATCACGTTAATAATACATTATTATGGATGCGAGTACAAAGTATTTGCGTGGAACGGACGTACTAGTGTATGATATTCAGCTGATACCCTTTACAAAATACGCAATCTTCTGTCTCTGTTCATGATGACTAAACAACCTTATTGATCATTTTACTAAAGAAAAAAGAAATTACGAAATTACATAGGCTATTCTGTTCAAGCCATAAATCCCTTCTTTGGGAAGAATGAAATAGAAAACATTCCACGTAATAGGCTCATATTCGTAACATGTCATAATCTTGAACAAGCTAGTATCCTATATACTAGTAGGTACTTTATTCTAACTTCGTACTAGGTATTCTATAGCGTATCTAAACTTCATTACATATCGACATTTGGCGCGTATATGTTCATTCATAGCCTGAAGACCTGAATGGTTTTATAACATTATTTTTATAAACAATAACCGTTAGATTTTATTTTTGTAGTTTTTTTAGTTTACTTAAATAAGTAAAAAGACGAAAAATGTTAAATCCCGTTATGTAATAAGCAAAGAAAATATATTGAATACTTTATGACATTTGTTTCTGTTGCCGTACTCTCAATCGAAAACCCAAGTACATATAAGTGCCACGAACGGTTTAGTATTTCATAAGAGGTATACGCATTTAGTATTTCACATACTCATAATAGAATAACCTAGTATGAAAAAATATTTATATCGCACACCTTTTATTCTTGTTGAAGCCTTACTAACTTCCGTAACAAAACTTTATAAATACACGCATAACAAAAAAACTCAAGGAAACGAAGATCGTACGACGATACCCGCAACTGATTACTAGGCGGTCTTAAGCAAAGGTTGAAAGTGAGAGTCAAATGTTATCATTGCTATAGTGCTTTTGCGTCAGCATGTCCAACATCGAGTGGGAACCGACTGAGTGGTAAAGTAGTTTAGTTGATACAAGGAAATGATACTCGTAATTGTCTTACTTTTAATGTGTTTACATATTAATTCCGGGATTTAATATGTTTTCACGCGTTGAAGTAAATGAGTATTCTAAATCAGAAATAAACATAAGATGATATTTATACCTATAGTAACATTGTGACAGAGTGAATTCTGTACACGGAAAATATTTTAAAGAGTGATTGATTTACCCTATAGAATTATAATAGAAGTCAGAAAATACGTTCGACAACCCCAACGACATCTATTAGTAGTAATAGTGCTGATAATAATAATAATAGTAATAATACAGCTAGTAAATGTACTATAACATAATACAATAATCGAATCTTCCTACGAGGATTCCTTACATATTTAGGTACTTATAAACATTTAGGGGTACATACGTCTATTAAATTATTTATATACATTCATTTTTCACGACGAAATATTTTGCCTACTGTATATTTCACAGGCGTAAAAACATGGTGCATTTTCAAAAATTATAATATCTAGGATAATCCCTACAGTTTTCCTCTAAACTTCTAGTCATATTTTACTAACCCTGTTTATGTTCCTGATTTTAACAGTTTCAAAAATAATTTTTCGTATATTTTTAGAATGAAAAGCGTTTACAAATAATATTCCACCTATCATAGATATGTCAAATTTTAAAAAAAATCGTTTTTATGTCAATATTTTTAAAAAGTGAACTAGTGTTAAACAGAGACAAAAAACTACATATTTCCTAACAGGTATCAGCGGAATATTATACGCTAGTACGTCCGTTCCGCGCAAATACTTTGTCAATTGATCACAATATACACGCCCCATATCTAAATGAAAATAAAATTTGTGAGTCATATATGTGAGTTAATAAGATGTAGGTATTACTGTACCAAATTTTTAGTTTCTACGTCGGATAGTTTCTAATAAAATCGTCTATGGCCGACCTGCTGACAGATACGTGAGTATAAAGGATCCGTTTGTCCTTTTGAGGTACGGTAACGTAAAAATGACGATTAGGCTTTTATATCCCTACTTGCGCCGTCTATTGTAGAAAAGCAAAATAATAGTACAAACCTTTTAACTTTATTAAGCCTGAAAATGTTTAGGGAGCATGGATATTATGTGAATTAAATCGCATTGCATTATTTAATTTGAAACGGTGTAATATAAAAAAGATCCAAATCCATTCAGTGATAATTGACTTGATGCAATAGAAACAAATTATGTATTTTAAAAACCTTGTAATCAATTGGTGATTTTTTAAAGTGAACTTGGTTAAATATTATTGAGCCGTTTTACTTAGTTTTTTTATATTTTTTTAATTATAGGTATTTATATTTATGTATTGCTTAATTTTATATTTATATATTGCTTCATTATGTATAGATTGGCAAAAATATCTAGATTCGGAGAAATTTTTGTATGAGCCAGTTTTTAAGTTTCGCTCGGGAATGAGAGATTTTCTCAAAATAAAAAGTATTCTATATGTTGACCTCAATAGTCAATTATCACCATACCAAGTTTCATCAAAATCCGGCCAGTAGTTTTTGCGTGATTCTGTAAAAGAAAAACAGACAAAAATTTTAAAAATGGTAAATTCCGTTTTTGTTTCGATAATAATGACTATTTGAATAAAATTTTCCTAAAAATATTCAATGTACAGACACAGCTCAGTTACATTTTTGTTATATGTATAGATTTGCAATGTAATTTTAATTTTAATTACGTAATTATAAGGTATATTCTTAATTTGTAATAATGGCGGTCATACTGACGAAACCAGAAAGCATTATGATGATTACTAAGTCTGCTATGAGCAAATGATTACTGAGTCTGCTATGGATATTAGCGTTCCCCATTTTCCCCATACGTGCCAGAGACGCAGACACTAAGTGACAACGAAAGAAAAATATAGACGCGAAGAAAATGGGATGGTGGCGAAAAATGCATGGACTATCGTAAACTAAGTTCTGTATTAATACATCCATACTCCACGAACTCGACATCAGGTAAAATAGTAAAAACTCACATAATGAAATCCATCGGGTATGTGTCGCGGTATAGAAACGATAGCATTGAAAACGTGGTGGTACAGGGTAAAGTAGAAATACTAAATCATCGATGAAATGAATAGATCAAGTTAAGACAGCCATGGCTACACGAGTATACCCGGATAACTACCCATAGACAGGAATGGTGATATATCCTGTGCAAAAGTTAAAATATTCATTGCAATATCCTACACAAAGGAGTTGGAAACAGAAAATTGATTGGAATACTTGTTACAACATCACAATATGAATTAATTACAATTCTATAATTTCCAAAGTGATCACAGATCTTTACAATAAGATAAATTTTTGTTTTTTCGAAAAATATTTTCATCATATCCATTGACATTAAATTTAAGCCATCTTAGATTTGAGAATAAACTATTTTCAACTTCTTCCTTTCATTGCCCTTAAGCGACATGTGATATCATTTTTTTTAACAATTTTAATTTACATAAGTACATTCATATTTCTATGAAAATTAAAGTGAAATACGGTGAAACTGCAAGCACCCAGTCTGTGTCTCTAAGTAATTTCGATTTTTTATATATTTAATACCAGTGTTTATATACGTACGAAAACCATAATATTTTAAAACGCCAAGTTATACGATATCAAGTAATATAAACGGGGGTTGTTATGTATAAATGGGGGTTGTTATGTATAAATAAAAGTTGTTATGTATAATGTTGTAAAATAGGGGTTGTTAACACAAGGGTAAGTTTATCTCCCTCTGGGAACAATGTAACACACTAAATATCTTCATACAGTAATTTAAAATACCAAGTCTCGCAAAGTATAATTCATTTGTCTTTTTTCTATTACTTGTAAAGAAGTGGCTAAAATTACATTGCTTAGTTAGTTCCTAGACCGATTGTAAAACGATTTCTCTTAATAATGGTATTTATTCAGCTCCTATAAAGCCTGTAGAGTTTAAATGAACTTTAAAAGTTGCTTATTTGAACACTGTGTGTTCATCCAGTACGGATATTACATAGAATTGCTATTCGATAAGCGAGCTTTATAACTTTGAATGGTAGAAACTTTAGAGTGTCTGATATTATTGTCATAGCTTCCTTTCTCCATTTGAAGTTAATGTTGCTTCCATTGTAAATTCTTTTTTTATATACTTTGTAAAGTATTGTTAAACGTCTTTAAAAGATATCTTTAACCTTTTTGAAAGCTTTTCATTATTTTTAGGGTTCGGTCGTTAAACAGGGTATCCTTATAATTTCGTCGCGCCTATCCGCCTGTCATAATATTACAGTTTCTGTAACTTTAGACTTTGTACATAATATTTGTTTAGCATATGCTTCATATTGAAAACTCAATTTATATGTGGCTAAATATTTCTTTTATTTACGGGAAGTACAAAATAGACATACATTTATGTAAACTGATAGTGAATTATTTTTTGCGCATTCCATTGAGTGGAATATGTATGTAACAACATATGTTTGTATTTTCAACATACGTTTCTAATTATTATAAAATACCATTTATATTATATCAAGTTCCAGCATAAACAAATTCTGCGAATACGCGAATAATGAGTAATTATAACGATACTAATAATTGGAAACTCAGCGCGGCGAAGTGTGTCTGTTCGGGTACACATAGCGTTCTGCGCGTCACCGATATCGCCTGCTTGTACGCAACGCCTTGAGTATGAACCTACTGTTCAGTCCGTTGTGTTGTAAGCGCATTGCTGAATTGTGTAACCTGGTAGAATATTATTTACTTGTCGCTACAATATGTATGATGTGGGACGTTTAAATTTATCTTTAATTTCATATCCATGTCAATTATAGTCCCGTTTAAAAAGATAACACAGCATCTTAGAGCACTCGCCATATTAAATTCATGATGACATCGCTTTTCCTTCTCCTAATGTCACGTTAACTCTAAGCCAAATTCATTAAAATGGATTTTGTAATTTGACTAATTTAATATGGATAGCAAAGTAAGCATTAAAAAACCTGACAAACACGAATAAAATTCGCACTGCAAGGGTTGGTACACATTTTTAGATAGTATTGCTATTGAAATATTTTTACAGCATAAATATATGGCAACGTATTGTGTAATAAAGCTTACATTTACGTAAAAATGTGGTGCGTATTTAGAAAGTTATAAGATCTAGGATAATCACTAGGAGATCTAGGAAAGTTATAAGATCTAATATAATCACTAGGAGATCTAGGAAAGTTATAAGATCTAGGATGATCGTGTTCCTGTAATTTTCCAGTCTAACTTTACCAACCCTGTTTTTTCTCGGTTTCTGGTTTTGTAATTTCGAAAATAAGGAGGGCGGAATTTCATATTTTTGCGTATTTTTAGAATATCTTTTTAAATATACAATTTAAAATTGCAAAAAAAATACGTTTACATTCCTCATGACAACCTTTTCTTAACACTCCACATGGCATATTAATAATACATATAAAAATGAAAAGTTTTATTTACTTTCTCTTTAATTGTTTTACGAATATTTTAAAAACGTTGATAGTTTAAAAAATGTGGATTAATAAGACGTATCACTATGCCAGTTTGCAAGTTTCTAGATCGCATTGTTTCTAAAAAAATCGACCCTTAAAATAGAAAAATGTAAATGTATTGCCTACTAAGTTTTCGTAGGTATAAAAACATGGCGAATATTTAAAAAAATATGACCTCTAGAACCATCAGAATCATGGGGAATATTAAAAAATATGACATATTATTTTCCTACAACCTTTGTTTAGGCTTCTAAAACCCACATTTTTTCATAATATTAGGTTAAGTAGTTTCAGGGAACATATTTCTTAGGCATGTTTCTCAGTACATCTCTGAAGATACAATACCTAAAATTATGAAAAAAAACCTTTCAAACAATACCTAGCACATCCATAGAATTTTAAAAAATCGAATACTTAATTGGCCCTCCCTAAAATTTCTAAATATTTTTGAGTTTTAGCTATTATGTTTACTTACTGTGACAAATTTCAAGTTTCTATGTCAAGCGGTTTCTGATAAAAGGGCTATGATGGACACATTTCTTTTAAAAGTATGGAACTCTTTTTAGGGAATTCTTTTTAAGCTAAGGAACCCTAAAAAACTCGAATTAAGTACTAATGTTTCCATTTTTCATTAACAAAATACATACGAATCGTTTTGAGATCCTACGCATCTTACATAAATCGATTAAAAAAAGAATAAGACTGTACATTTTCTTATTATTATTATAGTGAATGGATAAATTATAACCAAGTACTTAAAATTAAAAAAAACAAACTAATGTTATATACACATTCCAAAAGACTAGTTAATATAACATAAACATTTCCAATACATTTAGGAAACCGGTCATAGAATTTATTGAAATATGTAATTATTAAAAATTATTTTATTCACGGAAACGAAGTAAAAATTATTTCACCTTAGGTAAAATATAGATCAGCGAAAGGCTTTGTTCAAATAATGAAATACCGGCACAAAGTAACTGGTACACAGCATTTCGTACGAGTACCACAAAATGCTTTCAATCTGGATATTTCAAATAACACAAAAGCTACATTCGAGCCAGCCACCCGACTACAATCTTTCAAACCCACTCTCAATTCTCCCCTCAAAGGATCGAGCCCTGACCTCTCCACATCCACGTCCAATGCTCCCATTCATCGGCGCCCGTGTGCCAGACCGACTCGGCGGGAAGTCCCATTCTTTTGCTGCGTACCCCGCTGTGGCTGGACAGTTTGGGGGCTAATTACGAACCCACAATAGTTTGACGTACGCCACACACGATTTGAAAGAGTTAGGGTGGACATACGTCTGGTATTTAAATCGTACTCATTACTTATATATATTAAATTATACAGTTATTCAATTATTAACAAATAATCTAATTAGGAAAATTCCATAGCAAATTTAAAATATGATGCGTAATTAAAGGTGTTTGAATGATTTTAATTACTTAAGTCACAACTAAACAATGCAATTAAAAGTGTCAGATATGATATAGTAACTATAGGTACTCCTTACTTTAATATGAATTTATGAATTATTTTTTTCACAGTTTACAATAAACTTTTTCATTAATTTTAAACTAATATCATTTTTGACAGGCTTCAATTTTAGTTCGAAAAATAATCGAAAATATTCCAAAAATATGCCCCTGAATAAGTCAACGCAACTATTGATAGTATGTAATTGATAGTATGTACTACTATAAAGAATCAATCTATAAGCGAATATTTATAACTTCTGCATTAAACATACTTTTTGTAGTTTAATGAAAACCTTGCTTGGTGTAAACAAAACATACATACTCTCATACTCACATGTGCACAAGTTCACCCACAGGCGTTTACACACGCATACACACGCGCATACATAGCAGCATCGCCGCACATTGTTAGAAAATTCCTAAAAGCGTTAACAGACGATCGGATTTGATACGGCAGACAAATCCGCAAAACCGAATCCGTGGATCACTACAAACGGTCAGGTCTATCAGTGGCAATAAAGTACACAGTCCTTACAGGCGTTATTATTTTGAATTTTTACGGTTTTATCAAAATGCGCAAAAATTGCGATACTTATAGCAGCAACGTTAGTAACATCACGAAAAGAAAAAAGAATCAACCAAAATTCACGCAAAATATAATGTATAAATTTAATTTTAATTTCAAAATTGTTATTATATAATTTTGATTTATATAAGTTGAATAACCTATTTTAATGTAAGGAATATGACTAGTATATAAATTTTCATCGCCTAGTAGATGAAACAATGTGCCTAAAGAGTAAAAAAGATATAGATAAATCATTTAAATACCGCATCATTTAATACTTTTACGTACGTGACACCATAAATTAAGTATTAAAACTGAACTGAAAATAAAGACTAAACAAGAAATATATATTTCATATAATATTATTTTGTTAAAGTTTAATTATATATTTAAAGTTGATTTTATGTCTATCTCAATGCTATAGTTTATAGCAAATAAGTAACATAAGTATATTAATAAAACCTTTATTATTTTGATTATTCAACCACATTTATTTTTCTACAATCCAATTAAATAACTCAAAAATGAAAGGGTTTCTAAATAATCGAAAACCAGTTACGACACTATCCAACGATAATGTTTGTTAAACCAACTTGATCAACTCGCTTTACACGAATTTTTAAATCGACTAACTCAGTATTACAAAATTCTACGTTGGTCCATCTCTACAGAGCGTTACGATTAGACTAATGACAGCTCGTCTACAGACATTCTAGACTTTATATATGAATTGATTAGGTCCGAGTATCCACACGGGCGGATTTGGTTCGAAACAGACTTAAGTTCGGTGTACACCACCGAACGGCACGGACACGAAATAATAATAAATTAAGCTTTTAAACTTTTTACTTTAAACGAAACAAACATATCCATGCACCTGTAAACACGCATAGGCGTAATATACTTACGCACGCACTTTTACATATATCGACACATATTTGTAAAATTGAAATCAATCATTTTTATCTATTTAAAACATCTTGTAAACAAGATAGCATTATTTTAGTATATAAAGACAACAAAGAGACGCCATAGTTTTCCAATTTATGACATTATACGATAAAGAAAGAATACATTCGCTGACTTTAACCTAAATGCGATTATAAGGTGAAACGCCCTACTTAGTTCCTTTGACTCTATGAGACGTTAAAAAATAATAAGAATGACTCATATCACCATCTCAAAAATCCGTCCCAAATTAAATCTCCCGCCATATATGCAACCAAACAGAGGAGGTGTCTTTTATTCCACACATGAAGTTTGATATAATCGGGTACTTAATTCGTGTAATGTCGGTAATTTGGTTCGCCTTTGTGTCATTGGCTTAGGCGGTATCTTCGCCCACGCCCGCTGAGCTTTCGTAGTACGGGTGAGCTTTAAAAGTCGTTCGATTTGAAAGCCATATTGCCTCTTTATTGAACATAAGTTTAGATTAAAGTGTCACTTTATTTTCGATCGCGTGTTTTTCATATCGTTTAACTATTTGGATGGAAGTAACTGTATCGATACATTGAATCAAATGATGTTCGAAACTGTGTTCCCTTAACAGTTGGAAGTAACACCCTTACATTTTTGCAAACTAAAGAAGATTAAGAAATTAAATTAATTCCCATTATTATAACTCATTATTATAATCGCACAGGTAAACAAATAAATGGTACACCACATTACCATTTACTTTCTCACATAACTTGAATAAAAACAACCCTAAACTGATTTTTCACGCAGAAAAAAATTATGCCGCTTAGTTGAGCAATGTGCTAAATAAAATAATAATTTGGTAAACTTAAAAAAATTACCCCTTGTTGAGAAATTACTATTTTTGAATTGATTTTTTTTAGAGGTAGTTTACCTTTAGAGGTTAAGAAGAAGTGACGCGAGATATTTATCAGAAATTGGCAGATTGAAAATTTCATCCAGATCAGACAGTCATCATCGTACACAGAAAACAGAAAAGATGACATGAAAAATTCCTAAATGATGTACAATTTTCTTCACAATCACGTAGTAATATATATATATATATATATATATATATATATATATATATATATATATATATAATACAGAATTAATGTAATAAGTATAAAACTATAACTTTATAAAAAGATGTTCGTTACTTTTCTGACATAATAACTTCGAATATATTAAATAATTTCAAAAGGTGTAGCTCAATCAGTTAAATGTACGGATTACTGGGGGTATTTTTCCAAATAAATTTCAAATTGAAAATTCAGTCGACTAAAACTGTTTACTGAAATTCAATTTAAGTAAATGTCAGTGGTAATTCGTATATCTATATATAAATAACTAAAAAAAAAGAGAAAAATTAATTAATGATGGTAATGATGTTGGCTCTGCTACAACTTCTTGCGTTTAACGCGTTCATGTAGCTTCTCCAGACTTGAATAACATCTAGAATCTATATACGCTAGGTTCTGCTATCTTTTGTTCGTATGTCATTCGCTTTTGAATTTCCCATTTCCTCTATCAGATTAATTAACCTTAGGTGATGTTAATTTTCATTCATAAAAAACATTAATTTTCCGAGAAATGTTTTCATTATTTATTGATGTATTTTCTACAGAACAACGTACATGAATAAATTATTAAATACTTTAAACAAAGGATGTAATAAAATTAAAACAGAAAGATAAAATAGCGAATCATTCCTCTATTAAGCAAACTTTATGCTGTCACAGAATCTGAGATCTATTATAAATGCCGAAAATATGTCGTTATGTTAGATTAAATCAATTCAACAATTCTACAAATTATTATAATTAATAGAAAAATTTATAACGCTTACTTTATTGTAGGGAACAAATAACTTCATATATACGTACAGCGGTAAGTCTTTGCGTAAAGATCAATGTTGAGTATCGCCCTTTTAAACGTGCATTAAACATTTCGTACTCTCCAGTTAACTAATAAAATAAAATTAACTCTATAATCCGAAATAAGCATAAGGCGAATATAATAACGTTACAGTGCATTACAATAAGGGAGCTCGATTCAAAAAAGGCAATGGCCGCCCGCCTCTAACTCGACACTTGGCTGTTAAGCGAGCGCGCATTTTCGCGAAGCAGAACAGGAAATAAAGGCGGAAAAGCGAAAATTCCCCAAGATTCGTCGCGAAACACTTTCTGACAAGGGAGGAAATTGCGATCTCTGAGCACACCGCGCTTTAAGTTGCCTCGATACGCGCGCCCGGCGACCGACTGTATCGGGGAGCAGAAGATACTCGATGCGAAATTACTGAATCCGGCGGCCCAGTGAATGAAACACTTCGATTGTTCAAAAATTGCTATTTTAGTCTATCTCGGAACGATTATTTATCTACAAGTTTAATAATTTGACAGGAAAGTTATAGCGGTTTTTCTTTGGAGTAAATATCTATGTCTTTGAAGGAAAATCTATAATTTCCACAAAGTTCTTTAAAGGTTGACAAAAAAATTACGTATAAAATTTTATTCACTTAATTGTTTACTTTGTCTACTTTGTAAGTTTTAAAGAACTTATAGCTTTAAAGAACTTTGTGTAAATTATAGATTTTCTAAGATTAAGATTCTATGTAATTGGTGGAAAGGGTCTTAACAGACAATCTATTATTATAATATAATTGTTGGTCAAATAAATTTTAAGTTATGGGAGTAGATGGAAATGGTTAATGTAAATATACACATAGTCAGTGACGTCGGACACTGACTATGTGTATATTTCTTATATTCTTTTTTCGTGCTGTTACAATGCCATAATCGTTGAATTTATAATTATTTTTTTAGACAACCTCTATCAGTTAATCAAAGTACTGAGATTTTAATATTCAGTATGACATTCATTCTTAAATTAGGTTTCTTTTACAAAATATATATTTATAGCCCAAAATATAGAAAAGAATGTAAATTGGGGAAAAAATTGAGAAAAGAAAACAGATTTTCTTATGTTCCTCTATTTAAATCATAATATAATTTTGGTCATCTTTTTATATACACCAAAGAATTCAGAATATGAATGCACAAAGAAAATAAAATTTATACCACGATGTAAGAATACAATCATAAAAGTAATTACGAAAATTGGGATTTCCAGGACGAAAGATATGTACCATGTAAATTCAATAATACACAATTTATCCTAAGGTCGTTTATCCATAAACTCTAATCGGCATATAGCCCCTTTTGTCTTATTTTTTTCTCCTGACTTTTAAATCGTCTACTGTCTAACTAATTTATGTACTATTTATGACCTATTAATTATAAATTTGTAATTTACTCCTACAAAAAAGAAACCATTAAAAATACAGATGCACCATTTTATCCCGACAAACGAGACAACCCGTCGTTGCTGGACATGGAAAAAAAATAGGTGAATAGCTTTTTGTTAGAGTCATTATTTTTGAAAAGGGGTTCGATCTCCGGTTATTACCTTAATTGAGTTATAAGTGCCTGATTTATGTTTTACACTACGCACAGTAATAAAAACTTTGTTTTGGGTCGTAAATCAAATGCTCCATTGTAAAGTTCGAGTTCGTTTTATTTATTGTTGGAAAATGCTTCGATTAAAGATATACGAATATGTTACAATAATTTTGTTAATACATATTTCAATTTCTCTAACGACGTGTTGAAATATTGTACCAACTTTAAACATTAGATTCTGCATAGAATTGTCAGAGTGGAAATTTATAAACATGTGGCTTGTTATCAAAAAACCTGTCAAGCACTAAGTGAACTCGCGCTACGAGGATTCTGTACACATTTAGGCATTTAAAAACATTTAATGGTACATGATATTCCTATTAAACTATTCACAACATTTTATTTTTTAGACTGTAAATATATTGCCTACTGTACCATTCACAGGCGCATATTTAAAAAAAAATATTTTTACGTGATATAACAACAAATTAACAATTTACGAATATTTATCTTTACTTGTGCTGCCTTACTTTTTGCTAAGTTTCATGATTCTAGGTCAACGGGAAGTACCCTATAGATTTTGATTTACTTGCGAGTTTTAAAAAAATACCGCATGAATGGCCGTATTTTTAGGATTTTTTTATTGCATTGACTTAGATTGGTTAGTGACTTGTTAGGCTTGATTTTTTTAACGGCTCCAAGGAAGCATAGACCTGAATATCTCATTAATCAAAGTATTTCCATTTCAACTTCATACCCCAGTAATTCCAATTCGATACTTCCGCGCGTTCCTGAGAAAAAGAGTTTTGATAGACAAACAGACAGATATCGAAATGATCCTGTAAAGGTTCGTTTTGGTTTGTTTTCCCCTACCATAAAAATGGACACCGATAATAGATTAACTATTATATATATTTTATCTCTCTATAAAATATATATAATATTTTATATAAAATGCAACGTCTGTCCGAATATGACTTGTGTTTTACTAAATGAATTTTCATGATGTTTTCATTGTAGCAGAGTATTTATCAAAGGAGATTTTTGTGTATAAAACATTAATTAGTTTGAGAAACTTAGATTATAAAGCTTTATTAATATTTGGGAAGTGTATCTTTGAACGCTGATACGCGCGAAGCGCTATCGGTGGCAGACAACCGTAGCGACACTGTAGAGCTGGAGAAATCATTTTATCGGAAAAATGTTCAAATTCAGTAATCCCAGCTACAACTTCCACGGGAGCAGAGGTCGAAATAATTTGTTTTTTTTTATTTAATAGATGAAGAAGCCTATATATTTCGTTTTCGAATAAATACATCCGTTTTAGAACCAGCATATTAGAAGACATAGGTTCTCAACAAAAAAAAAATTACAATTTCCGAATATTGATTCCCAAAAAAATGTTACATTTATAATTTTTCATCTAAACAAAATTTGCTCATTAGCCAAATTCACAGATAGCATTATTAGGTACGTGGCCAAATCCATCTCTACTTTTATAAACCTACCAGATAAAAACGACGTAACTTCCGATTCATCAATTGGAAGTTACGTCGTTTTTATCTGATATTATAAGGAATGCGTGATCAAACGGAAATAAAACACCAAACGGAGCGGCTGTAAGGAGAAATGAATTTAAATGATGGCCGAAATGTGGAGTGATCGCATGGTGGGAATCTGTTATACGTTGTGATACATCGCATTGATGTCAGGACAACTGAGCATTCTTATGTTCAGCTCAGTTCACTTCTTCACGCAATCCCTAGTGCGCATGCTCTACCTGATCCCAGAGTAGATCCTTCATATTCGTTCAATTCTTTATATTCGTTCATTTCTTTGCTAAATTTGGCAACCTTTTGGTTTATTATAAAACCATATTATTCGGCCATTTCTCATTAAAATATAAAATTAAAATTTAACACTTAGATTATACATAAATTTTCAGTAGATAATTAAAAAATATTACTAGCTTTTTGCCTAATAAAAATTACGTTGTAAGTTATGTATTAAAAGAAGTAGGTGATGTGGGCATACCAAACTGGCTGTGCCCGGCAATAAATAATGTCTAGGGCTTCCGATACCATAGTCTGGAAATTCCGTAACACCATGATCCCGAATTTATTTGTGTTATTTTTCATTACCAGTATTTATGAACTAATATCGTAATTATTGTATAATATATGATTTATAAGTATGCTGAAAGAGGTCATGAAGTATTTTTAAGGGCAGTCTACGAATATTTGTTTTGCGCGCGAGTGTAGCGGCAGGGCGGAAGTGCGCAGGGAGTGTAGCGACATTTTCTGTTTCCGATTCTTCATGTGGTCGACCAAGGAGAACTCCCTGATACAGCCTTAATTACCCTCTCCTTCTTGAAAGTCTAGTTTATAGAGTCAGTAATGAGAAAAAGTGAACAATTAAAACTATTCTTTGTTGCATTTATTTTATTTGGTACCTTTTTTGGTAAATACAATTTTGGGCAGATATTTTTAATGTGCGTGTATATTGTCAAAATGACGTTTAAATATTAAACAATTTGTACACCTTTGTAATTTTAATTTCAGATTGATATTCAGAGTTCAGGCCATTTATTAAGGGAGGCCACGTAATGACTGACTATAAAACATATTGTTTTTTTATGAATGATTGAAATTTTATTTTACTAATTAATAAGTAGTCGGGTCGTAATTTATATACTTCAATTTTATTAAGCAAATTGCAACTTTTTAATTGATTGTGCTGAATGTCAAGTTTGGCAATTTAACTTTTAGACTAGCCTAGCATAGCGTAGTACGAAAGGTCATTCACTGGTTTCGTAAAGCATCATGTGATGTTTGCCATACGTGCAATGTCACGTGATTCATAGGAAAGTTTGTTTCAAATATCTTTGTATCATATGTGTGCTCGTTTATTATAACCTTCAAAGTTTGTTTTATTTGCAATTTCGATGTAAATTCCATTATGTATATATTATATCTGCATGAACTAGGTATAAGACTATTTTTGTTATTGCTAAAGACTAAATAATTTAAAATAACGATAAAATAAGAATCATAAAAATGTATTGTTAAATAAAAAGCATTTCCCATTTTGTTAAATACCATCTCCATTGGATACTCTACTTCCGGAATTTGAAAACCCGTTCCATTACACTGACCTAACAATAAGTTAAAATTGACTTAGGTAACCTTAAGACAACGTTTTCTTGTAATTGTTAAGGCAAGTTAATAAAAAATTATTTTAGTTGAGAGTTTTAATCATATGTATCTACACAATATTTAAAACTTTTTCGGCTTCTTCAACACCATCGTGGAGGACTCATTGATCGTCACTTTCAAGCTTAATATTTTACAAACGGGCTTAAAATTAAAAAAATAACTTTAATGATACTGTTGAAATATAATTAATTTATAACCTCAAATAATACTCTTGATTTATAACCTTAAACGAAATTGTTGACATATAATTAATTTGTAACCTCAGATAATACTGTTGATTTGTAACCTTAAACGAAATTGTTGACTTTAATTAATTTGCAAAAGAAATATGGATCGAATAGGTAGATATGACATTACTACAAGCTTAACCTGATGTCAATATTTGATCAGAAATATCAATATATTTTAAAAACCTCTTAAATAATCACCACCAGTCAATGGGATTTTAGAAAAAAATGACACCTACGTTTTCTATAATGAGGTAAATTTACAATATTTTGCTACGTGTTAATTGAAATCTATAAGCTGTGAAACATCCAATCAAAGTACTACGAGGTCTAAAATTGTGAGGAAATGTGACATTTGAGTGGATCGGTAGATGTGATAAGATTATAAGAGGAACCTTTGTAATTTGTTCTTCGCAGATTCCTGAAAATATAAATTTACTTTCAGAACTCAGTGTGAAAATCTAAAACAATTTTTAAGTTTATGTGTGTTACGTCCCCACTAACACGTAGCCGCCGGCAAACGGTGTGAGTGTCTAAAAGTATAAATTGTTTTCTATAAATTACTTACCTGAAATAAATTCACTTATCTTTTTCTAATCGTATTTTTTCTAGTAGCTCTTTTTTTGTAAATCATTGATAAACGTTGATAAAAAAGAAAGAAAATGGGTCAGTTTAAAACTTTTCTAGTAAGTACCGAAACCCAATATATCTTCTATCTATTTTGTCTCTTCTGACCCATTATCAGGTGAGCTACTTCCTACTTTCATCAAAATTTTTATAAATTATTCTGTATATATCTACTTGTTTTTTTAATAAAAATTGTGGATCGCATTTACTGGTAACCTAAGGTGCAATGGAAACCGATGAACATTGATTAAATGCAATGACAACCGATGAACATTGATCGGAACCTCATAAATCTTGATTTGAGTATAAGGTTCAATACACAGCTATCATATCCTGCTATCTCATACACTTGGACTGATTCGTAAAGCTTGAAAACACTCAACACACTTTTTAAGATACCTGTTCCGAAGGCAACACGTTTCTTATCTTTTATCTTTCCCTTTTTTACCCCTTGCTTTAATAAACTTCCATTTTCTTAAGTGTCGAAGGAATAATTTCATCTCGCGTGTCTATCTCCAATACCTTTCTTTTCCCAGATGGTAAAAATTAACTTTTCGCAGCCCGTCTTATTGAGTCCTGGCCCAATCTAAAGAAAAACACTTTACTGTACTGCAGTGTAAATCTTGGAAAACTTCTTGCAACCTTGTTCAATTAAATGTATGACTCAAATGTTTTTGATATTTCATAATAAACTAAAATGTACTCAGATAGTTATTGTATCTAATCCTTGTCAACTGGATTTCTTGCGTGTACTTTTGTTCCATTTCCGCGTGAACAGACTAAAACATGTTAAGAAATTTAATAAATAAATAAATAAAAGCAAATACAATTTAGGTAAAATTGTAACTTAACAAGATAAATACCCCTGTATGTAATGTGTGTGTAAGTGTGTAAGTATGATATAATTATACTTAGCTGATCTCTTGGTCTAAAATTGAATTCGGTCCTGAAACATAAAACGTGTAAAATATTCAGCAACGAGCGAACGCACCAATAAAAACGACTAAAAGTTAACTAATAACCATTTATATCCATAAATAGGTACCAGTTATTTCAGTCGCCCACCCGTGTTCCCAGCAAAAAATCCAAAAGATACCATACGCTAAAGTAATTTAGTAAGTGGCAGACGCGAACACAAACGCCGGAGCGAATAAGCCGTGGAAATATATACGCCGGCGCGGAGACGGAGAAAATTGTTTTTTTCCATATCCAAATGAAGTTAAAATGTTTTTCCAGCAAATGAGGCGGATAGGGAAATACTCGCGCACATCGCCGCCGGCAATCAGCATGAGTGTCTTTATGTGTCGGAGTACACTTTTCCGAAAGGCAAATTGCTGAAGGCACAATTGTAATCTGGCTAACATCGTTGTTAATATAAGAGTGCCTTTCCATATACACATATAATCTAAATTGATTGCGTATCCAATACCAGAGAGAACAATCTATAACATTAACATACAAAACAAACAATTCTTATTGTGTATACGTTTTTCTTAATCCTAACCTATTCTTAAGCTCTCGACAAGTAATTGGGCGACAAAGGAGTACATCCCTAGACACAATAACATATAATTGTTTAGACGAAAATTTGAAATTCGGTACGTATCGCACACAACACAATAAAATTGTATTAAAATTAAATAAAATATTAAATTCTCTATAAACAATATAAAATTACTGCTTGTGAAATTCAACAGTGATCCCATTTGAACAAAAATAAATAATTTAAATTGATGACCCATTTATTAGTTTCAATGTTTATTATTTTATCATACCCTTGTTATGTAGGAAATATCATGTCCTGATGTAAAATATACTCAATGAAAAACCTGTTGAACCAATATATGTTTAACATCATACAAAAAATAAAAATTATTCTATGAGAAAAAAGAAAAAGATTGAAATAAAATGGATAAAACACAGTTTAATTTTCATTAATTTCAAAGAGAAAGTGAGATTATGAAAATTCTCATTTCGTTCTATTTCTAAAAGCTGCATAATTTCTAGGAACGAAAACATGTTTATAATATATCTAAATCTACTTTATTTATATCACATATCGCAAAGATATATTAAAATATAGATATTACAAAATACTAATTGTTTAAACCCGTAATACTAATCTCACTCGCCTATAAACATTTTCCAGGCATCATGGGTTATAACAATTTAAAAAACGGCCAAGTGCATGTCTGATACATATAAGGTAGGATTCCTTAATTTTCTCAAAGATATTTCGATTTTTTTATTTAAATTAATCGCAAAGAGTTTACAGATTTTTCAAATTCACACAAAGCGCATCACTTAAAAGACTAGTATTTCTCAGATAAGACATAAAAATGGAGAAATTGTAAATGAAACCTCAATTTCATTTTAAAGACTCTAACACGCCCCATTCGATGAGGTGTATAAAAAAATCACCCCCACTTCACATATATTTACATAAAACTAAATAGGTAAAATTGCTTAATAATTACTTGTGTTACTTAACGCCCATTTATACTAAACGCCTATTTATACTAGACTGTTAATATAGATCTCTATATGAAGTATCTACTTACAAAATTTCATGAACATAGGTATAAAGCTTTAAAGATTATGAGACTATGACAGATGAACGAAAAAACTTCCGGACAGGACGAATTTTCTCATGCTAATCCGTCTTTCAAAAAAGATAACATATTCATCGACTGATCCCACCTAATTGGAACGTAATGTATTAAAAAAAAATAAAAAACATAATTTTCTAAAACTAAATTGGTATAAGGGATACAGCTTTAAATGCCAAAAATTTTATATTTTTATATAATGTAAAACAATTATTTCTCTCCTAAATATATATTATTTTAGAATATTTATAACTCTCAAGTGTTATTTTACCAAACAAAACTTTTCAATATGCTGATTACCTTCCAGTGACTTTTATACCAAATTGTTAAAGTACATGTTCACTTGAGTTTCCAAGACACTTGATCCATGAATAGCTCATCAAAATACATCCACGTTCAGTAGGCATTGAATGTAAAATCAGTATATTCCATGAAAAAATTACATCGAAATTAAATTTAATTCAACCACAGCATTAAGTTCCGTTTCTAATACCGATTTTTTTAACTCTTACTATCAGTAAAATATTTGGCATTTCCAAAAATATCTCAAATATACGATTCCTACGAATGAAAGACTCCATTTCACTATGATTATTTAAAATTATTATATTTCTGTGAAACTCTTATATGCTATGGTTTAAGTTAATATACTACAGATTATATGTACTTGTCAAAGTGATTAATTATATGCGTCTTATCATGAAAAATAAATGTGAGTATTTACCCTCTCACAATTATTCTTAATTAACACTTTGAATACTCCAAATCCCAATATATTAATTGAACGGTTAAAATTTCTGAATTTCTCGTAGGTTAGATGTATCCATGTACTTAATTATATTCGTCTTGTGATGAAAAATAAATGTGAGTATTTACCCTCTCACAAATATACTTAACTAACACTTTGAATACTCCAAATTCCAATATATTAGTTGAACGCTTAACATTTCTGAATTTCTCGTAAGCATACATATAACTTTCAACTCCTATCTGGATAAAAAATAAATATTTCAGAAAATTATTCTCATCCTTGGCTTACCAACTAGATATATGCTTTCCCTACTTCTTTATCCTACATTTATTGAGCAAGAATACAGCAAAACCCCCTTCCAGCTATAGTTTGCGTACCGATAAAATTCAATTTTTCAAAATTTTAGGTGCAGATTTAAATATGATCTGCCAATAGAATATATTTTGGAGCATTAGCTATATATATATATATATATATATATATATATATATATATATATATATATAAATATATATTTATTTACATACACATATAACATTTTTCTGCCTCTTGACACCTACAGATCAGTTAAAATTACTTCCAAAGTATACTTTCAGCATATATCTGACGAAATTGTGTAAAACGTCAAATTTTTCCAGACAATACATTTCTAAAATGTCTCACTGTACTATATAAATTACAATGTCTCACTGTACTATATAAAATAATCATAGTTTAAATTATAAAAGGTTAGTTTCGGTAATTTATTGCCTTTACAGCAGTAAGTTCACTGTCTATACATGTATCATTTCAAATACAAAGTGACAGTTTATAATTTCTTAAACACATTATTAACTAATGCGTTTCTGGAACAATATTCTGCAGAGAAAATTAATATTTCAATATAATTACAGAATTTTTCACTTGATTTGCTGCTGGTTAACATTTTACAGTTGTAAAGTTTAACGTAGTAATATAGAGATAACAGTGAGATGTTGTATTGGAATGTCATTAAATAATTTCACCCGACTGCGCAAGAAACGTTAAAATAAGCCAGCCATCGCGTCGTTATGACTACATGCCAAATTCTTTGCAGCGTGTACCTTATCTCCGTCTCTGTGTTTCTTACCATTACTCTCCGAGAAAAAGAATTCTTTCTTTTTCAAATTACTGACTAGCTCAACGTGAATTGCTTGGAGACAGATGGATGGACAAGCATCTCCGTGATTAAATTCCTTAGCGCAATGTCATTTGCTACTGTTGACTGCGAACGAACGTTTCGCCCTTATTAATTCAAATGCTTGTTGCTAAGTAGGTTGAAATATACCCATACAATTATATATTATACAATTATATCTGTTTATTTTATATTGGAATATCCATTATAACTCGATAAATATTAGTTACGCCCATAATTTATTAATGTATCACAGATAAACTAGAAAGAGATAGCAACAAAACTTAAAGTAATTGTTTCTCATTAACCTTAAGATGCCCTTATATAAAAACGTACTTATATAAAAAATACCCTTATATTAAAACATTAATTAAAAGCAAATATTTAGAAAATATCACTGTAAAGCAACGTCAAAAAATTAATTATTTAAGCTATAAAAACATCAACATAATTAAGTATCGTTCAATTAAACCATAATGATAAACACAATTGAATTTACTTATTAGAAATCGAAAGTCAATCAATTTAATTATATATAATCCCCGTCATCTATCCCATGTCTAACGTTGTATTTGTAATACATTTAATGGAAAATTTTACTTTTATAATGGTTTTAAAAAAAATAAATAAATTTTTTTATCCGCCCATTTCAAGAACATCAAATTTACAGATTCAGCTGATATTATGCATGAAGAAAAAAATACGTGGATAATTCTAAATGGAATTGCTGTGCAAAAAACATTTCAACTTTTTTTTCTAAATCATATATAAATGAAAATAACTTATACATAAATGAAAATAACTTTAGAAAACTACAAAACCGAAAAAAACTAAGATTTTGGAAAAAAATTTATTCTTCTAAATGAGACTTTCGTTATCTTAGTTATTTTCCAAAAATAATTTTATTTTGTTTTACCTACTGACTACATTTATTATAGAAAAATTCTTCGACCATAAACAAGGATACGAATACGAAATTAGCTTTTTCCGAGTTTCCTAGGCTTTGGGCAAAAAAATAGATTCGGTGGGTAGGTAGAAAAAAGCTCGTTTTAGTTCAAAAATTTAATATTTTTGAAGTAACACTTCTTAAGGTGCACCTCAGTTTGAAAAAATATACTAAAAATAACATCTCCAAGGGTCTTCGGTTGATGAAAGAGAGGACTCTTTCTTATTACGAACACGTTTTCAACCGTTAACAATACTAAGCAAAATGCACACATTCGTGCGACTTGATCGCTTTAGATTTGTTTTTATTTTTTAAAATTATTACTTTATAATTTGTCTTCATTATTTTATTTTCCATGCTACCGCAATTTCAGTTTTTATCTTGAGATACTATCATTCAAACTATGTATGTTTTGTATAACGAGCACAAAACGTAATAAGTTTTACTTCTATCATACGTCTTTTGGCACATTTTTACTTCCTTTAAAGAAAAAAAATATGGACACCATGACGGCACATATTTAATGTCAATACTAATATAATACAATAAGGTATTCTATTATGTATTTCATAAAAGACAGTGAAGATAATTTGAATGTAAGTATTTTTCTGCCAAACATATGTAGCTTGTTTGACCTGGAAAAAAGACTAGCTGAATATGTCTGTTTGCACATTTGTGCATTTAATTTTTCAACTTTTTGTATCTAAATACACACGTTTTTAATATTTTCATACTTGAATTTTAATATCTATTTTTTCGATTTATACTAAAAGATAAAAAAAAACCAAAGTAATATTTCATCATAGAAACCTAATTTCAACCACCCCACCCTATCATCCAAACTCATAAATACACCAAAAAAACTACGCCTACAAAACAACCAGCGATAAAATCATGAACCACCGTTTTTACGGCAATATAACTTAATATTATGACCTTACAAAGTACCGGCTTAATATACGAGAATTACTCCACTTTGCCGGATTTCGGAGCCGACAGAGGTCCCGAGGGGCGCTTCATCTAGACGCTCTTCATATATTATTTAAAGGCTCATCGCAGTAGCGTACCTCCCGACGATCCCCATTGTATTAAAGTTCACGAAACCAAAATTGTTACGCGGCCATGAGGTTGCGTTTGGTTTCGTTAAATATTCTCGCTTTAAAGTGCCGGATGAAGGAAGTTCGAAAGTTGCGGCGTTGAGCAAGTGCAAATAAGCAAAGTTTATATTCGCCTCGTAATACTGAGTCATCATCGTTATCATCGGTTTTAAGAGCATTTATTTTTATTTACTTAGTTTATGAGATAAATTCGTTCAACATCTATATAAAAACCCATCGAGGAAACAAAGTAGATTGATTTCTTTATAATAACCATATCGCAAACGTTATTCTCTAGTATCGAAACGTTCTGATATGTTACGATCTACATCTATACTATAACTATCAAACGGCTTTGAACAAATTATATTATCCCAATTGAGAATATCCCACTACTCCAATAACTATTACAGTTTTTTGCAATTTACATGTCTATAAAGCATTGCTTTTAGAGAAGTGAATTCATTATATATGTACTCGTCATCCAGATAACAATTCTATATTATAATATAAATATGCCTTATTTATAGGTTGCCCTTTGACAGGAATTTACCAAATTTACTCCAATGTCAATCTGTCAATGTGACTGGCTATGTGCCCCTTGCTGTAAACGCCGTACGACATCGTATCATCTTACAACAGCATTTTAATAAAAACGCCACTATGGACTTGAATATTTTGACTAAACATTTAATTTACTGAAATTCTGATCAAAATTGTTCAACTTCTACTTCAGTAGGCTGGATATGCTAATAGACAATAAATCGTGAAAATATTTTCAAATTACTTTCGTTCTTCAATCGATCTATTTCAATTACATTAGCATATCAATATATGGATAAAGTATTGAATTTCTGTACTATATATGTTATGGGTAAAATATTGAATTTCATTGCGCTCATTTTGATATATTTTAATAAATTTCTTCCACGGAATTACAAATTTAGAAAAATATATAGTCACTTGATTTTTGAATGCGGTTTGAAATTGAAAGCAATATTTTTAATTAATTTTGAGATACTAAATGAAAAATGTCTGGTCGAATATCTCATAAAATATTTCACGTATCCGCCCTGCACGTCACAACCGATATTCTAAGAAATCTTTGACATAGACACATTGAAAAGATAAAGTATGCTAACTCGCAAACACCTTAATAGTTAGCACTCAAAAATATCAATATATAATTTTCAAAGAAATAAATAGATCACTGGAAATTATTTTTAAATTTCTATTGATAGATCTACTCCTAAGGAATCCAAAACGTGATTATTTTAGTGATATATAAAATAATTCTAGACACATTGCTGATTATGTCTGCAAAATTTTGCTGAGAATTCGTTGAATATAGAAATTTGAAATTCTACATTATGATGAATCATATTCACGCGCATAACACCTGATAAATCTAAACGAGCAGTCTGCGAAAATTCCTCCAAAACCAAACTATCAACAAAATTAAGCAATGTTGATAAAAATGTTATGCAGTCACAATTTGATACTAAATCAAAAAACATCGTAATATGTCACAAAGATGATTGCCCGATTTCACGTCAAGAATAGAAAATACAATAGATTTCGATAGAAAAATTAGCGATTCCAGTAGAAAAGAACAATCTTTAGAATCTGAGCTGATAAACGAAGTAACCATAGCAACTTACTGAGGAGGCAATTAACTTTCTCTGCCATACAGAGAAACTTTTTAATGCTAATGGAAATATATTCAGATTTTTGCTTGTATTCACGGTAATACTTTTATAATTATAACATAAATAATAGATATGGCCAATACGAATAAGCTGCAATTATTCCAGTACCAATCTAATATATTTTTTCTTGAGTTTTTCTTGGACAACAATTTAAAATGTTTACAGGCATAGTCAAAAGTGCAACGAATTTCTGAGCTCGAAAATTTATTATTTCGTTCGTTCCACTGATCACTTTAAATAAAAAAGTCTGCAATCAATGTTTCATTCAAAATTTTAACAGCCTACGGAAATTTACTCACGTACGCATACATGCATATACATAGACTCTGGTATAATGCGTATTTACCCACTAATATTTGCTATGAAAAAGTATTTCTTATCTTATTTTGATTCATCCCCTTCTATATGGTAACGCAATACTTTCATCACTCTGATACTAAGACTAAACTATATTAACTCACATATATTTAAATATCTCTAAAATAAAAAAAATATGTATATTATTTACAGGCAAATGAAATACACGATTTATAACCATACTTTCATGTGTATATCTAATAAGAATTTAAATTTTTTTTATTTAATATTTATATATATATATATATATATATATGTGTGTGTATATATATATATATATATATATGTGTGTGTATATATATATATATATATATATGTGTGTGTATATATATATATATATATATATATATATATATATATATATCCAGAGATATGGTGAAAAATGTGAAGCAGAAATGTGCTTATAATATATTATTAACTACTGAACTAAAATTATGAAAATAATACAATTGTTTTAACAATTGTATTATTTTTATTAGTTTATAGAAAAAAACTGTAGCGATCGTCTCAGGTCACATAGAAAAATTCATTATATTTTTACACTTCTGGCAAACATAATAGATAACATATTTATATAGCAAAATATAATATTAATATTTGCAAATAACGTAATAAAAATGCTACGTACATTCAAATGTTTCAACTTTTTTATACTCCTAAAGGTATACAGAACCAGCATAGTGTGAGTACTATTCGTTTTTAAAAGGTTTATTTTCATTTTGTTACTGCTATAGGATAATTAAACTCAAACCTTGAAAGTAAGCCGTTGTAAATATAAATACGATTTAAAATATCTTTTTTAATTTAATGGAGTAATTAAAGTAAATGTTTAAAAGCGGAATGAGCTAAACTGTTGTTCTACTGAGTATTACCTAAACGTTGTACAAAGCACCTATTTCGGTTACCGCTTAACAAAGTCCAGTCTAATTGCATGTTAACTGTTATTAGCACAGAAACTTGTCGTTTAATTATTACTTTTTCAGGGCCTATTACTAAAAATACAGGTTGAGAGTATCATTTGTAATGCACGCCAAAGAAAAAAGAACAAAAACATTTTTTGTTTGAAGAGTGCTTTTCATGGGACATGGTACGATTTTATAATAATAAAAAACTGTATTTCCATCTTGTTAAAATGTTTTCCTTTCATGAAGAATACACGCACCTGGGTTAAAAGGAGAGGTATCTAATATTTTTTTCATAAATAGAATCGTATGTTAACTACGAAAAATTATGTCAAGAGTTAATAATTTACGTTCAAATTAACTGCACGAAAGCAAGTTTAGGTCAAGAGACGACAACACGCGAGGCAACACGAACCGAATCTTTTGATGGTGGATATGTTTAAATATTTCTTCTTATGTTTTATATAATTTTTCTCTGATATTTTATCGCTCATACAGTGTTTAGTGAAACTTGACAGGTGATGTGTGTTTAGAATGAAATTATCGTTTCATTATCATCATTTTTGACATCACTCTAGAAGATATAATAACTTGCAATATTTCCAGCACTTCTACATATCAACGACTAATATTATATTGTGATAGAATGTGAATACACCATTGACAAAGGGTTCATCATAACGGATTTGATTGACCTCTGGAAATTTATATATATATATATATATATATATATATATATATATATATATATATACATACACATATATACACATACATGTATATGTATACAAATACATATTTTCTACATTTTTATTACAAAGGCAGAGTCTCTGTTACGCTTTATATAAATGGAAATATGAAAACCATAACAAATAAAAAGCTGAAAAAAGCAAAAAATAGGAACGTGAGGATTTACATTGCAACAAACCAAGTTCCATTAAAAGCTCTGCAGCTGGAAGATTTGGTTCAGAAAGTTCGAGAGCGGGGACTATTACCGCGAAGACGAACCCCGCTCCGGAGGTCCTGTTAATTTAACAGGATGTCAAACGTACCACGATCGACACTTAATTGATATTGATTAAGATCCTCTATTAATTGTCTGAAGAGTTCAATTGAAAAATACAAAGACATTTGCGTAAATTAGGAAAGGCTTTAAAGTAGAGTACTTATGCCTCTTAAGTAATACGCGAACAAAAATCTGAGAATGGAGTATTAAAACATTAGAAAATAAGTTGGATATATTTCCGAAAAATTATAATAGACGAACAAACAACCGAGTACGCTTTTATGATAACGTTTTATAAAAATTAACCATATAATTAGTCAGGAACTGTAAACTCTAAAAGACGGAGGAAATGGTTACAGTTTTTTTCTTATTTGGACCTAAACACTAAAAATAGCAAAAGGAATTGTTTAATGATTTCTAACAATTGTATATTTGAACCCGTATTTCAATATTTGATATTTTAATCCCCGATGATAATAAGTAGCAAGTCAAGAATTTTAAAAAGTTACGAATTAGAATTTTGAGAGTAGGAAATGAAATTATTTCAATATAATCCCGACCTTTTTAAATACTGCTGTTGGAATAAACCATAATCTTATTCCGAAAACTATGCTGAGAACGATCGTTTTATCCTAAGGAGAGATTTTTACAAGGAACTGGTTCGGCCGTAATTACATCAGTGATATGTACTTTTAAATGCGTAATATAAGAAATTTCAATCAACTCCCTCTTGATCACGATTTGGTGCAGTCAGCATTGCATTAAAATACTGTTGTATATTTTTTATTCAATACAGTACATTTAAACCCTATATCAATTTTTTGATTGGTTTTTATTAAAGACCCAATAATTCTGAGTATAAAAACCATGGCGCAAAGGTAAAGGCGTATGTCAACTACCAGCTTGACAAATTCGTGTGCGAATGTCTTCAGAACGACTAATCGTACACAGAAAACACAAAAATATTTTTATAGTGGAGACTTTTTTTATAATAAAAGCCTTTATTTTTATTCGTTTAGAGATTTTGATTTTCAGAACAAATTTAGTTCTACTGTTCACTATTCTGCCCTTTGCACTTATTATTTCAAGTGCTGCTCTGTCGGTGACGAGTGTTGCTAAATCCAATTTGGAGGAATTAGGATTGGTGGCTAAAAATAGATATTAATAATCGAAGTATGAAAATATACATTTTCCAGTCATAGCCGCTGCACTGAAAATGTATTTAGTGGACTTAGGAGCTTCATAAATTGTTTACTTTTCTGAAATTGTGCTCTACTGTTGTCTAAATTTTTTTTTCATGGAACTAGTATTTCACAAATTACGTGATATAATTTTTTTCGTATGAAGAAAAATAAATATTGTCATGAAACTCACCATATTGAAATTTTTGCAAATTGTTTTTACAGAGGCACTTAGTCAAATCATCTATCTATGTATAAAATGTAATACTTCGTAAACTCTCAGAACTTCGCCACTTTTAAGGTAGAATATTTAACTCTACTATTTTTGCTGTATTTCTACTCCTCCAAGAGTTTAAGTATGAAAATGTATTATCTGATAAATCCGTTAATATTGACCTGATCATTTTATATAAAAATCAATATCGCGACTTACTTGAAGATAATTTTAAACATATTATTATCGCGTACATTACAACTGCAGGAAATCGATTAGAAATCCAAGTTATTGCATCCCGGCTACTTACGTTATTAAAAAATAATAGCTGGTTAAATAAAACAAACTATCAGTTACGAATCCTTTTCAAGTATATCTACTAAATACTGCTCAAGCCCTATTAACTTTGAGAAACCTTTTTTACGATGAGGCTGATGATACCCATAAAAAGATTACCTTTCTGGATGTTACTTAGCTAGTAAAGGCAAAGAAATAGATACTAAATTTGATACAAAATAGTTTTTTTGTTTATTGTTTATCTTCCAAGTAAAATAGATCTCTCGAGGAAAACGCTTTTAAAATACTCTTTAGCTTTTATCCACTGGATTGGAGGTAAATAAAGAACAAATATTTATTCCTCGGAAAACACTTAAAATGATGTTTTTTGAGGTTAAAATTATGTTTTTTGAGCTCCCAAGTTACCAAATTTAGTGTATAGGTTTTCGTGGCTTTATAAGCAAATCCTTTAACAATTTATTTTTTCAATCATTATTTTTTGAAATTATAGAACAGTCCATAGTGTTATATTTATTATATTTGCTTTGTGCCTTATAGGTGTTTCTGATTATCATATATAATTAGCCCAAAATATTTTATAATTATACTATAAGTTGACCAAGCCAAATAACAACAAATATGTAGCCCTTTAACTGCATCCGAGACCTAAATTAAGGCGATCATTAATTACAATCGCTATAAACAACTCACAAATAACGTAAATATATACCCTGTAACCTTATAGCTGCGAATAATTTGAAAAGTTCTAAACCACGAAAACAACAAACGCAAGGATCATTATCAAAACCGGAGGTCTCCGGGTAGTGAAAGAATTTTAGTTCTAACTAAATACCATTTCATAACCACACAGCGTCCTAATGGCAAGACCCTGCTGGTCTCGTACTAGCTTCATTGTACTGCGGAGTCTTTTGCTCTTAAAATAGGTTAAAATTCAGTTTGTAAACATAATTGTTGCTCTAGGTTGTTTAGATAGACGTAAATATGATACTTTATCTGCAAAACAACAATCCTTTATGATTTTTTTTACAATTCCATTGCTACTCGATATTAAAATATGTCTAATCTTTTCAGATCTATTAGATAAACTTTGAAAATTCAATACTGCATTAAGTTAAGGTGGAGAGCTTTCAGAAAGCTAAGCGACATGTTTGAAAGTACTATCTGGGTGACTTTATAGCCATCCAGATACTATTGGTATTACAGTTGTTTTCTCTTCTTCTCGTTATATATTGCCAGATGATCTAAATGTAAGCCAAAGTAATGGGTATAAAATACCGAAATACGGAGGTATACAAAACTCACAAATTTCGCCGGAGTGACTAAGAAGTAGTGGAGATAGACCGGTTCTTTATACCGAGAAGAGGATTTGAAAGAATGGAAGAGTGGTGACACGCAGATACGGTACCGGAAAAAGAAAATTCTTGTGTGTGATTATGATCAAACGATAGATGAATGAAAACTTCTAATTAAAAAAAAGAATATATATTATATATATATATATATATATATATATATATATATATATATATATATATATATATAAATACATTGATATTATATGATGAATATTTTTTCCGCTTATCATTAATAATGAAAGATTATTATTTTAATATTACTCAAATAAAATATTAATAAAAAATTAAACGTAATTTTTGAAACGATGCACTCCGTGTCAGACAATGAACTCGTTTGGCTAATGCCGATGGGAGCCGAGTACGGGTAAACCGTAAAAATGAAGCAATAGATTTATAGAAACTGAAATATGTTATAAATCCTTTTGATCCAAATTTAATTAAACATCTAAAAAAGTCGTGTAATGCGCCTCGAAAAGTAGTTCACTCAATATTTAAAAAAACTGCGCATGGTGCACCTGAAAAGTGATACTTGGCAGGTGCCGTAGAGAGCCGAGTTTACCGAGGTGTCGCTGCTCAGAAATTATGAGAATTCATATTCTTTTAATAATTCAATTTCATATAATGCCTAAAATAATCACAAGATTATTTTGACCAAAATTGTACCCACTGTACACCTATACCAAGTACCCGGGTCTAGTTAACTTCGCGGACATTAATCACTTAAGACACGGTGGTTTGGTAACATTCCTCTTAAATATTCCGGGCATGTGTGGGCAAACAATTTTGAACACACACTCCGTGGTCGACTGTCTGGTCCCGCCTTCTGTGTGGCAGTAATTTGACACTTAAATTTAATATAAATGACAGAAATTGAGGGAGGATAGCGAAATGGAGTTATAGCTCTTAATTGTATTGTCCAACGAAGGTACTCTAGAAATGAAATTATCAGTATGGAATTACGTTAGGCTCTTCCTAGACACATTTGCAAACAGTTTATTGCCTCATTTGTATTTGTTATATTAATTGAATATTCAAGCTTTGACCATTAATCATGTGTCACGTCCGTGAGAAATCTTTTTTTTAATTACAATCTTATGTAACTAAAAACTTAAGATATTTTTAGAGTTCCATACCTCAAAACGAAAAAAAGGAACCCTTACAGGACAAACCAAAAGACGGACGACGTAGTGAACGTCGTTAGTCTGTCGGTTTGTCAAGACACCTTTTTTTCAGGAACGCGTGGAAATAGTAAGTTAAAATTAATATCAAATACTTAGGTCTGTGATCCCATGGAGCTATAATGAAATCAAGCTTTTAAGTCAACGTAATCAAGAAGAATCCTAAAAGAACGGCCATTTATGTCGTATATTTTTGGGTATTTCCCGTTAACTTAGAATCATGAAATTTTTCAATAAGCAAAGTCTTGTAGCACAAGTAAAAGAAGAAATAGAAAATTCTTAATTTGTAGTTATATTATGTAAATTGTTTTTTTAAATATGCGTCTTCAAAAGATAAATATAATACTTTTGCTCAAAAAAATTAAAATTTTGTAAGTAGTTTATAATTAATATTCTGTACCATTAAATGTTTATAAATGCAAAAAAAAGGTTTTTTTTAATCGACCGTGTAATATTTAATTACAAATTTTCAAAAATCAGGTCAATCGCTGAAAAATTACAAGCAATGACATCATTAATAGTTATTTCTACTTTTATATAACATCTTTACATTTTGGAATAATCCATCTCTGTCAGTACATCACTTCCCAAAGAAATGTATAACGTAGCTTTGAATAAACTAGTTTCTTTTTTGGGGATCTAATATATAGGGGAATAATTATAGGATTACCACTAATGTATCATGACGCTGATAAGGAATTTTACGCAAATTAAACGAAATATCGCATTAACGATTCAAAACATTAGTTATAGCACTTTTTGAGAACGCTGGCACTTGCATAGAAGTAACAATACTATATTCGAACAAAAGATTAAATTAATATCAGTTGTAGATAATTTGTATCAAGAAATAAATTCTAACAAATTTTTGCATTTATAGTTCAAAAATCATTGGTCATTATCAAAGTTTTGAGGTTAATTGTAAAAAAATTAGATTTATTATTAATTATTATAAATGGTATTTTTACAATAATTGTAAAAAAATGGTATTCAAATACTTCAAGGTTATTTTACGAGAGCCCTAAGCGAGAAACGTGAAACAGGTAAAGTTAATATTTACGTATTCTCGCATTAAATTAATTTTTATGTGCACTGTATTAAAATATTCTCGTTAATGTACTGCATTTTATCTGAATTGAACTAAACAACTGAGTGAGAAAAACAAAAACCTAACTGATCATACACGATTTTATGCTAAGAAGACAGATTTCCTTCTTTACTTTTCTTATATTTAAAGAAATTGCTAATTTTAATATTAGCATACAAACGATGATTTCCCAAGCTGGCGATATTTTTAGTGGGATTAAAACACGAAATACCACATCGTATTTTCCTAATAACATTTCAAATTCAAATTCTTCGATGTCTGTGAAAATTTTTTGTCAAATTTTTTAATACGTGAATGCTATTGAAAAAAAAATCACTAGAAATTATTTAATATTTTACGTTTTTAAATTACATAAATTATGAGCCATTTTTTGAATAAATTAAGATTGGTAACATAGTGATGTTAATAGATTACTCAGATCGTTGACCTTCAAAACCTTAACCGTTCTATCCTCTAATGTCCTTTCAATACTCCCGATTCACTCGAATTTATAGATCGCTATTTAGTGACACGACGCACGTACCTATGGAATAATCTAATCTCAAGGTTGAACCGTTCCGACACTAAGTGTATGTGCCTCGTGGGACCTCTAAGTCACTTCCTTAATGCACCCACCGCGCCCTCATTCGATTGCTCGATACCAGCTATCGACTAACCTCTCCACTTTCAACCGTTTGGGACAATGGTCCCTTAGCAATATTGATAAATTAATTTTAGTGCTCAATTTGTGGCATTATTGTTTTCAACTTTTTTTTCATTTCGTTGTGATAGCGCTCTATAAGCCATTGATGGTAATCTAAGTTCCAAGTACAAAACAAACCTCTTCCAAGCATAATATCTCTCAAAAAAGATTTTGAATTAAAATTGGTCTAGACCGTATCGGAATACGCTCAAATGAAAGTTAAATAATCACTTCACAAAATATCAAAATATATATGTATATATTTTTCCTTATTTGGGACTGAACACTAAAAATGACAAAAGGAATTTTTTTAATGACAATTTTTAACACTTGCAGATTTTAACCCGCATTTCAATATTTCGCATTTCAATCCCCGATAATAATAAGTGACAAGTCAAGAATTTTAAAAAAAGGTACGAATTTGAATTTTGGAAGTAGAAAAAAAAATTATTTCAATATAATACTGACCTTTTTAAATACTGCTTTTGGAATAAATCATAATCTGCTTCTGTTAACTATGCTGAAAACGATCTTTTATGCTAGGAGTGATTTTTGCAAAGAACTGGTTCGGCCGTAATTAAAATATATGTAAAGTATATATATATATATATATATATATATATATATATATATATATATATATATAAAGAAATTAAGATACTTACATACATATATACGCCTTCCGCACAATTCCACACTTCATATCTAACTATGCCCATTTGGCTCACATGGAAATTTTGTGGAAAATTCAATTGCACGATTTAAAATAAACGTAGCGCCATCTATTGATGTACAAAGGATAACTATACATTTGTGTAATTACTACACATCGAGTGACTAGGTACTTCGTTGTTATTATTGTACTAATGCAACCTAAAGTTTTTGAAAATATTAAATTCGCGTGTCTTCTTGAGTGAATTGATACTGATAAAATAGGAATTAAATGTTACTTCAACTCACCCCCTATGTTCTTTTAAACTACATCTCATTTGTGTCAGTAGTTTTACGTGATGTGTGTTCAAACAAATACACAAACAGACAAACAGACGAACACACAAGCAGACAAATAAAATAAAATTTTATTACATACCCCTCAATAATTGTTTTTGGAAATATCTTTGATGTACGAATATGTCAATTTTACAGTTTTATTGTACGTATAATTTATGGGTAACACACTATAGAATACACTATTTATTCAGATGATTGAAACGAAATTAATAGACAACAAATAACACAAGCATTCTGAAAAATATTCAGATATCTTATTTCGCTGAATGACCAAAAAAAGACCCCCACCTTTGAACGAAATTCATTTGAGATCAAATTACAAATAGTCCTAAAGGTACAACAAATAGTGCAAAAATATATTCTTTTAATCATAAAATAAATGGACACTAAATAAAACATCCATTAACGTCGATTTCTTCGAGCCAATTAACTATTTAATAGTCTCAGCGATTGATTGAATTCCACTCAGTAGATATTTAACACCGAGGCCACGAGTAGAAGGACCTTCTGGGAACTCAATGAAAAAACAACTCGATATTTTTTATTAAAAGCACACTAATGAAAAGCACTTTCATTTTGAAACATGAATTTCCAACGAATTCACGAAAATAAAACCGACACTGTATTAATTAATAAAGAAAAATATTATTCGTTCTTCAAATCGAATCATTTTTGAGAATCAACTTTATTGCCATTAAGAAAAGAAAATGGAAAGAAAACAAGCGGTCATAAATAAATTGATTGCAACACGGATGAGGTCCCACGAAGGGCTTTGTTCCGATTTATGGCTTTTCCGTTGCGGCAATATTTACGAAATAAAACGTTTAATTAAATCGAACTTTAATTAAATTTCTTTGCCAACTTCAATAGAGGTCCAAATGAATTGAACACTCGATCGCAATTGTACGAGGAGTTGGCTTCCTTTGAGGAAAGTCGAAACAAATATTGGCTACCGACAATCAATTAATATTGAATGACGTTTTATATATTTGTTTGAATTGTTAATAAGAAATCGGAGTTCGTCTCAAATTAACAAGATTAGTAAACCGCTTGATTTTTTGATTAAACTGAGTGGACTGACTAAAATTATGACTGCTTCTATGTAATACCTAAAAATAAAATTTTTCTTAGTGATAATACACTAAATTTTACTTTTGAAGGTGTAAATCGAGAAATAAAATTATATTAGATTAGATTTTGGTACCTAAAAAGAACCCTTGAACAAGACCTTTGTGATTCATTTGACTTTGAGTATCACAGTTACAAATAATGAATCGTTCGATACAGACAGATATAGACGTAAAATTTAAATGAATAGTATACTTTGTTTTATTTGAACGAAAAAATAATAAAAAAATATAAAAAGTGTAATTGAATAGGGTGGAATAGAAAACACATTTATTATTCCACGTTAATATCATGCGAATATCAAGAAACTTCTTAAAAACTTTATCTTTCATAACCGAAAGAAGTGCGTGTATTT
Source organism: Druceiella hillmani (assembly GCA_039881145.1). Classification (NCBI taxonomy): domain Eukaryota; kingdom Metazoa; phylum Arthropoda; class Insecta; order Lepidoptera; family Hepialidae; genus Druceiella; species Druceiella hillmani. The sequence continues at coordinate 29,295,991 of JAYKKI010000012.1, read as the reverse complement.
TCTTAAATTACTTTTCTTAAATTAAATTTTTTTATTTAAATTAAATTGAATAGGGTGGAATAGAAAACACATTTATTTTTCTTAAATTAAATTGAATAGGGTGGAATAGAAAACACATTTATTATTCCACGTTAATGTCATGCGAATAGTAATCAAGAAACTTCTTAAAAACTTTATCTTTCATAACCGAAAGAAGTGCGTGTATTTTCTTAAATTACTTTTCTTAAATTAAATTGTTTTAATACAGAGAATGTTTAACAAGAACAACAGAGAATGTTTACAAAGAAAAAGCAGATAACCATAAGTAGAAGTCATTTTAGGAAAGCTCCGCGCACACTTATATATTTATAACCATTTAAGGGTTTATAGCATTTAAGGGTTTATAATATTATTATATTAAACTATTTACAAATATTAATATTATTTTCCACTTTGTAAATATATTGCATGGTACACCTTTCACATAGGTAAAAACATCGCAAACTAAAAAAAATAAGAGCTGGAATAGTCACTAAATGTAAACAGTAAACTTTATATAATCTTCTAGTAACTTTTTATTTCTAAGTTTAGAAATTTCCGACAAGGGACATATTGTTGTGGACATCTGGAACAATATATCTAGAACTGTTTTCTATAAAATTCTGAAAAATTAATTTTGGAACCACCATAATTTACTCTTTTAGTTGATATTTAATCCCATTACATACATACGAGTTAATATGTTTTATAATTAAGTCAAGTCTCTAAGCCTAAAAGTTTTCGAAAAAAGCTACTGTGACAGAAGATGGTATACGTGATTTATCTTCAGTTTTTCCTTTCTTTGGTATGGGACCCTAAAAAAACATTTTTTTTAAATACAGTTTTTGTAACTTTTGTATAATGATATGTTTGTTTAATACTCAATGTATTCCTCTGTTAACTGTTGCTACAGCTGTATTTCCTATACGAACTTAACAGTAATGTGCCACAAGAGCGTTCAATAATTTCTCGACGCTAGCAGATTGACAGCAATTAAAATATCGCAACAGTTATAAAAGTTATTAACTGTGAAATTATTAACTGCGTTTAAAGTTAATAATTTCATACAAAAGCATTCATTAACAATATTGATACTAAGATTCATAAATCTTATATCATCAGTTTACCAATGTAAGATTAGTTTACCAAAGTTTATGTACGTCATTGATTCTTATCGATGTAAAATAAAATCAATTTCAGTACAAGATTTTTTTAATATTTTCATACTGATATTAGATAATGCTGGATACAACTATTAATAGTAATATGTTGTCAACCTCTACTGAACATAAAATATCTGCAAATAATAGCTTTTTTGAAGTGATTTTTGAAGTTATACTTCTTTAGGCGAGTTATGAAAAAATGATGAGAGTGAAATTTTAAGATTCGTCACACAAAAGTTACAGTAAGAAGTTGCAGCGGTTGCAGTCTCGAAACAAAAGCTATTGGCACCATCGTCGTCTCTATTCACTGTTTTCATATTCATAGTATTTATCCACATGTTTCTAGTGTCTACATTCACACACGTGTTTTAGTTTCATATAAGTGCGATTTATATATGTGCTGATAAATTATATTCAGTAGTGATTTAAATTCAATATTTTGATTAATATATTTACTATTCGTAAATATTAGTGAAAAAATTGTGTTTATAAACTTTTTTAAGTGCTCCAATATAATTGAGGTTATCTATCCGTATGTACTATTTAATGATGCCAAAGAAGTATAACTTCTCACGCGCGTACATAAGTACACGCACCCATTTTTTTAATATTATCAATACCCAGTATAATAAAGTCATACTCTACTACAATAAGTCTATATTTTTTTAGTATTATAAAATAAACTTGAAACTAAAAAAGGATTCTATTGTCGTTTATTCCTAGAAATCGCCCGTAACTTCACGCATTATGTATACGGCATGGCTATAGTTGTGCTCCTGACCGATTCCGACGCCCGCAATGCACACGCTTGTCGCTGACGCCACCGCTTGCTGACCACGCAGCAATTTATTTTTGCTTTTCCTAAAACAGTGTTGTATCTTTTGGATTAATTACTCCACAGATTTAAAAATTACTTGCTAGTGTTGTGAATCTGTGAATTATACAAATGGCATGCAGTGAAGACAATTATTTATATACACGAAATATAAACACCAATTTTTGAAGGGCGAAATAGCGCTGTAAATTTCCGACTTAATTTCATTATATTTTTCTATTAATAAATACAAATATTATGGACATTCCATAAAACACAGACATGTACAATAGTACAGCAAAATTTTGATACACATTGAGATACACAATTTGTTCAAAATTATTTCAATATATCTACCTCTAAGTGTGTTTACAGCATAAAGGAAACGGTGAACTTGGTCATTTTTGGTCACCTGAACTATTGAGATTAAAACATAAGTAAGAAATAAAACTTAATCAATAGAAAATTACATTATTTTGGATGGACATCATCTGAAGTAACTTAACTTTCTAACAATGAAAACATTTGTGGAATCGGTCCAGTTATTTCTGAATTCGAGTTGATTGCTTACATGTAACAAAAACTAATCGAACATGAGTGGAACTTGCATACGAGTGTTCTCTATACATTTATTTCTCTATATTAAACCATAAACTATAAACAAATTTTAATGTTTTAGAACGAAAATATATTGCCTACTATATCTTTCAAAGACACACATTTATAAATTTTTTGTTTATTTGAAATAAACTAAAAGTTAACAATTTTTTCTTTACATATGCTGTGGAGATCTTGCTTTTTGCCAAATTTCATGATTCTAGGTCAACGGGATAGTCGAAAAAATGCGGCGTAAGTGGCCTTATTTTTTTGTTCTTTTTATTACGTTGACTTAGAAGCTTGATTTTTGTACAGCTCCTAGGAATCGTAGACCTAAAAATAATAAACTAAACTTAGATCAAAATTCTTTGACTCTTCCAAAAAGTTGCAGTAATATTGTGTACGGAGTGCATTATTCTTTGCAACCCATTTTATAAATTACACCTATTATGAAAATAATAGAAAAAATAATGTCGACTCTTTGTGAATCGGTAGCTGATCTTAATAAGACTAGAGATGCTTAAATTCAAAAAGTTATGGATGTAGTAGTACTTGATATGGTAAATATATTGAAGAGATTTTATTTTTTAGATTTAAAATTCTGTATGATTATGTCGAAAACGTTTTTTTCACATTTACCAAAAAGCATCATGCCTCCATAAAGATGAAAGAAATCAGCCTTGTGAAAAAATAAAAATAAAATAAGTGACAATAACTAAATGGATCATCAATAAAATATGATTAAAAGTAACAGGTCTTTAACCATTAGCCTGGATTAAAAATTTAACCAAACAGTTTGTCTCAGCCCATTTCTGGACGCAGATCTCTCTAATGCACGTACCATTGGAAATAATTGCCCATAATGATTGCCGATCGTAGTTTGTAGCTTCTCACACCAGTACCGATGCTGCCGTCACAGGATTGTGTCATTTCAGTTATGTGATTATAAACACCACTTCCAGTCCCACTTGGAATAAGCGGCCTAAAATTGAAACAGGTTCCCGCGCTGGGCCGCGGTCACTCCAAGCCATAAACCTTGTGATCAACCTAACATACCGACACAAATTTCTACTATTCATTTTCCATTATTTTGACCAACCGAATTTTATCCAACTGTTCGATGGTTCTTTATGAAACTTACTGAAACTAAATCAATATATATTTATTTTAAGCTGTTGTTCTGTTTATACTATTTATATGCAGATTACATTATTCTGATAAAATATTTTCCATTAACCATTGCGAAAGGTATTTCACACAGAAAAAGAAAATATTTAGAAACACTCTCAATACACATCAAAAAACGCGACCGCAATTTCAGAAACGCACAACAAAGCAACATCTCCGTCATGTTCGTCTCCGAAGCGCCGTTTGACCATTTATCCGAAACAATTACCGAAACACCTCGCACAAATGCGGCGGACGCGGCGGCGCCCACCTATCTCAAAGCGGCGAAAAACTGTCCGAAATATAAAAGGGAATTTCATTAAAACAAACAAATAGCCGACGCGGGGACGGCCGCTCGTAATTTCAAAACGATCGTCCCGGGCCGAGGGCGAAACTGTTGATGAGACAAATTCGCCCGAGCCGCGCCGCGCCGCGCCGGTATAAACGAAATCAAATTAGGCGCGGAGAAGGGTCGGACCTCGGCCCTTCTTTAGAATTTCACTCTGTAGCCGATTGGATGTTTATTGTGTTATCGTATGAGCGTATGAACGCTTTGGTACGGTAACGTTTGTGATGTAATGAGGGTAATTTCTCGGTATTTGTACAAGAGTAACGAGTGTATGCGAGATCAAATTGTGTGCCCGTGACAGATACTCGGCTAAGACCGTTTGACAAATGCAATATTAAGTAAAAGCAAATATTTAGATTCTCCTATACCTATTTTGAGACGAAGTATTTTAAGACCTGTACAGGGTGTTTGATAGCTAAATGTGGTTTTTTAAGATTGCTCCCTTTTTGCCACAAATTAAACGTTTTTTTTAGAGTATACGCAGTTAATTTTCCGTATAACTATATAACGAATTGGTAGGTTTATTTTCGTACAACAAAAATAATATAACGTATCTATAGCTAGTGGCGCATCTATCCTTCAATCTCTCTATTATTGCCAAATCACAACTCTTTAATAGCTCCATCAGGCACTAATATATATATATATATATATATATATATATATATATATATATATATATATATATATATATATATATATATATATATATATATATATATATATATATATATATATATATATATATATATAGGTATTTCAGTTGATAGACTCGTACGTATCCATTCATATGAAACATTTAAATATGTTGTTCCAGCTATTTAAATATATTAAATACATTTTGTATAACATTGGAATAGTTTTCAGTATTTTTCGGAATATCAACAATTAAATGAATATTTGTTTCAAAAATGCATCACCGTATGCAATATATTTAATGGTAATTTAATTTAGCAACGTAATATTCTTTGAAAATAAAAAGGCTTATAATAGTACTTTTTCAAATATTTTATGTATTTCTTCGATAAGTATAAAGCGGTAAGGATTTTTATCTGATTATCATATTAGTACAATATTAGTGCAAACTATGATAATAATAGACGTTGTTTTTTTAAAAACCATTTTGCAAAATTAAACGTTAAATATAAGTCAGCCTTGCGCGCCAAGGACACCTTTCCTGTCTGCAAAATAAAAAAAAAAACAATACAAATAAATTTACTGGTATTGTTACTTTTATATATTGTAAATGTTACTTTTTAAAATAATTTTAGACGGTCAAATCATATAACTTTCTGGAGACCGAGAGAAAATGAGAGATGACAAAAAGATGGATCGACAACGTTAAAATGATAGCAGGCAAACAGAGAAGCATGCGAAAAAAGTGGAATAGGCCTATATCCAACACGGGATGAACGAAGGCTGAAGGAGAAGGCTGTTATGATACAATTTCTTTCAAAAAGCAGTTTCAATTAAATCACATTGAATATTCTAAGGCATTTTTATTAAATTCTAGAAGAAATAATTACATTATTCTTATACTCATATGTATCTCAGATTTTTCCTTAGCGGTATGTGAAATTACGATTTTACGAGAATATTTGAACATATAAAAAGATTCAGTTTTACAACAAATAGAACGAGACAGACGAACAATTTCTAAAATTGTTTGGCAAAATTTCTAAGAGTATTATTAAACTTTTAAAAGTATTAAATTTCACGACTGATGAATTGATAGATAGACAAGCAACACTTATTGAACTTTGTTATTTCACACGCGAGACGATAAATTCCTGGTTATCTTTTAAACACTCAAAGAGGCTCAATTTTACGACTAACTAAAAAATAAACTGACTAGCGAAACTTATAAAATTTCAATCATTGGAGAACCCATAAAAATTGATGTACCCCTGTATATACATATCATCCTGTATATACTTTTGTAAGATTTTTTCCAGATATAATAAAATACTTTTTTGTTGAAGAAGCTTTTCAATTAAAACGTTTAGCTTATATTTACCCGATATATAAAAGACTCCAACTCCGTTCTCCTTAAACAAAATATCATCATATGACAATATATATTTGTTAAAGTCAATTTTATAAGTTTGTGAGAGTCAACTTCGTCTTCTTGTATTTACATCGGATTTCGAAATCGGATTAGCGAACCGACTCTCTGGCAAGCTCGGAAATCCTATTTGAATACGCTTTAGGCAGCTTACGGTACTCAGAGCCCCTAACTATAAGGATATTCAAAATACCCTTCTATCCTTTAATATTCTGTGTCAGCTTCGAATGCGAAAACAACGTTTTCTGTTTATGATATAATATTTAACTTGTCTAAACTGATGTTGCAGTTGTAGATTTAAACCTTTCTGATATTGAGCAAAGAATATCAGAAAGGAAATAAAAAATATCAATATATTTTTATTTACTAATTTTTATCCTTAGTTATTTGCTTTCAAATATACTCAACCTCTCCGAGACTTCAGGAACTTCTGAACGTGTTGTGAATAAACCTCGGCTAACATATTTTTATACATAAGTAAACAGATATCAAAAGGCATATATTTATCCACGAATAAAATAAAAGAAATAAACAATAAGAGAGAAAAAAAAAATTCCGACGCTCGACTGAGCCCTAGTTGAATAAGTAGGTAAATGTACTAAGTACACAATATACACAAAAACGTATACGTGTACACAATATATAGGATACGTAATCAATTTTTTCTAGAAGGACATAAAACTTCTTTTTCATTATACAATAATCTTATAGTTTATTAAGTATATATTTATATAAACCAAATTTAAAATATAGTTACAGAAATTCAGAATTAGTGACTAAAAAACCGGAACGAAAAGCTAATAATCGGGATAGAAAAAAAACATTATATATTTTTCAACCCTACTGTTGACATGGCATTCAAATACTAACTCCGGCGCCTTTCCTGCATTCCATTTGAAATATATGTTTGAATTTAAAATGAGCTAAATTTTTAAATGAAAGTACTATCGAAAAGTCGAAATATTTCTAGTCCACTTAAAGTCATGACTCTTTTAAAACGAAACGACTTGTGAAATTCGAGACATCTGGCAACACTGAATAAGAAAAACGCTTGAGATACCGGAACAGAAAATATAGTTTCCAAGATACTTCTAAGAATATACCTTTTCTCTGTAATTTTTCCACACATATAAGATAAGATTTATCGAACAAAATTATCGTAAGTGCTTATGGTATGCATTCCACATTGTAAAACTTGTTAGTCCGGAATACTTACAAGAAATTCAGCCATCAGTTCTCTGTGATGTTAATTAGTACCATGTATTGTTATAATTCCTTCTCAATATGAAGATGGTTATTATTATTTTCAATTGATTAGAAAAAATATCTAGACTGGGCTGTTATCGCAACAACGCATTAAATATTGAGAGTGTATAGAACTATAATTTCGTGCGCGCACGTATAAAAAGGGCAGTCACACTAAATCTAGGATAACGAGGTCGTTAACATAAACAATAATTAATATAAAAAATCAAGATTGTGACATTGCACGTCAATCACATACAATACTTGATACAGCCCAACGTGCATAGACAGTTAATCACTAGCTCCATGCGTGATGGTTTTCCGTATTGTTTATATCTAAATCACGAACGAAACTCATAATTGGCCGCCTGTATAATGACCTATAGAATTATGCAAACGCGCGTAAAGATTATTTTATAGCTACCGAGTATGCTTTATGAAGCGCACGATGAGGTGTGTAAAGTACGTGCCAACTTAAATAAAAAAAAACAAAAGCAATAATGGGGACTGCCGACAGAAGTGAAAACTTAAAAATATGATGAACAGTGGTTTTATAAAATTTTATACAATTTGTAATTTTAAAATCCTCGACAAAAATATTATCGAACAACTAAAAATCTGTTTTACCATTCTAGTAAGATAACTTCTAAGCTACTATAAAATACTCATTGCTTGATGTATTGCAGAAGTCAAAATATAAAAAATAAATAGTATCAAATTTTTAAACGCAAATATTGATACGAATATTGAAAATATTTGAAAATAAATGCTTTGTTTTTGTTATTCGTTTGTCTATATAAAAATATTAGCATATGTAGTACTCACTGTTGTACTGCACAGTGATCCTACAATTAAAATAATAATCAAGCTAAAACACAATTTAAACAATGCACGTATATAATAATAATCAAGCTAAAACACAATTTAAACAATGCACGTGTATACACACACGCACTGAACTTTCCACGTAGTCAATTTAACTTTACTTGTATAGATATAGACAGCAATGTTACACAACAAGTCACCCTTATAGCTGCTATAGCATGCCGGTGACGCGAGCTCATAAGATTTTACCCATCCAAAAAGCGTCCAACGCGCACATCATACAGTCTGGTATATACTATGTATCAGTACTCAGGCGGCAGAGCAGTAGATGTTATATATATATATATATATATATATATGTATATATATATATATGTATATATATATATATATATATATATGTATATATATATGTATATATATATATATATATATATATATATATATATATATATATATATATAAACTGCTGGCCAAGCGCAACACGTCTTACTCATAGCTACAGATATATTGTTGACATTAGCATGCCGGTAACGCACTCATAAGATTTTCCCCTATCAAAAATCGCTCAAACGCCTAAAAAAGTTTTCACTTCAATACGGTAGCCATTGCCCTGTGGAAATAGTGTTTCATTGTACATATTGTGATTTATTATTCTGCCTCTCCTTGTCCTTTAAGAAAAATCATACAAATGGATACAGTTTAACAAATAATATGAAGCTACGTTTTGAAGTATAAATCATTTTATTTTTCTTTATAAAATAAAAAAAAATCTGTAAAGGACAAGTATAACTTGCGCTTCATACAATGATGTTGTTTAAACATTTATAGTAACATAGTATTTCCATTAAACGATATTTAAACGACATCTTTACAAATATTTCTATTTTTTGTGTAAACATTTTGCCTAGTATATTTCTTCTCACAGTCGTCAGAATATAGCACTAATTCCTCAAGACCTATAAGATGATCGTGATCTTGTACGAGTTGCGTTTGTACACTTTAATGCATGGAACCCTGAAGATCAGCTCAATTTTAGCGAAATTTTCAACCTATCCAAATATACACATGTGTTTTCATATATACAAATATACCCTAAATGGTTCTTAAGAGTTTATACTTTGATTTGAATATGTAAGATTTTCTAATAGTAGTAATTTTATTATGAAAACTGGGAATATGTTATAAGTTTAATAGAGATTCTTCACGAAATACAGAAAACGATCTGCTTTTTATCGTTTGTTCAGGTATTTACTTTCCAATATAACGAAAATAGAACACACCTCATCTCGCTTTGCGAGTACAACACTCGATAATTTGATAAAATGTCTATCGACGCAGTACTTGAAAAGGTATCGTCTATCTGTTCTTTAGTTATTTTCTTACCCACTTAGCTAAATGTTATTTCAATTCGGAAACTCGATCTTGTTTCTGCTTTTAGCGAAAATTTCAACCACATATATATTTTTATATATATAAATATATCCTAAATGGCTCGTAACAGTTTATACTTTGATTCAGATAAGTAAGATTTTTTAATGGTAGTAATTTTATTCTGAAAAATGGGAATCTATTATAAGTTTAATAAACATTCTTCACAAAATATAGAAATTGATCAGCGTTTTATAATTTGTTCAGGTGTTAAAACACACCTCATTTCGTTTTGCGGGTACAACACTCGATAATTTAATAAATTATCTATTGGCGCAGTACTTGAAAAGGTATCCTCTATCTGTTTTTTAATTACTTTTCTTACCCACTTACCTATGTGTTATTTTAATTCGGAAACTCGATCTTGTTTCTGCTTTGTAAAGTACAATATTACTTTCCTGAAATAAACCAATATCCGTTACAAACCTATGTTTAGTCTAAAGAAACAGTAACAGGGGGTTTGTAAAACTTCGCAGAGTGCTTTTCAGGTGGAAATTGTATTTGCCAGATAACATTTCTAACTGGCCTCGTTACTGCCAATTTCGTGTGAAAAGGTGATAATTAGTTTTCCAATTTGGTTGGAAAAGGTTTTACTAATTTTCAAATTTCGCTTGAAAAATTATTAGTTATAGTGACGTTAATAGTATATTGAAATGTGTTTTCCGTATTTTAGGCAACCATGGATCTAATTGAATTGAATTTATATTATCTTGTTATATATTTAATGAAACTCTAAATTACTTAAAAAAGTATTTTCCTGAGTGTACTTTGACATAGTACATGTATGTGATTTTTTCAAAATATTTCATTAATAATGAAAGGAAGATACACACACATATTAAACATTCATTATATGTCACACACACACACTTATATATATATATATATATATATATATATATATATATATATATATACACATATATATATATATATATATATATACATATATATATATATATATATATATATGTATATATATATATATATATACGTGTGTGTGTGTGACATATAATGAATGTTTTTGGGAATGGTAAAACAATGCCAACGCTTTTTGTGGTCTTATTCAAGTCAAGATTATTTTTTATCAAGATTGTAAAATTTTTGTTTTATTTTAAAAAAGAACCTGTCAAGCACGAGTGGAACTCGCACTACGAGTGTTCCATACATATTTAGGCATTTATAAAAATTTAATGGCACGTAATATTCCTATTAAACTATTCACAAAATTTAAATTTTTTAGAACAAAAATATATTGCCAACTGTACCTTTTACAGATGCGTATTTAAAAAAATTAACTGTTAATGTAACTAAAAATTAAGGATTTTCCGATTTTTTGCTTTACTTGTGCTGTTAAACCTCGCTTCTTGCCAAATTTCATGATTCTAGGTAAATGGGAAGAACCCTATAGGTTTTGATTTATTTGCGAGTGTAAAAATATGCGGCATAAGTGGCCAAACTTTTAGGGTTTGTCTTGATTGCGTTGACTTAGAAGCTTGATTTTTTTACAGATCCAAAGGACCGTAGATCAAGTTTTAATATTACCACTTAACACCATCACGCGTTCCTAAAAAAAAGGTCTCGACAAACTGACAGACAGACGACGAAGTGATCCTATAAAGGTTTTTTTTCTTCCTTTTGAGGTATGGAACCTTAAAGAAATTTAAGAATTCTGCCCTATTTCAAAAAATCGTGCTAAGAATAATTAAGTATATCGTAAAGGAGGAAGGAAAATGAATTGTATTCGAATCTTCTTTTACTTCTTATTTTACTGACTTGACGTTTGGTATGTTTGAAATTTTCCCCATCACTATTTTTACTGAATTTTAAGATCACTTCACTTCTATGTCAATATATAATTTCTTAGTTATAATCAATATTTTGATTATAACTAAGAAATTATATATTGACATAGATAAGTTTACGTCGACTACGGTAAGGCATATGACGTTAACCATTTATATGAAATGAAGATATGAGTAAAACAATTCAATATATTTGTGGATCCAGGAAGTTAGAAAGCGAAAAAATATATTTTTGATTCTATTGTCAAATAACGCAAAGTAAAAATTCATAAACTAAGGAATTTGAAAATATGTGTTGATTCTTGTTTTTTTTTAAATTAATACAATTATATTTAAAATTAAATTTTACAATCAGTTTTAGCCCCTTTTTGCATCTTCTAAAGAAAAAAAGTAAACAAATTTAGAAAATCGACTATACTACAATAGAAATTAGTCGCAATATCTTCATTAGAAATAAGTCGATTGCGAAAAATAACATAAATGTAAACTTATAATATAGAATGTTTGTCATAGAAGTTCAACTCAATAACTCGAATACACTTTTCAAAGTTAAGCATTCTATTTACGATATTTACTCATATTTAACACTACTTACGTAAACATTTGAAGTTGTGAGTATAATTGAACCCACTTAAAAATACTCAGTTTCGTCTAATATATATATGTTTCAGACAAAATTACAACGAAACCCTCACTTTACTATTCTACCCTAATATCACATCCTCTCCCGGTTCGTTCACGCCCAAGACGAGAATGAATCAGATTGCAGAGTAACCTTATTTACAATTAAATAACGCCAAATATAGTTAAGAGTCGAAACATTCTTAAATTATGATATTATAGTAGCCTACCTTACTAAATGGTCTTATGATAAAGAACATAACTTACTGCTACGTTGATATTCATTCTTCCAGAAAAAAAAATTTCTTTTGAATCAAAATAAAAATAATTTTTTAAAACACTGTACTGATTATGGAGAATAACCTTGTAATAATACCTACCACGTTTGTAAAATATTCATAAATAATCCCTTGACTAAAGGAAATATTGACAAAACTGGTCCGCTTAAATGCGGCAAAAGTACTGGAAAGGCGAACCTTCTCTTTTTCATATGGGGATTATTTACGTAACATTAGTCCTATCAGCAATGCGCAGTCCACGAGACACAGAATGGACGAAAAGGAAATGCGATATCTGTAATGTTTGTGTTCTGTTGATAAAAAATGTGCGTAAATATCTTCATGTTTGTAGAAAGACTGGTTTTTAGTAAATTTAGGAGAGATGATGTTCATGATTTTCTCGTCTTCGTCGTTCACGATTTTCTCTTTTCTTTTCAGTTTTAAATAAAGTTCAATTTTACTAATTTTATTTAACACTTCATATATCTGTCACTTTTACGTATTTTTATATTGGTTTATTTAAACTTGTCTTCAATTCGATCCAATTACCTTTTTTTATAGTCGTAAAACCTGTTGTTTAAAATATTTGCTTTACTAATAATTTTTGTAAAATGTCTCGCGAAAAAAAATTAATTGAACTCCTTTCAGGCGGAGAAATCCCGTCCTAAAGTTATTTCTTTCGCTATGACGCAAGAGATTCGCCCCTTATATTTACCCCCAGATTACTGACAAAATTATATAATTGGATCGGTTTAATAATATTCAATTGAAAAAATAATTAAAGCTAGATAAATGACGTAATGCAGATGGTAAGTATCAATGTAAATTGGCCTTCAGTCAGTACTTATGGATGAGAAATGGTCAATATTTTTTAGTTTTTCCATTCGACTGTCGAATAATGTGACAAAAATATCCATGATAGGATTGGATCACTAGTTATGGTTTAATGACCAATAAGTCATATCGCGTTAACCTAGTTAGCCATTTGTGTAAATGCGATATACATTTTTGTTTATTCACTGGTTCCCGCACCAGACGTTGGCCATCAGGTGCAATTTTTTTAAAATATGAGTGCTGCAAATATAATGAGACAATTTATTTTTTCGTAAGTTGTCCACTTACGATTTTCTGGTTTTAATGACTTTTTTAAGTTTGGTCACCAATTATTCTGTCGTTTTGATACAATTCAAACCAATTATTCTGTCGTTTTGATACAATTCAAACCAATTATTCTGTCGTTTTGATACAATTAAACAAGTTTTCAATATTCGATTTCGATTTTTTTTATTTTTCAGAATCGAAATTCAGCTTGAGGGTTTACTACTTCCGTTGATCATAAATCATTACATCTCCTGCATATTTATGTTCATAACGCAGCATAGTCAATTGATTTAGTAATAAATAGTTAGTAGCTGAACACTTAATAACACAGCACACAATTAGAAAATTGTTTGAAAATTGTTTTATTCTACTTATTTCCAAACGCTGCATCCTTTATTTGAAAAAACTCAGCATTACTTTCGATAGCTTCGAGATAACAGTATCCAACTCTCTAACAGTCGTTAAATTAATCTTTACTTGAGAGTACATAAGAGCCAAATCACACAAATTCTGATTTGGAACTTTTAATATGCCAAAATTTGAGTGGATATAAAGAAGCATAACTTGTCTTTTTTTAAATTGTGCTAGGTACTATTCAAAGACTTTCATTCTCAAAGACATCCAACTTTACTGCGTTGAACAAGAAAATTGTAGAAACTGACAAAGGAAAACGTTTTTGTTACGATCTATCAGACACACTACATTATTATAACTAGTATGTTAATTGTAAACGCAGAAATAAACAAACGAATAAAATTACGCTGATTATTTTATTTCTTCGTTAACTAACCCACCCGCAGGCGATAAACATTCTTATTGGACAAAGTAACAGCACCGGACCGAGACCTGAATTATTGAGTCAAAAGCTGTGTACCGTTCTCGACGCTCTTTAATATAAAGTACCCGCGTACTTACACTTAAACAAATAAAACCTTAATAGAAACATTCTTGAAGCGATTCTACGGCCGCCCGTTCTGCCGAATCACACACAGCATTTCCTATTAAGAGTGACAAATGAATGCCTCCCAACAAGTCTCCCGAGGGAGTTTCAAGGCAGTAGACGGAAGTTAATGGACTCATCTTGACGAGATCAACCGAGTTGTTGAATTTCAATTTGTACTTTATGGCTTTTGGCCTCTTAAGGGCGTCAAATGCTTCAGTTTTAATCTGTTTGTTTATTTGGTACAGCAAAGCTCGTTAAGTGGTTGTTAAGAGAGCTTTGAAAGTGTATTTAAATTAATTTATTGTTGCTTTTTAGTTCACGTAGCGAGCTCTACAAACTGTGTCGCGCATTTCTTATTTCAATCGAAAACGAAAGTTATATGTGAAAATACTAATACATAAGAAATAGTAAAATTAAAAGGATATGTAAAGTCAAATATGAATTAATCACAATGACTCAAAGGAACAAGTGAAAATAAATAAAAATGTATTGTTAAATATTGCCACGTTTTCTAATAATATATCTCTGTCTATCAATACAATTATCTAATGTTGGTATGAGGGTAAAGTAATGAAGTTTCATTAGTGGCACTGAAATAGTAGATATTAGATAGTGTAGTAGATAATGCATACATAGAATTCTGTAAAATATATTTATCATGTGGCCCAGTTTATTTTCTTTCGGACGTTATTTTGCATGTACGAGCAGAATAAATATGAAAATAACAGAATCGAGGTTTTCGACATGAAACCGAAATAACAACGAAGAAGCTACTGTATCTCCTGAAACAGTAACTGACAGTGATGAAGACGTGAATAATAACAAAATATCTAAAGGCAAACAAAGGATCAAAAGTATAGTAGGAAAAATGTATTATACTTAAGCGATATGATAGCCATATTCTTTTTTTGTTAACTTGAATTTTAAGGCTATGTACTTTAATATCCTATCCAAGTAAGATATTGAGAAACGAGAAAATAAAAATTGATTTTGTTAATTTTCGAAAAATAAAAGAAATTATATATCAAGTTAATCTTATTACTAAATACTAACATAAATACATAATTGCAGTATTCGTTGTACTTTTACTAAGTTCGGTCAAAATTTGAGTTTTAATTGGCTTTTATTAGAACAAAAAGCGATATTTCAAAAAATCGAAACAAAAAATATCTGTTTGAGTTCTTTAATTTCATAAAGCAATCAAAAAGTTTTGAAAATTTTAATTTTTTCGGCCCAAAAATATTACTTCAAAAATACTCCTCATTAACTTTTTCCTAAATTGTATACAGCCATTGTTACTGGCGATGTTAAAATAGATTCAAATGATACCTCATTTATTAAGAAGGATATAGCCTACAAAGGTATGTAAGTGTACAAATACGGCGTGTGAACTCAGATTGCTTAAAGATATATAAAAAACATTACTCTTCTTATAGGCCTCGCCGTAATGGAGCGAAAAAAATATGAACGAAAATATACCGAACATGTTGTTTCACATAAAACGGGCCAATAACAGACGTGCTATTCGGAGCTTAGAAACGAGGTGATCTAGAAAAGAAGATAACAAATAATAGTACAATATAGAAAAAAAAATTTAAAAATGTTGCAAGGATCCTCGCAAAGTCGCCTGAAGTTGTATATTTACTTAGTATATTTGTGACACCGTCGCTCAGTCGTTTGGCGTGGAGTGGTAAAAGTTGAACAGTTTGGATTATTACAGGTGATTTTGATATTTAGGCTGGCTATCATGCCGTTTATAGCGTTGGGCTATTCTTCAGTGGTCGCTTTAGGCTCTTTGACACGTGGTGCGGTGTTGTTCAAGCCACTTGTCGGTCAAGTGGCTTGAACAACACCACACAAATTTTAGCTAGAAATTACACCATTTGAAGTAATAGATTGTTCGTTAGTGGCCACCTTAAAATAATTTTATAATAGGCTAAACATAAACATGTCGTGATAAAAATAGAATTCGATTCCATGTCGATTTATATCAGAATCGACTCGATATCGATAAGTTTTATCGATAAGTTTTTGTTTGAAACTTACCTACTTATGTAGTTTTTACCTTTATGAGGACATACTGAATCCATGAAAAGGAAAACTTCATCAAATGAACAAAGTTAGAAAACGAATTATTAGTTCTAAATTGGAATTTCGTCGCGTCGCAATACTATATCTTATTTTGCCCAGTAAATGTGATAGGAAACTTTATATATTTACTCGACGTAAAGCTGTTTGCAAAAGTTTCCTGGCAGGAACTTAAGTGTCGGTTGAAAAATGGGGATAAAAGGTTGAAATTTGTGCTTCATCTTATTTCGATTTAACTTAACATCTAGTTATCCTAGAATGTAAGCTCTTTATAAAAATCAATACAACACAGACGAAATACCTCCATTCATATTTCATCATTCCTTGAACTTTCAATACAGAATGTATTTAAATATATTTTAGCATTAATTGAACCGTATTAACAGTTAAAATAAGTGAAATAAAAAATAAGTGAAATAATATATAGTAATATATGTAAATTCACACATAATATTTAAATTTAAAAGATTAGATTAAAAGATCCTTACATGACTAAATAACATAATTAACGATTTTCATAAGTCCATAATTCTGTGAATTTCTAACCTTATAATTTTGAAGTTTCTTAAAAAAATGTCCATTCAAGTTGTTCAGTTTATTAAAAAAACTATATATATATATATATATATATATATATATATATATACAGGTTTATTACATTAAAAAAGTTATCATTAATTAACCTCAACAAATAAATATAAAAGGTTAGTATTGTGAAACACTTCATTAAAATATTTTTAGTGAAATTCTTATGACATTTAAAAAATTATTAAAATTAGAAATAAATGCAATTAAAAAAAATAACAAAATATTGTTGACATATCCGTAATTCGATTAAAAATAGGTTAGATTAAATAAGAATAAATTAATGTGGGAAATTATAAGAGATGCTTGAAAGATATTCGCAATGACAAAATATTGTTATAGGTAAAAAAATATTTTTGGGAAGTTAGTTGAAATTTTATGGAATTATTTAAGAAACTTGAGCAGTTTTTTTAACTAAAGATGGGAAGCCAAAACTAGAAGTAGACACATATTTCAGTATATTGATTGAAGTAAATTTTTAAAACAAGTTAAAATACTGGAAATGAAGTAGATTACAAACTGACTACCGCATACAAAAGTATGGGGAGATTTTCACCGCATTAATTTTTTTTAATTGTTTTTCCATCATTGTCACATAAAAAATAATAACACTCCTAGAACTGTAATTTCAATTTATCTTCATTAATTCCTCTTTTTCTACTAACTTTACAAAGTCGTTATTTAGAGAAGTAATTCTCAAACATAGGTATATATAATGTGACTAGCAAATATTATAAGTACACAATATACCACAAATTTTGATTTTGTAAAAATCCATTATTAAATGACTCATGAAATATAAAAATACATTGTAGAGTTTTGATCAGTTTTCGATTACTAAACATGTAATCGAATTTAATCGGTCAAACAAGTCCATAGCATGTTATAATAGGGCTTGCCTAAACTATTCTAGAAATAAAACTTAGAATTTATAAAAAATTAGCTAATCATTATTTCAAATTTATTTAAGTATTTATGAAATAAATTCACATTAGCGATAAATGATTTAACATAAAGTTCAAATCGATTTCTCTTGCTACGCTGGCAAAGTTTTAATCAAGCATCAAATTAAAAAAAAAACTGAAGTCTATACTACTTTTAATTATTTTTGTCAGAATTTGTGCAAGATCTTTTAAATTTTTAAATGTTAAATGACAAAATCTTAAATTCTATGATCATGTGAATCATAATAATAAAAGAGATAAACATACTCATGTTCAATCATCTGCACGCACATATTCGCTACTTCGATACAGCCACCACGTTTTCAGACCAATCAATTTTTCCATCAGACTGACTTCGCTTCGCGCTTTATTTAAACCACATTCGATGTCATTGCAGCAACATGCCGCTCCCATATCTTCCAAGCTCTCCTCCCTAGACGAGGATGCGCTTTATCGGCGTTATGAAGCGTAAATGTCAATAATAAATTGATGAAGAGCTGCAACCGCCACGCCACTGCTGGCTGAGTAGCGCTTTACGCGTCATTACACAATATCACACGTACGATATGCGACTTCCACACATCGCCCTTGAATAACTTATCGACACGTGTGACGACCGTTGTGTCGTGCTATAAATCAATTTTAAGCCCCCGAATGGCCACAATCGAGTAGGGCTGATGGTTGGAATGATAAACGGATATGAAAAATGTATTTGTAAATGAAATAGCTTTATGTGTTTCCGTGAATCATTGAATCGAATATGCGAATCATTTTTATCGGGTCTTGCCTGCGCACTACTGACATTCTATAATTTTCTCCCGTAAATCATTTGTCAGAGAGTTGCTTGATCTTGATACCATGACTTTTCCTCATATATATGGGCAATTTTTCTTAGTTCAGAGGAGAATTGTACCTATCTGCCGATAATAAGAATATCCGGACGCTGAGATATATAAAGAAAAATCCAAACACTAATACTTAACAGGTATTTTTTAAATTAGTCGTTTGACATAATAACCTCAGTTGTAAAATTTAAAAAAAAATCTCTTTTAGTAGTTCCCAAGAATATCGAGTTAATCACCAT
Organism: Druceiella hillmani; assembly: GCA_039881145.1. NCBI lineage: Eukaryota > Metazoa > Arthropoda > Insecta > Lepidoptera > Hepialidae > Druceiella > Druceiella hillmani. The sequence continues at coordinate 29,276,868 of JAYKKI010000012.1, read as the reverse complement.
AATAATAGTTCGTTTTTTTTTCTAATTTAATATATCATTATAAAATATTTTAACTCATGAAAAGTAGTAAATCAATTTTTCTAAATGTGATTAAATAAAAGTGAAAGCTATAAATATATTTGCTTATCTGAGAAACTATTTTACTTCGAGTTATATTATAATTGAACAAACTACTACGAGTTATATTATAGTTATATTATAATTGAACAAATTCCGTAAACATCATGCCATTCTCCTTTCACCGAATTACAACATATTCAAAGTGATTCATTCATTCATCATTAGTCTTATTTATTTCCTCTGATAGTAAAAGTTCAAAATTTTAAACAAATTATAATTCTGTACATAAATATACAAGTTTATATCCTTATCGAACGAATTTCAGAACACTTGTCTATTAATGTCGCATTGCGTTTAATACAATTTAAAATTCATATCATTTTCATTGAGCTTCCAAAATTTCTGCGGAAGGGTCGTTCAATTTATGTAACGGTCCAGCATATCCTTATAATGTCAAAGCTTTCCGCGATTCGCTTTCATGAACTTTTCAGCTTTGTAGAGAAACAACTTTTAATTATATGTTCATTGATAACTGGTAGGTTTGTTATTTGTTATTCGTTTTGGTTCGTTAAATATGTTCAAGCATAAAGTACGACGATGAGAAGTAGGCGATCTTCTTAAGAAAAAATATGCATTTATTGAACATGTTTTTTTAAATATATCTGTATTTAACTTTTCATTATCTTTCGTTGGGGTAAAGAAAACGATGATGTGAAAGCTCCATATTGCTCTACTCTTTCATATACCTGACTATAACGACGAATTGTTACATTATTATGTAGTTTTCTTTAGTAAAATGTCTACACGTACAGCTTTTTGGCACAGTTCACTGAAATTATTTGAAAGAAAAACGAAAAGCTTTCAAGGACGATTCAGTCACCAGTTTCATATATAACTATTTTGACATTTTAACATGGAAATTGCAATAAAATTATAACATTGATTAATAATTAACTATATAAATAAACTGAGGTAAATATATTTTAAATGTAGAACGCTACATTTATTACAGACCATTCCTGATTCCTCCAAGTCTGACAAAAGAAAAATAGAATAAATTTAAGTTTACTATTCTTCATTTATTACAAATAAAATTTACAAAATCAAATAAGCTTCCATTCTGATAAATAACTAATTTATAGAAAATAAAATCACAAAAATCGACCAAAAATTTTCTTCAAAAATGATATTCTCTTTCCCATACAGCTTTAATTAAAAGTTGTTTACTTCTAATTACCCAGTTATAACTACTTCTATATTTAAAACCCGAGGCTGGCACTATAGACGATAAAAGCATACTCTACAGGTGGGTAATTTGGTCTTCATCCTAGCAACCAGTTTTCTTTCTATTTCCTTTTTTTACCCTTTGCAAATTACAGGTATCATAACCACAGATAGCAAGCAACGAGGTCTCACCATGGGACTGAAGTTTCTATTTTTTCCTATACGGGACTACAAAGAGGCTATTTCTAATCGTCAGAACGCCCACATTTCACCCCCAAATACAATTTTGCATTATTGATCCCTCGCATATGCGATTGACCAAACAGTTTCGGTCAACGATCAAACATAACCCATGCCTAAATTCAACATGAAAAACGTCATAACCGGAAAAGGGGGAGTGACAGCTTTCACTAGGTGTGTGTTTACTTCAGTCACTTTCATTACTCACAATGAGGGTCGTGTTACTGTTGTGGCCTCACCTTCCCCTTGAGGTGATTGACATTCGATATTAAGGTACTTTCAGTCAATGGAGTATGTATTCTGTAATGTACATTTACTTAAAAAATTGTGTGCCCTGACGTCTATATTGGAATAATATTAAGAGAATAATGAATTATAGATTAGTGAATTAATGGATTTTTTGACCTCCTGTATATAAAGTCTTTTTTCGTATGGAGTATCAAGCTTCCAAATTATTTTATACAGTATATATTCTAAGCATGTTCCGAATTTAACTTCACTTAATTTATTCACATTTAAACAACCATATTGATCGCCAAATTACACATATCATTGTTTGTTGATATTAGTGATCAACATGTTTTCAAAAAGCTCCAAGAAGTGCTTTTTAATAAACACCTTTATTTTATACATAACTGGAACCTAAACTATTTAACTGCCGCTTAATTTTTTTCGAAAAATGAATGTGTTAACGTAACATCAACTTTCATTAGAAAAATACTTTATTACTTTATTGGTAATCATGTTATTAAGCATCTATATGAGTGGAACTATCGTCGAATAATATTAGCTATTTACGCTATACGCTATATACCATTCAAATAGAGAAACACTTTTTTACCAGGAGGTTTCGACAATTAGATTGGTTTGTTGATGCCAAATCTCAAACATTTTATTTTACTGAAATTAATTTTCATTTTTTTCGAAGAACCTTGGACTGTTAATTTCGATCTTCGTGATATTGTAAGATATTAAGGCGAGGGGGGGTCTTTAGTCACTACTCATCTACTTCGGTATCTCAGAACGAAATAAATAAATATTGAATGGTGAAATAACATGGACGTTTTAATTTATTTTCATCGAAGATAAAAAAATTCCAAATGTTTTAGAGCCATAGAAGAGGCTTGACAAATTACAATGAATACCGATAAAGTTCGCAAGTTGTGAATGGTTTCAAAGCCCCGAAAAGTCAAATTTGAGCTCACACATACACATACCATCGAGAATCAAAATTAGCCAAATTGCAAAACAAATTACATATAATCTTGGCCTACTATGTTATGCTTCATTAAATATAGTGATTTGACTTCACTACTTGAGTAGCGAGTCCTATTCAAAAAACCTTGAAGCCTTTACTTAACCTAAAGTAAGGTTATATGTTCAAGAGTCATGTAACAATGAACAAATGAACAGACTTTAGTGTTTCTTGGAATAGAGAAACTGATAAGAATAACAAAATATCTTCACCAAACGTAGAGTTAATGAGAAAAATCATCGAAGGAATATCTAGGTATAAGCAGAGATAATTATTTTTTTATAGACAAAGTGTAAAATTAAGTTCTGTTGTTGCGAATGACGTGAAAAAATACTAATTTTTTTCATTTACTAACTTACTGTCTTTTGGTTTTACATTTAAAAGCCAAATAACGCTTATTAAACATTTTATTACACTTAGAAACTAATTATGGTGCCTTAATAATTTTATTTAGGTTATACATGCATATCAGAAATATTTCCTATAATAATAATAAGTTCAATAAAAAATAAAAGTTTTATTTTAGTTGGGGTATTAATTTAAAATTGATGGCTAGACAAACGTAAAACATCATACTTTATTTCTGTGACTTCAGACGAATGGTCAGTAAGCGGCTTATAAAAATATCTAGGTTGGATTTCGCAGAAAAAAAGACTTCATTTCTTAGGAAGAAGGAAATATTTGAGAAACGTTTTTATAAAATACGAATCGATGATTTATTTTTTCGTCAGAAATATTACAAAGAATTACATCGAAAACAAAGAACCTAAGAATATATATAACAATACTTTTTGATGGGGTATGCTATTCTTGATTACAACGATAGAAAGCAAAATCTTGTGTACATATATAATACCGGCCATAATCAGATAAATCTTTTTATCAATTGTTATCTTTAACACAAATTTATGAACACAATTAATGATTATAAAGATATCTAAGCTTAACTGCTTTTCCGAACAAAGTAAGTTAAAACTAAATTAAATTCAAGGAATAAGATTCGAATTCAGTCGTTTTCTTTACATCGCTTTGTATCTCTGACCTTCGTAGAGAATAACTGTAATTAAACTCAAATATCAGAAGGGGAATTTAAATTGAATTAAGGTCACTGAAAATGAAACTAAATTAATTAAGAGACCTTCCTCACGGATATTCTGAGAGAACTACTAATACACTGAAATTCTCGTAAATATGGTTGTTAATTGTTTTATATCGCTGCATAAGTACTTTCTTCTTTTATTCTTGTTCTAATACATCAAAAAAAATATCCAATCCCTATAGCAATTCATGGTTACATAATGATTATAGGCCATGATAAATATCCAAATTTGAAATATAATGAATAATGCCAGTAGCACAAAGACAATTGCCAACTTGTGTTCAACACATCTATATTTGTGCTTTTTGTAAAACAACCTAGATGTTGGTCATCACTCTATAATAGAGTATTCTATGGACTTGCCATTTAGAGGCAATGGACTAGAAAGCCATATTTGAGATAGATTTATATTTCTGATAGCACAATCTTACAACGACTTAATTTCATGTACATACATCTCGTTCACTTTTAATACATTTTTTTACAATCCTGTTCAAATTTTTCGTTTTTTGTCAAACTATGGTTCTTCTTATATTCATATTATAAAGCAATATAGCTTGTTTTGTCCCTGAAACCATTTTAGCCCGCGTATTCATTAAAGCTAAAATATATACTCCCCCATATTGCTTTAACCATTATTAAGTTTCCGTAGTAAAACAAAACATCCTTATAATTTTGGCACGTCCATCTGTCGGTTAACATGCACCAAAATTTAATTTTTTTTAATGCACCTTTCCATTCATGTAAGACGAGGCCATTTTTTCATCCTATCGAGTGGGATATCATTATATAAATCTTTTAGAATGACATTGAGGTATCATTTACTATTTTTCATTTTTTGTCCGTTTCCGAAATAATATGCTGCATAGTGAAGTGTAACACGTGCCAACAACCACTTCGATTATATTGCGGTATTGCTTTAACCATGATTAAGTTGCCGTAGTAAAATAAAACATCCTTATAATTTTGGAATCTATCGGTTAACATGCAGCAAAATTTTATTTTTTAATACACTTCTCCATATGTGTAAGACGAGGCGATTTTTTTCATTCTATCGAGTGGGATATCATTATATAAATCTTTTAGAATGACATTGAGGTATCATTTACTATTTTTAATTTTTATGTCCGTTTTCGAAATAATACGCTGCACAGTGAAGTGTAACACGTGCCAACAACCATTTCGATTATATTGCGGTATTGCTTTAACCATTATTAAGTTGCCGTAGTAAAATAAAACATCCTTATAATTTTGGAATGTCCATCTATCGGTTAATATGCAGCAAAATTAAATTTTTTTAATACCCTTCTCCATATGTGTAAGATGAGGCGATTTTATTCATCCTATCGAGTGGGATATCATTATATAAATATTTTAGAATGACATTAAGGTATCATTTACTATTTTTCATTTTTATGTCCGTTTTCGAAATAATATGCTGCACAGTGAAGTGTAATATGTGCCAACAACCTTTTCAATTATATTGCAATAACAATTTGGAGAGATGATGACTACTGCGGATCCCTATTTTACACTTAGCTGAATTTTATATTGAATATATTTGGCGTTAATTTTGTAGAATACATTGCACATTTATCTTTGTATATGTACATTTATCTTTGTATATATACATTTATCTTTGTATTTGTTATGTTTGAATTCACTGTTCATTTATCTTTGCTAATAGCCCACCTGAAGATACTGTAATACAACGAAACCTGGTCAATAACTTAAAGAAAGTAGAAATAATACTACATCACGTAGTTTCATTTAATTGTGAATTTTATATGACTGCTCCACAACAATGAATCCTTTACTTATCTGTTACATTATATGTGTATTATCATTACATTCATTAAGTACCTATAATCCAAGTATTATGAACTGTGTGTTTGTAATTTGAAATCGGAATTCATTTATTTTTAATGCAATAATTTTTCTCATCGTTTTTCTTTTCAATTTGCTCAATCATTTGGTTTTACTATTGCTCTCAAAGCAAATGTACCTCGATCTAATAAATAATTCATTACATCAATTCTGATGATGGAATTACCTTCTATTTCTATTATGTGTTTGATATCGTTACAATCTTTAAGCATTACATCCACCAAATATTGATCTCTATATCTCTGTAACAATATCTTACAAAAATTTGTATATCTTACAAAGAAATACAATATTACGTATTTTTTGGTAATCTGTCTTTTAACATATTTAATTAGTTACTTTTTAGGAATTAATTTATTAAGTTCTAGTGGTAAATATTTATCACTGGCTTACAAGTACTACATAATCTGCTTGGAATTGAACTAGCTGTAATATCATAATTTTCAAGAGAACAAAAGGATACAAACGGTATATTTATATCATAGATATAAACTAACTTATTTTGAAAATTTTAACATTTTATAATTACGTTACTCACGTTACTTGAAACTGAATTAGCCACAATGATAATATTTTTATCACTATGCTCTATCTACAAAATTCCCTAAATCTCGTCAAAATAAAGCTAAAAAATGTTGAGTGTGTTATTTTTTACATCATCTTTGGAGAGTCACACTTCTAATTAACATATATTTGAGGAATTAGTTTTAATGTAATACTCAAATTTTAGGTAAAATTTAGGAATTAGTATTAATATAATACTCAAAATTTAGATAGTACAACCTGTTAAACTGATATAAACGTAGAAACTTCCAAGGAAATAAAGATATTACGAATGTATACAATAGATCATCTTAAAATTTTTCTTAGCTTATATATGAAAATACATATAATTATTTTTAAAATATAATTAATTCCGTTACATTCTAATAATACAGGCAAAAATGTAATAAACATAATTATTATAACTCACATAGAGCACGGGGAAATGTTCGGAAAATTCTATAATTTCAAATCCATAGCGTTAACTTCGCGATAAAAGTCTAACGTAATTAATTGCAAAACAACGCTAACGTAATTGCAAAACAATATAATTATGTACGTAACTGTCGACTAGTTTCGTCATTTCAATATCAAATATCAGTCGTATTTTAAAAGTTCGAGCACTTCCTAAATTTACGAAAGTATATAAGACCGTTGTAAAGCAAAAGCTATGTAAACCACGAGCCTAGACGATTGACATAATGGCTACCGGGTACCCTTTAAATGGAACCGAAGTACAAAGTCAATAGGGGAAACGACATATTCGGGGTATGAGTCATTTAAAAATCAAATATCAGTCGTATTTTAAAACTTCGAGCATTTCCTATATTTAAGAAAGTATATAAGACCGTTGTAAAGCAAAATCTATGGAAACCACGAGCCTACACGATTGACATAATGGCTACCGGGTTCCGTTTAAATTGAACCAAAGTACAAAGTCAATATGGGAAATGACATATTCGGGGGTGAGTCATTTCAATATCAAATATCGCTCGTATTTTAAAACTTCGAGCATTTCCTAAATTTAGGAAAGTATATAAGACCGTTGTAAAGCAAAATCTATGGAAACCACGAGCCTACACGGTTGACATAATGGCTTCCGGGTACCGTTTAAATTGAACCAAAGTACAAAGTCAATATGGGGAACGACATATTCGGGGGTGTGAGGCAGGGGTGTTTACTTTGGTCGTTTTCATTACTCGCTACGAGTGTACCGTTACCCAACTCGTCCCGCCCTCCCCTAACTAAAGGCGATTGATATCCGATACGTTGATGCATTATTTTTTTGTGAATAAATAACTGTATTAAGTTGCCTTTTTTACGGTATTATCCAACTAGTGCCATACGAAATTCACTAGTTTAGTGTTTTCAGCAGTAATCAACCGAAATTGCGATTTTAAGATCTTATAATCATTAATAATACTGTCTTTCATTTAATACACCACAAAAAATGTAATGGATCTTTTTTAAAAGAAGGTTAAATTGCTTGGCGGTCACAGGGTGAAATTTGGGAAAATTATTCACGTATTCAACTCGGTTACTTCTGCATCTTACTTATTATCTAACATCTTATTTCTCACATAAAAATCCCATATTTTTAATATGTTTATCATTAATATACGTAGTTAAATATATCTTTTTACATAACACGTATGTGTAGTCGACACAACTTCCAAACGATAATCGTTGGTCAAAGAAAATTTCAAGTAAACTATTTTGAATTTGAACATTGAAAATTTGAACTACAAAATTTTATTTTTGCCAACTGGTTTGATCTTCCCACTACTGTTTAGAACTAGTGTGAAATTATAGGTATCTGTTATATTTTACGTATAAGAAAATTTGCAAAGTTAATTTTTAACATCCTTGTGTATTTAGTGTATACTATACAATTGTAATCTCATCATAATAATAAATATTTTATAATTTTGTGATAGCAAAGTTATGAAACATTTTTGAAGACGTCTGGTTTTAACCTTGTACACTTTCACTTGTTTAAACAACAAGTTTGGCATGTGGTGTAGTTCAAGTGAATAAATATATTTACAAAGTACATTTAAAAAGTCACCTAGAAGATTTTTTCTAAAGAACAAGGACTGAAAAAACTTGTTATGTTAATAACTGAGCAGAAAAATATTTGAAAACTTTTCAAAGCAGATCGCAATCTCCAGTAATGAGAGACTAAAAGAAAAATACAATGGAATAAAACATAAAAAAAATATAAATTCATCGATAATTCTCACAGATCACGTCACTAAACCTTCGTTGGTCCGATACACGTCCGATACAGTGTCGTCACCGTGTCTGCGCCAATCAACTAATTGAGAACAATATACGCCCAGCTATTGAGCGGTTCAACACTGAATATCCACTTACGTGGCGGCTTAGTAGGGCAACGACGACGGTGTATTTGTACTTACGAGTTTTATCACACTGTAAAGTAGCATTAGTCTGTCACACTTGTAAGGCCTTATATATATATATATATATATATATATATATATATATATATATATATATATATATATATATAAATATATACCCAATTAAATGAAACTACGTGATGTAGTATTATTTCTACTTTCTTTAAGTTCTTTACCACGACCTAGGTTTCGTTGTATTACAACATCTTCAGGTGGGCTATTAGCAAAGATGTCTGTCCATCTTTGCTAATAGCCCACCTGAAGATGTTGTAATACAACAAAACGTAGGTCGTGGTAAAGAACTTAAAGAAAGTAGAAATAATACTACATCAGGTAGTTTCATTTAATTGGGAATAATGAATTTTTACAAAATTAACGCCAAATATATTCAATATATATATATATATATATATATATATATATATATATATATATATATATATATATATATATGTACACATAAATTATATTAGGTATAAAGCTCACATACTTAATTTTAAAAAGTATGGTTCGCAAATTAAACAGACTATACCTTCACATTTAAGAAATTTGAACATTTTTTATGGTTCTGTAGTCAAAACAAGGACCCTCATACCTATATGATGTCTGTCCGTCTATTGATCACAGCCATTTCACTCGCAAACTATTCATGGCGTAAAGCTGAAATTTACTAAGATTATACCTATTTATAAGACCTGCAAAGTTAAGAAATAAAATATTTAAACAAATATTTTAGACTATACCCCGTACAAGTAAAATGGAGGTATTTTTTGCGTGTCTTATTAGGTAAAATACCGTCGAACCGGTATTTTATAAAGCTGAAATTTAGTACGATTATACCTATTTATAAGACCTGCAAAGTTATGAAATAAAATATCTAACCAAATATTTTAGAATATCCCCCGTACATGTAAAAGGGGGATATTTTTATGCAATATTGAACAGGTTTTTTATAAATATCGCCGGTATATCATAAACATTTTTTAGATACAGAGATCCATTTGTGAAATGAGTCATTTTTGTTAGAGTTACGTTATTAATATAAACCAATATGTACTTAATAGGGTGTAAGATTAATTTGTTGTTATTATAAATACTAACCTATAATATAAATAACCTATATGTTATTTTTGTTTTTTCGCGTTGATTTCTGGTAAAATATATACGATTTCAAAAATAATTCTTGCATTGGAAACCCGTGCTCTGAAAATGTTTATAGGTTAGACATAATTACAATACGATTCATAGTAGTTGTAAATTGATAAAATGTAACAGAAGGTGGGGAATAAAAGATTAAACAGAACAAGGTATTTACTAGACGCGCTAATTTATTTACTGATCATCCCGAGTATTCCAGCCGATATATCCCTAATCCTTGTGAACGTTATTGCTTGACGATCAGAATGAAGGCGTTTAGCGGCCTTACCACTTCTGCGAATAACGCCTTCATTCTTACCGTATGGCGATAAGAATAAAGGCTTGTTCTTAGAAGAGGATCATAATGAGAGCACTATAGTTTACGTAATTCTACGTAAAATTCGAAAAAAATGAAAACGCTATGATTATTTATTTAATTATTAACAGTTACGCAACGTAACTTTAATTATTTCAAAAGTTAAATTCTTTTAATAGCCTTTGTAATAAAGAACGCATTTTTTTATGAACGTGATTGTGAAATATTACTAATCAGGTAAGCCGTCGGTAAAAGAAAGCTGTCTTTATCGAAGGGATTTGATCTGAAGAGGTTAATTCCAAACTAAACCTTACCAGCTAAACCGCTGTTTTTGACAATCTGGAAATATTCCCAATATATATAACGATACTAAGAGGAAAATTATCACAGCTCAGCTTACTTAGCTGAGATAATTTTCCTACTAGAAGTTATATTCGGCCAACTTATGACATGTAATAAAAACTTCATGATTCATTCATTCAAAAACTTCAACATATGACTTAAATGAATAGCAAAAATAACTTTGAATGTGAAAATGTATACTTATTTTGTCTGTGAAAGTTGCAGTAGGCGATATAATAATATATACATACATATAACAGGCATATTCTATACGCTTAAATGTTTATACGCATATAAGTATGAACGGAACCCTCATTATATTCGTACTTAACCACTTTTTTAAAGTAGACTACGCTTTGCTTAGCTGATTAGGGATACTCCAAGAAAATAACTGAAGCAATATATCAATACTTATTTTCTGCCTCCTCTTTAGTGTATTACAGTACTGTTGTAGTTCAGATTACTATTAACAGAAATACGGGTAAAAGTATTGTAGTAAGTCCAGCGAATATACAAAATTAATTGAAGAAATGCATTGAAGAAATATAAACAATAAATTAAAACTTGTTTTTTCTTCTTGAATTTTCTTCCGTAACTTTTCTATAGTTAATAGTAACAATATCTGGAAAAAAATTGTGGAAACTGGAAAATATAAATTAAAAATGTTTTTTTTTTTAATTTTTATAACCATTTTAGTGGATCTAAAGTATTTTAAAAAATACTTAATATTTAAATTTTTTTTCATTAATGTGTGTGTGTATTTTTAAATAACTTTTAAGCAAGACATATTTTATGATATTTTAGCTCAATTATTATTTATTATATACATATACTTTATCAATTTAAGATAAGTCAATAAAATATTGTATCAAGTTTCAAGGTTATATTGAATTCAATGTCTGGAAATCATATTCAGTGAAGATAGAGGTAGTGAAATCGCATCAAAAGTCGAGATCCCCACTAAAGGTCTACGAAATTCACCTAAAAAGACGGAACCATAACTTAGGATTTGAAAATGAAAAATGAAGTAATAGAAAAAATCGCAAAAGTAAGAAACATTTGTAAATGTATTTGTAAAATTTCTAGAATCAATAAACAAACAACTATAAAAAAAGTATGTGAAAGTGAAATACCTGATAAAAACATGTTAAAGCTCATATTTGCTTTAAATACCAAAACTTACTAAGAGGAGCAGACAACGTGAGAATATTATTAAAAACCCACATATTCGATAAGCTCTAACAAAAATAACCATAATTATAATTGAACATACCAAAAGGCAATTATGGCCACTTAGACACACGTCATAATAAAACTTATTAACGAAGCTATTCGTAAATCGCGAAAGCGTTCGATATTTAAATTCAGAAGCTTACTATTATCACTTTTATAACGTGTGCGAATAGTAGGATAACTCAATAATTATGACTCAATACAGGATTACTCAATAATTACAAATCAATAATTTACCAAACTCAACAATTATGACTCAACACGAGCTTTTTGACACTTGCATAGTTCCAACGTGAATTCGGAAGAAGAAGCACTTTTATTATATTCAAAATAATTCTAGTTCACTGACCTACAATTGCACTAACTATTGAAGACGATGAGGAAATGAGAAATATTCTTATTTTTTTAAAGAAACTACTACTAAAGATTAATGGTAAGTTATATAATTTACTATTCGATAAAGTTTTTCATCTGTAATATCCCCTAACAATTCTAATAAATAACGTACAATATAAACTCTTTGAAGTAATGTTACTTCGCACCTATAATGCGGTATTAATTGAGATTCTCACTTACCTATCTACACGTTTATTGACCACGAATCATTTTTCCCTCTCCCATGTCAACATACTTGTATCAGATAAAGAATAAACAAATGCTTGTTTATTCTCTATATTTATTTATAACAGTCTCTATAATACCAATTTATATAATGAGGCAATCAGCAAATGTTAATAAGTATAAAAATATAAACTAAATAATTTAATTAATCGGATATCAAAAATCAATCATTGCCGAAAATTTATCATGTAAAAACTTAATAACTTTTATCTATGATATCTGAAATAGATAAGGTCGTAGCAATCTCGCCCAACAAGTAGCTCCTTCGGCGATGACAATAACGAACCGTCAACGGAAAGGCGCTCGTCGATTGTGATTACAATGACGGTGACTGCCGTCGTACAAAAATAAAAATAAAAAGAGACAAAAGTACAAAAATTGCCATTTTTCAAAGAGCTCATGAGGTCCCGCAGAGAAGCGCGCTAGATGCGCCCACGGAGAGATTACTCCGTCGGACACGGCTCGCCGCGCATACACGGTAAATGAACAGGATTGGGTCCACGACGAACCTTAGAAGTTTGTTTATTTCATCATGCTGAAAACGTCAGTATTGACTGAATTCTGAACAAACTTTAAACGAAAAAATTAATTCCTTTGAGTAAACTTTTAGTTACCGATTTCAAGTTATCGATATCGATCCCCGAGGAGTGAATTTTACTGTATATTTCGGTTTTATTTGGCAAAATAAGTTTTATTATATATAGAAATGAATAAGAAAAGCCTAATCCCTTAATGACATTTTTTGTACTTAGCCTGAAAGAAAATGAAAAAAAAAATAAATACAAATACTTATAATTTCTCCTGATACAAATGAAATATATACTGAAGCTAGTTATGGGAAAATAGATTTTGTGTAAGTAGACCAGATTTCATTTAAAATATTATAAACACGAATAAATTGTCCACAAAATAAATATACAATCAGACAAAAAGTTCTAATTATCTTCTGCTATTTACTATTATAAACTTGGGTAGTTAACTGATCAAAAATATCTTAACCTAACGATTTTCATATTTCAAGTGAATATCGTATGATTGATAAATATTAACTAAATTTTTATTGAATTTTGAGAGTCAAAACCCACAAGGATCAAGTCATTACGTATCACTTCAGATTGAGATAGAGAAAAAGCAAAAGCAACCATTAATATTATAATCTGATTTTTTAAATCCTAAATAATCTTATATATTTAATCATTACATTGAAAATGCTAAAAAGTTCATTTTCTTTGAATGAACGAAAGTTAACATAACTAAATCCAAGTTCGGAGCTAAACGACTGCCAAATTATTGAAAAGAAAGAACGATTATACTCTTATGTTCTAAATAGCATAAAACACTATAAACATGCAACAGTCATATTTCTTGAATGGACAATGAGATTTTAAAACTATAACGACATTTACGGTCTCCTTATCACTTGATTATTTTAATACAGTTTTTTCACAGTCCTAAGCATAATTTGGGTGTAAATGCAGTGAGCCAAATTAAACTAACTTATATAATTCTTAGGGTAAGCCGGTGTTTCATTGATATATGATAATTGTTAAATATGAAATCAATTATGTTTTTTCTTAACCTTGAATTTATTTTTTTTTTCAAATTGAAAAACTAAAGTCGTATTATGTTCTAAAAACATAAAAAAATAATATCCACAATCTTGGCAGTTTACTTATTCATTGCTCGAAATGCACATATCCTGCTATCTCACGGAATTCCTTTCTCAAACCTTTTATATCATTTAAACAAAACTGAATACTGCAATTCTGTTTTGCTTATTCATACTACAAATATAGTTCATTTTATTCAACCGATTTTAATGAATTTATCCATGTCAGTTCTTTCATCTAAATGTAAAATTTGTTATTTTTTTATTCACCCCTCACAATTGTTTGAAAGATTGCTTGGAAGATTATAATTGTCCCACGGACTCAATCCGAGATGTATTCCTCTTATGTATAGTCACCTTGTGACGGACTGAATCTTGCTGATTACCCGCACGCGGCCCTAGCTCCCAGTCTCGATTGGGAGATAAGCGGCGGGTGTGAGGCGCAGTAAAATAGAGATGTACACCATCAAGTCTTTTAAAGAAGTATCGATGCCAGGCGGTGATTTTATTTCGTTTATTTATGTTAACTTGATATAGTATATCTAAATAATACATAATAATTAAGCTAAAATATCACAAAACAAGTCGTATCTAAAGATAATTAAAAAAAACACATGTTGAGAAAATTTACCAGACTTTGGTTAACTCACCAAAAATTTATTTTCGTATTCCTCTCGAAAATGTAAGAAGAAAATAATCTGTAATATTTTTTTAATCATAATTATAATTATATCTAAATATATAGTTATTATATAAACAGTACCATCAAAAAAATAAAATTAGTTTGAATTGTCATTATAATGGATATTTCATTCTGTGTAATAATAGTCGTATGGCTGAATATTCACATTCCCATGAGTTGATTTGCAAAATGTCGCGTTGCGTCGTATCGGGCATACGTTGTGCTTTCTGCATTACATTTAACCCTTTAGTAAACGTTGAAATAATGTACCCGAAAATTGTATTCTTTATCGTCTTATTTTATACTCGCTTAATTGTCGTATCTCATAATCAGGAATCCATAGATGCCAGTTTGCTATATAAAGTTAGCAACATTCTGTACAAAAACAAAAACACAATTTTTTCATAAAATTTTCTGAAATAACTAGACTCCTAAATATTTATTTCCAGTATATTAGTTGAAAAAACATAGGTTTGCCGACATATTTCAAAATTGCAAGTTTATGTAATTGTTTAATTGTAATAACATTTAGATTGTATTTTATTCATCAATACATTATTAAAATGGTTTTACGGTTTACTCTGGCTTCTGACTTTCATCACGTTACTTCAAATAAATTTCACTTTGAAAATACGGAATTTAATTCGTATTAATGACATAACTACAAAAATGGCGTGAAATTAATATTAATTACGACGGCTTTCTTATATTTCTTTAAATTGCGACACACGACACGTACAAGAAATTACATTTACAAAATATTGCCACATAGTACGACTAGATATAGTCAATGTAGCATTGTGCACATTTTATATCATACCTATGTAAGGTATACGCACACATTCATGCATAAACAAGATAGATATAAACATTTCGATATATCGAATACGGCCCAAAACACCCCATCCCTAATCTGACCGGAAGCTTATTTATTGTAGTTATCTCTGATCGGCCCCCATGTATGGTTTGATTAAGTTATTGAACCTTTCCTTAATTGGCAGATGGTGTGCCAGATGAATTATGGCGGGTGTTTGTTGGATTTTTGCCATCACTTCTGAATGAAGTGAGTGTTGAGTAAATTATCGCTAGTTGTGATTGGTGGGGGATATATAGTTAGTGATTGTTGAGATGGGGGATCTTTTTGAGATAAGTATTTTTATGTAGTCGTATATCTTTATAAATGTACTTTATCGTGACATGTTGACCCAGGCAAAAATAAATGCCTGTAAGGAAGAGTATTTGGATTCTCCTGGGATGATTCACTTGCTTTATAATAACTTAAAAAATCTTGACTTACATTACGAATCCTTCGTTCACTATGAATACAGGAAAAATTTGAGTTCTTTATATATGTAAGCATTTATAAAAAATAGCACTAGAATAACTTACCTCCAGTTGCGATAACGACTTCTTTAAGCATATGTCCTAAAATTAATACAATAATTTCACTTATAATACAACATGAGACCCGTCTTTCATTAATTACAATTTTAGCCACCTACCTTGATGTAAATTTATCAATTAATTTCATTTCGACTTAATAATTTTATCATAATTTTGTAACCTTTCGTAAAAGTAGCGTCCACTGTTTCAAGTCACAGCATACTTAGAAAAGCAAGAGTAAAGAAAATAAGCTCAATCCAACGAATACAGTACTTGCCGGGGGATGGTATATGATGTTCCTTTATTTTCTTGATGTGCATAATATTTTATATTTTAATTAATAAAACGACGTCTAAATATGACCTTAATGTTGTCATAATCTATAGAAAATTATGGAAAAACCTAAGCATGCCATTCCAACGAAAGACATTTAAAAGTTGGATTCTACAATCATTCCACAAAACTACTTTATTAATGTAACAACTCCAAATATTTTCTAAATAAAACTGCTCCTTATGCATATATTCTGGTAAACGATATTCGTTACGCGGTAAAAACTGCACGCTGTTTGTTATTCGTGAACGACATGAACCTTTTTACAGTAGTCAAGGATGCAGCAGATGGCATCCTTGACCGTACGGTTGCATCGTGTCATCAGCGCCGTTGTTTAGTGGAGCGCAGCAAGCGGCTTACGACTTAACACTAACAAATGTTCAATAGTGAGTTGTAGTGGAGCACAAGCTCTTATTAAATACGAATATACTGTCAACGGAATCCCACTGCGCCGTCTGTATGAGATCGTTGATTTGGAAGTTAGATTTGATTCGCAATTGGATGTAGCAAAAATGATTTCGTAAACTTGGATTCATGTTAAATAATTCGATAAATTGTCAATCTATGTCATCAAGTTGACTGCTGTACAATTCATTGACGCAGAGCCGATTAGAGTCTGGTTCCATTATTTGGAGCCCACACGAAACTAAGTACAGCTTGATGACTGAACGTATGCAAAAGACGTTCCTTCGATATCTGTTTACCGGGCAGTATGTTTACTTCCCCTCTCTATTTCCTACCGATTTCCTCTTGAGTACGTTAGGTTTCAATTCTTGAAACTCAGAAAGGACGCTGCGCTTAAGAAATTTATCTTTCCAGGAAAAAATCGATGCCTTGTATTATTTAGTAAATATTCATTCTTCGTACCTGACAATTTCCTACGTTCACACAATCATCACCTAGAACCGAACTTTATCGGAACTCTCCAGTTTCCCACAGTATCCAACTGCTCAACCTCCTGATCGAGGTCGCACCAGAGTGCGATTTGTTTATGATAAATGAAAGTAAATTTGTCCAAATGTGTCGTCATTGTTTTATAATCCTTATGTATTTTGTATTCATATTTAACATATTCTTCTTTGGTTTTAATATGTTAACCTATTATTTATTTGTCGTTACGAATAGCTTACCTGTAATGTATCGATAAATGTGTATAAATTAAAAAAATAGATATTACGATTTTTTTGACATTCATTTAAGTAAGTTAAGTTTCATATAATTCTAAAGTTTAATATTTAAGAAAGAAGACCAGGTGGAAGAAAAGTTATATAAGGAAACTCAATTTATTTTAAAACACCTGTCCAACGGCCTATTAATGGGTTACGCAAAAAATATGTACCCCACTTCACATGTATGACAATCACTATATACCTATATAGAATAAATAAAAGAAAAACCAGACAGCGCGAAAAATCCTTAAAATTTTCTTCAGTCTTTAAATAATCATTGCGATAGTGTCCCCAGATAATATTTTAGCCATTATCGGATGCTTATTCGCGACAAAGTGCGTTAAAACAAGCGAGAGACCACACGATGAACATTACACTTTTTTTTAAATAATTTTTTTTATCAACACACCCTTCTGAAGTTTTTAATTATTTTTATGACAGCCTCTTTAGTGACATTCGGCTCAACAATTTTATTAACAAAATCCAATATCCATCTCTCCTTCTATTTCTATAGTGATATTTTTACACTTGATTGAAAATGAACGGAGCTTACGCAAATAAAGGTGGAAAATGACCGGAGCTTAAATATGTGCCCAACTTCACATTCTGCAGTCTTTAAATAATAATAGCGATGGTGTCCCTGAATGAAAATATTTTAGCCACTATCAGTCGCGTATTCGCGACAGACTGCATTAAAACACGCGAGAGACCACACGACACGTCTAAGTAATCATGGAGCATGAATGTATTGATTACTATTTATAATAATAAAATTACGTGAAAAATAAAGGTGGAAAATTACCGAAGCTTACACGATACCCCGAAACCGTAAACTAGCGTCAACCTTCACACAAATTCAAAAGGTTTTATTAATACCTTATTTATGAATTGTGTAGGCCCTCTCCCACTTGAAGCACTTTTTCCCTTTAGTAAAATCCTCTAAACTTGGGCTAGACCCGTTTGTTATTGCGATTTTCCTCGAAATTTTTTTATTATCCATTATTCCATTATTATCCGCACGTTTCAAATAAAAAATGGCCCTTAGAATCCTAAAAGAAACTATTCATTGCGTACCATATATTAGTCAATAAATAGTTGGTTAATTGTATAATTTATTCATGTAGTATTATAATCAAGCTATAAATTCTAAGTTATTAAATGTGTGTTGACGTATGAATGTTGATGTTTAACGTCAGTATTTCAAAAAATCATAAATATTGAAATTCTCTAACTAATGTCGACATCGATTGCGTCGGGTTGTTAAAACTGGAATAAATTATAATTTCTCGATGTTAAATAATGTGAGAAATAATAATTATTATTTCCCACATCATTTAACATCGAAATTAACATTTAAAAGTTAATTTATAATAGAAAATGATACTGATTGATGCAGGAAATGAATATAGGCTGCTTTAAATGAATACGAGCTCCTTATAAAGTAACTTCTTTTTATAGGTTAAATAACTTTTGAATGTATAGAGCACACTTGAATCAAATTTTGATTTATCTCCTGAGTGTATTGAAGCTACTGAATTTATTCGTATAATTAATGATTATTAGATGATATTTACTAAGTTTCGTTAAAAAAGGATACATGATTCTTTTAACGATTTTTAAATATGTCATCAAGTTGTGCGCAAAATATGCAACTTCCTAAATGATAAATAGGAAGTTGCATATAAACAAATAAGATTCGTTTCCTCTACTAACAGGGGAACACATAATAAACCAGTACAACAATTTAGAGTGTGTAATAATATTGCATGTTTTAAAATTTATAACATTTTATCTAGTGATTTTATATCCAGTTGACAGGTTATATGTACAAAACGAACATATATGACAAGAATAAATATGACTCGCAAGTAGCACTACAAACAAACTATAATGAAAGAGATTCTAAGAAAGCACGTGTCTGAGAGAAGTTGTCGTGTTGAAGATGAAACAAATTAATTTAATCTTTAATGACCATTTTTTCGCTTGAACGCTAATGTCATACCTATATAAGCTATTTTTTAAAACTAGCTACGTAATACAGAAACGCTTTATTTTATGTCAGTCATGTGCGTATTAAATTAATGAATAACAGTAATTTGTCAATTCTAAAAATATGTAAATATGAAAGAAAAGACTCCAAAAATTTGTCCATTATTTTCACCTAATAGTGACTTTACTTTCAAAACTGTAGAAGTAAAAAAAATTCAAGGATACTTAAACAACATAAGATTCTTTTATTAGTAACTGTTATTTAAGAAGCCATCGGTGTGAACTATAGCGAAATATGTTAATGCGTGAGTGTAACGAACATTTACCTGTTTAACGAAAAACTGATCAAGCATGAGTAGAACTCGCATTACGAGAGTTCCGTACACATTTGGGCATTTATAAGCATTTAATGGTACATAGCATTTCTATTAAACTATGAACAAAATTTTAATTTTTCGTAACGTAAATATATTGCCTACTGTATATTTCAAAGGTACGTATTTTAAAAAATGTATAATTCCACATAGAATTAGAAATAGTTTATTTTCCGATTTTTATCTATATTTCTTCTATCAAACTTCCCATTACGCCGACTTTCAAGAATATAAATAGACCGGAAATATCCTCTATGTTTTTGATGATCAGTTAGTAACATTATGATAAAAATACCAAAAAATACGCTATAAAGAGAGAAATTTTTCTGTTGTATGAACGAAAAAAAATTAGGGCAATATAAGGCTTTATGAGGCTAAAATAAGGCTATAAACCCCAGTGTAAAATATTTATTTCAATCTGATTTATTTTTCTCCGAAATAGTCAAACCATTTTGAAAAAGAAATTTAACCGACAAACTGATGGATAGACGGACAACCAAACTATCCTATAAAGGTTCCGTTTTTTTTTCATTTTGATGGACGAAAACCTAAACATTATTAACTATAACGTAAAAATATAACCAATTTTTTTAAATAAAAAAGATTACCTACGAAAAGAAACCCTTGCTTTCATTATATTTAGCAGTAAAACCTTAACAACTAATTAGCAGTAAAACCTTAACAACTACTGACAAACTTCATGAAATTTCCAACGACAAGGTAATTTAAAACCAACATACGTTTTATACAGCAAATACTAAATAAACAATATTCCATATCGTATAATACTTTATTCCAGTCGCTAATCGACAACTCTAAGTTATTTATTCTAGCATATTTTTTAATTCCTGCTAATAATTGTTTTCCATGGAACTGAAAGATTTTATAACCTTAATATAATCCTTTGTCTGAACTAAATTAAGTTTTACTATTATAATTTCTTAATAATTGATTCATAAACATTAGTGAAGTCATGTATACCAAAAGAGTAAATTTTAATAGCTGTGACTATGAATTAGTATTTAATTGGTACATTATTCTAAAATAATTTTTGCAGACAGTAATAACGGAGCCCTAATGAACTTTTTTGCCCAATAACAAGCTGGGAACGAAGATCGAACGCTTCTGTCGCGTAATCGCTCAGGTGCCCCCAGATGAAAAAGCAATCTTAACGGCGAAGGTCATCTGACATTAATTATTTGTACGTGCCCTCCTCTTGTTCCTTCCCCCAGTTTGAGGGAAAGTTCTTAATTTTAGCTCCCCATCTTTTGGGGGACTACCCTCTTGATATTCGCCCTTCAATTCTTGACGAAGCTAGGTATCTATCAGTCTCATAATAAAGTAGATACTTTTGTCTGAAGCCTGCGACTGTAAGAATTCGATCCAATAAATGTAATTAGTGACACATACATATAGATATTTTTAGGACAACGGCCTTTTTAGCCGGCATGAATTAAAGATAAAAATTTAAGCTCTATTAGTTTTTTTTAAATGTCTTACTCATTTATTAATTTTTAATGGTTTGAAAAATTTTAATAAAATTCTGTCTGATCAAAACATTATCTTTCCCGCAAAAGCAAAATTATAATTATAAATAAAGTTAAAAAAAATAATTGTCACTTTCTCCGTTTCTAAGGAACAAATATACTTTCATATTTAAAACTGGTTTAACTAGATATGTTCAACACAGTTCGCGGGTTAAAAATAAAATTTCTTTATAAAAAATTCAACCGACTTCAAATTACCATCGAAGAAGAAGCCCACTGAAACTATAAAATAATAAAAATACGAACACTTATTCGAGACTTTCGCGGTACAATATCGTTTCCGTACTGAAATAAATTGTGCGCAATACTGCTACTGTTAGACATATTTAGAATTACACTCACATACATAGATGACTGCTATATTTCACTTGGCACCACTTCAAAAATATCTAACTGTAGCAATATTTTGCAAATTTAGTTATGTTCGAATTTACCTATATTTATATGGTTCCTTGCTTACATCACATGTCAGCAGCGTCACGAGTGCAGTAAAACAAGTCCAAACTTGATGAGTTTATTTCTCATCATCTCATCTTATCTTCTCATCTTAAGTTCCTGTCACTATTATACCCTGATTTTGCTAAAAGGCAGGTTTATGCCACCCTTAGTCATATCGAACTTTTAGAGACTGTGTTATTAGATTATCATTAAAACCATGTCACCCATATTCGATTACGGCATCTCTGTTGTTGATTCTAGAGGAATATATTTAGTGTACATTCAATTTCTATGATCAAATTCTAACCATTTTTATGTAATTATACTGGGGCCATTAAATTAATAAATAATTATCCAAATTTCTAGAAAAAGGGTAAGCAGTGCATAAATTCCGAAAATATCACTTGGTAATCGAGCTACCACACGCGAAGAAGGAAAATTTACAGAGAAAAATGTGTAAAGTACAATATGAAGAAAGTTTCTTTTCATATTTCTTTTTAATTAACCGAGAAATAAATAGGGAAATATCACAAATACGCTCAAAAATTTCTGTGGCTTCTGGGAATCAACGCCTCATATGGACGTATTATTTTGAAAATGTCTAGATATTCCAAAAGTTTTTAATATCATAATTAATCAAGAAAACGACAATTTTGTATATTACGTCGCTTTTTTCCACAATTTATGTAAACTTTCTGAAAAATTTATTCATTTTCCGTGTGCAATTTTTATATATTTAAATGTATGGGATTGATTGAGTCTATAATTCATATTGAAAGCTGAATCTGTATCTCGTGTCAAAAGATAAACAAATAAATTGTAACAGAAAATTCATATTTAGCTTCACTAAAATAATCGATATAATTTAAAAACATCTCAATCTATCCTATCGTACCGAGCATGTACCTATAACGAACACCAGTAAGAGTACATAAGATGCCTGGGCTGGACGAGTGTCTATTTATTTACGATATATTAAAGTTATATAAACGAAACATTTCCTGACACATATCCAGCCGTTTATGCCAGAATATACAAAGTAGGTCGTACCACTGCAGCATCAATTAGAATTTGCAAATCAGGGTGCAATTAAAGAGTCTCTGCTTGAAAGCCACAATACTAAATAATTTTAAAAAAATTCTCAAGTCTCACAACTTAAGCAGGCTATTCCCCTAGAGTATCAGGGCCAAGGAATTGGATAGTTTAATGGCACAGTTTCTGCTTGAAACCTATAATACTAATTTAATAACAACAGATCTTGGAGTCTCAAGGTTTAGGACAGTAGTACCCTGCAGCATCAGTACTAAGTAATAGGAACTCAGAATTCGATAGAGACACTTTTGAAGATCTTCTGTGGCATCAGGACGGAGGAGTCAGAACCCGATGTTCAATGGCAGAGTCTCTGCTTGAGATCCACAATACTAATTTAAAAACAAATCTTCAAAGCTCACGATGTCAAAGGACCTGTAAAGAGAATAAAACAAGACATTTAAGCAGACAAGGCCCTCGCAGAATCAGGACTGAGGAGTTTGAACCCGAAATTCAATGGCAGAGTCTGTCCAAATTTTTAATCAAAAATAACAGATCCTTAAGTCTCACAGTATAGGTAAGCAGTACCCCTGCAGTATTAGGAATGAGAAATTGGAATCCGAAGTTCAATGACAATCTAGTAAATTATCGTAATATTGTATTATCATAGGACTGAATGCATATGCAAAATTTCATGCGATTCGGTTAAGTAGAAGTGGTTAAAATATCGATTGCAAAATTTAAATCAACAACGACATGCGGGACATTAAAACAAATAAAACCATTTAAAACATGTTTTCCCTTTCTACATACCCTTAAAATAATTACCTACTATTTACTTTGCTACTTTTTTGCTATATCAAGACATCATTGTATCTTCATTTTCTACAGAGCAAATTTAAGCCACACAACATGACCAACGTATCTTATTAGATTATCATTAGACCTATACAATCCAAACTTATTCACGGCACCTGTGATTTTCAGTGTTGCAGAATTCTATGGTACATCTTCAATTTCCACATTCAGATTCGAAGTAAATTTTATTGAAACCTTACTGGGAGTATATCCTTCCAAATAAAAATCGTTCAAACTGGTTGATAATTGACGGAGGTAAAGATAATATACACAAAGAAACACAGCGAGAACTTCCTCTTTTTCTAAAGTTGGTTAAAAATGAGTATTTTGTATGAGAAATAATTGAAAAATCGATTGAAGTAGCGATATATTCATGATAGTGTTCATAATACCCGCAGCCTTCTATAAATTGAACTTCTGTATTCGAATCCTTACAAATACATGAAGCTATTGTAAATACTAAAAGACCAGTCTAAAGAAAATTAGTATTATGAATGATAAATAACTGATATATAAAATGCCTATTGAAGTAACGGTATATCCATGAAAGTGTTCATAACATCTGCAACCCACTGTATATTGTACGCCTGTATTCGAAGCCTTATAAATACATGAAGCTGTTATAAATACTAAAAACCTGGTCTAAAGACAATGAGTATTATGAATGATAAATGAGTGCTAGATGAAAAGCCGATTGAAGTAATGGTATATTCATGATAGTGTTCATAATATCTACTGTAATAATTTAAAAGACTCAAGAATAAAAAATATTTTTTTATAATTTTTTTTGTCATTATCTCGTTTTTCCCCTATTTTTCTTTGACATCTTTGATACTACTTAAAAACTAATTAATGTTTTATACAGAGTTTTCATCTCTTAAAAATTTAAGTTCGGACTTAAAAACTGAGATGTATATCATAATCTATAAAGAATAAATTAAGCATTTTTAAAGTTTTTATCTGTATATTTTTTTAATTAAACTCTATATAATATTTAGTAAGTAATAGTTATTTAGTGCGAAATACGTAATAATGTAGTACCTTTTATTATTTAAATTATTTTTTTACCAATTTTATGGATATGAAAGCATAATATGACGATTACGATATTTTGGTAACAGATCTAAATGGCTAAGGTGACATATGTGATAACACTCACTATAAATTATAAAAAAAACTACCCAAGCTACTATTTTAAAAAACTGTATTTGATAAAATAAATAAATAAAATTATGATAAAATTATATTAGGCAATACTCCGTAATATTTGTTGCAATCAACTGTACAATTGCTAATGATAAAGCTAGAGTTCGCTAACGATGTGGCGAAAACATAATTTGCATAGATTTTCTTTTGCCATTTATTCATGTTTGTACTGATCTAATCAAAAAAATTGGTACTCGTGTGTTGCTTAGATAAAAATAAAGATTTTGCAACGAAAATTTAGCATTACAAACAATTTCGCTTAAGGTAACTTGGCGGGAGGGTCTCGATATAAAGAACCGTATTTTTCGAAATCTGTGTTTAGCCCTCAGACATCTAAAGAAAAAATTATATTCTCGAAAGAAACAAAGGAACTGACATCGTGCAAAAAGGGACTTTTCTTAAAAAATATTGTTTTTAAAACACATTTAATCCAATAAGTGACTAATTCTGAAATTTGCCCATCCACTTTATATCGCATATATTAGAGATTCGTTTTTGCACCCAAATTAATTTATCTATATGTAAATTTCCACAAAATTTTAACGATATCTTGTACTGTTTCTTTTACTACGCTCAATACCTTAACCTCCATTATCTCATCTCTCCCTAGCTAGCGGAATGCGAACTCGTAACTCAATTGTCTACAACTTCTTCGAAATATAACATGAAGAACATTTAAACACAGA
This sequence comes from Druceiella hillmani, assembly GCA_039881145.1. NCBI lineage: Eukaryota > Metazoa > Arthropoda > Insecta > Lepidoptera > Hepialidae > Druceiella > Druceiella hillmani. Next base: position 29,251,185 of record JAYKKI010000012.1, on the reverse strand, counting down.
CAAATGTATTCCCCGCAACTTCGCATACAAATTGAACGTAGATAAAGCTAACAACGCTAGAAAGCCAATTCTGTTTCATTGTACTGCAGTTCATTCAATCGATATACCCGTAAAGTTCGAGATAAACGACTCCTCTATCTCGATTTGAATAACCGAAGAGATATCCCTATCTACTCGTACTTATTATCTTAATGTTAATATTAAGATACTCCGACTACTAAGTTTGTTTGATATTTACATTAGAAAATCGTTAATTAAAGTTATCGGAATATATTTAAGGCGGATCGGGTCCTATTTCTACTTGCATATTGACTGAATGTAAAATAACTTTACTAAAGTATTGCCACATTAAAATAGTTAAGTTTTTCTCATTTCCCAATTCAGATTTCAAACCATTTTTATTCAGTTTGATGTTCGAACAATTCATATAATTAAAATAACTGCATTCCATATTATTATATCTATTTATATAATCAAAATGTCAATAAAAATGTGAATTTCGTAGAGTTTTTGATTATTTATATTATCTATATGGTTAAGAAAAATTATAATCAAAAACAATGTACGAGAGAATGTAGAATATCCCTTACATTTAAATTATCCAAAAATCCACTTTTGAAGTGGCGCTTTGATTTACGAAAAAAGATATTAACAACCAAAAATAAAATACAACACCATCTAGTTAATTTCTGGTAACACATATTATATCAAATAAACATAGTATATCTAAATTAGATAATCTATATAATATAATTATATTTTCATTAACGAAACAACATAGAATCAAATGTACGAAATGAGGTTTTATAAAAATTCCTCATCATCCAATTATGGGCGCATTTTCTTTTTCCCAGTAAGTAATAGAAAAAAAAACCCTTTTAGGCAAAAGTGGTGGTATTTTCATGACGAAAAGTGATAGTATTTGCACAAGTTGATACACAATTAAATGAAACTATTCTACTACTAATATTATTACTAGTATTATTTCTACTTTCTTTAATTTCTTTACCACGACCTAGGTTTCGTTGTATTACAACATCTTCAGGTGGGATATTAGCAAAGATGTATACAAGTTGATACTTTAATTCTATTAAACTCATTTATGTAGTTTTGTTGTAAGTTCGTTACAAACTTATATATTGCCATAGTATTTAATGCCTGGATACCATGATCGATTTGAGGAGATTTCACCTTAACATATGGTGAAATCCTCTCGAAATTAAAAAGTCTAGACGTTCGCCATAGGTATATTTTTGCGATTTTCAGCTGACAGTAAGGATAAAGAAGTAAGTTAATGATATATTCGAAAAAATAAATTCGGAGACTTACTATATAGGGTTTTCAATATTACTTCAACATTATGAAGAGGGAAAAATGTTTAAAGTACGTCGTATAAGAATACATCGTTGATTTTTCTGTTTATTTTTCTCATATCATATAAAAAACTATTCATTTAATTGAAAAAAAGTTTTTTTTTAATATACGAATATATTTTTTGCATACAATGGAGAGTTGGGGCTGGCATAATTTACACGTTTATTTATTCTGCTTTCTTTTACTCTATTCCTACTTCACGATATTTCCAATACATATTACGATATTTATATTTTCATAACACTATTGTGTGTGAAATAGAATACTTTTCTTCATTATCTTTTCCTTCACTTTTTTATTCCTACTTCACGATATTTCCAATACATATTACGATATTTATATTTCCATAACACTATTGTGTGTGAAATAGAATACTTTTCTTCATTACCTTTTCCTTCACTTTTTTATTCCTACTTCACGATATTTCCAATACATATTACGATATTTATATTTCCATAACACTATTGTGTGTGAAATAGAATACTTTTCTTCATTACCTTTTCCTTCACTTTTTTATTCCTACTTCACGATATTTCCAATACATATTACGATATTTATATTTCCATAACACTATTGTGTGTGAAATAGAATACTTTTCTTCATTACCTTTTCCTTCACTTTTTTATTCCTACTTCACGATATTTCCAATACATATTACGATATTTATATTTCCATAACAATATTGTGTGTGAAATAGAATACTTTTCTTCATTATCTTTTCCTTCACTTTTTTATTCCTACTTCACGATATTTCCAATACATATTACGATATTTATATTTCCATAACACTATTGTGTGTGAAATAGAATACTTTTCTTCATTACCTTTTCCTTCACTTTTTTATTCCTACTTCACGATATTTCCAATACATATTACGATATTTATATTTCCATAACACTATTGTGTGTGAAATAGAATACTTTTCTTCATTATCTTTTCCTTCACTTTTTTATCATGTTTCATTTATTAGCTAATTGATTCTATATTTAGACCTAAAATTATGAAATTCAATATTTAGTTGTTAAAATATCTGGTCGTAAAATATGCTTGAACTTCCAAAAGCCATAAATAAACCCTACGCAAATATTCTAGAGTTATTCCAATATGTTAATTGACCGTGCAATGAATGTTATTCTTACGTATAATTTCGCAGCATAAATATTTGTTTTGCATTATACAAGACAAGATATATCGAACAAAACAATCGTTTATTTCTTCGAACATTATATTGTTCAAAACTAAAGTATAGTTTCACGTCTACTTATTACGTTAAACGAACTATATTATGGGCAAGTATTGCATTCTGAAATATTTATATATATATATATATATATATATATATATATATATCCCAAATTTCGTTTAACAATCCGCATTATATACACTTATCCCATACCTTCCTCGATGTTTGAAAAAATATTTCATGTTTGGTTTAAAGAAATATTTCAACAGTAAATACATGAGTATATGGAGACACTTTGGATCCAAGATATCGTGTCAATGCTGTATATTAAATTTAAAATTGTTCTGATTCTGATTTAAAATTGTTCTGAATCAGAAAATACAATGCTGTGTATTAAATTTTAATTTGTTCTACTTCTTATTTAAAATTGTTCTGAATAAGAAAATACAATGCTGTGTATTAAATTTTAATTTGTTCGAATTCTGATTTAAAATTGTTCTAAATAAGAAAATACAATGCTGTGTATTAAACCCTTAATTCTGCGGTTATTTTACGTGGAAACATGACACTTTGATTTAGACTATGTTTGCATCGTGTTGCTGGAGACAAACTAGTGACATGAAATATAATACAATTAAACTTATATAAACGAGATAAAAAATTGTTTTGTTTATATAATAATACATATAATATAAGATCAACTTCATATAGGGGATTCATACCATCCTCCCCCTTTTCACAAATTTATTGATTGCATCAAAACTGAGTAGCAATAACAATATAACTATAAATATGATTATTTCTTATGTTCTTCATACCACCTTCACTCATTTTTTTAATAACTTGCGGCTACGTTGGGATTTCATTATGTAATAAAACACTTTCAATATTTTTTTTCTAGAAGGCGAATTGAGAATATGCGAGCCCATTTATCTTTTCAGCCTTATCTAAGGTGAAGCAGATTTAATATGTTCCGATGGTTTGCCAGGGTACATACACAAAGAATACGCTGATATTTTTATTCAACCTTTAAAACCAATAAAGTTCCCATCGCGTCTGAAATAACTAGTTTCGGCCAATTTCTATTCTCTTCACGCAATATCCAATTGAGTCACAGAAATCAGAATTGTGATAAACAACACGAATTTCCTGTTGGATGTTGGTCGAATTGCATACTTTATTTACTATATCTCTTATCGGGTTGAACCCAGTTTTTTTTACGATGTTTTTTTTGGCAGATAGAATATTTATATTTCTGTGAATAATGGCATTTTATTAAAACGCTTTAGCAAAGCCAGATTCTCTCTTCTGAGTGTTACGTTTCTTCGTTTCGTGTTTTGAAGAAAATAATGCGTGAGTCTTATTTCACGTGAGCGAGGGTTTAATGTAGTGAGCAAAGGTTCGAATTTCAGCCTTTACTATTCACTATCTTATTGGCCAGACATGAAGTTTTTTTTTCATACAATAGAGGTATAGCAAATTGCAAGTTGCTACAGCGTGAAATCAATATAGTTCTCGAATGAACCGTTGAGAATGGTTAACTCAACCAAATACTCTGTGGTAAGTTAAGTTCGGCTGCACGCTCCTCTCGAATACGAATTGTCCTTGGCGGGACGCCCATATACCAAGGATTAAGATAATCAATACAGGAGTCAGATTCAAAACTGCCTTTTTATGTTCATTCGGTGGAGGTAGCGAAAAAAATCGTAATGACTTGAGATATTTTTCTCAATTGATATATTACACATGATTTTAGTGCGAAAAAAATTTAATGTCAGCGCAATTGTTTGAAGTCTACATGAAAAAAAGAGCTGACGATTTTATATAACCAAAAGACTTTCCTTCTATATTTGTACATTTGCTACTAATTTTTCCTGAGTTTTCTAGGTTTAAACTGCAAGGAATTATAGTAAACAAGACAAATTTTAATGATGAAAATTATTTTCCATTTGTTTAAAGGAAAAATGTAGTGCCTTATTTTGCTGAAAAAACTCTCGCTCTTAGTTTTCAATAATTTCCTGCGCTGGTATAGATATCATATTTTGGCAATACCGACATATATAATCGAATTTATCGATTTTTATTACTTTTGTGCGTTAAAAAATTGCTTAATCGCTTGATGCCAGTTGCACCAGAATGTGATTTATTTGCGATTAATGAGAATAAACTTCTTGAAATGTGTCATCAATATATGTTGTAGTGTTACTGTATTTGTTATATGGCATTGAAACTTGCAGTTTTTCAACTGTAACATTTCTAAAACTGTTTGTGAATAAAAAAATGTATGCCTATGTTACGCGGTAAATTAAGTCATTTAAAATTAGAAGTAGCGTCGAAAGTCGTTGTCTTATTTATATTTGTGTTATTTCACCAAAAATAGATGCTTGCTTCAATGGACAGTCAAATATTCATATTACTTTTATGATTCGATATCTTCTCTGTGAATACTTCAAAGCAATTACTTCTTATCAACAAATGTAATGTGTACATAAACTAACAACGATTCCTTACTATTTTAATATGGCCTGCCATCTGAACCGCGATCTTATTAATTTTTTCATTATTTCAATTGAATTTTTAAGGTATAAATATAAATGGTTTTATTCAGACTCCAATTACAACGTGTTTTGAAAATAAAATTTGATTTAAAATTACTAAACGCTTCTTAATATTTTATTAATTCATTGCATGAACATATGTTCATGCAATGAATAATATACATATGCAAAGAATAATAAACTAGCCAAAGTAACAATCTATTCAAATAGTTGAGATCCTACATACCGCTTAATACCTATGAGCGTACAAATTAAGTAAATTTTAAATTTTTGGTATAAAATGTCACCCAATCTAATTTATCTTACGTAATTGTGTGATAATCGTGTTATTCGAGAATACAGTCATAGTTCATTTATTATGTGTCTGCATGTACTTATTCCCAGGGTCGCTCTCGGTCGCTCCGCTAAAACATCACTCATAATGCGAGTACAGTGACGGGCTGTCCCGGCGTAAAAGCTCGACTCCACAGAAAGCGTCCCCCCTTCTCAAGGGAGACTTGCTCCTAAGCCAATTGGCGGCGCTCAAAGTTTCTACTTTGCGATCGTGGGGAATAAGTAGCTAGTGTTTCTCTTCCGTTAGTGCCTTTTTCTGCAGCTTGAAGCAATAACGTGTACCTAAACGACTTGAGAATCCTTTAGAGAGTGTAAAGGCGACACTTCGTCTTTAGACCGATGTTGACTTTTTATTCACCAACTAGGGTTAGGGACTCAGCATTGTGCTTGTGACACCAGCTGGAATATAATGTATTTTCAGATTTTGTAATCGTATTATGATCTTTTATAATTTCGTTATCGATCATTCATATTATCATTAAAACGTCAGTTTCTGCAATTGTATACTTTTGTGTGAAATTTTGAACATACGTTAGGCGCGGGGGAAATTTTTATTTTAACACATAGCTTAAAAAGTAATAAAACAAACTTGTGTTCTCTTTCTCTTTCTCTCTCTCTCTCTCTCTCTCTCTATATATATATATATATATATATATATATATATATATATATATATATATATATATATATATATATATTTATATATACATATAATTAATGAAATTAGAAAATATTCTATTTTTAATCTAATGTATAACATTATGATTCAAACACTTTCTATATGGGCTCTTACACATTAATAAAGAGATTGAGTAGCTAGAAAATAAACACCTGTAGAGGATTTATTGGTACTATGATGTACTAATTAAACCAAAGATTAAAGTGTTTTAGACTTTATATGCTGGCCATGCAGTCTACATAGGCATTTCACTGCCCATTCAACAATCGCAGATGAAATATTACTTTTAAAATAATATTTTCCATTTCATTTTCAATCTACGAGTAAAGTCAAATTATAGCACTGAGTATCTTATTTTTGACGTACACTTTTACACCTGTTTTCCAGCACTTCGTGTATGGTTTATATGCACTATCACATTCTATTCAATATCTTACGTGAAAATGAAGTGCTTCTTCGGACTATTCTTTTCAAACTCAGATATCTGTGAGAATCTAAGGTTATGGCCCTCAATTTAACAGAGCCAACTTTAGTCTTTTTTTATATTAAAAGTTATTCAATTTACGGAGAAAGGACAACTGTTTCATTCATATCAATTTATCATATATAGGTAACCAGAATCTTAAATTTCTGGAATGGCAATATTTTTTTTGGTGTTCATAATGTATACTTATAGGACGGTATGCTTGTTAGTATAAATGTGTATAAATGTGTGTATATATATATATATATATATATATATATATATGTATATATATATATATATATATATATGAGTGTATGTGTATTTTATCTTGAATTGGTGATTAAATAACAATTTAAACGCCCTGCCCGCAAACGGTCATTCGTTTTTTCCTAACAGCAACGTTCTCCACTTTCTTCTCTTTGATATATTTTCGTAACATATGTCTCATTTTCTTCACATTGACTATATTACGACCCTGTTTAACTACTATGTTCGAAGAAGTTTGAAACAGAAGTAACAATTTGGTCTCCCTGTGATATATTATTTACAGCCTCATTTTAGAAAAAATAACAAATAATTTTTTAAAGACTTAAATTTCAAAATACATCGATTCGTTAAATCATTCAACATTTGACCTTCGAGCTACTAAATTAGATAATAAATTTTATGAGTAAACAAATATACAATGTAATACTTCTAAATAATTATAAACAATATGTATGGTTTAACTAAAACCCATTGAGGAACTTATAACATTATATTATATTAGCAAAAAAATACTCAAAGAAACTTGCCTCGGTTTCCGTACCTTAAAACAACAATCGGAACTGTTGGAAAATCACTCAAGTATCCGTCCAAATGCAACAGCCGCTTTTCTTACGTGCCGCTTGACGTAGAAAGGTAAAATTTAAGGCGCAATAATGAAGCACATAACACTCAAAAATATTCTTATGGAAATTTTAAAGGAAAAATTAAGTACTCGAAAAAAAAATTTAAATTCCCTGTGTAATGTAGGGTATCGATTGAAAGCACTATTTACAATAGCCTTAAAAGATATTTTTTTTACATTATGTCTTCATATATATACATATATATATATATATATATATATATATATATATATATATATATATATATACTAAAAAATATAAAAAATAAAACAACCGTCCCCTTTTTCCGAGAGGACTGAACATAAAATCATGAAAAAAAACAGTTTTAGAAGCATAAACAAAGGCTATAGGAAAATTATATAATGATTCTAGATATCATAATTTTTATATGCACCATGTTTTTATGTTTGTGAAAAACATAACAGGCGTTGTATTTACGTTGTGAAAAATTATTATTTGTGAAGAGTTTAATAGGAAGCAAATTGTAAAATCCAAAATCATAAGCTTACATTAGAAAGACAAAAATCCGCGCTCTTTTTATTCTTTTGTATAATTCCGTGTATGAAATATACCATCTTATATGATACGATGTAATACACCATCCTATATTATATTGTAACTTAAAACTATGTTAAAAATTAAAATGACTCACAAATTTCACGTCCTTAAATCTCCAATGGTCAAGGTTCAAATATACAAGCGAGTCCTAATGGAAAAGGTTTTATTATATTTATGTTTGGCTCTTTTCTAGGAAAAAAGAACTAATGAACAAAAACAATTCGTTATTCAGATAATATTATAACAACATTTCAATACAATATAGAATCATACGATATAGATCATTCTCTCAATCAAATCAATACGATATAAATCGTTCTCTGGACATATTCGCTAGCTCATTACTTCAATACAAGTAGTAAATTAAACGGATACTATACAACCATTAGTTCTTTGAAAGCATTGACACTATATTTTCTTTTTTTTTCTCAAATCCATATTATGTTAAACAGGATGATTATTACTATTAATTCTATTACGGATAACTATTTTAGTGAATTTTGAATGAAATGCTGTTTTTAATAATATCAATATTTATTGTTTGTTTACCAATACGTTTGTATTTTGAGTGTTTTATTTTAAAATTTAATTTAATATATTACACAAATATTTATATAAGACTGAGGATATACGTACGTAGAATATTATTTTGATGTGAGAATGTTAAGATACAAGTTAGTCTAATATTGAAAAACTCGCTTTTTGTGTCTCATTGCGACTTGTATCTGTTTTTCCCCAGAGGTTGTAAATAAATAAATACGTAGGCCCCATGAAAACTAGAAAACATCTGATATACTAAAAGCGTATAAATATATTATTTAGATATACAAGAAACCGTAAAGTTAAATTACAATAAAAGGAGCATCCACGGATCAAATTTTAAATCTTCTTGCAAACAATACATAAAATGCCTCATTTGTTAGTAAGTTATCTCCTCTATATTTTTAAATTGATACAGAAAACCTCCTTACCTTCCAATTAATTAACTTAAATTAAGTTTTCTTTATTTAGATGCGGCTCATTATTTATTTTTGAACTGAATACCTAACTAACTGCGATTAACCAGAGATCCAATTACATTCGAAATTAAGAGTGAATTATACATAAACGATTTCATAGTTCTTTCTACTGGTTTGTAAATAAAATTCTCTTTGAAATACTGACAATTAACGACGGTTGAAGAAATTAGCCTTAAAATTAACTTAATTAAACGAACTTTTGCTGTTGAATAAGTAAAATGTCAAGCAAAGAGCTTGAAAATTTCTGATTCATGAATAAATTGCGTTGTATTTAATTTGTGTCTAAAGTTAAAATGTCACTACAGATAAGTTATGTTTAAATATATCTTAAATAATTAATGGAAAATATATAGAGAGTATGAAAAACAATGGGTCTATTATTCAAACAAATAATTTTGTACGTCCAATTGTGTAGAAAATGTTAAGGAAATATATAGATTGATAAGTCGCAACTTGAAAAAAATTACACATTTTTACACAAACATACTTCAAAAATATTCAGTTTGATATATGATTTGCAACCACTTTTTAAAAGAATCACTGTTAAAGTCGCAATTTAAAAAATATTACACATTTTTCACACAAACATACTTCAAAAGAACTCAGTTTGATGTCCAGTGTCACCAGTGTCACCTGTATGAAAAGTTAAAGTCGCAACTTGAAAAAAAGTTACACATTTTTCACACAAACATACTTCAAAAGTAGTCAGTTTGATGTCCAGTGTCACCAGTGTCACCTGTATGAAAAATTAAAGTCGCCACTTGAAAAAAAATTACACATTTTTCACACAAACATACTTCAAAAGTACTCAGTTTGATGTCCAGTGTCACCAGTGTCATCTGTATGAAAAGTTAAAGTCGCAACTTGAAAAAAAATTACACATTTTTCACACAAATATACTTCAAAAGTACTCAGTTTGATGTCCAGTGTCACCAATGTCACCTGTATGAAAAGTTAAAGTGGCAACTTGAAAAAAAAATACACATTTATCACACAAACATACTTCAAAAGTACTCAGTTTGATGTCCAGTGTCACCTGAATGAAAAGTTAAAGTCGAAACTTGAAAAAAAATTACACATTTTTCACATAAACATACTTCAAAAATACTCAGTTTGATGTCCAGTGTCACCAGTGTCACCTGTATCAAAAATACATACAATATTTGTTACGTTCTGTTAAATATGTATGGCAGATTGCAATCGAGCTCTGAGGAAGTAAGACTGCAAGTGTTTTAAAAACACTTGTATAATTATGTTAAGTAAAATAGTTTAGATACATCGTTAACATAAATAAAGTAATACAAGAAATAGTAATAATAGAAATTAATCAATGACATACAACAATAAATATTTACAGAAACAACCTCAACGTGAAATCTAAAAACTACAGAAGCGCTCTTAAATTTCTAACCTCAACCCCAAAATCTTATACAAAATAACATCAAATTACAAATTCCAAACTAAAATTACGGTCAAAGAAGCTGCGGCGAACCAATCATTATTGTTTTGTACGAGAAACTTAATAGAACTCTCTAATAATGACAGCGATTATAGGAAACGCCACGGGCACGACGCTAACCCTTTGCGATTGAGAGGGACCATGAATTTTAGGAATGTTACGTTCATCTTTTTCTTTATTGCAAATTTAACAAATTAGTGAAAATTAGATAGACATGTTTTTTTTTCTTTAGCGAACAGAATTACATTGGATTTCAATTCCGAACGGTGACAGAGCCTATGTTATTTAAGTGTAATCTAATATAAAATGTATTTTACGAACTGTGGAAAATTTGACTCGTTGTAAAAATTTAAGCACTCGTTGTCTTTCGCAGCTTTACGTTAATAGCAATTACTTTAATAAATTACCAAAATAAATCACAAAACAGATAGTGAAAAAGTTATAAATGCACCTTTTATTAATTCATTGCATTTACCATCATAGAAATATTGTTTAAATACACTGTAGCACATTTTTAGTATATTATTTAATGTATAACTCAAATTGCGAACTAAGACAGTATATAGGCATGGTGTACAAAGCAACGCTAACGTTATTGTTAAAATAAAATTAAAAGTCAATGAACGAAATCTTTTTTATATATTAGAATAGCTATTTGTAAGAGTTAAAAATTTGGTTAAGGAATATTTAAGACTAGTAAACAAACATAAAAACTCTAGTTAAAATGAATTAGTTATTATGCTATTGCTTTAAATAAAGAACTGTCTTTTAGCAACAATCGACAAACAATTATTAAAATTAAATCAACTTTTAGGTATATTACAAATTGATATTTGTTTAACGTCATTAAATTCTCATGAATTATTCCACTTATAAAAAAAAATCCTTCAAAGATATAAAGAACGCCTCTAAGCCAGAGGGCCAAATTGACGTTTAACACGTTCGCCACGTTAAATCGAGATATTTAGAAGGTTTAATGTGGTATAATAATTTCGTAAACCTTCAGAATTATAATGAAGAAGCGACGAAAGCCCTTTCAATTCAACCTTTTTGAATACTTCTTGGTCTTATTATATGAATCTGTCGATACCGAAAAGGAGAGTGTCGATATGTTTCATTGGAGGGTTTAATACTTATAATTTATTCATTAAATGTCTATAATTTTAAATAAAAGTTTATTTTTTAAATATTGGTCTTTTTTACGTATAGATATATTAAGCTATGCACATTCATTTTTCCTTTCAAATATATATATATATATATATATATATATATATATATATATATATATATATGTATATATATATATATATTGATTGAGGTCTTTTTTTCTTTCTCGTTATGATAAACTACCCAATTAATACGACAATGGAACAATTATAGAATCACTTTATTATCCATTTTGCCCTTCGTCTGTCTGTCAAAATATTTTTCTAAGAAACGATTTGAGATATTAAGTTGATATAAATATCGTATACTGAGGCTTTATAGCTTTACACCGATGTAATTTTAAGTTTTTTGATTCAAACAACAAAAAAATAAAACCCTTTAAACCCTACATTTTGCTATTTATACCATCATCCAAACCTATCTTCCCCAGCATAGTTCTCATTAATTCATAATAAAGAAACATGCACACAGTACGTCATCATTGTATATTCTTGCATGACTAGTATTTTATTATTCAGAATGAATCGATAAATTACAGATATTATTATTCGATTATTATCGATTAACACGTTATACCATTATATCATCGAAAACTATCAAAACACACTATCGTTGAATGATTTCTTCAAATTGTATGTTATTATCCTCATTTGATCTCGTCGAATCGTATGGTGAACATCATTAGGCGTTCCATTGTATTTTAGGATGCGTTGCAAAATTCCACCAAAAAAAACAACGTAATAATTATGTCGATAATCTATCGATGGAGTCTAAATAATAAATACTAGTCAGGTAAAAAAATATGTAATGATGACGCACTCTGCAAAAGTTCTCTCTTTAGGAATTGGTGAGAGCTATGCTTGTTAGAATATCGTGCATGTGTGACATTAATATAATTGCTGCTTAACACATTGTCTATTATATTATCGAAACCTACCAAAATGCACTGTCTATGTTTAATCTCGTTTGAATTATATGTTACTATTTTTTGTGTTACTTATTTGATCTCCTTAGTTAGTATTCTATTTAAATTTAGAAAAAATTATATTAATCCATGCTTGTTGTAAATAAATTTAATTAAAATTCAACAAATTTAATTAAATACAACACTGTATAAAATTACATTCACGTTTCAATATAACAAATGTGACATACACAGCATTACGGCACTCCGTCATCACACTGGTCACGCTTTTATCATTAGACCACAATTTAGAAGTTTGCCAAGCTCTACGATAACAATGGAATGCCTAATTTTCCAATTTTATATTTCACATTTCATTATATTTAAAATATATCATTGCAACTATAGTATAGTAATAATTTACTGGCCAATGCAAGCCTCCTTCTGATAATTTAAAAAAGCAGAAGTGTTCTGTTCTTTTTTGCATATATTGATTTGCTTTTATTTCCATGTTAATATGGGATCTTCCTCCGCTTATATCTCTTCGTAAAACAGAATCAATAAGTGCCTTTGCTAACTTGACCCTTAAGACAAGAATGTTACTCAACACTTATAATTTACTATAATTACTTAGATACCATTCTCCTAAATAAGCCAAATTACAACCCGCTCATAATTTTCCATAATCAAATACACGAAACACGAGCCTGCGTGCCCGAGTACCAAGGCGCAATACTCTCAAGTTAACTAATAAGCGTCTACTTAGATAAACTTCGGAGGCGTCAGCAGCAAAGCTTACACTTAAAACTGTTAGGTAGTACTTTAACGTGTTTATCTACGTTCACGCGGGAGTTTAGTTAGCCATTGCTGAGGCCGAATGCAGCGTGTCAGCTTATTTTCGGTGGAAACTTATGTCACTGTAGCTTTAATCAACTATGAATTTAAAATTTGGCCGATATTATTTTTAGAGTTACAATAATTTTTAATTTTAATTTAATATTCAACTGAGGAAAATCTACTGACTACAAAAGTATTATTTCTACCACTAGTTAAAAACAGCGTCGAACTGTTTATTCCTCAGTTCTGGGCTTAATAAGCGTTAGACGATTTAAAATATATGCAGTTTAGATTTGTATCACTACTAAATGAAACTACATTATATAGTATTATTACAAGATCTTCAGGTGGGCTATTTGCAAAGATCATTGCTACAACGAAACCTAGGTCGTGGTAAAGAACTTAAAGAAAGTAGAAATAATACTACATCACGTAGTTTCATTTAGTAGTGAATAATGAATTTCAGAAGTATATGAAAGAGAAAATAGCATGACTATACATATCTGTCTGCAGTTTGGCGATGGAGTTGCAATTTAGTAGTTTTCCCTTCAATTATGAGATTCTATTTACATATATAGGATTTTTTCAATGTTTCTATATTACTTTTGTAAATATGAGGGTAGTATAACAATTATTCAGTACCATTATCCATTATTAGTTTTTCATCTCTTTTATCTAAGTCCTTCATAAATTTAATTTTCATTAAATATTTGGCTGAGTAAAATAAATTAATTTCTTTTTCTATCAAACGGTTAATCCCCCAAAATTGACTTCGGAAACGAAGTATTTTATTTTATTTCAAAAATAATTTCGAAACAATACCCACCTCAACTACGTAAAATTTTAGATTTCAAGGTTAAATAGTTTATTCTCTAAAAAAAAATAATAAATATTTCGAACCAATGGAAATAAATCATTTTTATGTTTTAAAATAAAAAGGTAGTAACTATAAAGCAAAACTATTTTTTATGGTGCTCCATTCGTTCGAAGTATTGTTGGAGAAACGTTTCAAAATCGTTTTAAAACTTTTATTATAACTTCTCAATCAGTGAAAAGTTTATTAGAAAATTCGAAGTAATTTCTTATTTTTTTTATATTATGAACGTATTCGACTAAAATTACTGAAGGTTTTTAATTCATAATCATTTTAAAAATAATAGGTATAAATCACTTTGTAATTACATTTCAAGTGAAAAATTAAAACTTCAGCGTCTTGTATAAAAACTAGATATAGAACAAGAAGATACGGGCCGAAGTAGATTCCGGTAAAACTTCCACCATATTACAGTTTTAGCATCATAAGAGGCTTAAGACCATTTCAATATAAAGAAATAAAATAAAAAAGCTGTAGTTAGCTACACTACAGCCTTACAAAAAGGTCACAGATACTCTAAAAACTTTTAACGGAGAACACCATTCGCAATACATTAAAGTACAATACTGTATCCAGCCTTAACCGCATAGTGCGAGAGGGACAACCCTAAGTTCCCCAACACGCTCCCCCCAAGGAGAACTTTTACGACAGTTGCAACTCCGATATTTGTATGCAAAGATGCCGGTGAAACTTTCTAAGCCAATAGACCTCGCGTCCCCTATTCCTGCCTTATCCGAAGTATAGGAAACACTCGAATATTTTATCAGCGTCGCGGTGGTATCAACGCACGGCTGGTGGCCCATGCGGAGCTCGCCAACTTTTTCGTTTATATTCTGCCTTTGTGTAAATCGCCTTCTTTGTTTGTCTGTCTCTTCAGATATTGAATACAAAATACACAATCCAAGCAATATGATATGCTTAAGTGGACAACTTAAAATATCTTGAAAACTTGAAAAAATGTAAGCTAAATGAATATCGGTCTTTGCCTTTAAACAACTACTATGGAATTATATATGAGTGAACAACCCATACAAAAATTATATAGATCGAAAATATAAACCTATAAAAAAGCATTTTTAATTTGTAAAGACAAAGGGAAATCACGTTTTCATATTTCCTTGAACTATGCCGTGAAGGAATTCGAAATAAAACATTTTGTACACACGTAGTGAAAATGTGATGTTTAACCGATATGTAAGCTAATGATTGAAAAGAAAATGTATGTACATATATGAAACAACGTGGATAAAGAATGGAATTGAGACAATGAAGTCATGGTTGAGCTGTAACAGGTAAAGCAGTTGAATAAATCAAAAAGAATATATTATGAAGCAATTTTTAAAATTGAATAGTCGGTAAACACGAAGGTACATAAAAAGTGCACAGTGTCATACTTTTGCTTTACGGACAACCTAAAGATGTAAATGAAGCTATAAATATAATATGCTTTACGGAATTATACCCTGAATTAATCTAATAATAAGATATAAGTCAAATATACATTTAAGATTAATAAAAAAAATAAAAATGCCAGTGGTTTCAGGAAAATAAAAACATTGCTCAATGACGACTTTAATGAAGTTTTACATAGTAAGAAAACGGAGCGAAATTTTTCTACTGTTGTCATATATATCACCATATAAAATAAAATTTACTAGTTATCATTTATTTCTCAACTTTGAACCGAATGTATCAAGTGACATGCCATTTTCTGTACCACTTATAACATGTGGATTTGACCGTTTGACATTACATGAAAACCCAATAATTACTAGTTATCATAAATACTTTAAAATATGGCAAGAAAAAAATGTTTTTTTTTTAAAAATGATTTTTATAAACAATTATGGCAAGAAAAAAATGTTTTTTTCAAACAAATTAAATAGCATTTTAATTTGCAATATTTATGTTACGCGACAACACACAGCGTTGTTGTTTTTATTAGCACCCGTTTTTATTAACAACGCGGCGTGTTTGAATTACATACATCGTATTTGAAATTACAAACCACTTAAAATTATTGCTGTGACTAAACTAACAAATTTTTGGTTTACGGTTGAGAAACACCATATGGTCATTTAATATCGAACGGTCAAAGCCACATTGTATGATATCCAGCAGCGATTATTATGTGTTCTTAATTAAACTAAATCAAAAAGACGCTTAACGTAATTTTAATATTGTTTTCGGATACTATTGCAGAAAACCCATAAAATATCACTCTTTTGGACTATCTGAGTCTGTTACAGTCTTCGAACGCACGAAGTTCAAAATATGTTACAATGATATTTCATAGAAATTGTCTTGTAAATTCAAAGACGAGTAGGAACCTGACTTATAAAAATTTCATTAAAATTCGTAAAGTTCAAAATTTAAGCTGCGTTTGTTTTAAATTTTCTAAATTGTCTAGATATACCAACAACGGCCTTGTTATTGGCCTAGGTTATTCTCTTCCTATATCGAATATTCTATTCTATTCTATTCTTATGCGCGATTAACTGTTACAACATACCCAGCGTTTTATTGAATTATATTCATCTTAATATTAATGACATCCAAATATTTGATGCCTCTCCATAGTTCTGGTAGTTAATGGTCATTGCAACTACAAGGTAGTTAAAATAAGTGTAGAAAACAGTTTACAACGGTTGATAACAAAACAAAAAGAAAGATCTGATGAAACTAAATTTAATTGTCTGTAACAATTACAGCTAAATTTAAAAAAAATTTAAACTAACTTGTGTAAAATATTTAATTAGTAGCAATTCATTCAGACATTTCAAAGAACATTTATGGCAACTGTATACCGCCGAGTATCGTCCAAAGTTCAACCCGAGAAGTCGGGTCTAACAACTTCCAGTGTATTTCAAGTAACTCCCTCCGAACATTTTGAATAACTTTTTGAATATTTGTATGGATTTCGTCTTATTACTTTGGGAGTTTGTTACGACGTAATACTCTCGTTCATCGTTGAGCTCGGAGGTTGAATATTCACAATTTTATTTCTTTCGAGATTACGTTTTTGACGTTGTCGCGTATGTTCGAGCACGCAGGTGCGTTACGAATCCTAATGATGTACTCTTGTATTAAATTGAAGTCTATATTTATAAAATATTTGGTATTTTGTAAATAAAACAAAAGAAGAGACGAAAATAATAACTCCACTGGGCTCTCTTATTTTAACTAAATAATACAGTTCATACATTTAGCATTTTTCTGTTTTAAATTTGTATGCTTGAGAAGAACGTTATATCAAACTTTGTAATAGATCTTTTCAGATACAAACTTTGGTCTATTCAGAGACTGTTTCATTCATTGCATATTAATGTGTTGTCTAATGAGCTTTTGATAAATTAATGAGCATTCTACTCATGAAATTCTTAGATATGATGTATTGTCATATATCTGTAAGCTAATTTGAGAATTCGTTATTTCTCTCGTCCTTAATAAGCTTGAAATAAATTTCATAATTTGATCTTCTTATGAAGTTACTGCAAACTACAAACTACTAACTCTTATTGACTAAAACCTATTCATCCAGATTTTTGTAAAAGAAATAATTGGGTACCTCTCTATTCAGATCTTTATATTTTCGACATATTTGGACATCATTTACTTCTGTTCAAAAGAATATATTCTTAAAATCTTAACAATTTTACTGTTCTATATTGATTTCTTAACTTAACACTGCAAAGTTTATATTCTTTACAGCAACCGTTTACAAATATCCATCTACAACCTTTAATAATTACTTTATTAATAGTTATGAATTCTCTATCTGTTGTGGATTTATAGCTTGCCTCATTTTGCTAATCGATTTATCACTATAGAAATACGGTTATGGCATATTTAAACGAAACGTAACTCTTTTTACATAATCATTTTTTTTTACTGTTTTTATTTAAAATTGTTTGTATAATTAGATTTTTGAACCATAATTTGAGCAAGTATAATGTAAACTAATAAATAAATAAAGGCCTACACAGTGGGTAAAAGTAATTGGCATCACTGCGATCTATGTACGGTGGTAGATCAGAGCCATTTTTTCAATGATCGCGACATGTTATCTAATATTATAATTATCCTCTGTACAAAGAAAATAACGTAAGTAATTTCTGAAATATTTTACAACGCATATTCGAGAGGAGACGAGTCTTGTGCTGTAAAATATATTTCATCAAACAATATTATTAAAAAAATGCAGAACTTTCGCTCTGATTATTATTTCGATTTTTTCTCCAAAACAAAGAGCTCTGAAAAATAGCTTCTTTATTTTAAACGTTGGCTTTACACGTTTGATAATAGCTGGCTTTATAATTTTTGGAAATCTTCAAAGGCACCGTTTTGAGATGACCATATATAATAACTATGAAAATTAATTCCTGGGCGCAATGGCTAGAATAGTTTCACATATTACAATTTTTTTAGATTTTTCTTTAGATCAATTTGATTATTAAGGAAAAAAACTACTTGAATCGGCTGATATAAGATAGCACAACAGTAATCAGGACAAAACAGTCGTTGGCGCTCCATCATGCACTACGTGTAAGTTGGAAATTATTGGTGTCTTTTTAGATCGGAAAAATTTTAAAAATTACTGATTTATAACTCATGTTGAAATCAATTCAAAATATTTTAAGTTCAGACCTCGGTTAAAAGCATACTCAAATATTTCTTTCAGTAATTATAGTATCTCTTAGTCATTTAAATTCTTCTCCCTATTAAAATATACTAATTAACTTTAATGGTAAAAATAACCAAATTCTAAAACAATATTTCATTTCTTTTTGAATATACGTTTCTTTGGGTTAGCATGTAGAGTCAATATCCATAAAAAATTGAAAATGGCAAACTAATTACTGCATAACCATAATGTTTTTTTTTGTTTTATTTCATTATATAGACAAATAAATAAATTAAATTAAATAAAAAAAACATAAATCCCTTAACCGTACTCAATAAACTGTTCTGAAGTTAGCTATTTTATATTTATACATCTTGCAGATAACAATGAGACATATCATTCCCAACGAGACAGTCATAAGAACAAAACACTTTGGAGATGCTATCTCGATCGTCTTACACTCAATTAGATTCGAGAGCAGCTCAGCTACCGTGACTGCAGCTCGCAAAGATGTATACGATCATCTGTCTTTATATCTTCATACCTTCTCCCATTTAAACGGGCTAAATAGCGTTTATAAAACGTCATGGAACTCATTCGTTTCACGAATGTTACTAATTTTAAACATTTTACGCGCACTACTCTTCTTCATTCTTTAGACTACTGCTTATCTATATCTTTCTATGTTACCCACATTTTTTGACCCTTATTTTTCTATATTAAATTCTATTAACAAATTTTCCGCATCTATGACCAAACCATCTCAATATTCCTTTTTATCGTCTTCACAGGCATCTTTCTTCGATGTACCGTTCTCGACAAATGTCAGCATTTTTTGGATCCCATATTTGAAGGGCTAAACGAAAACCTTATAATTTCATCCTGTCCATCTATCCATCCACATGTCAAAGTATTCTAACGGTTAAAGATCGATTGCTACGAAATTTTTCAGTAGGACGTAGTATATTTACGTGAAAATGGAGAAGTAAAATAATACTTTTTTATTAAACTTAGAATATTTTTTAAAGGCAACAAATATGTCTAGTCATATTTACTAGCAACTTCTTTACCTTGGAATTCCAATAAGCCGGTGATGAAAAACCAGTCCGAAAACCAGTGGAATTCCGAAAAACCAGTGCATTGATTATTTTATTCTTTTATATGTCCTTTACTGCTCCCGCGTGTTCCTATAGGCTGCTGCTGCCGCATCATAACTTCAAACTAATTTAAGACATCAGGATGAAACACAAACTAAGTGGGTCCTAGGATTATTATCTATAACCTATTTGAAACGTCAATAGTAGTTTTCGAGTTAAATCTACTCGTACAGACAAATAAACAAATGATTTACAACAAAAAATCGTTTTGGTAATAGAATATATGATCAGAAAAAGTATTTAAAACTTAAAATTAGAAAAGTGCAGACAGACGCTTCACTTTTTTTTTATCGTAGGATATAAATCCAAAATGACCTAGTGACAAAATGACGGCATTTGGCAAGTACTACTTCAATAAGTCACTACAGTCAATAAGTTAAAAGCCAGTAAATATCTAATCTAACATGTGTGACGTGGCTCAACAAATAGTCACTACAGTTAATAAGTTAAAAGCCAGTAAATATCTAATCTAACATGTGTGACGTGGCTCAACAAATAGTCACTACAGTTAATAAGTTAAAAGCCAGTAAATATCTAATCTAACATGTGTGACGTGGCTCAACAAATAGTCACTACAGTCAATAAGTTAAAAGCCAGTAAATATCTAATCTAACATGTGTGACGTGGCTCAACAAATAGTCACTACAGTTAATAAGTTAAAAGCCAGTAAATATCTAATCTAACATGTGTGACGTGGCTCAACAAATAGTCACTACAGTTAATAAGTTAAAAGCCAGTAAATATCTAATCTAACATGTGTGACGTGGCTCAACAAATAGTCACTACAGTCAATAAGTTAAAAGCCAGTAAATATCTAATCTAACATGTGTGACGTGGCTCAACAAATAGTCACTACAGTCAATAAGTTAAAAGCCAGTAAAGATCTAATCCAACATGTGTGACGTGGGTCAACAAATTGTCACTACAGTCAATAAGTTAAAAGCCAGTAATAATCTAACATGTGTTACGTGGCTCAACAAACAGTCACTACAGTCAATAAGTTAATAGCCAGTAATAATCTAACATGTGTGACGTGGCTCAACAAACAGTCACTACAGTCAATAAGTTAAAAGCCAGTATAGATCTAATCTAACATGTGTGACGTGGCTTAACAGTAATATTTCGCAGGGATGTGTTAGTTTACCAGGTACTATACATAAAAAAGGAAGATTAAATATATTTTTTTCTCATTCTTTTATCAATTGTTATGTAGAAGTTATAAAAATAAATTAATTTTTATTTTAGACAGACAGTTTCATAAAACTAAAAATGTATTATGCGTTCTCTAACATAACTTCGATTGTTTTTCTCTAATAAAATCTACGAAAGCAATCTATGAATAGCAATTTGAACATAAATATCCTGGATATGTTACTATTCACTTGAATAAACAACAAAAAGCACTGTTCATAGCGATGACGCTATTATTCACGTGGAAGAAAACACTGCCCCTAATAGGAAAATCTCGCAATTTGTAAATCCACGACTCAAGTTGCGAGCGACGCATAAGAGACATGGCCCTAATTGGAACAACACACCGTGTACTCACAAATTACATGCAGACTACTCGTTACTCGCCCGATCTATTCCCCGGGGGCCTCACGGCGCGGCGGGGCCCTAAGACGGCCGCCTTGCACTTGCGAGGGGCCCGTTGCGAGACACGTCGCGAATTATATTAAAAGTTACACAGCATCGCACCGTGCGTACCGTATATGTGTGTATGCTATGTACATATGTAACTAGGTAAGTACTCGGTTCGAGTATCATGTTTAGGTCTGTGTCGATGCGAGAAACAGGTAGAATACTAATTAGAAGCTAACACGGGGGAGGGATGATGAAGTTCAATTTAGCCTCGACATGGTGGAAGCTTTAAGAAGTATCAAATTTTATGGCAGCAATATTTGTTTGTTTATGAAACCTTACTTCCAAGTTTGACGGGTTTTAGAAATGACGACAGTTTATAAATATTAGACACAAGAGAAGGATACGTGGAAGATAGAGAATTACAAATATACAAATATATTTATATATATATATATATATATAAATATATATATATATATATATATATATATATATATATATATATATATATATATACATATATAAAGGTATTTTTTGGGAGTATAAAATTTTAAAATGAAAAAAGCATTTAAAATCATGGTAATGGCCATGACAATGTTATTGAAATGATAATGATATGCCATTTGTGTTTAAATACGAGTCCAGGCTTATGAGCACTGCAGCTGGCTCGAATGGAGCGCGGTCTGAAAGTCAAATTCACAACCACTTTTTCGAGCATTTGTGGCTGCAGATTGGCGATAACGTAGCGAATGTCGTCTTTCAGGTGGTCCAACGTCTGTGATTTATCTATATAGATTAGCAACTTTACATATCCTCACTGAAAATAACCCATAGGTGTAATATTACACGATCGCGGAGGCCAATTCATAAGGGCATTACGCGAAATTATGGGCTTATCGGAATGTTTTCTGCAATAAATTGATTGTATCGCGTGATGTATGACATATAGCAACGTCTTCTTCAAGCCAAAGCTCTTCAAAATTAATGCCATTCAATTAGGGAAGAAAAAAGTTAATAATAATGGATCTAAAGCGCTCTCCATTGACGGTAACTTTCCGCCGACCTCGTATTTGAAGAAATACGGGTCAATGACTCCACCAGTCCATGAAGCACACTAAACAGTAAACTTTGTGGATATAATGGCGTTTCAGTAATAGCACATTGGTTTTCTTCACTCCACATCCGGCAATTTAGTTATTGACGTATCCATTCGACCAAAAATGCACCTCATCGCTGAACAAAGTAATGGTTGAGAATTGAACTTCCAGATTGTGCTCCAATCGAGCTAACCGCGGCGCTCATATGCCTGAAATCATATTTAAACACAAATGACCTTTTCATTAAAGTTCGCTGATTTTTTCTTTTTAAAATTGTATACCTCTAAAAAACACCCGATATATATATATACAAGATTGCTCATTTAATAATATAGGACGTACCTATCTTCCATAGCTTCCGGATCCATTTAAGGCACAAGATAATTAAATTTCTTCTTTTCACGCATGTTGTTAGCAATATTGAACTGCGTTCTAATTAGAACAAACAAAATTTCCTATTTTCTCTCCCAAATAGATGTAATGTGACGCCTATTTTATTGAAACTCTATGGCTTCCACCGAGGATTCATTTCATTGTTAGAATAGCAACGAACGTAACATTCAGATTTAATGGGATCACCTATCTAACTCATAACAAGCTACAAGAATGATGTTTATTTTGTGCGAAATTAATATACGCGGTGTACGGAAATAAATGTCGGACAAAGAGAGACGCTATTCGTTTGCTATAAAGGAATAAATTATCGTTTAAATAAAACGTAAAACACGCCCTTTTTCTAATTGAGTGCAAAAAAAATATTACTCATAACTCTTTTTAACACACCTACTTGTCCGGTGTACGATTTTACCCACAGTGGCAATGTTTTCGCAGCTGTTCGCGGGTTATTCCTCCAAGCCGCACTGAACAATGTGCGCAAGTATCGTGTGTACGAAAAACATGACAAATAATTATGAATATTATTTTTAATTTTCTGCAAGAAAGTAGATCTTTTAAATTTTATTTTAACGATAATTAACTATTTTTCAGTCAACGAATAACGTCTTTCTTCGTCCGACGCTTATTCCCGGGCACCGTGTATAATCGTAACGGTAGTTTCTGACGCTCGCACATATGTCGGTCATATTCGAACTTTTAAGTCAAAGTTACTAATGACAAAAAACTTATACTTCTTCGAAATAAATATTAATGAGAATAAATCAATTATGCACGTTACTCACTCTGATACAGCTATCTCAAATCATTTCCCAATTACACCACTTTCGTCTCACATTTTTTTGCTAAAGTACGTGTTAATTTATCGGGCATTTTGTTTTCCACCACTTTTTATGTATGCAGTCACAACCACTCTATTAAAGTGAATCTTACAATAACCTCATTTATCAAAGTTGATCTATTAATATATGCCCTAGATATTTACACGTGAAAGATATATAAAGATAATTATGAATTACAGATTAATTTGAGAAAAACTCATTTACTTATCAGTCATAATTATAAAACTCATTCTAAAACTCATTTACTTATCAGTAATAATTATTACTGGGCCCTGACTTGGATTATCGTGAATTTTGATATAACATACAATGTAGAACTTAATCTTTCAGGATCACGTCACTGACATAATTTACACAACCTTTGATACTCTACGATTTATTCTGCACAATGCATTCGACATTGTTGCGTTACTGTATGACCCATCGATTATTTTACTGTATGGTTCAATAGCTATCTCTAAAATGAAATCGTCTTTATTGTATATAGTTTTCAGGAAGCTAAACATTTTCTCATAATTAAAAGTGTTCTAAAAAAGTTTTAGGATAATTACGTATAAATAAATTTTCTTTTCTGTTGACTTTATTGACTGTTGACTTTCATTTTCTCATTCAGTTATTAATAAAGGATAATAAAACTAACTTTTTTTTGTGCTTTTGCGTGGGAAAACTTCATTTCTCTTTTATTATACAAGACCAAGTAAACTTATGAAGACTGAGGAGTATACTCTCGTCTTTGTGTGTTTATTGGGACAATCCACTATACCATGATATAGATCTTGTAAACTCGGGAAATATTCAGCACATCAATTCATCAATTCAGTATCAATTAAAGTTCTGCTGTATGCTCTTTATTCTTTTATATTATAGTTTCCTTGATATCACGCGCCCACGCTTTATCGATCAATACATACATAATATTTTATACAGGAGTAACAAAGAATATGTCTGTTATTTATGCAAGCAATTCCACGCATCAAACGGAGTAGAACATGGTAAAGGTGGCCATAGACGCTAGAGTGTACCTGACAGATTTGCCTGCACAGGTGAACTGTATAGGTAAACCGTAACGTTTATGTTGCACAAATGTGCAGGTTTCCACACAGTTATGTAACATACAAGCTTCGGTTTACCTATACAGTTCAGCTGTGCGGGCCAACCTCTTAGTATCTACCCTTAATTATTTAAAAACTTGGGTAACCAAGGAATTTATTAAAATAGAATTAAATGTCGTTTTGAGCCTCCAAGCATCCACGCCTAATAGATTAATTAAAAAACTGATTATCTTCATTCTATTGTCTTTGAATTTTCCAAAGTTTTAAATACTTACAATAATCTTTTATGAGAGAATTTATTTAGAAAATATTATGATCAGCTTAATCACTTGAACCAGTGACTCGCCTCACTCTATAAATAATTAAAAATATGTACTGAAAATCTTAAATATTACAAAAATCTCATATTTTAATATGGTATAATAAATTTGCTGAATACTCACTCAACCGACCAACTAAAAACAATTAGACATAACTCAGTATCAAACACTGTCGAGTATTAACCATATGATCTTTAGTAAGTTGCAGAGTTTGGTGTTTGAAAACAATACGAAATATACTTATTCATATGAAACATTTTACTCTGAAGAGGTACCTAAACTTTCACACTGTGCAATTACCGAAAGAGGCTCACAAAAATATGATTTAGTTCTAGTTAAACGTACTTTCCAGTATTGAAAGCCAACCTATATTTGAATGTATAAGTATTATGCAAATTCCAATCAATTCACCTCACCCCATTCAGTGTGAGTCCCCACAATTATCGGGACAGCAATGGGCCATTAGCACATAAAGCTTGGTCATGCATTCCGATGAGTTGACACGTCGATCGAAGTTCTGATTGACTTGGAAGTCCGGACCGAGGTCCTTTGAGAGCTATTTAACTGTCAACGGGGACCTGGAAAGAGAGGCTCGATTGCAATCCACTCTCCAAGTGGATTGCAATTGATTTGTATGGCATTTCGCGTGATGAATAATCTTAATGGAGCTTTTCAATAGCTAAAATACGTGGAGGCACGCCATCACTCAATTTAGTTTCATAACAGAAAAAGTTAATGAAAGATGAATTCGACTCTTACATGTATTGAAAGTGACGTTAGACTAATGAAATATCATATTAAAATATAGAAGTCACTGACCCTATCCATAGTATCTGTCACAACTTTGATTCTTTCTAGCTTACAAAGCTTCAATTTGTGAGAATTCATTAGTACTTTCTCTATAGAAGTTTAAGCTTTAAAGCTTTTTAAATTATAAATGAATAAAGTGCTTAATCTCAAAAATTCAAAAAGGCTTTTTCTTGTCATCTACGATATAAGACGAGTATCACGGAAAAAAACATTACCTGTAAATTTTGCGTGTTTTCTAAGTTCTACATTTGCAAAATTTGAACCATAAATTATTATATTTTCTGTATCAATTCATAAAATTATATTACGATTATTAAAATAATTCTTTACGAATTGATGTAGAAAATATAATCATAATACGCCATAAATACTAAAAAAACTAGTTCTAAAACGAGATAAATTGGTCGAATAAAATAATAAACACATTCAAAAAATAGTAAGTGGACAACTAATAATCCAGCCACATTTTTTCAAGCGATTTCTGGATATTTCAGCATTATAATATTTTCTTCAAACATCTCTGATAGCGAATAAACAGTTAACAAAATAAAAAAAATTATTGAAAAACCTTAGAGTGCATTAAATTTGACAAAAAAGGAAAAACAAATGTAATGAATTTATTTGAAAATGTGTTTTTTACCCCACAAAACGATATTACCAAACACAATTTTTACAGGAAATCGTTAAATGGTAAAAAATATCGTATCGATCACATTTCGTTCGCGCCAAAGTGAAAACAAGACGTAACATGAAAAAACAAAACCAGAGAACTATAAACACAAACATAGATATATAATATTTTTACAACCAAGCTTACAAACGTTAATAAGCGAGATTTTGTTTCCAATAACGCAACTCACAAGTAACAACAAGCTTTACTCGTTTGAGTAAAGCTTTTGAAAAATTAATTACGAATAAAAATTGTGTTGTTAATTTTATAAATATATATAAAATAATATATAAAATAATATAACTTTTGCACATTGTTTTATTAGTATTTGGACCGCATAAACTAATACATCAAGGTTATGTTTCAATATGCATGTGTACTTATATCTATAGATATTCTGTATAGATCTAAACTCTGCAAGAATCTAATCTATAGTAAAAGCTAATTGAAACTAATTTGCTTATAATTTCAGTTCGCAACTTTATGAAAATGTTTATATTTGGATACATTGATCAACATAATTTGACATTTTTTGAATTAAATTTCATTAGATGAGTAATTGAAAACTCTTGAAAAAGCTTACTGGACGCACGCAACTCATTTATCGTAAATATTTCATCAATTCGACTCGACTCAATTTATCACATAGTAGACTCAATCGAATTCACTATCCGATATAAGGCTTACGCGCCGAGCCCCTTTGAACCTTCGTTATTATTTGATTGGATATCTTCATCCACTTCCCATCAATCTACTCATTGCGAAACTACATTTTTTTCTCATTTTCACTTTCTCTGTTCCAGGTCCACCTGGTCCGCCGGGCAAGCGGGGCAAAAAAGGAAAAAAAGGCGATAACGGAGAGCCCGGACCCGCTGTAAGTATTATCCATTTCTGAGCACTAATCTAATGATAGATTAAGTTGAAGATTTATGTCTCTCGCTATTAACGAACCCCGGGACTAAATCGAGCTTTTGCGCAATTAGTGACTTTCCGCGTGACCTGCTAGGGGTCATTAATTAAGATATCTATTATCGGAAAAAAGGAGAATTTCGGAGGTCCCTCGCGTATATGCTAAGCCTTTGTGACAATTATATTTAAATATAATATATAAGCAAGGCAATTTACTAACACGAATCAATTATACAATTTAATCATTGACTATTATTAATCAATTGTACAATTATTCACAATGAACGCTTAGTACTATGCAATATTTCTGATTGAAAAATTATAGATAAGTACAAAGTAGTAACATTCTTATTTAATTAAAGGACTGTACATTCGTTTGTCAATAAATACACAATACAAAATATTTAAATTTGAAGACACTCCCTTCCCTTAAACTACGAGTATCATGCAAAATTATGAAAAGTAACTAGACAAAGTAATTTTAGATTTTAAACTTACAAAATCTAATTATATATTTTATTGGAGACAATGCTTTAAATTTATAGTAAATTTAAATTTGAAGACACTCCCTTCCTTAAACTATGAGTAACATGCAAAATTTTGAAAAGTAACTGGACAAAGTAATTTTAAACTTACAATGTCTAATAATATATTTTATCAGAGACAATGCTTTAAATTTATATAATATTTTACTCTAAATAATTTTCTGATATATAATTTCAATTATGAAAGTTTTAATTTGATATTAGTTTAATTATTTTTTATTAAATCATTAATTAACTCGCTTACATTCCGATTAAAAATTGTCTCACCATTCAAAAAAATTTTAAATCGACACCGACATAATTATCTAATATCTTCAAAGATATATACTTGAAATAACAACATAAAGACTTACCTTTCTCATAAAAACGGATAATGATATTTAAATGCTCTGATAGACTCTTCAAATTACTGTAGTTAAATACGATAGACATTATGGGTACAATGAAATGAAATTTCTGTACCTACGTTATTTAGATTGAAGACCGACAGTGTTTTATCAAATGTAAAAATAGCACAATGGAATATTTTAAATTTCTTTAAGTTGTATGAAAAATTATCAAAATGAAGGTGACTTTTTACGGTTCAAAGACGCCGACCAGCTGGTGGGTACAAGAAAGTTCAGTTAACTCTCATCCAATTAAATACATAGTTTAATGGGACAGACTACTTCGATTCATTATAATTAATTGGAAACTTTGGTAACAATTCAAAGTCGAAGTTCTGGCTAATAGTTACTGCTGTATCTAAAACGAGTAACACGAGTTAAAAGCTATAATTTAAGTTACAGAATTGTTAATGGATGTCGTCTAGATCTGAGTTAGTAATTTGTTACATGTTTAGGTTTAGTTTAGGTTATGTTCTAAGCTTATGTAACATAGTGAATAATTAATTCATTTAAAGTAAAAATATATCTGTTTTACGCCATTTTCCACCTTGCCTAAGTTTTAATTATGGACACCAAACCATTCTTAGATATGTATAATTTTATAGGACATTTTATACAATTTCGTTGATCCAACCTAATTTTTGGGACATTTTTTGGACTGACATTGCCATTTATTTCAAAGCTTTATCAACAGTTTTCAATAATGTAACAACAGTTACTTAAGAGTTTAAAGAGACTCAACAGATACTTAAGAGTTTAAATAGATTTTGCATTACCCTATATATCACACATCCTTAATATAATTTTAACTTGTAATTATATCTTAGCGTAGTTACAGGTTAAAATTATAGAAAATTCTGAAGAGAAGAATAAGTATAAAAATATCAAAACAAACACAAATATTCCTCTATTTGTGATGAGATCTAAAAATTTTGAGAATTAAAAACATATGTCCCCATGTTGGATAACATGTTTCTGATATCACAATTTCATAGTGAGTACATATTATCGACAATCAATCTGATCAAATATTTAATCGAAAATCGTACATTATATAATAACAGCCACCTAACTATACTTTCTTCGTGTTCCAAAGGCTCGTAGATATCTTGGAAATTACTTTATACAATTTTCAAAATATTGACATCGATTATAAAAGATCGATAGTATATCATTTACTTTTGCTTCTGATTCTTCTTTTCGTCTTGCTAATGGAATTAAAAACATTTTTAACAATAAATTTTAGTACTTGTGTAAATAACAGCCAAAATTAAAAAGAGAAAAAAAAATAAAGCATTCAGTCATTTTGTCCAAACCAAATTCATTTACGATACTGTCCTTATCTATGCATACATTACACGAATCACGAGATTGCAAAATATTTTCCACTGTAGAGACTTACGAGGACGAATAAAATAATTTAATATAAATCTAAATTCCTTAAGTAGTTTTAATTTTAAAAAAGTTACTTTCCATCAGAACATTAATAATTTTGTCATAATCCTAGTGCTAGCACATTATATTTAATTCCCAAGACGGACAATACTTATGATTATGGACTATACTTACGATATAAAAATATTCAGTCAGCCATGTACTATTATTCCGAGTCAGTCAATATTTTAAATTAAAAAACTCTTACAAGCCACTTCTTACATGTTCGTCCACTGTCACCATTCCCTTGTACGTTTGATATCATTTTTATTGTAACTACAACTTGCCATTGCCAAATAATGACGAAACACACAGACATGCCACATCACAAAGTATTTTCAACGAAACAGTTACCTTGGGGAAAATTACCTAGAACAAATAACCTGTGATATATAGTTCATTAATTTTGAAGGAGCAAATTAATAAAATAAACTAAATTGGGAGTGCGAAATTATTTACAAAGATTTAAAATGTCATTGAAATCTTAAATAGGCTCCTTTAGTTAAACATAACATAAAAAGGTGGAAAATTGCGTGCTTTTTAAAGACAGATAAAATAAAATCTTCCATCTAAGTAATAACGTTACAATCTCGACAAACGGCGTCTCAATTTTATAAATTTACGTTATTATATTTACTTTATGTTTCATTATTTTTCCATTTTGTTTTTCTTATTTTTTTTGCAGGGGACAACAGGACCGCCTGGAAAGAACGGATTTCCGGTATTTCGTTTCGCCTCTTTTACGTCTCAGTTATTATCTTACTTCTTATTTACTTTTTTCTCATTTTAGTTCTTCGAATTTTATTCTTCCTTTGCCGTAATATACAATGAATGAATATTAATTAATACAGCGGTTTAGAGTTTAATCTTCGAATATTATTTTCCTTGTTATGTGTTAAACAACAGTAAACGCAACATTCCTATAACGCTTCAATATTCACAGGGTTCGAAAGGCGAAAAAGGTGAACGTGGCTTTATGGTAAGCAGGCTCCGTAATAAGAATTATTAGAATGGTTTGATTACTTACAAATTAAAATTAACAAATTTTGAATAAATTAACAAAATCTAATTAACAATTGACAATATGATCGTAAATATATGTGTACGTACTCTTCGTAACCGCTTTTTAGGATAGTCTTAAATCGGTATAGCCGGATGATTAATTAGACCAACGACGTCTAATCATTGATAGACCACAGATATAATTTAATAGATGGTGTATTCTAATAGATTTATTACTTCATCAATAAAAACAGTCTATCAATCCGGACCATGATAAATAACAAGAAAAATAAACGATGGGTGGTTTTAAATCTTATGTGATTATTTTAATAAGGTTAGCTAGTGTAAAGTTGTGGGTACATGTATTTTTATGCCAAATTTCAAATTTCCAAGTAGCAAAGTTTTTGAGAAAGTCAGTTATGACAGACCGGCAGACAGACACGTAAGTGATTTTATAAGGGTTCCCTTTTTCCTTTTGAAGTACGGAACCCTGAAAATTAAACAACTTAAACAAATTACCCAAATTTTAAAAATAATTTATTTATATAAGTTATTCATGAAATCGCTATGCGACATATTTTGTAAAATTTACTTAGCACAATTAATATAATTAAAAAGACAATTGTAACAAGTTATGAAAGAAGAACTTAAAACTATATCAAACTTAGGTATTAGGTTGACATATACCAAATTACCTACTGAACTATATGTGAATTTATTCAATTTTATCTGCATTGTCAAATAGCAATACCGTTTGAAATAAAACATCCATAGAGGTAATCATTCTTACAAAAAAATAAAAAGTTAGAATCGATAAGAGGTTTAAAACAACGTAAACCACTAATATAGCATGCTTGTTCGTAATAACCACGTCTTATTTTTACTTAAGTATTTTTAATGTCAGATTTATTGCCTATATTTGTGTCGCATGGTTAATGAAAAAGACTAGATGAAAATGGTATATTTTGTACGATTTCTAATTAAAATATGCTAATTTCTACAGAGAAACACTGGTATCTCCGAATAAATAGGCGGCATATTGCATATAAAATTTGTGTAAGACAAAGCCCTTAAATTTATTTTAAACAAATCTCATTGACCACCCTTGATGACGTAGGAATTAAAGTACTGGTCTATTACTAGACAAATACTTTGTATACTTGTATATCTCAGTTATGAGTTGGGTTATGATTAGACTGAAAATAACCGCAATAGCTAAAACTGACTTCTGTATGTGTGTGCGTGCGTGTGCGCATGCGCGGGGCAAGCGTGCACGCTTATGCGCGGGAGTGCGGGTGCGCATGCATGCGTGCGCGCGTGCATTCGCGTGTGCGCGCGTGTGTGCGTGTGTGTGTGTGTAAACATGCTAAGTAATAGCACAGTGTTATAAAAATAGCATCAGAAAAAATTGGTACATCACATACTAAATTAAATAAAATTTAATCTAAACACAATAAACACCGCAATATTTTTATAATCCCCAATTATTTTAATAAAAATATTAGTGACTTTGAAGGAAAAGTATTTTTCTTGTGAACACTTCGTTACTACGCAATTAAAGTAATTTAGTCTAGAACAATTGTTCCCGTGACATGTAAAAGTAAGAGACATATAATTCATATGAAAATGTTTAGATAGTAGGTTCTGCTTTTGAAATATCTCTCTCATTCTATAGCAACATAGGTTTATTATTTTAAGTTCTTTTGGAACTTTATAGGAGATCTGACGTGTGCGTCTATACCTTCTCGCTATTTTCTCCCTATGCTGATAGATGATGATGCCCAATATTTCTTGTATCTACTTTTATGTGGGAACCTCCTCTTTCCCACACAAAAAGACCAGTGTTTTCATTATAGATAAATCACTTAAAATTTACGTGAAATATTTTGTGGATCCCAGCAAAATAATAAATGTAATATTCTGTTATGTTTGTCTTTTTGCCACTGAAGTTGTATTAAATTATGTTGATATTTAAGCTCAAAAGAGATTGAAAAATTCAATATAACAATTGACGTTACCCACCGCAAGCAATTATAAAAAGCTAAAATATATGCGAAGTTTGCCTACAACTTAAATAAAATACAGTAAGCAATGAAAGTTAAGATATATAAACTTTAATTGCTCACTGTATTTTATTTAGTTGTAGGCAAACTTCGAATATATTTTAGGTTTTATGCAGGCATATCTTAAATTCAGATAGTTGTATTTGTCTTTGAATATCTATTATCGTCTTGTACTGTGAATGTTTGTTGCCTTATACAAATACACAAACTGAGTGGTTGGGCCTGTGTAACCGTATTCGTATTATTCTTTGATCTCTTATTCATTGACGCCCTCCACTCGGATGCAGACATACTCTATTCATATATTTCCAGTTACACTATTCAATTAATTCATAGATACACTGACGTCTGGGTCTCTTTCACTTTTTTTGTTTCCCTGAATACATACGTTTTTTATGACAACATCATATTTTTTGTTTCCCTGAATACATACATTTTTTATGACAACATCATATTTTTTGTTTCCCTGAATACATACATTTTTTATGACAACATCATATTTTTTGTTTCCCTGAATACATACATTTTTTATGACAACATCATATTTTTTGTTTCCCTGAATACATACATTTTTTATGACAACATCATATTTTTTGTTTCCCTGAATACATACATTTTTTATGACAACATCATATTTTTTGTTTCCCTGAATACATACATTTTTTATGACAACATCATATTTTTTGTTTCCCTGAATACATACATTTTTTATGACAACATCATATTTTTTGTTTCCCTGAATACATACATTTTTTATGACAACATCATATTTTTTTTAATACAATTTTATCCTCTCTCTTTCCACTACTGATATAATAATATGGAATAGTAAGAAGACGCAACTGCAACATTATAAAAAAGGGTGAAAATCTAATAATGAAAACAATAAATATTATAGGTAAATTAAAAAGATTATAGTGGTTTTCATTACAATGTAATGGTAAATAAACATTTCGTATAAAAAAAGTTTATTTTAAATTAATGATAATGTTTACATTTAGTATAAAATATAAAAACGATATTAATACATAAAGTCATTTAGAGACAAAAGGAGAGATGGTGACTGTCTACACATTAATATAAAAAAAAATTTATAATTTTTTATATTTTTCTCTCAGTTTACATCTTTGTCCTTTTGTGAGAGCCTTACTACTGAATCAGTTTGAATGGGAGTTTTAAGAATAATTCCCGGGGGGAATCAGATTAAAATCAATTTTTTTTCCTCTCAAATAATCCCGAAGAGACCCAAAGCCAAATTATTAGAGCGCACGTAGTATGGAATGGAGCGAGTGGATTCAACTACTGATGAATAGGATCTATTACGACAGTCTCAAAGTTTCAGCTCAAAGTTCAAGCTAATGGTATAAGTTATTTTTTCTCTATAAAGAGTACTTTTGAGATGTAATTATTATTGCCGGAGAAAAATTGCACCGCATTAATTAAATATCTCCGCAAACGATGCCATGGGCAAAAGACAATACATTATGTATATATTTTATTTCAGTACAGACGTCTATGGTCATCTTCAATCGTTAAGATCAAATTCTAACCAATTTCTACGATACAACACTGTGGTCATTAAAATATAAAAGATCATCCAAATTGGTTGACTAATGCCAAAAGCATGAGTTAACATATAGAAAACATGCCGTACCACTGCGACATCAGGTCGAGGAATTGGTATTCTGCGCTCAATGACAGAGTCTGTGCTGAAACCCACAATACCAATTTAAAAACAGCTGGCCCTCAAGTGTCATGAGTTAAGCAGACAGTAATCCCGCCGCATGAGGACTGAGGAATAGGATCCTGAAGTTTAATGACAGAGTCACCGCTTGAGATCGACAATAATAATTTAAAAAACAGCAACCACCGTCTCACGGTTTGGACAGGCAGTACACTTATATCATCAAAACAAAGAAGTTGGAACTCTTGATTCAATTACAGAGTTGTTGCTTAAGACCCACAATTCTACCTTAAACGCAGCTGATCCGCAAGTCTCACGGTTTAGGCAAATAGTATTTAGGCATCATCAGGACTGAGTACCTTGATCCCAAAGTGCAATGACAGAGATTGTATTATTATTCCACCAAGAAATACAGGAGTTAGAATAAATTAGAGAAGCACGATATTTTCCTTTGTATCGATATTTTGTATCGATCTGAATCGTAACTGTATGATACGATGCTGGGATCCTATCATATATATAATAAACACGATTCAATTCTTTATATACCGTACCAATCGGTCATCTATGGAATAATATACTTTTTTTAATATATGCGACAAGTAACGATAAATACAAAATACACAATATACACAATATACATGACAAGTAACGATAAATACAACAATAATTGGACCGATAATATAATTATTTTCTATATTGTTGATAGACCAATATTTCTGAAAATGTTTTTGACATTTTATTTTATAATAAATAAAAAATACTAAAAATGTAATCTTGAAAATTTAGACTTTTTAAACTTAATAGTTTTGACAAACTGTCTAATCCAAGGATCGGATATCAAAACGTGTTTAAATCTATCGATTTTCAAACTTCAAAATATAATTTCCCATCGTTTAGAGTTCTAAGTTGCAGCATGAAAGTATATATACAAAAAAATCTACCAAAATCACAAAAAATATCAAATACTTTATTACAAACAAAATATACAATTCTCATTTAGCCTTGTTTAATTAACAATGAGACCTAAATATAAACCCGAAATCAGACGTTAAAAATATCGAAATATCGTATGATCTTGTATCGATACTTGAAAGTATAGGATTGAATCGCGAAACCCTACACCAAATACATTGGCTTACGTACTTTATCGAATTTTTATTTCTTATCATTACAAGAATATTACTTCATTTATTTTAAGTTTCAAACTTTGAATTCCAACGCAGATTGATTTGAATAATTTAATGAAAATTGCGCTGCCTTTCAGGAAACTTTCTTATGAAAAAATAAGTCAGTAAAAACTTGATCTTTGCTTATATTTTGTTAAAGACACACCAAAGTTGTAATTATGATATTTTAATGCATATTCGAGAGTATGTACACGTAATTACGTAAAATATAAGAAGACATAATATAAACATATATTGTTCTGTCGTAGTCTAACCCCTGTAGAATTAATATTCTTAATAAAGATAAAAATTACTTAATGATAAACTTTATTAATTATATATATGATTTCATGCATAATTAAATTTAACAATTAGTTAGGTGATGGGGTAATTAATTTATAAATAACTATTTTTAGGGTCAAATTCGGAGTTTCGTACTAAAATATGCTATATGATGAACTCGGTGATCTTTCGATCTCTCATTGTTGATTATGTCTGAAATAACTAAAGTTATCGCTTTCGAAAATTAACTCGCATAATACTCGACATAGTTCAATAGTCCGTTATGAAAGAATATTAATTTTTTTTGGGAATAAAAATTTCACACTATTCAAAGAAAACCCTTTATCTAAATATATGAATTAACTAAAGACAAAAATATATTCTAAGTTAATTCGTAAACTAAAAACTTTAAAAAACTAAAAGCCAAAAAAATTCAATTACAAAAATATTAGATCTAAAATTTGAAAGAACAACCAATGACGAAAGACCAATAAATGTTAGAAGGAAAATGGAGCGATTTTTTTTGTAATACCGTTGCTCAATCTTGCTTATTCAAAAATATTATTCATAAGGCGATAAATTTACTTAATTAATTTGCCGTTTAAAAACTTAATAATTGAAACATATCAAAATTTAAATACGTAACACTGCTTCTAATCTATCTATGTCCATCCATTATTTTTTCACCACCATTACTTAAAAATAATTATCTATGATTTCCAATTATCCATTCACTAACTATACATAATTTTCACCTTATTATAAATATATTTCACTTGATTCACTTGATTATAAATATATTTCACTTGATTCAC
This sequence comes from Druceiella hillmani, assembly GCA_039881145.1. Taxonomy (NCBI): domain Eukaryota; kingdom Metazoa; phylum Arthropoda; class Insecta; order Lepidoptera; family Hepialidae; genus Druceiella; species Druceiella hillmani. The sequence goes on along the minus strand of JAYKKI010000012.1, from coordinate 29,214,043 downwards.
TTGATTATAAATATATTTCACTTGATTCACTAGATTATAAATATATTTCACTTGACCTTTTATATAGAACTCATTATATAGCTACGATAACACCGTGTTGCCACACATGCTTACCTCATATCATTATCCATGTATTGCTTATATTTTCATAAAAATCATCGTTCTTTTCACGTTCTAAAATTTACGTTTGATTGTAAAAAATGTCACTAAAATAATACAAGTTTATCGGGAATTAAAAACAACGTAGTTTCTAGAATTATACATCTGTGAATCGTCTCTTTTGAAATTAAATACAACTAAAATATGAAAACATAATGTAAAAGATTGATTTATATATTTGCAAAATTTTTTGAAACATAAAATTTAAGTGATATAAAAATTTAGTTTTCTGCTTTACAGAACCATACCCATATGTTCGTAGTCACTTCAGAATCACTGGAAGCCAAATATCCAATATACATTCATATATATATATATATATATATATATATATATATATATATATATATATATATATATATATATATATATATATATGAATGTATATTGGATATTTAATCAAGTGAATCAAGTGAAATATATATATATACATATATATGTGTGTGGGTGTGTGTGTTAAATTAATCTACATTACTTAAAACCATTTATATGATTTACCCATGTTTTTGGATTTACGATGGCCAATATTGACAACATAATTGTGTTATACAGAAATTCGTACCTTCAAATTTTCCGCTCTTCCTTGAGTTAATTACATTTTTAGTCAGAACCTTACTGGCATCCATCAATTTCGCATTACCTCTTTAACAACCTCGAAAAATGGTAAACAATCCACAAGTATCCTAACAAAAACCATATTACCATATCACCCGCATGTCATAACAGCGTTCAATTACGCCCCGGCGGGCCAAAATGGCTGCTGATAAAGAAAAGTCAACGGGCGCAGTATAATAAAGCACTAACAAGGACAGAGATTCCAAAAAGGCCGCATATAATATTATAATAAAAGCGAAGCTGGTTGTTAAACAACAGAATAATTCATCATTAAGGACACGCGCCATTACGCAGATACGCTGGGCAATAATCTTTTTATTTTTTGCTCCCACACGCCATTTGCTTTATTGCGGCGATAAACGAAAGCCGTTTTATGATATTATACACAGATTGTGGCAAATGCTGTTGCGAAAATTTATTGGCCTTACGCTGCAGAGCTTCCATATTTTTCTCCGTTTTTTTGGACATATTACCCTACCTGATAAAGTTAAGTGTTGTCTATTTCGTAGAAGATAGGAAAAGGGGGCAACTGGTTTGTAGATACGCCATTTTCCGCGCGTTCATATATTTCACAGGATCTTTCGTATTTTACTTATTTTATACATAAATAAAAAAACTGCATTATATTGACGTACTGTAAGTAAATAATTTAATTTTTCTCTATTATCACAACATAACATATTTACAAAAACGCTCCGTATATTTTATTTTCATTTCTTTGTTTTTATTTAACTTCATGCAATTTTAAATAACTACGTTTTATTAAAAAAAAAACCATATTTTCTACAATGTTTCTGTTGAACGAAACCCTAAATAAAATGTTAACCAAAATATTCTCATCCACATATTTCAATACAAACAAACTCCGCATGCCGCCTACACAACCTCTACTTCAAAAAAAAATACGCTTCATGCCTCATCCTTTCATATAAATCAAATGTATTATATAAAAAATATTTATAATAAATCTATTTTAATTTATCCTTAGGGACCAATCGGATTGGATGGACCCAAGGGAGATCCGGTAAGTAGCGTGTCGTTATTTTGATGACTTCTCAAAATGTTATATTTGTATAATTTTCTTATATTTTACATATTACATCTTCAAAACACGTCAACACGTCAATTCAGAAACCGATGTAATTTAAAATATAACAATTGAATACGAGTGCAGAAGCAGTTCATCAGGAAATCATGTTTAAAATTACTATACGAAACCTTCATACTGGGCCAAAAGAATAAAAAACCGTGTCAATTTTCAATAGAATATGTGTAGACTATCAAAAATATATGACACGATGTTTATTTTATTTTTGTTAGATAATATTTACAATTACATTCGTTTATTACAAATATTTAGAAATTTTGTAACTTAACTTCCGTATGACAATTTTCCTCATAAAATTTAATTAACATATTTTTTTTTCATTTGAATAAATCTTCACTTTTAAAGAAAAAATATCATTGGCCTATTGAGAAACACCCGTAACTCCATGTCAGCCAACTTTAAAGAAACTAAAAAAACAATTTTCCCTTTTTATAAACTATGGAGATATAAAGTTTTCATATTATGTTTTTATTCATTTACTACACTAGCTGTAGGTACCAAGTTTTACTGACATATTCATATTATTACATTCTATAAATATAAGCTCTAAAATCCCATCGAGTTTAGCTATGAGCTTTTTAAATTAGATCAACAATTTGTAGAAACATCAGCAAGCGTAATTATACCAAAATTAATTGTTAGTAATTATCGATAAGGGGTTAACCCCTTACCGATAATTGATAACAAATCATTTTATAATTTATATAATAGTAAAGACATTTTCACTTATCAACTAAGAATGTATTCAACATTCTTAAAGAATTAAAAAATTAAATAAAGTTTTAAAATATGCCAACCTATTTTTATTCGACATAATCCTAGTTGAAGAATAAGTACAATAGATTTAAATATATTCGGACTTACCAAGATTCTAATATTGCTAAATTAAATAAAGTAAATATTGTTAAAAGCCTTGATTTCATAGATAAGAAAAAACGACTTATAAAATTGTGAATCATTTGTTGGTTTGAAGTTCTTTCCAATTTGTAACCAAGAAACAAATGATTAAAATTAAAGAAATCACTAAAATTAAATTTTAAGAGTTGATAGAGAATCGATGTCAAAGTGGATTTGGATGAAAAGACACTTGATGAAATTGATTTTTTAGTGTTTTATGTTGTCACAATAGTAAAACACGTTCAGTAAAATTAAGAATTATTTTAGCGGCAATGGCAGTATTCCTGAAGATATAGAATAAAAAGTTATTTAAAAAAATGTCTTATATTTATCTTAGGACGCCACTTTTTACAACATAAGTACATTTCTTCTATATTTTAACGTCTTCAGTGTTATTAACTTTTTTTTCCGTTGTGAGTTATATTTTCATAATTTTTCTCCCATACCTTGCTGCTATAATAGTCATTATTATACTTTATATAATCTCCATTTATACTATTGCATTTAATATAATTCACATTATAAAATCTAATTGAAATTATTTAAAGATAACGGGCGAACGTACACGTGTAAACTAATGTACGGGCTGAATGTTATATTTAGTCGATGGTTAAAACCGACAACATAAAAATATACTCCGCTTAAATTTCACAAACACACCTAACATTATAAATAATATTTCAGTCTCGTTAAATTAGATAAAACATCCCACCTCTCTAAAGATTAACAAATTCTACAAATAAGTATCAAATTACAATACGTATTCCTTTGTTTAGGGTCGGCCGGGAGATAAAGGACAAAAGGGTGAAATTGGAAGTCCTGGTTTTGACGTATTTTCTGCTGTAAAGGTAATATCAACATTCGTATTTTGTATTTAATTTATTCAACATCTGAAGCGTTCGTTAAAATGCCTCTGGTTATTTTAAGTTAAAATGGAACAAGAATAGTATGTATCTACTAATGTAGTTTCACTCTTACGGATTTAAACAAAAAAAAAAGATTTAAAGATGAAAATGGTAAATAAAAATTCCGATCAGTCGTAGTCTATGTCTAGTCTATGTTAACTTGGACAATTTTATGATTAGTTTTCAAGACGGCCATTTTCTACTTATATTTAATATTTTATTGACATATTTATTTTATCTAAATTTATTTTGAAATGTTACGATATATTTATAATATAATAATCATATTTCCAAACGTATTCTAGGTGAAATAAGTATAACTTATATTTAGTAAAGCCAATAATATCTGAAACAAATGCAGTTTGGCACTAAAGAGAATATATCTGCTTATTGGTTTTCAAATTAAAAAAATGTTCATAAAAACGTGTTTCATTATAAAAAATTAATAAAAATACATTTGCTAAGAAACTGAAGATACAAACATGAATTTATTATGAAAAAAATCCAAAAAATGAAATAAACAAAAAGGATTGCTTAAATACGTTTTTGATTTTACGTTTGGCAGCAAGAATAAAAGTACTTTTTTGTTTTAGCGAATTTTATCTAAGAAAATGTGATAAATTTTGAAGATATGTTTACATGTTATAATGTATATAAACATGTGTGTGTATGTTTTAAATAAAATGGTTTCATAACTTAACAAGGTTCAGAAAACGACTGACTCTTAAATAAGTGAACTAAACGGCCGTTATGTTAATCATTATTATATTTAAAATGTCGCTATTGTTAAAATTGTGTTTCGTTTTCATTAAAAACATGTCGTTTTATAAATTTCACTATATAAATGTTACAATTTGCAATATTAAGATAGCAAATTTATTAAAAATAAATTTGATTATAATTTTTTACAATGTATTTTTATTGTCTAAATGTATTTTAAATATATTTTCCCCGCTGCCCAAAAATGTCAACAGGGAGTAAAAAGATCTTTGGACTACAAATTAAGTCAGTACAGTTCAGCTGAAATCATTGCTGTAAAGGTATAATATATGATGTAGACTATTACTTTGTCTTAATGTAGTATTTTAATAGTTATTTTATATTTATATGTATTTTAGTGGTTTTAATAATTTTTCGTGGCGTTTTTTATATACATTTAGTATTATTTCTTATCTAATTTTATTACTAGTTTAATTCTTATCTAAGTTTTTTGAAACTGAAAATTAATCATCTTAAAATGTATTTTCATATTTGCGTTTCCATTAATTTAATTATTATTATTTTCCTCTTAGTTTGGGTTGATTTAAAACATTGGTACCTAAAAATGAGTACCTTTATACTGTCTATAACGTAAGTAGGTACATTTACCTTTAAACTGAGTTTAAGGCGAATTCAATACTTGAAATAGTAAAAAAAAGGAATCAAATCAATACTTGAAATAGTAAGTGTGAAAAAAACGATCCCCAAAAAAATTGAATTACAGTTACATTTCATAATAAAATGTCTATGTTTTATAAAAAATATTTATTTGTATTTCGTCAATTATTATTTGAAAGCTTCGTTGATTTTATCACGTAGATAGCGCTTTCCATATATTAAGTTGCTATTTATTTTAGGGACTGCAAGCAGCCGGCCATAACATTTCGGCACAAACTATTATCACCTTAAAGGTAAGCAATTATCTCCTCAATTACAACAGAGACCTTCTTCTTGAGCACCGATTCTATTCACTCACATGAATTCCGTTAATCATTTTAGTAACCAGATTAGAATTTCTACCTAACCGCTACTAATTGATACTACTAATTAACTTCATGTAGGTATCCCTCTTTGCATAACTTCCGATATGATACTAGCTTTCAATGAAATATTTAATAAATACAAAACCTCAGTTTTAAAATAAAACGCGCCAAAATTACTATCTGTTTTTTCTAGTGAGATGAAAATCCTTTTTCAGGAAGTTCTTCTTATTTTATTTTACGGCGAGTTCGCCAGACTCTTTTCAAAAAGTAACCTGTAAACGCTATCTATATTACATAGTATATTTAACAAGCCTTTTTGCATGGTTTTTATATGTTTTATGATTTGGAATGCAAAAATTGTATCACATAACTACTAATAATTTCGAATACAAGTTTTGTGTGCTTTACATGCTTATTTTTAATGTGTAGTCTGCCTAAAATTTTAAAAATAACTTTTAGATTAATTTTATATTATTTGAAAATTTACTGAAATTTGTTTTGATAAAAGATAGTTCCTTGCGTCAAGGATATTATTATGTTATATTGAAAGATACCTCATTTTCCACAATAAATGTTATTAAACATTTATTATGGTGTGAAAAATATCGTCGTATATAAATGAAAATGTAGTCGCCGTGGTATGTTGGGTTGATCACAAGGCATGCGGCCTTTGACGACGCGGAGCATTGCGGGGACCCGGGTTCGATTCCCGGCCCCTCGCCGAGCGGGTCTGGGTTATGGTTGACTGTAAGAGAATGCTCTCGTAGCAAGAATTCCGCCATATATATATATATATATATATATATATATATATATATATATATATATATATATATATATATATATATCAATTAGATATATTAAAGTAGATAAATAAACAAAATACAAATATAAAGGTAAAAATTATTTAATATATTTATCGTCAAAATGCGTTTATTTTGCCCTTTAAAATATATTTCATCTAACAATATTATCTTGTGGGATCCAAAAATGAAAAGCCATTTTTGGATCCCACAAGCAAAAGCAAGAAAAGTATTGATTGCACAGAAACAAAAAAATTTAAGACTTATCTAATAAATTAATAAGACATTGTATACATAATGTAAGTGTAATATTATTGCAAAACTTTTCCAATTTCATTCTAATATTTAATTAGTATATATACTACCGTCAGATAGTTTGAAAGCTCTTGAAATACTCTGAATAAAGTTGATAAAAAACTACAAAAAGTGCAAAGTATTTAAATAAAACAGTAGCCACACTATAAAATAAAACTTTTTTTTATTTATGACATCAAACTTTAATTTATATTTGATTTTCATCAATGTCTTTCCCTTAATCACAACTTGACAGCTTAAAGCATAATCTCATATCTATTCAAATATTCGGCGCCAATATCTTTCCAAGTTTCCTATAGATTTTGCCATAACTCCCTGTTATTCTGTGGCAGATTTTCTTTGGCTTTTCGATCCAATTCAACCCATATTTCTTCGATTGGCGAAATGTCAGGCGATTGCAGGGACCACAGCATCAATTCAAGAATTCCATTCGATTCCCGTTCTTCCGAAAAAGCTTTGCATATCCTTACTGAGTGTTTAGGGTCATTATCTTACTGAAATAAGAATGGTTGTCCTATCATTCTTATCTTGTGATCCAGAAGGCAAAGACGATTCTTTAAAATTTTCAAATACTGACCCTTCCTCATGATTCCGTCGATTTTACCCAGATCCCCGATCATTGTTCCACCAAAACAGCCCCAGACTAAAACATTGTCACCTCCATGTTTCACTGATGACACTAGGCAGCGTTCAGGTGCTCTCTCATGAGAACGGCGCGAACAAATACTCGTGTATTGGTTTCAAATTAATAAAGTTTCAAATTTTAATTCATCCGTCCATAGTACAGTTTTCCACTGTTCCACTGTCTAATATTCGTGTTGTTTAAACAATTTCAAACTTTTTTGTATTGCTTGTAGTAATGGTTTCTTCACTACCGTACGACAGATACTCCACAATAAACCCAACAAACAACAATAAAAATTAACAATAATCAGTTTTTGGGGGTGCTCAAAAAATGAATGGACTCACAATTAAAATAACGATAATGAGACTTCTCATTATATATGTTAAAATAAATTATAACAAGTGGTTAAAATACAGTTAAATATGTTTTAATGATAGTTTGTTGAATTATAACAAAGATAAAATTGATCACTTTATGATTTTTATTTTTTATTACAAAAATTATAAGTGCTTCCAAACATTCTGACGGTAATGTATATGATACGTAAATATAATTTTAATGCCTTTTTTGTAGAAAAATTAAATTATACGGATAAAATTAATATATCTTCATTTTTAAAGAAGATTTTATAATTTTTTATATCATTTATATCAAACTTTTAAAAAAAATTCTTAGTTGGAACAAGTTAAATAAAAATCAAATATTCAATATAGTATTTGTTTCCAATCAAAAAATAATGAACAGGGCGAACCGGGAGAGCCTGGACCGCCAGGTCCTCCGGGACCTCAAGGTCCAGAGGGGCTCCCGGGTCACGATGGCCGACAGGGTCCCCCAGGAGAGCTCGGCACCAAAGGGGACAGAGGACTACAAGGCGGAGCGGGACCCGTCGGACCGCCCGGACCTCAGGGATTACCCGGCCCTAAGGTATGTGGCAAACCACTTTAATGTCTGTTGCTGTCTATTTCTTTAGACTTCTGCGATCCTATTAATCATTTCTAAAAACTTGCTCATTAGGGTAATCCTGGAAGAAATGGCTCAAAAGGTGAAATCGGTGCGCCTGGTCTCACAGTAAGGCTTTTTCTGATCATGGGTGGTGGTGTATATTAAACTAATTAAATATATTATAAAAAAACTGTTGTTGCATACTAAAAAATAACATGAATGTCTAAATGCATTAAATTATGTTTAATGAAGAGAATAAAATGATCTCAATTTCAAAATACAATCATTTTTCCACAATAACTTCAAAACACTTTTATCTTTTAGATATAATTTATTTTTTAAATACCTGAAGTTGACCATTTACTTTTTAAATGTCATCAAAAAAACAAACATTTCATAACATTTTTAATGTGAAATATTTAAATCTGTTGGTGTCAAACGCACTTCCGAAAAATGTATTTTTTGTTTGTTATAACATTTGTATATTTAAATAGACCTCATGACCTTCATTTCGTAAAGAAATCGACATGAAAATATTTAACTACGGATAAACACACTCAGGGCCATAGATAATATCTCAGGGCACAGAAGGGGTTTTACATTTCGAATGTGATTTCACTGAGATTTTCACTTCTTACATTTTAATATTTTTTTTCTGTTTATTACTAAAAAAAATTGTCGAATAAGTACTAATTAAGAAAGAAAAGTTATTATATTAAATACCTAAGACAAATTATTCTTTGCAAAACAATATTAGGCGAAATGTGAATTTTTCACTATTTAACACGAATTATTAGGTATATATAAAAACTTCGAGAGTTTTGAAATTTCACATTGAAGTCCGTATATTAACTATGCGTACATAAAAACATCAAGAGATATTGGCGTTGAAGTTTTAAGGAACCTAGAAATATTTTTCGAACAAGTCTGGTTTGACGAAAATGTGAATTTCCTTAATTATTTTTGTTTAAATGAAAGAATATAGGTAAAAAATAAAGTACCTGCATATTTCAGGAGTCGGTCGCGATTATTTTATTAAGAAAAGTGATTGCGTTATCCAAGGAAGTATAAGTTATAAGTTATCTACTTAATTGCCATTCTTAGTAACAACAAACACAGAATTTGCACATACAAAGAAGAATTGATATAAAAAAACCAAAAAATAAAAATATGAAAATGCGCAAAAGATCTCGTAAAAAGAGGTTATAAAAGTTATGTTTGACAACCAACTGACAGGCGTTTCTCCATAGAAAGCGCATATTTCAAATACATTTTTATAATGATATAATCAAGTCCGACATCTAATTTTTTAAGTGCGTCGTTTTTTATAACTATTCTTTTATTAAAAAAAACGGGAAATTCGCATTTTTGCTAAACCAAACTCAAACCATATTTTTCACTGAGAAAAACCTTTGAGTGCATTTTTTAATCGTCTGCAATCTTTGTGAATATCCAAAAGCACGTTTATCGAAATTTTATTTTCATTGGTAACGGGAAAAGGGAAACAATCATTTATAAAATTCAATAAAATAGCCACAATAAAATCTGTGGAAGGTGTACATATTACTAAAATTACATTTTTCTAAAATCTGATTACCACATGAATTTATGTGAATGTAAATGTCAAAATTATGGGTCTGACAATTCACAAACATTTTTTTACGTCAATGTCTTTTCTTTGTTTTTAATTTTTATTTTAGTGCTAATGGAAACTAGCAACAAATGACCTTAAGTAACAATAATATTTTTTTTTATTTTCTTTTGATTGTAAAAAGAAATATACAAAAATCATTGTAAGTTAAAATAAATTGGTATGAACAGATTGATTTTGAAAAACCTGAGTTTTCGAAAAATCTGAGTTTTGAGACATCTAAGTTTTAAAGCACCTGAGTTTAGACACACCTGAGTATTATTACTTGTAAAAATACAGCTTTTCGAAAATATTTATAAGGTAATTATTTCAGGGTTTCCCTGGTGTACCAGGAAGAACAGGATTACCCGGATATCCAGGTACCCATGGTCGAAAAGGCTTTGCGGGTTTACCTGGTAGACCAGTAAGAAAATATTTCAACTATGTAATTGGGGTAGTGGTGATGGTTTACATAACTCTCTAACAAACTGTTGACTTCATAGTTGTAAACTAATTTGAAATCAAGCTCCTGAGTGGTTACAGTATTAGAATACCGCTGTAGATTTCAGATTGTCAGCTTACAAGTGAAACACCGTATCTAGAGAGCTGATTTGATAAATACAGTGTTTCACTCCGAAGCCAATAATATGTAAGCTAATAGTGTGTAATTAATGTTCCTTTTGAAAATGTTAATTTACACTGTTAATCATTAATTTAAACGTAGATGGAATAATAATATAATTAATATAGCTTATATTTCGCTAGAATAATGATACAATTAATTTAGATTGATTTGTCTAATTTAGGTTTAGATATTTTGTAGATTTATCTTTTACCTTTAGGGATAACTTGATCCTTCACCTAAAAATATTAACTATTGCTTATCAGTATCCTATAACTTTGTTATTTGTTTAGTAATAAAAAATTTACACAAAATATGATAAAGTCATCACAATTCCTTTATTATTGAATTAGTGTGTAATGAACTCAATAGAATGGAAAATATTATTAACGTACCAAGTGAATGGGCAAATTTAAGATCAAAATTTTAAAAAAATTACCTATTGAAAAGAATACTTAATATTTTTTAAAATACAAGTGGTAAAATAACAAAGAAATCTTTGTTATTTTGATTTGAAAATCCTTAACATCCACAATTTCAGATGCCATATAATCCATATTTCCATACAAATTTTGTAAAATTTCTTCTCATATTTTTGTTCAAAAACATAATTGAGATTTCATAGTTTTTAAACGATCCAGTTTTGAATTTGGATGCACATAATAGTTACAAAGACTTGCCCAATGCTGTCTTTTAGTGCTTATTTCATTCACCTCACTCACTGAGGTTGCATTAGATCTAGTTTTAGAGTGATCAAAGAACACACTAAGTCACACGATGAGCAACAGTGAACTGAGGAGCGCTCAAAAACCTGTGCCCTTCCATTATAAAGAGGTTTTGAGGAGACAATGTCATGCACAAATCTGACTTTTCGACAAGAAAGCGCCAAGCCTGATATTTTGGTGCATATTAAGAAACAGCCGTTTCTGAAACAAATAATGAAAAATTCCATTTTTTCATAATATTGTATTGAAATATGTGGTACCACATTAATTATATGATAGTACAGTTTACAATTTTTAAAATTATTCCAAGGGCTTTCTGGTTTTTTCAGTTATGGGAGCAATTTGATGAAATTTATGAATATATTGGATATATATCTTTCTGAAAAAATGCAAGATTTTTTTGTTACAATTGCTTTGTTTGGAAATTCAAGAGTGATCTTTTTGAATGTTCTGGATGGCTCCTTAACGTTTTCTATTCAGTTTAATACCAAGAATCACGCATTCTAATTTTAATAATGTACTACAACACACCAGTATGATATATTTATGTTAATTCATAAATACAAAATTTGATTAAGTAAATTTTTTGTAAGGATTATCTGCAAAATTGCTTTCTTAGTTAAAACTTCATAGACTATTCTCTGATTTGTGGATATATTTAACTTATTATATGGAAAAATTATTTTAGCCGTCAATACTGCAGATCACTTTCATGAGATTTTTAATTTTCTATGTCCGTCTTAATTACATATTTATGAATATTTATATATCTAGAAACATTTTAATATTTAATATTTAGGGTGACAAGGGAGACAAAGGCGAGCGAGGTTTCACAACAACCCTTAAAGGAGATCAGTTCCCCACAGGCATTATAGAAGGACCCCCAGGTCCACCTGGACCTCCAGGTAATTAGCTGAGATATAAATATTATTAATAACATTTTTAAAATATTTTGGCTTTTTTATTTTTAGATGTTTTCTGTACTTAGTCTTTTCGTACACAACACTGATTAAAAATAAATTCAATTATATATCACATATTGTCTATCACTTATATCTTATTCCAATATTGAATTAACCATACAATAATATTAAGTACGGTTGATTCAATATTGGATTTAATTAAAAGAGGATTAACTATGATTTGTTATTTCACAAAATTACTTTATTTTCAAGTATTTCTTTTGGCGACTGATGTGGAACAATTAATGTTTAAAAAGGAAATATGATATTAAAACAATTTTTTAATCAAGTTGTGTCAGTATATGTAATTAGTAAATGGAATAACTTTGTATATATTAATTCACTGAATATATTTTCACTTTAAACGTTATTAGTAATTATTGTACATATATACCTAATCAACTGAGATGCATCTTAATTAAAACTACACCTATCACCATCCAGATACAAAAATTTATATTTTTTTATTCTTTTTAAACCATTACTCTCTAAAAATTACATGATGAACAAATATATTTTTCGCTTAGGAGAATATTACGAATCATGTGAAAATTATATGACAGTTATTATGAAATTCTACTACTTACATATTTGTATCCAAGATGGACAGAAATTAAATTATACTAGGTATATAATAAATAAATGACTCTGTATATCGTTGATAATGCCTAACATACAACAAACGATGCCATTTTTTGAAAAAAAATTTAGTTTAACATAATAAAATATTACAATCTGCCTGTATTAAATACATGTTACGAAAAATACTTTTCAAATATGAAACGTGACTATTTTTAAAAAATTTATAGAAATTTAACATTTTTCTAATAATGTAAAAGGCAAACCTGTATTAATTATATCAAATTTAAATACTGTTTCATAAAGAAAATATAGAGAGAAGAAACTGGAGGAATAACTTCAGACATTAAGTTAGTTTGTTGCTGTTGACAACACCATTTCTCATTATTACATAATTGTACAATGATAACAATCCTTCATAGACTATTATGATTCTTCATTGTACGTTAATGTAGGTCCAGATGGCCTTCGAGGGGAAAAGGGTGATACAGGTCCAATGGGACCGATGGGCCCAGCTGGTGAGAAAGGCACTAGAGGCAAAAGGGGAAAGAGGGTAAATAATGCAACACGCACGGAAAAAATATTCAAAAAGATTATATACATATACATATTCAGCATGGTATGAAGAATTGTGGTCTTCAATACTCTTCAGCCTTGTTGAAATGTTGGGCATAATAAAACTGTGATCATGATATTGATACGCCTTTCCCTCTAAAGAAAGATATCTGTTAAAAATTGATCTTACTTTCCACTGTGCATTTGATCCATATTATATTCAAATATTTTCTGCACTGTAGATGCATGAGTGAATTGCATGTTTACGTTGTGCAAGATTTTTGCATGAATATTTCTTTATTTTATTTGAATCAAAATAATTTACAAATATAATTGTCAAAAATAATCACTAATATATTAAAACATGTTTTTCTTTGCAATTAAGATAGAAAGGAAAGGAAAAGTATAAAGAAAGAAAAGTGGATATCAAAATTAATGAAAAATTACATAATATACCACATAACTGTTTTCATTTAAGATTTTACTAAATGTTTTCATTAACCTAAGTGTTTTTCTATGTCATTTCTTTTATGTAACCAAAATTGGCTATTTTGACATTATTAATGAAAATTTTTCAGAAAAATTCGTAGGTACTTTATAATGCAATATATATTCAGGTCTACCTGGACCATTTTGATATACTTTTTTTAAATACACTACACACATTTTGTTAAATACACCAACACAAAATATAGCAAAAATAAGTTGTTAAATAATTACAGACATAGTAAAAGTAAAACATAAAAAAGTAGGCAGTTTTATAAATTAAAAGGAACGGAGGAGGAAGGAGGTATACACTTATCATTGTATATATAAACAAAAAAATGTTTATCACACATGAACATAGCAATACTACCATATTCAGTGATGTTTTAATAAATTTTTATTGAGATAATTCATTTTTATTTTATAATCATAGTGATTCTACTTCATAATTATTATAATGTTGATCTGCCTATAGTAAAAAAATCTACTATAGATGATCTCCATCTTTTATACGTGTTCAGTCTATTTAAAAAATTAAGTTATGGTAAATGTAGCATTTACAAGATACGGAACAATATTAAACAAGTTGAAATATAAATTGGTGTTAAATAGGTATAGCAGACATGTTTTCCGTGATATGAGTTCCGGAGAACAATATGAGATGATAAAAATAAATAAAATTTGTTCGTATCTTATCCCATTTTCTGAATAATACACTATTTTGACATTAAAGAAAGGATTAAGCGTTGTACAGTGCACGCACACCAGGTGTCGTGCAGTATTATTAAATCAATTTATCGCACTATTTACCAAACACCTTATTCAGCCTTGAATAACAAAATGTGAAAAATTTATTATTTATTTATTTATAACAATATGCGAAAACCTTGAATAACAATCTTGAAAAAACAATTATATTATTAATTCAATATTTTAGTTAAAAAGTTTTTTCATGGTGGTCCTGTTTATGATAATGAAACATATAATTGTAATTATGATTGCGAAAATTTTAAAATACAAAATAAAGGAACACTCGATAAATGTAATTTCATTTAATTATTTTCGTTTTACACTTTTGAGATGAATCTGAAAAAATTGTTGCTATTCTAATTAACCAACATTTATAATTATTTTTATGTTCATAATTTTTATAATTCAACATTTGAAATTCTTGCTATACTAATTAACCCAAGTTTATAATATGATAAATGTGCTTAAAAGTGGTCAAGTCAAAAAATAAAATATTTTAATTTTACTTTTAACCCAATCACAGATTCTATTGTTTTATAATTTATATTATCATGTGTATCATAGGTGTACCGCTTATATGTATCATAGGTTGCTGGGCATAGTGTACATAGTTTTAATTAACCAAATTACTGACACATTAACAGTAAGTGGTGTTGTTGGACGCAATATAAATTTTACCACCGCTATTCAACATTTTGCACTTTGATGATGCAATAACTCTTAACAGATTCTATGCACAAATGGTAAGTAAGTTCAATTATTTTTTTCTAATCTTCATGATTCAAATTTAGTTTTTAGGATAACTCTTAAATGAGAAAATTTTCCAAGTCTAAATAGTACCTGCCAATTTTATTATTGAATATTATAACAGGATTAGGACCCTTCGTTTTTAATGATGCCTTCACTCCAAAATTTTAGTCCCAGAACAGACAACAAAATCTTATCTGTACTTATTAAATGTAATTAAACTTGAATCGATAATATGGTACATTTACTGCAAATTATTGTTTGTTTATTTACTACATTGTGATTAAATTCCATTTTGGTTTACAACTATTCTTGGAATTTGATAATACGTGGTTCTTCTTCAGTCAAGTCAAGCTACATAAAACATTTCAGAGCACTCCGAGAATATAAAAAGAAACCTAATTTTTATCACTGAAAAGTTGCAAATATAAAAATAATTAGGTATTTCTACTAAAAGATGCTAAGCTTCTATATTTTATAAAAAATGGAAACCAGATAAGTAGTACACAAACACTTATTTCCGGATTTCTATTTTGCATTAAAGAATTTCTTTATTACGTCAGTTTTTCATACTGCATAATACTTCAAAGACAATATAGACAAAACAAAATCAATCTTACTTCATTTCCTTACATCTGTCTATCCATAGAGACCAAGTTTCATAGGCCACATAGTCTATACATAATCAGTCTTTCTTTGTTACGTTAGATCTATCTGTATATCTTATAGATCATACAGGCTAAATAAAATCAGTATTTTTTATTTCCGTTCATCTCTCGTCATATAGCACAGTATGTCATAAACCATACAGATTGAACAAAATCAATTTTTGTTTATTAACCTACAGCTGTATATTCATATAGAACTATATCTCAGAGAACATAATGCTAAATAAAATCAATCTCTTTATTTTCATTCAGTGCCGTAACACTGTATTTCGTAGACGATACAACCCAAAAAAACTTTATCTAAAGAGTAAAATTATGATATATTAATAACCTTTATATTTTTTCATCAGTTCATCTCCCCACTCAGATTTTCAAGAAATTAATAAAAATATTTGTTTCCAAACAAAAGTATCTTATTGCATATATCTAGTTAGTAAAGTTTTATCAATTTTTAATATAATTTCACGTTTCTTTACAACCAGGTAATACATTATTGTTCTTGAAGCCATGTCTATATTAATTAAAATATGATCTGCCAGATAATTCTATACTTTCCCCAAAAAAAAAATAAAACTTCAAAATTGCACTATTTTGTTACAACAGTAACCTAAAAAAGTCAAAAGATGGGAATAAACTTAAAATAATTGATTGATATGATTCACCTTTCAAAGGAAGTCATATTTTCTTTATGGTTCAAATAGTGCCGAAGACGAGCATAATGTGTTTCCTTTCACACAGGTTGATTCATTCTCATTTAAAAAAAATCAATTTTATCACTCTTTTTGACTGGTGTCTATGCTTTTGTTTCACATAGAAAGATAAAGAACATCCTAAGCTTTTACTAAGTGAAATTCAAATTTGATATATTTTAATTTATTTAAATCTTGGTTAATATATTATTACTTAAGTACTTCAATTAAGCTCTTGCAGACACTTCCCATAGCTAAGTGAGATAAAATGACAATATTAATACCAAACTAAACTGTTTCTTTAATGTTTTAAATTTTTAGGTGAACGGGGTGAACCTGGATTAATGGGACCTCCTGGAACTCATGGCATTAGTGGCACACCTGGCATTCAAGGACCTCCAGGAAAACCAGTAAGATGAGTTTTAAAATATAATTGTAATTAGACATTAAACTCAAATAATAGCTCTATTTTTATTTAAAAACATATTTGTTAATCACTTAATGTATTGTAAGATCTGCTTATTGATGTTTATTAAAAAAATAAAGAAGATATCTTGTAAAGAAATTAAAGAAGGATATCTGACCTTTATTATTCTTGTAGTTAGTAAAGAAATCGTCCAATTAACTTGTAACTTTCCTTTTACTAAGTAAACTATATATACATATGTGTGTGTGTGTGTAAATATATTAGAGATGTGTCAATCACGAACGAACAAATCAGTGAGACTCTATCTTTTAAAATAAACAAATGATCGAATCACAAAGTTATGAATATTATTCGGTCTTTTTTGTCAATACCAATCACGCTATCTCATTCATAATTGTTTGATTGGGATCGAAAGCATGTTACACCTTACCGAAGTACCAACACACATGGTCGCGATTGATGATTGATATTTTAGTTTCAATTCGATTCATGGGTTATTTTTTCATAGGGAATATTTCATTAGACGGTCATACCACGTATCACACCAGCAACAAGGCGGCCCTATTTACTTCGATAATTTGGACACTATATGTAAAGAAAGATTAAATAGGTAGTATTAATTATTTACTGTCAATGGGCGGGACAGTTTATAAACGAATTGTAGGCCAGACAAATAATTGAACTAATATATACATAATTTCTATTAAGATAACTTATATACATATCCATTCTTCATAATGTGAGTGCTGTACTGCAGACTGTTTATATATTATAATGGTGTATCCGTCGGTATATAGATACTGCTGTTCAATATATAATTAGTTTACAGTAACTTATTTATGAGAATAATCATTCACTTAATTAAATTAACTTGTAATATTTTCCGATTACATGAAGTGTTTAGTGTTATGTTTAATAGACTTTGCAAAGTTGATTTTAATCTGTTTATGATTATCATATTAATAAGATAAGTTGTTATAGCTATATAGCTTAGATTGTTAACCGACATCCAATGATCTGAAAATGAATTGATCCGGATTGTAACAACTTATTGTTTACTTTTTTCTTGTTGCTAGAATACAGTTTTGGAATTAAAGAAGTAGAAAGCGATTACCTGCCATATCATAATTGAAATTGAAATGTTTCTACAGAACACTTCGTTTCTTAGGTAAATTCAACATTCTATAATAGTAAGTAAAGATAAATAAAAAAAGTGCTAAGGAAAGTTATTGGGTGCCAAAATATATGTATATAAAAAATTAACAAAACGAAAAAAATATCATTAAATGATTTTCCAATCACAATTATTATAAAAGCCGCCAGCAATATTTTTAGTCTAAACTTTCTCTGTAATTAAAAAGTGGTCATAGTTCACAATTCACATAGATACATATGCTACGCAAGCTGGTTAATCACTGAGAAACCAATGATTAATCCAAAAAAAATCTTAAATACGTTTATATTTCAAATAGTAAAAATTTTTGACATATTTTGAACATTCTCCTTCAAAATAAAGTATGCCATCAAATCATTCATCTCAATAATAACAAATTGATTATTGAATATATTTGGTGTTAATTTTGTAGAAATTCATTATTCACATTTAAATGAAACTACGAGATGTAGTATTATTTCAACTTTCTTTATCACAACCTAGGTTTCGTTTTATTACAACATCTTAAGGTGGGCTATTAGCAAAGATCTGAAATAGATTATTGCTATTTAAAGGAACAATAAATGTTTATGGTTGGAAAGTCTGTCTGTCAGAATAAAATATTGCGGCAGTGCGGTACTCTGTAAAAAATAAACATTCATCGACTCGTAAATGGTGACCGACCGCAGTATAGCGCTATACTATGATCATTCCAAGGCCTTTGATATTTGACAATTTTGTAAAAATGCTCATTTTTTTGTTTATAAGGGGAAAATATATTTTCAGAATTGTAAACATTCAAACAACAATATGCAGAATATAACAACAAATTAAATTTATTTCATGTTGAACAAAACATAGAAATAATTTAAAAAACAATTAGTAAGACAGAATCCATACAAGACGCGCAGGGTAATAAATGTAGTTAGTTTTAATAATTACCAGCAGGTATTTATAATATCCACACCAATTGGTCAATGTTATAAATACTGAGAGAATAATCATTTTAACCAGTTATTATTTATAATTTTTTAAAGGGTTTAGTTAAAGTAATAAAACATAGTAACTTGAATCGTGAGACCTCTTTTATTAAAAAAAACTAGCAAGATATAAATATAATTTTTTAAAGATAATAAAATTTTAAAAACAAATTAGTTAAACTAAAATTACGTAGATATAAAAAAAGTCTACAGAAAAGAATTTAGAAGGGTTAGGTTAGGTTTCAAAATTCTTTAAATTTACCACGGATGTGTGGAAATTATTAGCTATATATTATATTAATTAAAATGATTAGCTATTTATTATATTAGAAATTATTAGCTTATTATTAATAGTTTTCAATTAATCACACTAATTGTAATGTATATACAAGTGGATACGGAGCAGGCAATAATTGTCTAAAATATCTTTTATTTATATTCTATTGAAGTAATACATAATGCATTTTAAATTTACAAATACAAATTGTGAAATAAATGTGAAAGGAAATATTTACTTAAAACTTATTACTACACTATATATCTACTGTTATCTGTGCATGATTAAAACTGTTTTGTAAATGTCATTTTTTGTCGACAAATAAGAAGTTATTTTTTACATTTTTATCTCCTAATTAAAAAAATACAGCTTAGTGTAGACATGAGTTTTGACATGTACCAAAAACAGTACACATAGCAAGGGAAGTGAATATGATTATGCTTGTTTAACTACGCTTGTATGATTACGCTTGTATAAATTGTGGACCATAAATAATATTGACAACTTTAATTGAAATTATGTTATAATCACTTTCTAAAGAACTGTATTATAACAAAACTATAAAGTACTTAGTTCTAATAGTATTTTAAATTGATTTAATACTAAAATTAAAGACAAACAAGTATAATATGATTAAAAAATCTATAACTCTCCAATAAAATTAAAAAGAGGCTTGTTTTCTATTCTGGGATGCTCTGTGATCTTGTGATTTAATCTAATCTACATTTTAGCAGCATACAGAATGTAGCTGCTAAAATGTAGAATAGATTAATTCACAGTAGGCAATATCGTACTAGAAAATTTAATGAAATTTATTCAGAGTATGGTGCAATATTTGTGAGACTAAAATCTGAATCTGTTGTAAGTTAAACTATAATAGCTATTTAAGACACTAAAAATAAGATGTATGCCTTTTAGCATAAGTGAAAAATTAGGTTAAAAGTTATGAAGAAATGTGATAAATTTAAATATTCTTTGGAATAAAGTAAAATTTAGAAGGTTACTAAATGTGTTTTCAGGGGGAAATAGGTCCGAAAGGGGAGAAGGGTGACTATGGTGACATAGGCTCACCAGGAATGCTCGGGGCTCCTGGATTGCCAGGACCGCCAGGATACCCTGGCCTTAAGGGTGAAAAAGGGGACAAAGGAGATTCGGTATGTTAAAAAATGTTTTCATTACATTTTACTAGGTATATGTGTAACTTTATCTATACTTTAATAAAATATCCATAATCTTCTATTTCAAAAAAGAAATTAAATTTTGATAAGTTTAAATTATGACTATTAGTAAAGGCTTAGCTCAAAAAATAAAATCTAAATTTTTTTTCATGAATAGATTATTTCTTCCCGTACATAAAAATACCCCAATTGTGTATTGAAATAGAATCCAAGATCTCGAATTTGTCTGTAAAAATGCTAGTAATTCTGATTAGCACCACCTATGGAAGCTACAGGTGGTACCATTCCTTGCTGTTTGCTATTAGGGAAAAGAATAGAAAATTTTAAAACAAAAGAGCAATTTTACTATTTGAATTTTAGCCTATGTGGTTATTTTTGGCCAGTACTAGTAATAAACTTTAGTACCTGCTATGATATTTTTTTTTAAATATATCCCTGAAAGTCTCATTCAAATACTTATCCTTTATTTCAAACACATTTTTAGGACTCCGCCACATTCTTAGTATTCTTCCGAATACTGAATACTTGTGCACTATTCCCTGAATATCTACAATTTATATGATAATTGTGTTTGTTTTGATCTAGCATTAAATATACAGTCATCTTAATCATTTGTTTAATAGCTTTATGATTTATTAGAAATATTATTTTTCATAAATAATTAATAAAATCAATTTTCAGTTACGTAATCACTATCTTTGCCTATCACTTGTTGCCAGTTTTATGCAGAGATAAAATGACATCCTTGTAGAATTGTATAGGCTATTTATCGAAAAATTTAGTAAATTCAACTTTAAGATGCAATGTACCTTCAATTTTTTTATCACATAATTGTTAAACAGCAAGCGAAATAGATGATACTCAGAGGGCAAGAAGTCCAGAGAGTACAGTAAATGAGAAATTGATAATTGAAAATTTTGATATGACGAAAAGCATTAGCTTCTGTGGTAGCCAAACATTATATTTCTCCTTCTTCCCCAAAGCATGAATTTGTATTTCTTTTGCAGTGCCTGAGCATGAGACTATGATAGCTCTGCCAGATATCATGATACTTAATCTGGAATATGTTTCTATAAGACTTTTAAATTTTTTTAAATTTAATATACAAGGTTGCCGTGGATGAGGATAATCAGGAAGATCAAAATTTCTTCCTTTGAATCTTCACCAATCATACATATTTTGGTGTTTATTTGTTCTCTTTTCGCTGTAAAGGGAATTTATGAAACAAGAGCACTCTAAGGTCTATTCATGAAATTTCAAAATGTTTGTACTTTACTCATGGAATCTCGGTCGCTTACAGAACAGAAGCATGAATGCCATGCTTTTCCTACCCCTCAGAGATGTTTTTGGTGGGATTATAGTACTGAAGCTGTAGATCCAAAGGCAGAAATATAAATTTTTTTTAATTTAACCGGTGTCAACTTGTGAGTATTAAAGCTTTCATCAGAAAGGATTCTAGGGTTCCACAAGACTGACATTTGGACCCCTTCTCTTTGTAATATTCATTAATGACCTGATACAAATACTTACATGTCCCTGTTTATTCTACGCAGATGATCTTAAGATCTACACCACTATCAATGACGTTAAAGACTATCTAAATTTACAAGGAAACCTATTTGCGATAGCCGAATGGCGAACGTCTAATAGTCTAAACGTCTAGTCCTTCACTACTTTAAAAAATAAATCTTTATTTAAGTATATATATGGGCGGCTTGGCCCTACAATGTAAGTCTGTTGTTAGAGATCTCTGAGTTTTCTTTGATGAGAAACTAACACTCCGTCACTACGATCATATTGTTCATAAATGTACCCAACTTCTAGGATTCATCTCTCGTTCCACTAAGGAATTTAAAAACCAACACACTTTACTATTAACTCTACGTATTTATATTGTTCACTAATCAGAAGTAATCTCGAATATGGGTCAGTTATTTGATCTCCATGCTACAAATTGCTCAGTGATAGAATTGATAAAATTGCAAAGCAGGTTCTTGAATATTCATTGCTACTGACTTTATCTTGGACGAGATTATAGATCCTATGAAATCCAACTTGAAAAATTTAATTTGTCATCACTAGCTACATGGAGAATAAGCACCTATCTATTATATTTATACAAAATCGTACATCGCATGCTGATTGTTCCTTCTCCTCTTTCTATTCAACTTCAACATTCGGCTCAGATCCCGTACACCATTACAGAGATTATTCGTACTACAAGTTTATAACAATAGCACCTCTTTTTATAACCCCATAATTTGAATGTGCCGATTACATAAAGATATTGTTTCTCAACATCCTTCCTTGAGCATTTTTAAACTGAAATTATTAACATTTAAAAAGGAAGTACAAAATATATTATTTGTAAATTAAAACCAGCTAAAATAGAATTAATGTTTTGTTTAGTATGTAGAAAATAATATAATCCTAAGTTAATGCTAACATTAATAATTAAACAATACATTTTGTAAAATATATAATAACACATTATTGAGTATAGTCTAATTTTATACTCTGTTCTTTTTATTATACACTTACATGACTGTAACTTGTTTTGTGAACCTTTCAATAAATAAATATATAAATAAAAGTCTATTTCTTTGCTCAGTTTGTCTGCCATAGCTCAGTTTGGGAAAACATTTTTTTCCATTAAACACTTTGTAAAAACTGTACACTATGTACAGCCCACATACAGGTAGCAAATGGATTTTCATATCTTTTTATGTATATGTGAAGTAAATATCCTTGGAATTCTTTGTTGATTTTTTGGTATTCTTTGTATCTATATAAGAATATTTATTATTACTTTTCACAGCAATGCCAGAAAGATATAAGAATTCTTTGGACGTATTCCATTTGATTCAAACAGATGATGAGCTTACACACAAGATATAATCGTGGTAGAAAAAAAGCAGTGATGAAAATCACTGCTTGTTTTTTATTATGATTATATCTTCAATTGAAATTAACTGGTGGAAATTTTTGCTTTTTAAAGATAGTTTATCTTCATCGAGGTTTAAAAAATGTTACTTTTGCCCTTTTTCCTCTATTAGTACCATAGATTTTAACTTACATATAAGATTTATATATTGATCGAGTCACAGTGCTTTAACGTGACATATGGAATTGATTCAGATTTATATTTTTATGTATAAATTAGGGCTGAGTGTACTATTTGTTACAACTCTGAAAATAATAAATTCCTTTAATAATTGAAGTATAAAAATAAAAACCTGCTAATAAAAATAACATGAAACTTAAAAATTTTGTGAATTTTTAGAATGCAAACCACATATAGACGTAGTTTACAGAAAATTTTTTGTTTTTTTTTTTAATCATCCCAAATTTAACTTATACAACTAAGCATTAAAGCCATGATATAATATTTCTCTCATTTACAAAAATTTCAAATGTTTGTCTATTCTGATTATATTAGAAATGATTTAATAGTTACTGATTGAAATCTAAATAATCATTAAATTGAAATATCATTCAATTTAAATCTCTTTTCTTACTCTTCCATTCATCAACCCATGGCAATATTGCCTTATTGTAAAATAAATATCTAGATCTCACTTTCATATTACCTAACAATTCTAGATATTTCTGGAACATTACTTCAACATGGAAAACATCAATATTATATCAACATTATATTTTAATTAAATCATAATTCTAATCTCATTGCACATATTTCATTCTCGGTGCGGTATGGCTGCTGAACAACAGAAATATAAGAAACTCCGAAGACGACAGGTAATTACCTGCAGTATCTATAATGTATATTTAAAGTCATTTGCCTGACATCTGTTATATGAGAATATCATTAATTCTATTTAAGAAATTAAGATCTTTCTTCCTTGTAACACTAATTATCTTTTAACTGTAATGGAGTTAAAAATGTTATGCTGTAAAATAATATTATTTGTCTTTCTGTTCAAATAAGGAGTTGAAATTTAAAATATATGGTGATTCTCCACAACACAGTAGATATATTCTAAAGTAAATCACACTAAATGAAAATTACAAGTTCTATTTGAAACATTGTGGAAATAATCTCATTTATTCACATAACATTCTTACTTAACACACAAGTGTATTATTAAAAAAATAAAAATAAAAATTTATATAATAACATCAAGATCCTTATTTTTACTAAAAAATTTCGACTGTATTTTTACATACATTTTAAAAAATAATTTTATGATAGAATACTTAATCTCTAACTGGTTTCCAACGTGTCTAAAGTTGAAAAAATTGTATTTGTATCTTTGTTATATTTTTCATCTCTAAGATACATTCATCACATATCAAAAAATTATTTCCGTATTTCTCTGATGTTTTAGAATGTAAAATGAATTACTCTGACACACAAAATTACTTTCCGTATTTAAAAACAATACAAAAATTTTAATTTTAAGTGACAAATTAATTTTGACGACTTAATTTTGCAATAAAATTATTTTGTTAATTTAAAAGAATGGCATTTATGGAATTAACACACTGTGTATAATGTACTTTCTAGTCTTTTTCATTATACAGATGTAATAAAAAATGTATCTATTGGTTATACAGATGACTCTGTGCAGCGGCTGAAAATTGTCATCTAGTTCTTTAACATTCTCCATTCAGTAGTCAGAATAATAGACACAATTTTTGACACACCTGTATATTCATGTTAATTTACAATCATTGGGAAAAAATGAGCAGCAATTTTGTTAAGAATGATTTCTATCCATATATTATGGATGCTTATGTAGATACTCATGCTCTTTTATAGGTTTAAAGCATTATAAACATTAGTAAGTAAAAATTTGATGTTGATAAGTCGTTAACCATACTAGAAGAAGGATCCAGAATGTTACAGGGTAATATATAAACTATAGCTCAAGAATCATGTAATTTCTAAATCAATATAATATTTCAGATCACAAAATTGGTACATTATTTTGTATTATAATTAGAATACAATTGCCATCTAATGTTTGGACTAAAATTTATTGAAAAGTTGACTTTTGCAGAAATTGTCAGTCAAATTTTAGACATAGAGAGCAAAATAAAACTGAAATCAAAACAATTTAACTTATAGCCACTATTGAATTTGCAGGGAGACAGCACAGGATTGGAGTTAATGGGCTCTGAAATAGTAAGTTGCTTTTTATATTAAAATGTTTTAATACACAGTTGTAAAAAACGTTACACAGTTGTTTAAATTCTATCATCAGAGTTGAAACAGTTTTTGCTATTTGATCTGAAAATGTTACATTTACTTATGAATATATATAAAGAGACAAATCTTCCAAAAATTTATATTTCCTTTATAGGTTATAAAATATGTTATTTTGTCATTTTTATTTTGTAAATGTTCATTTAGCTTCTTAATTTTATTTATAATTGGTGTTATGTTTTATAAAGTGACAACATTTTGATTATTGTAATCATCAACAAAGTAAAAATAGACAATTATAATAATATCTTACTACGAATACAAAAGAACACAAAATTTATCTGAAAAATGTAATAATTTCAAAATAATTTACCTCTTAAAAGAATTTGTTATGAACAGTGTTTGAATTAAAAAATACTATAACCATTCAATTAATGTCTCTTCTGAATTATATTTTAATAAACTATAATACTTTTCAATGAATTATAAACCACTTTTATATCTCCTGAACATTGTCTAATTGTACGCAAATCTCCATATAAATGCATTTATAAAATAATTTCATTTTGAATAGCGTATTTTGAATATTGATTCAACAAGTGAGACTTGTTGATTCAATCATTTAATTATAAATTTCTGGTAAATATTCAAACAAATTTTGTGTACTAAAACAAGCACTAGTTTAAAAAAATTTGCCCTTACAGCAATTTTAGTTGGAATTATTTATATCATTGTTTTTCTGTTGTTATATATTAACAAGATTTTGTTAGCATACAGCATAAATGAAATAAAGAAACAATATTGCAGATATTTAAAACATTTTTAATTTTAATTTCGTTGCAGGTATGTATATTTGTTTTTATTTAATAATTTCCAGTAGTTCTTAATTTTTTCTATTTAGTTTAAATAATGTTATCTTTGTGAAGGTTTATTCTAAAGACTGCTTCAACTATTCTTCTTTTATATATAAAAATATTATAACTTTTCCTCTTTTCTAAAACTATACTTCACATTGTAATGAAATATATATTGAAAAATGGTGGCTTCAAATTTCCTCATTTTATTTAGTTTTACTAATGTTTAAATTGAACTTTACTAACGTATATATCATCGGTAAAATTATTAGAATGCATAACTCAAAAATATAACGAAATTAGAATTTTAATGACATCTAGTATAGAATTTTGTCATAATTTTGTCAAATAATATCTAGTGCAGAATGTCTTATCGATGATCACTGCTGAATATAATATATTCAATAGCGAGCATCGATAAAACATTCCTTTACCTCAGTTTTTGTGTTTAATAGTCTCAATTCCTTATTCTATTTTTAAAAGCCACTTTCGTATTTTTACTGTATTGATTTGTGCCTTTCTAATAAATTGTGTGTACCACCCATATATCCTTAGGAATGTGTAATTTTTTATTCTTCACATTATGTCCCATTTCCTTAACATTGTGTTTCCTTACCCTATATTTGGAAGTCATTTCCACACTTCCATTGTATTGAATTTTACCATACAGTAGTCCATAATAAGTAAATAAGTAGTCCATAATATATGATTCATATATTCTTCATAATGTGTCATTTTTAATGAAATTAATTGATGCTTCATTTCTTCTACACCCTTCGCTTATACATAATACATTATTAGTATTTTATTCAGAATTACTAACCCTATGAAATTGACAAATTTCAAATAAAATGTCAAGTGGAAAGATATAAATAATGGAATGGGCGTCGTACAGAATGTATCTAAAACTGTATAAAACGATTGTAATTTTAAACCAAGCTGCGTATGATTGTAATTTTAAACCAAGCCGCGTAAGTTTGTTAACAAATTTTTTATTTAAACAATTTTCCACAAATAAGTCACAACATGATATCAGCAGTGGCTAAAGATAAAATAATGTTATTAACTTGATTTTTTTTAACTAATTAGATCGTGGGTCCACCCGGTGCTCCTGGGCCAATTGGTTTACCAGGAGTCCAGGGTCCTCCAGGCATCAAAGGCGAGAAGGGGGAGCCAGGTGGTAAGGGTAATACGGTAAGTCTAAGTTATTGCATTGATTATACAATTTTTCTAGTGTTTTATTTTTAGATTTTTCATTAATAAGTAGACTTATAAAAATCTGTTAATAAAAGTGCTAATTCAATATATCAGCTGTCCAATTTTGATATTTTATATACTAATGACATTTTTAATTAATAAACTTGTTAAGCAATTGGATTGGAATAAATTATGCGAAAATAAAAAATATCTCAAACACACTATTTCTGCTCATCAGAGAAACACAATGTTTTATTCCCAGTTTAAATTTCTTTTCTTAATTAATTATGTTACTTTTGTGGCAAACAGTGATGGTTCGGTATATGTGTAGAAGTAATACATATTAAATTTATATATAAATGCAAATACAAATAGGATTTATTTAAAAGTCTGTTGGTGCATATTATACCAGAAACTAAATAAATTTTTAAATATTCGGTGTACAACTTCGCTTCTGCCGTTTTTAATCGAAATTGAGTCCTTATTGTAAAAAACTGGATATAAATTTATTATAAAAATATTGTCCATCGCTGGCCACTTCTTTCTCCAATCTTTTGGACAACGTTCGAACAGTGCATTGAAAAAGCTGGTCATTTTTTGAGACAATCTATAAATTGTTTCAATTTTTTACTTCTTCATAAAGCCGGAAGTGCTGGTCAGGCAGGCCGTATGTCATTGATCAAAACAAGTGAGTCAGAGGGACTAACGTCTGGAGAATACGAAGGAGGGGGGGGTAGGACATCCCATTTAATTTCCAAGTATGTTTTGACCACTTGCGCAACATGGGGTGGAGCATTGTCGTGCTTTAAAATCACTTTTCGTATCTCTTGCCATATTGCATCCATTTGTCTTTCAATGCTTGGCTCAAACACATCAATTGTATTGTATACAATAGCCTGTAATTGTTTTAGTAAAAATATAGAGAGCCATGAATATTCAGTTTGGCTGTTGACGTAGAAGCATAGCTGGGAACTCCCCATGATTTTCTGCGTTTGGGGTTATCATAATAAACCAATTTTATTGCCCCCAGTGACAATGCGATGCAGAAATCTTCTCCATTTTTGCCTTTCAAGCAGCTATTCACAGGCAAAGAAAAACATCTCTCAGCATCAACTCATATGCGTCCGAATTATTATTATGGCTTTGAGGCATTTTTAAAGCTTTTTGAGTCACTCCTAATGATCATGTAAAATCTTCTTGATTTTGACACGAGTCTTCATCAAGTAATGCCTCTAATTCAGCATCTTCGAAAATCTTCTGTCTTCCGCCACTATACTGGTCTTCAACATCAAAAACACCGTTCTTAGAGCATTAAAACCACTCACTACACGTTTTTTCACTAATAGCGACCTCACCATGAGTATTTGGAAGCCTCAACTGCATATTTCTTCATATTGAAATGGAAAATTAAAACTTCCTGCAAATCGTGAGAATTTGGCTTGTACACTGACATTTTAAATCGAGAAAAACTTTATGATGCAGACACAAATCGATTAAGATTATATTGATAGATGCCCAAGTTTATTGTATGACGTCTATGATCTATTTATTTCGACCACCACTTACCGCTACAGCTATCTATAGGAAAACGATGGAAGTAAAATTGTACACTAATATGTAAATTATTTCTTAAAAATAATGTTATTAAAATATGCCCCGTCATGTTTTGCGCTTTCTTTTAAATGAGCTATAAAATATTAACAACTGCACAACCTGTTGTTTGCGAGTTCACTGAAATTTTTAATCCCCAAGGGAGCTAAAATGATTGCTGAGGACTCCACTTTTAAGAAATCCCCGTTATAAAATAATAATAGACATCAAATTAGGACTAGAAGGAGGCCAATTTCTACATTATTGTTTCTGTATTAGTTTTTTTTTTATATTTTTACATAATTATACTGCAGTCTATCTCAAAGACACTTAGCAGTAGATTAAGAAAATGTAGAAAAAGTCTTGCACGGTATATATCCTGGGACACATCCGTTTTTATAATGTTATCTAGTGATTACAATAGATCTTGTATAGCTTTTCTTCTTAACCTCTTCAAGTTAGATTTTGTGTCCATAAGATGGCAAATGAGTTTCTTGAGGTGATTAAGAAACCTAATTTTATATTTAGCAATCCAGTCTTTTATTTTATCCTTTCTTATGGTTATTGCTAGTTCATGTTATAATCTGTTATTGGTAATGTACCAAAGAGCATCAGGAATAATGTGTAACACCTTATATGGAAATTTTTGGTAAATTCCTATATTGGAATTAGCAGCTATACGCAATTTGTATTCCATAGATTCACATTGGTTCCATTATAGCTTTATAAATTAGCAGTTTTATTTTTTGTGAACCAGTGAAATTTGCGAAATTGTTTCCACTTTGCTATACGTTATGTAAATATATACTTCTTCCACATTAGTCTCTGATCGAGATAAATTTCCATATAGTTAGCTTCTTCTGCTTATGAAATTATAACTTCATTTAGTTCAATGGATATATATGTCTTGTCTCAGGGCGAAGGTAACTTATAAGATTTGGTTTCATTGACGTTCATGTGTCAGTCTTTTAACCAATTTGAAATGATATCAAGGTTAATGTGTAGTTTTTGGGAAGCTTCGCAAGGGTGTTTTTCAACTCCTATAACTGCCGTATCATCAGAGAATGTTCCTAAGTTCACATTTTCTATCGTTGGAAGGTCATCTATCTACCAGTGATACAAAATTGGTCCCAAAACACTACTTGAGTGACTCCTGTTTTGATTTTATGTAGGTTAGTCAATTCGTTACCTTGTTGCACTAAGAAGTGACTGGCGATAAAATAAGATCGGATGAAGATATAGTAATTAACTGGTAGTGCTCTTTTAATCTTAAGCTGTACTTGCTCTTGCCATACTCAATTGAAAACTTATGAAAAGCAAATTCAAAAACCTATGTCAAGCAATGCTACATTACAATACACTTTTTATCTATTATTTATCGTAACTATAATTTTATGTATTATACTATTCTATAATACTGTACCTAAACTCAAATTTACGTTCTGGTATCAAGTTTTCTTTATTTATTATAGATAAGTGTTTGGTTATAAGTAACATTTCCCCTATTTTTGAGAGTATTGAAAGTAGCTTTATTAGATAGTAGGATTTAATATCTTCTGGACTTTTACCAGGCTTTAAGACCATTAAGACCATAAGTGGTGCAACTTTTCATTGCATACGTACTGAGCCTTGCCAAAAGATTGCATAGTACAGTTGCGTTAAAAATCTATGTCTGTTTTCGTAAGCTCGCAACAATTGCTAAACTTTTGATTGGAACAACTATTTGTTGAATCTGGTTTAAAAAGTTCAGTACTTCGTTGATATTAATAGAAATCCTTATAATAAGATACAAAATATCATTATGTAACTATCTACAAAATATCATTATGTAAATACATATATCATATCAACTTCAGAACAAAAACTTCTTGGGATTCTCAGCGAAAACCTGAGCTTTATCATTGTCATTTATTGCCCATGCATTATCAAATTTATTTATAGTGGTTGATGTGACATTGGACCTTACAGCTTCTTTGTTGTTTTCCAGAGTGAAAAATTCAATTGTTGATATTGCATCGAGATTTCTTAAGTATATTTGAGCACTTTGGTTTATGGTGTCACTTATCTGTCTCTTAAGTTTTGCAGTGAGGAAATTTGGACATGAATTATAAGAAGGAAATCTTGTTTTTTACCATTTTTTCTGGCTTTGCATTTCTCTGCTAATTGTGTTCTTGTCGATATTGAGCACTACTGGTTATTAATTCCTTATTTGCAGGTGTAAAATTCCAAGCATCTTGCCGTATACAGGTATTGAAGTGTTTAGCTACTCTTGAAATGTCATAGCTATTTTTTAATAGCATAAAGATATTTATCATTTCTCTTAATAACTGTGTAAAGTCATTGCAAATAGTTTTAAGACTGTAAAGACTGCTTTAGTTAGAACTTTTTTATTAAAGGTTATTTCTATCGGAGAGTAATCTGAAGAGAGTTCTAGACTAGATTTATAGCTGCAGCAGGTTTTAGTAATTCCCTCAACAATAAAAAAATCAAAAAGGTCAGGTATTTTTCATTTGTCTATGGGCCAGTATGTAGGTTCGCCAGATAAAACCACTATTAGTTGTTTACTTTGGACTGCTAGCAGCAACTGGCGTCCCTTAAGGGTAGTTATTCCTGATCCCTAGTGAGTGTGTTTTGCATTAATCACTTCCAGCTACGAATCTGTATGCTAAGGTCGAGGAATAGTGTTCAAATATTAGCTTATTTAGAAAAATTATTATATTGGTTTATTAAAAAAAATCCAACCAAAATGTTTAAAGTGTGTGATATCACTTTATCCTTTTGAAAACAATCCAAATATCATGTCATACTTATACTTTACCAAACAAGTCGAAGTGTGTACCATGAGTACAAATTTATTAGGAAATATTATTCTCAAGACTAATAATTTAAACAGTAAAGTGAAAAGAGAAATAAAAATCATTTTAACCTTTGTAATATTCTTATGTTTCGCCCACGTAGATTAAGATCTTCTTAAAGCTAAACAAAACTGTTTTACTTTCATATTTAAATACAGCAGGTCGAAAATAGTAGCCAAAAGACAAAAATGTATAGGACTTGGAACTAGATGAAACCATAGAAAATGATAATGTCATTGGAAACATAGAACATAGCACCATTCGTGTGACACAAATGCTTGGTTGTAATATTTTTACCATTACCCGGTAATATTTTAGATTAACAAGTAGGCGTAATAAATATAAAAGGGTAGTAATAAATATTTATGAAAAAAATAATGAAAATGATAGCAATCACAATGTTTATTGATTGTCTATAGATTGTCTATTGTCTAAGTATTAATAAAATTAAGGAAGAATAAAAATGTATAAAAAATATGTATATGGTATAAATATATTTGTATAGATATTTTGTCTAATTTAAGTGCCAGTACCCTTATTTCGTCCAGTCAGTACTATGCTTATATTAGATGTGCATAAGGTCATATTTCCAGTTAGATATGTAGTTCTTTCATGAACATCCTATTTATTTCATACTTTATGAATAATATTATTTTGCTGTTACGTGTCGTATTCAAACTCGAATGCAAAGAAACCCAAATTTTTGTTGACAATAATTAATGCTCTTCTAGATTCTGGAGTGCATTATGTTCACAGACTTTTTATTTAATATTCCTTGTGTAACATGTTCTTCTTAACAATGTCTCACAAATTTTATTTCATAGGTATCAAGTCAAAAAATCTATTCATACTCTGTCAATTCTAGGATTATACAGTTTAGGCTGGTCATCAGTCAGACTTTGAAATCTTGCAAGTTATTGTTTGATATTTTTTTATGTACTTGCATAAACGGTTGAGTTGATGAAAGTGGCCATCTAAAATAGCCACAAAATAAGGAGCAAGAAGACTGTTTTTAGTCAGCATTTTTAGAATACCTTACGCAAATAATTCAAGTCTGGTTTAAATAAGTTCTCTCTGAAAATATTGTCGCATTTCAAATGACTATTGACAACTTTACCAAATTATGATCAGCTCTAATTTATTTACTTGTTCTATACTTTATTAACACTTATTGCAATAGTTTGGTGTCAGCATACACTACAGCTATAGAATTTTATATGTGTCAATAAACCCATCGTAGAAAATAAAAAGTTCGGTGCCAGGAGAGTCTTTCAGGTATTTACAATTTTCTGCATAATTGATATTGTATATGATACATCTAATTCGGTATTGTGTAAAACTCATTTGGATCAATTTTATGACCTATCATGGAGGGCACTATCATGATTAGTTTCAAAGATTATATAATTTTTGTAGACTAATTCCTGAAATTGCTCCATGAATGAGAAAAAATATTTCTGAGAAAAATGCAAGCGAAAAATGTCACTTCTGCATGTTAAAACTAAATTTTTTTTATTTTGTCAATGTGCAATTTTAAACATAAACAGTGTCTTCAACCTTTTTTTTGGTTTTCCTCCATCTGCTGTCACTTCCTGTGTTCTTGTGTTTACTTTTGAGATACAGTATGCATCCAAGTTCTCAAAGTTTCTCTGTGCATTCGATTCAATTATTAAATATAGCACTCCTTCACTGGACCCCCCCCCCCCCGGGAATCGTTAAGGCTCTCTCAGGACTTTGTGGGTAAAAGAAAAAGACAATTTTTTTAGGTCCTACACACACAAAAAAAACAATTAAAATTTCAGTGAGAAGGCTGTGCCAGTTTATTATTTAATGATTTATTGAAACGTGGCTACATTTTTGAAATGCAAATAACCAAATCATTTTCTAGTTGGAGTCTATTTCTCTTTTTAGTTTTAATGTCCACCATTGAATAAAATGCCAGTTCGCATAGGCAGGAAGTGATGAAAGTCATTAACAATTTTAAAGCTTCCCTTGCAAGCTTTGGATATTCTTGTTTTCTCTTCATCTAGAAGACTTCAATATGAAATTACGAGTGAGATTCCATGTTAAGCATGCCAACAGCAGCTAAATCCATAAGACTTTCTTTCATGCTCGTGGTTAAATCAGCTAGTTGTACTAACATATCCAAGGATTTAGTACCCATCTATGCCCATTGTCAGCTGCAGAATCCAATTCTGGAAAGTATGTTCATAGTTTCTCTAGAAAATTGTGCAAACTCAAGAATGTGAGAACTTACTAGCAATTATTGGTCTGTTGCAGTTTCTTCGACAATCTTCCGAACACCAGGGAAAGACTTATATATATTATATATTTTTTTGCAAAGACCACAAATGAAGTTTTGTGAGGAATCCTGTGATTTTATCCTTAGCTGTTAGAATATTTTCTTTTCTCTCTTCGAGGCTCGTGTTCAATATATTCAAGTGGTTCAAAAGAGTAGCGAGAAATGCTAAATTTAAGAGACTCCGAAAATAATTTGTGTATACAGATTTAGCATCTCGTAAGAACATTAACAATTCAGTTTTCAGTACGAGAACTCTTGTCAATATCTTTCCTTTGGATAGCCACCTGACCTCTGTATGATAAAGGAGATTTTGATGAAGAGAACCCATGTCTTCACAAATGATTCTGGACAGTCGAGTTTCCAAGGCTTTAATAGATTTCACAATTTTGATCACCTCATTTAGCACATCATTTAAACCACAAGGTAAAACCTTGACTGTCAGAGCTTGTCGATGAAGAAAGCAGTATGTCCTTCAGATATTTCACATCATTGATTTTAATTTCGCAATGAATCCACTTTTTTACCCGTCATAGCTTTAGCGCCATCGCTGCGCATGGTGATTTATTTTCTCCAATCAATCTCGTAGTTACGAGTGCTTTCTAAAAACATGTCATACAAATACTGGCCTGTAGTATTTTCAAGAAGTGCTTTGCCAAATAAAATGTTTTCTGTGATACATTCATTTACTTCATAGCACACAAATATCACCAATCACACAAAGTGAAATGTCAGAAGATTTGTGAAACTGCAAAGCAAAATGTGGGCTCTTTTTTAATTTTTTGACTACTTGTTCTCAAATGTCGCTGGCCATATTGTTTATTCTGCTTTAAATAGTATTGTCCGAATGGTATGTCTTTTAGCTTCTTTGCCTCCTTTTTACCTCATATGTTTTCAACCATATCTAGGGCTGCTGGCAAAATAAGATTTTTGGCAATTGTATGCGGCTTCCATGCTTTAGCGAATCAGCATGCAATTCAGAAGCTAGCAAATAATATGTTCTCGTTAACATTGGATACCTGAAACAAATAAAAAAATCAGAACAACAATTAAAAAGAAAAGCAGTAAAAATATTATTTTAATCACTAAATAACAATATTCTTATATTACTCACAGTTAAATGAAACTTTGTGATGTAGTATTGTTTCTAATATATATAAATTCTTTACCACAACCTAGGTTTCTTTGTATTACAACATTTTCAGGTGGGCAATCAGCAAAGATTGCTAATTGCCAAATATCTCAATCTATGTAAATATTATTATATTACTTAACATCAGTATGCATAATAGATGTTAAGTTTAAATGATTTTGTTTCTCAATAATCTTTTCTAATTGCCCACCTGAGGATGTTGTAATACAACGAAACCTAGTTCGTGGTAAAGAATTTAAATAAAGTAGAAATAATACTACATCACGTAGTTTCACTTAATTGTGAATAATGAATTTTTACAAAATGTACCCCAAATATATTCAATATTCTTATATTACCTAAATCATAGCATTTTTCTGCTGGTTAAGGGTTTTCAGTTTTCATTCAAAGAAATTCAACGGTTTATCAGCTTCTATGGAATATTTGAATGAGAGATGACGCATAAGCTTTGATGATTTCATACTCTCATGTGATAATACTTCGCCCCAAATTACACATTGAGGTTTATTTATTCATGACTGTATACCCATATTTCCACTCCAGTACAGATGTGGAGGGCTGCATTCTTTTGAGAAACTTATCCATTAAAGTGTAAAGACAATCGTATCCATACTCATTGACGTACTCAGTCAACTGATGGAAATAAAAACATTATTACATATTCCGCACCTCCCCCTCGGCAAAGTTACTACTTGCAGAGCTCTCATGATTTCCTTGCACAACATTATACTTAATTTTTGATCAATATAGGTCTCAACAGAAAGAAAATTAAATACGTAGTCTTTGAAATCGCTGACATAACTTTATTAAGACTCTAGGCCTAAGGAGTCGCCAGAATTTTTTAACTTACAAGGAGTTTGAAAAACACTGAAATAGAATATTTGCATATGATAATGCATTTTTGTGTTCATTAATGAAAATACTTGCAAGCATGACAGACTTCTCTTCTAAAAAAGCTTGCAGCAACATAAAATATAATTTCACAAATTTTCTGATAACTTATCAGTGATGAACATCATTTTGGTGTTCATTGTGTAATGAACACCAAAGTGATGTTCACATAAAAAATGAGTGATTTCATCAACTTAAAGTACAGAACACTCACAGACATTTCCTAAAAAGGTATTCACAATTAAAAGATTCTGTTACCCCGAAATATTAATTAACTATTTTGAATTCTAAAAAAATGTAGCTAAATTATATCAAATATTGATAAACAATTATTTTGAAATCCGTTTATTTATTTACACCTCTAATTGGAAATATACCTTATCATTAAAAACAGAGGGCTTTATAAACAAATAGACCACAAATGTTTCTAACATTCTTTGCATCTATGTCCTTCATCAAAAGAATTATTTTTTTTTTTAAACCAACTGGATTTTTTATGTGTATAATATAAATTGTGTGAGTTGCTCACTTATTAAATATTTTCTTTAATAGAAACAGAAAACGTAGGGTCTGGTAGTGGTGTCTTATTTGGTCATTTTCTACTTTTTTGCCAGGTTTACTCTTGGTCTATTCCTAGAATGATGAATATTGTAATGAATGCATAACTGATGTTAAGCTTAAGCTTTTATGTGTTTCAATTGTAAAGCACAATTCACCCTTTCCAAAGTTGCACCTTATCTAGAAACTGATGCTGTATGTATATGAGATGAAATACCTCCTGTATATCTCATTGATACATAATCCACAAAATCTATATGATTTTGTTAATGTGAAATTTGCCATTGACATTGTGGCATTTGTGACCAATTCACTCTCTTTTCCTTAGTTTAGATAGGAACTGGACAAACTTTTTATTAAAGGAAAGAATATTGTATTATGGCTAAAAATTGCTGACTTTCAAATCAAAATTGGTATCTAGTTCAGAAACATTTGACTTTTCTTTCAATTTAATTTCAATATAAGTAGCCATTTACCTACAAAAAAGAATTACTTTTACGCTAACTTCAATAGTCTTGATTTAAAAAAAAATATCTTTAACCGTTTCTATAATTGTATCAATATATTTTCTGCTCTTCAACTCTATAAATCATAGAAAGGAACAAAATAAATTAAATAATTCAAAAGATAATTTTAGGTTTCAGAAATAATAAAAAAATTGAGTGCTAATAAATTTACATAATCAGAGTGTCAACAGATCCAATGTACTATAAAATATAATTCTTATGAAACATAGACCCTTCTAATTTACATCAATAATGTCAGGTAAACTTCTAACACAGGACAGCTGAATTATTTGAATTAGTCCTACGTTATACTTAATATCTCAAATATAGATTTAAATACAAATAACAGTGTAAATTTCTTATTTAAATTTTATTTCTTTTTCATTTGCAATATATCATTCTTTAATCAACTTTTATTTGCTAATTTATTAGACATGTTTTCGTACACTTTTTCCTTCTTTTAGTTGTTTATTTTTATTTGCTAAATCTCATCGTGAGACGTTTTGACGTTTCACGAATAATGAAAATAAAGATAGAAATAAAATTGGTATAATAATTGGTTGGATAGTCACGACGAAATTGAGCATTTCTGTTGAACAGTTACCAAAGTTCTGATTTTTGTTTCCATCTTTATTTTAGGGAGAAAAAGGAACAAAAGGTGACGCTGGACCAATGGGTCTTCCAGTGAGTATCAGCTTATTTATTTTTATTTTTATTTATTCACGCTAGATGAGTTTTAATTTTATTTATGCTTTTTATTTTTCTACTTTTCCCATTTGTTATTATCTTGATGGTTTTTCATTACAACTGGCTAATGTGAAACGGCTAATAATTTTTAGTTAATCATGCGAATGTGTTGTGAGGTATTTGTGATAATTTAACTTTGCTTAATATTTTATTACTAAATTATAGGTTTATCCACGAATTTATAAAATCCGTGTACATCACGTGCTTTGAACTTCAATTCTAGATGATATAAATGTATGGTCAAACTCGATAGGTTACAATGGATTTTGTTAAACAAAACTGTTCTGAATACGGAAATCAATTAATAATTAAGATTTATATTTTTAAATGTGTTAAAAATAATTAAATATTATCTGTGTATTAATGATAAAATTGCTAAACATGTATAACAAAACACTTCTTGATTATCTCACTCAACTATAACTGGTGGTGGAACTCCTTAGAAAAATCTGATTTGGAGATAACAAAAATTCTTCCATTCAATTTTTTTTTGGCGTAGTGCCAGAGACACTAATTACTTAATAATTGCTTGATAAACTTTTTTACTAATACTATTAGATTAACACAATAATATAACATTTTCAGGGTCCCGTAGGAACGAGAGGTGAAATAGGTCGTCCTGGTGATTACGGGAAACCCGGCCCGAGGGTAAGCAATAACCCCGACCCTTACTACTAAAGCCCCTTCTGACCACTTAATACATCCTTACTGACATTTTCTAACAACTAATCTTCATTACTTTCATTAATATAAATGTTTCCAATGTTATCTGTATTATTTGTTCATTTAATATATCTTAATTTTGTTAAGAATAGATATGCAGAGATGTTTGCCACATTTGAAAAATATGATTATCATATTCTTCAATAACTGCAATCCTGAATAAATGTGGCACTTTGCAATTAGAATATTAGACATAATAAAATAAAGAAAGGGCTCTTTATACATACATTAATATATATATGTATGTATATATAGATATATATGTATGTATGTATATATATATATATATATATATATATATATATACATATATACATATATATGTATGTATGTATATGTATACATTCACGATGCTTCAACAGGATAACAGGTGGCCTCAGCATTTTCCCTACGATTAACGGGAATTTTGGAAACTGCACATCGTCTTTTATAACAATATCAAGTATTTAATGATAATTGATTGTAAAATATATATGTTTCTAGCAGTCTGTTAAGTGAATAAATTTTAATTAATATTATTATGGTACTGTGAAATAATTTTGTTGGCACTGAAAACCAAGAATGTATTAATGAATTAATGTGATTATTTAGTTTTAATGGACACAGACACTTCTAAATTGTGTTGAGTGAGTGTTGCGGTCATGTTTTATTATTTTTAGCCGTGTGTGTAATTTAAGTCTTTCCTATAAAGCAAATTGCCTATATGGATTAATAGGTTATTGTATTGATTGTTGCCGTTTCGATCCCAAATTTATGTTGTTTTAAAATTATAAAATTCTTTTAATACTTTATTTAAAACTGTCGGAAAAAAATACTAAAATATTTAATGAGATACCAGTAATTGCAGTAGTTCGCTAGAAAGCAATAGAAATTATTTAAAAAAAAGTGTCTAGTCCATTAAATTTACTTGCGTGATCATAATAGCCTACATAATATTAAATAAATATATATATACATTTTTTTTGTTAAGAATATATATATATATGCATATATATATATGCATTCACAGTAACTGACTTAACAATTATCTACATTTAACTCCCTTTAAATAAGCTTAAATACTTAACATTTTCTCATTTGTCGAAAGATATAAAATACTATTAATTGTAATTATGTGTAAAATAAATGTTTAAATGTGAATGTACAAATAAAAATTGTAAAATTTATCATATGTGTAACTATTAAATCATTTGAATTTGGAAATTGTTAATATGTTATAACTTATAATAATTGTCTATCTCTGACACTTACATTGTATTTTGAATATTTATGTCGTATTTATATGAATATGCACATTTCTTTGTAGCTTTATTATTGCTTTGTACAGTTCTTCTTTACTATCAAATAAGTGTGACCCTATCTTTACATGTATATTTTAAATATTATATATTTATCTATATATAAACTTTACTTAATTAATCTTCTGAACCCAATTTTAAATCAAAACAGTTATAGAGACCAAAGAAAATATATGATGATTTGTCACACCTCAGAAAAAATAACATTTCTCGCACTGACTTATTTCTGGAAACTCAGACTGACAACATGCCAAATGTCTGAGGAAATTTGTTTATACTCTTTTATGAAGTCCAATTCACATGTAGGAAAATAAAGTACACCATAATATTCACAAGCCAAATTTTATTCTTTATTTAGCTACTGATGTACTGCTTCAAAAGTAATTGAAGCATTACATTTTTTCCATATATTTGTTTATTTAAAACCAATCTATCTGATTGAGCTGGCTTTACTTCCAGCCCCTGAATCATTTACATGGGCTATTTTCCTAAACCATTTTTGAACTGAGGTATACACCCCCTTCTTTGCTGTAAACCTATTTGTATAGTAATATACTATCAGTGTTAGCATTCCCTCAATCAACTAAAACAGCCAGAGTTTTGATTGGTTATTCTTGTAGGCTCACATTTTAATATCTAAAATATATCATTAACAACTAAATATTTATTCTATTAATTAATAATTGTCATATATTAAATCTTAAATATTATCTCTGCAACATTTCCTGTAACTTCCATCAAATAGAGTTTTTCAGAAAATATTTCATGGCTTTAAATTTCAGCAGCAGCAGCGTATATAAAAATAGATATTATACATGTGTTGTTAATATGTTCAGTGCGGCAATTGATTATGGCCTTTGTTGTGTTGCAAAGGCCATAATCAATTGCCGCGCTGATGGAGGAAACCCTTTTAAGGTGACTGAATTTTTTTATTCAACTCCTTTATCTGTATCACTTCTTTTCATTCAAAAAAATTATAGCACATTTCTAAACCTGAAAAATGTGTCAACTAGAAATGTTTTTGACATAAGGAGCTTGCATTGTGTCAATCGATCACGACGCAGACTCCTTATGTCAAAAACATTTCTATATGCTCACTAGACATCTTAAATTTGTATAGCCAGCAAGCGTCTGTAAATTCCTCTGCACAAAATAACATAAT
Source organism: Druceiella hillmani (assembly GCA_039881145.1). Classification (NCBI taxonomy): domain Eukaryota; kingdom Metazoa; phylum Arthropoda; class Insecta; order Lepidoptera; family Hepialidae; genus Druceiella; species Druceiella hillmani. The sequence continues at coordinate 29,172,501 of JAYKKI010000012.1, read as the reverse complement.
TATAATCAATCAAATTTTCTTATATATCATTTTGTTCTTGAAATATATCAATGCTAACTAAAGGAAAAATGTTGTGTGAAAAAGCCACTGTCCCGACTAGCCTCCACATACTACTTGTTGATAATTAGCTAACCCACAGATATTTTGTTATATGCCATTAAAAATAGAATTATAAATAAGGTGACAATAACTCATAATTAATTTTATATATGTATAAATCTACTATTTGTTGTCTCCTGGTTCTTTTACGTTATTTAATGAGATTACATATTTGAAGTAAATAATTTAATAAATAATCACTGCTCCTCTGATAACAAATGTTTTATGTTTATCTTCCATTGATTTTAATGTATTATGTAGAATTCATTAGAATCAGTCCAGAAAGACATTCTTGTTATACTAAATAACCTTTCTATATAATTTAGACTTTACATGGGATTTTTCAAAAAGTTGAGAGGTTATAAGTTGATAAAAACACTTAAAAAAAGAGGTGTTATAGTTTATCAACAGTCATTTTTGTATTTAAAACATAACAATAAAACGAATAAAACTGCAGTCGAAATATGGCCATGTCGTAATAATCTAGTGGATTACCAAATGCAAACTTTTTGGTATCGTAATTGGTTCATATCAATCTATAAAAGTCAAGGTAGATTGCAGAGACAAGGTTGAAGCAAATTTTAAGTTCATTCCCTGGAATTGCTTTCTTTAAGTTTTCTGTATATCATTAAAAAATAAAAAAGGGTTTTATTGGTTACATAATAGGTTATAAACCATGTTATTGATTATAAGCCATATTCATACGTAATTTATATTTATGTCGTAATTTTAGGGTGGTTGAAGGGCTAATATATTATCACTATTTTAACCCCTCAACACCCTTTAAATTTACAAGAAATTAATTAAAACTATAGCTAATAAAACTTCTATGATCCAAGTTTATATGACCTATCAAAAAAAGGTTTTATGTAATTGCTTCATATATTAAAGCAATGTTGAGACAAGATGACTTATACTGTGTAAATAAAATAAATAAAAATAATTCATGTTGTGTGTATTATATATTTATAATCTCCATACTACTAAGCATTAATTTCTTTATTACTCTATTTTAAAAATAAGTAATTAAGATGACATAATATCAAATTACTCTTCTAGGATAGTAGACTTGATAGTCAACTATATTCTATACTACAATTTCAGTCACTATAATTTTTAAGATTAAACTTTAGTGTGTAAAATTTTGTTTTCACTTAGAATATTATAATATCAGTCCTTATACCCATAATACACCGTCCTATTGGTATGTCTGGGATATTTAAATGTATCCAGATTGCAAGAAAGTAGTCTTTAAATATAGGAAAGATACATATGTGTGAAATATTAACATTGTAATATATGATTAGAGTGAATTAACTAAAGTTGTAGGCCCGTACAGTAAATGGTATTATTTTCGTTGCTTAGTTTCTTAAACATTGTATGAAAAATATCTGTATGTAATTCGCTCCAGCAATGTTTGAGTTTTTTTCATGTTTCACAGCAAGTTCAATTTTTGTAGCAATTGTTTACGATCAATTAAATTTATGCAGAGATTTTATTCATAATTTATTTCATTTTAATTTATATACTGGTGTAGAGTTGAATAAGACAAACTCTCAGGGAGATAATTCTGTTCAATATCCTGAAGAAAACAGAGGAAACCATTTTTGGCGGTTCCGGAATTAATCAAAGTTGTAATTTTTTGCAAAATTATTACCGTATTTTTCTTTCTCATATTATAAAATGTCATTCAATTATATTAATTAAAAACCCAAATTTTTTTCTAGAAAATTAAAAGCATTTCAAGTTTAATAACAGAAAGTAATTTATTGTTTACTTCATAAATCAGTTCATACTTAACCCTCAAGCGGACGGCCGATTTTTTCAAATTTTTAGATGATCATAACTTTTCCTTATGAAGAATTTCAAAATATGGTTTTCACTGTTCACTTCAATATATAGAAGAAAATGACCTCTCTGTAACTTTATTGTATCTATCAGCGATTTCTAGCTCCTAAACTAAATATGTTATGGACTTAAATTTCACATCTTTGTATAATTCTGTGATCCAGAACTGAAAGTCGTATTAAAAATTATATGAAATTTCATTTCAAGACGGCACCCATATCTGTAAATGACCATCAAATTAGACTCGATAACCTTGATATCTAAACACCTGGAAGTTCTAGTCAATATTGTAAACATCAATACTGACCATTTAACTATTTAAATAACAAATACTAAAATTAAATTATCTCTAACGTTTTGTAAGTTATGAGTAATACAAACTTAATTTTTCTAATTATATTAACTACATTGTTAAAATTTTAGAGGTTACATACCTAAAGAAGCAGTGAAATTAAAAAAAATTGATGATTTTTTTATAATAGATTAAGTGATGTTTTATTCAAGAAAAAATTTAGAATTAATATAACTATTCAATAAAATTTCTTGAAAATGTGATCCAAATATTTTAAAAATGACAGCCGTGATGGATTTTCTTTTGAAACATTTTTAAAAATAGCTGGCTTTTCTTACCTAAAAAAATAAAAAATAATCTATAGATAAAAATAACAAATTATCTACTATGTATATAAAACTCATATAAGTCGTAGCCAATTTTCAAAATATTTCTTTTTTATAATTTTATTTTAGGAATGAAAGCTCATGTTTTCGCAAGCTCCATGCTGTGCTTTTTATAAAATTTGTGTGCAAATTATTTTCTTTCATGACTGATATGTCAGCAAACATATCTAAATCAGTTTGCATAACTTTTAATAAACTTCTAATCCCATTCAATAAATTAACAATTAGCAACATTATCAATGTTTTCAACAATTATAAGACTATAACTAATTCTTAAATATACGACACCTACAAAATATACTAAGCAAATCCTAATATCAAGCATAAACCTGTTTAAATGTATTTAGCAATACATTTAAATAGGTTTATATTTATTTAATATAATTATAAAAACGTTTAAACAGGTATAGTATGACTTTCACTAGAATGGTGCTGATTATTTACTATCGGTTACCTACTTGTTTAATCTATAATTTTCTTATTTCTCAATATTTTAACCTGTTAGAGCTGATGAATAATACCGTTGAATAAAAATTTAATTTAAAAAAATATTTTTTTACATTTATAAAAGAATGTATTCCCTTCAATTAAAAACTATATATCTTTTGCATTAAAAAGTGCATAATTTTAAGTAATATGATATGGAGTAAAATACAGAATCCTCATAGTGTGAGCCTGGATTCCAACAGTTTTTAAAGAAAACAAATTTATGAATAAATGTGCTTAAAAGTTTTTTGAGGCATTTTCTAAATTGGATTATGGTAGATCACGTCAATCCATTGATGTGATCTACCATACTTATGCTTATGCTTCATTGTTTTTATAACATGTAAACTTATAATATAGTATGTAACCTTATAATAACAAGGTATGAACCTATAACAAGATGAAACTTGTTAAAAGGAATTATTAAAAAGTTATATTTCTAAAAAACATGAAATATTTTGCTCCATATCATTTGTTTAACAATATTCATTTGAAAATCATCATTTAATTTGTTTATTTCTTAATAGGTCTATATCGGAAACGAAAAAAGTTTTTGGTAAATTTATGTAATTGCTTTTTGTCTACATCCAAGTTCTTTCCTCGTTACAATACTACAAATAGCTACCAGAAGTTTAGTTTGTATTTTTGTTTCCTATGATTAAAAAAAGCAAGAATATACAGAGCATCCCCTTTAGAATACTGAATATAGTTGCTGGTTTTAGAATGATCAATATTTGCTGAAACCATAGAAGGGGGATATGGAAATAAAGGTTTTTTGTAATACTGAATGTTTGAATATTTTTTTAGTGACTGCCTTGTTATAGAATTATACATTATGAAGAAATTTAAAATATTAATGTATTTACCCAGAGCATCTTCTTCTCTTTTTGAAGATGTTATTCTCATGAAATCTAAGTTAGTGAAATTTTTAATACAGTGGCATTATCATATATAGTATTCTAGGAATACTCATTGCCACTGCTAACTATATTGTCAAGGAGACATTTCAAATACATGTATTTAATTATCACTTTCTAATCTATGAAACCTCCCTGCCCTGGTGAGCCAGTTAGACTTCTCCACAATTATCACGTGGTTCTAGGATGCTAATCAAATTTTTAATGCTGTGGCATTATCATGTATAGTATTCTAGGAATATTCATTGCCACTGCTAACTTTATTGTCTAGGAAACATTTCAAATACATGTATTTAATTATCACTTTCTAATCTATGAAACCTCCCTGCCCTGGTGAGCCAGCTAGACTTCTCCACAATTATCACGTGGTTCTAGGATGCTAATCAAATTTTTAATGCTGTGGCATTATCATGTATAGTATTCTAGGAATATTCATTGCCACTGCTAACTTTATTGTCTAGGAAACATTTCAAATACATGTATTTAATTATCACTTTCTAATCTATGAAACCTCCCTGCCCTGGTGAGCCAGTTAGACTTCTCCACAATTATCACGTGGTTCTAGGATGCTAATCAAATTTTTAATGCTGTGGCATTATCATGTATAGTATTCTAGGAATATTCATTGCCACTGCTAACTTTATTGTCTAGGAAACATTTCAAATACATGTATTTAATTATCACTTTCTAATCTATGAAACCTCCCTGCCCTGGTGAGCCAGCTAGACTTCTCCACAATTATCACGTGGTTCTAGGATGCTAATCAAATTTTTAATGCTGTGGCATTATCATGTATAGTATTCTAGGAATATTCATTGCCACTGCTAACTATACTGTCTAGGAAACATTTCAAATACATGTATTTAATTATCACTTTCTAATCTGTGAATCCGCCCTGTTCTAGTGAGCCAGATGAACTTCTTCACATTTGTCAGGTGGTTCTAGGATGGTTCTAGAATTCAAGTCAAATTTGTTGCTAACGAAATAATGTTTAAGAAATCTAGAAACAAGAGCAGAATTGTTTTTTAATCTTGTATTTATTTCCAAAGTTCCTTTAAAAATAAAATTAAAGTTTTTTTTGCAAAGACTTGGCGCTCTTATGCTAAGAAATATTTAGTTACTATTTTGGGAATAGGGATCTCTAATTAATTATAATAATTTGATTTTAAATCTGAAAATTGCTATAGAAATTATTACTTGACATTTATAAACACACACTATACTCCATATACTCTTTGAACCTTACTTATTACATAACACTTATCGCACTCTGCAACAGCATTTTTCTAATATTTCAAATATATCTCATATCACTTTAGTCTAAGCCAATATCACTAATGATATTATAAGTTCATTAATTCTATATTGTTACATAACCTAAATAAAAAATTGTAACATAAGTCCAATGAATATTACACAATATAATTTATTATTAAAGCTTATGCCAGATATTATTTAATATTCAACTACTGTTAGTATTTAGTCTAAGGTTAAATTTAACACTGTTGTTTATATTTCATGTTCTTCTTAGATTTACATACTCACTAGTATATAAACAGTTCTGGAATGAGCAAAGTGCCATATAAATGGATTATAATGCTGCATTCTGTGAATTTAAATATGGGAATTTTATAAATTCTTAATAAAATTTTACATATTTTACAGGCATTATATAACTGCAATTTATCCAAAAGGTAATTCCAATACAGAAATAAAAATGAAGCCAAAAGTTGAAGATGAACATCAGTTGTTTTCATGTACCTATATCAAATTAATATTATTTATGTTCGCTGATGATAAATTCTTGTAACTATAACAATAGACCTCTGATAACGAAATGCTCAAATGGTGACTTCTTTGGTTAACTGTATCTAGCTAGAAGAATCCGTATACATTTCAGAAATAATTGTAAATCTATCAAACCCATCTTTTTAAACAGAGGCTAGTTAGGTCTTACAAGAAGTACACAGCCTAAATGGTAAAGTACTTCTTTCATTTTTGAGCCCAATATTTGTTATTTTATTTATACTATATTACCAAATGTATTTAAATAGTAAAAATTGTAGAATTCACTTATATCTATCATTTAATAACGGAATATTCATATTGATGAAAACATGTGAAAATTGTCTTGATAAAATAATTAATACAAGAAGTTTAAAATTGCCATATAATTATATAAAAGACGTACTTCAATCTTCGTTAGCTTCATTAGAGGTAAAGGCTACTATCAAATATAAAGGGTACATGGAACTAGAGCATCAGTCTGTTGAAAGAAAATTGTATTAAAAATTATATATCAAAATTGTGTCAAAAAATATCAAAATTGTAACAGAGCATTTTTGCTTATAATTTAAATTTTTTCATCTTATCCTTTCGACATATACCATAATTACATGAAGCAAGAGTATTTATCATACATGACATATATTGCCAGGTCCGCCAAATTGAAAAAAAAACCTACATTTAATAGCTCATTAACATACTGTACCTTTGCTTCCATTATGATGAGGATCAAATTCATTGCTATTAATTTCGTATTAATAATAAATAGATGCCATCAATCTCAAAACACGACACTAATTCTTGTGAGATAACAGAATATTACTATATCATAAATATGAGATGCAGCACTCCGTTTAAGAAAATACTCCACATTATTGAATGATAAACCTATGTTATGTAGAAACTAAAGATTTGGATCTTTGAGTGCTATCTCTGATTCACAGTTATAAATAGTTAACTTTTTGATTTGGGTTTTCTATCATATTGACATATAAAAAGAATTATAAATTTGAAAGTTGGGTTTAAATTTTCTGACTCACTACTGGTGTGCAACCTAATTACCTATGAACATTGGCATTACATTCCTTGCACGATAATTCCTCTAATATATACATATATTAAATAATCTATACCTAGGTTAAGTATCTATATGTGGATAAAATGACATTTACAAATAACATTTAAGTGTGTATTTAAAAAACTATGTTTTTATAAAATGAAATAATGTTGTCATTTGTAATATTGATTAATAATATTGATAATTGAAAATTATTTTGATGAAAAATAAATTTGTTCATTGATTGCATGTGCAATAAATTGACTGTTTCAATGTTCTATCCGTCTTTCTCTTCTACTTTTTATTTTTTTTCAACCTTCTGTTATGCCTTCTGAGTGACCTATGCTAATTGATGTGGTTAACTAATATCACTTCCTCAAAACCTTCCTTTATCTCTTTATATTTAATAAATGAAGTTTAATGGAAAACGGTAACTGAGGTAAATATTTAAATTTACTTGTTTGTGATATTTAACGTTAAATTCATTCTTAAGTATGTTATGACAAATTGATTTCCGAAATAATATTTCAGTATTAATGTAAGTACTTGAAAACAAAGGTACTGTATCAAAAAAATGAATTCAGAAAATTCCAAGGAGTTTAAGATATTTAATAGTTATAGGTAATAAATGAGAAATACGTAGATTTGAAAGAAGTATTATGGATAAGCATTGAAAATAAATTAGGAAGGTAATTGTTTTATACAATATTAGGTATATTCATTCATGTATAGTTCATTTGAGATATGAGATTGACAGGTAAAATTAGATTTCTAAATAGATATACCTTCTATGCTAATCACAATAGTTACAATCCCTCAACTTATTAATTACAATAAAAAAAGTTTGAAATCTATTTCTCCTGTCAAACAAAAGGTAATTATTAAAAATATTAGCTAACCTGAAAATTTGTAGTAAATATTATATAAATATAGCTGGGAAAGTCATAATATACCTAAAATGCTATGGCTAGTATTTTTATCCTAGAATCTAGTTCTTATTTTTTTTCTAGCATATATCAATTTTTCTTACATGTTTTTAGCATGGTATAAATTTTTTAAATTCTGCTTAAATTTATTTCTTCATTTCCGCTAAAAAAATTATTCTTAAAATATTTTGAAAATCTTTTTCCACTTTTGAATATTATTAATAGAGTTACCTTTTCAGGGTCTGGGCAAATATAGTGCATTACTAAAACAATCATGGCTCAAATAGCAGTTAAATTATATCGGCATATTTTGATCGGCACAAATGAAAAAAAAAAAACAATTTCTTTTTATAGTGATTATTTCAAACATTATTCTTTTTTCTGAAATTATGCCTTAATATGTGCTATGAAATGAATAAATATCTAATCTGAAAATAATTTTAATAGCATTTTTTTAATGAAATATTATTATTTATTGATATGTGAATGGTTTGTGCATGTAACATAGTTTGTAATTGCTTATAATAATTTAATTTACTATAAAAATGTTTAATTCATTGAGAATGCTTTTATTTTAATTTTCGTTTAAAGATTTGCTTCGTAATCAAATTGCAACAGTAGACAATCTCATTTTTGTTTTTATTTCGCTTGGTAGTATTATTTAGATTTGTGTGCATTGTATACAGAATTCTTCAAAATGAGCATTTTCAACAAGTGAAACTTGAAAAACATGTTACCAAATATTGACCCATTTTAGATTTAAAATAATGGATGCAAAATTGCATTTCAAAAAGTCTAACCAAAATCTTCCCAAAAAAAAACAACATACTTTTCGTTGTTGGCTTTTTTGTTCAGTTAATACACTTTGACTTAGTGAAAAATCATGATTTGGTAATATTACTTACTTTTATGTTTTTACTTTACACACATTTAAAGGTTATTATGTTTTCTGCAGGGTCCACCTGGGTTAGATGGGATGAAGGTATGTTATTTTGCTCTTTGAATAACTGCATGGATAACAAAACATTATATGGAGTAAAGATTAGTAATGAAATACTTAATTGTGAAAATGTGAATTGCACTATTATAACCAACTAAAATGAGAACCTGAGGCACACTGTTTGATTCAATCCACAGCCCAAATTTGATTTCAAGATAAGATGGGATGAGTATAATATAAAAATCATATCTTAAAGTACTCCAGAAAATAACATAAGTTGACTAAATTTCACTTTTACATGTTAAGCAATTCACACAACTATTTCATAACTACGCTCATAATGACCACATGTACCTACTATTATTCTTTTTTCATTAATATAAAAAATTAACTAGTTGGTAAAATAAGATACTGGAATGTTTGTAATAAATCCAATTGTAGTTATATTTATAAAAAACATGAAAACGTTTTTTGTGAACTTAAAAATAAAAGATGTACTTTTATTTTTAAGTTCAATTTCTTAAGTTTGTGGTTGGCGTTAATTTTGTAGAAATTCATTATTCACAATTAAATGAAACTACGTGATGTAGTATTATTTCTACTTTCTTTAAGTTCTTTACCACGACCTAGGTTTCATTGTATTACAACATTTTCAGGTGGCCTAGTAGCAAAGATTAACTTTTAAGTTTTTTATTATTAGCAAAGATTTCATTTTATTACGTACACCGGAATATTTGCATTACATAACCGCATAGAATAACATCAATTTAAATTATTACCCTCACTAAAATACTGGTATATTTTATAACTTTTGAAAGTATAATAAAACCTTCACTGCTCCCCTACAATAAACTCACTAACGTAACCAGTGGAAAAACCCACACAAACTCGGCTTCCGCTTTTAGAAATAATACTACATCACGTAGTTTCATTTAATTGTGAACAATCATCAAAATTACTATGTGATCTGAAAGAATAAATAATTTCCAAATATGCCCTTATCATATTTCATGAAAAACAAGTCAACATGGAAATAATATGTCACTATATCAAGAGATAGAAGATGAATCCTTTTAAAAAACATGTACACATTTATTTTTTCAAATAAAATTATATTTCATTTTATTTAGTGATCTTATGAGTAGATTTCTGAGATAATTTCAGACTGACACTGGTGATTTATATGATGTAAATTTAAAAATTTAACTAAATATATAGTTCCCACTTCAAATGCATTTTTTGGTCAGCATTTCATACAATAAATATGTTTCGGATTATAACCGATGATAAATACTTTAAAAAAATATATATTTCTATTACATTATAAAAATAATAAAAGAATCCACGATAAAGAAAGCAATCCGTTGATTATGTATTACAAATATCGGCTTCAGAATAATTATATTATAAAAAATTAAATAATAGAACCTTAAAAATATCACTGTACGATTAGATTGTAATAATTCATTAAAATGATGGATTTTTTAAATTGCAATGTTCATATTTATGAAATGTCCATGAAGAAATGCAATATCTATAACTTTCGCAAGTTACAAGACTTTTCAAAATATTAAACGAAGTAATGATAAACATACTAAATAACAATTTCATAATCCACATTCAAACCTGTCATTGTTATATGAAAAAAATTATCGCAATGAATTCCTTACCTCTTCAAAAAAATTTAAAAGGTAAAAAATTACATAAAATATTTATTATTGGTTCATTCAAAAACAGTATGTTATATTTAAACAAGAAATTAGGTTGAGTTGCCTGATTTCTTGCAACATTTTTGTCAAATTAATATTATATTGAATTCATACTCCGAGCAAGCCAAGTTCTTTGTATCCCAAGTAATAGGCAATATTATGCAAATATGTATAATTATTTAGGAAGTGCTTTAAAAATGATTAATTAAAATAATAAGAATTTCAAAGATAAATATATAAGTACTTTCCTAACCCTTTTTATTTTCATTATATTGCAAATATTCAAAATTTTTTTTAAGTTTTCATATACAATTAATTTGCTTTTCTTAATAAGCTAAGTATTTTACATACCTTTAGAAATACTAAGAAAAGTAATGTTACATTATTTATTGTTAATGTAAGCTCTTACTGAAATCAATTTTAGAAAAAAAAAGGAAAATGATTGTTTGCAATGCTCTTTAAAATGCAACTTTTTATTACCCATTTTATTTAAATATAAACACAATAAATGTGGTATAAAGCATAAAATTTTTACAGGAATCATCTAAAGCGATGTTTTTTTATTATTTCATGTCGGTGTGGTTCAATTGTCTCAACACTGAAACTTAAAGCCCTAACATACAGTCGGATTTGTTACGGCGGATCATGGATTTTGTTTCTGATCGAACCGAATCCAGTCGTATGGAGAGTTATCCAATGACTATAATTATTATAATTTCATGTCCGCGCGGTTCGATTGCCTGCATACCGAACTTAGTTTGTTTCGAACCTAATCTGCCTGTTAGAATGCTCGAACTTAATCAATCATTATTAGTCACGGTTTTAACGCTGTGGAGGACGGACATGCACAATAGTGTTCGTTAAGTTATTACAGAAATTGAAGTTTTAACTGACTTTTGGAAATGGACAACTTTCCCATGTTAAAGGGATTTATCCAATGCCTTACTTTTAATAACGGCGCTCATAATTAAGCACTATTAATACTTCCGAGAGTGTTACTCAAATTTCAAAAAGAAATCCAGTGATGTAGGATAGAGTATTTCTGTACTTAAACTTAAGTACCTATCTCTCAGTCCGTCTATCACAGTCGATTTGCTAAGAAACAACGGTGTGTGACACTTGAAATTTAGTATTAATTCACATATTTTTCACTGGCTAATTTTGTTTAAATATTCGTATAAGAATTAAAGAATAAAATTTTTTTCATTATTTATCGTGTGCATGAATATAAAAATATTTTTTTCATAATTTTAAATTTCTTATTTAAAAATATATTTTCAAAAATATGCAAAAATGGAACATATTTCCGAAACTATTCAAACTAAAATTATGAAAAAATATAGTTTTTAGAAGTCTACACAAAGACTGTAGAAATACTAAAGCAATGATTCTAGATGTCCTAATTTTTTAAATATGCACTATGTATTTACACCTGTGAAAGAATAATAGGTAATATATGTAACAGACATAGTATATACCCTTAATGTTTATGAGTGCCTAAATTATCTTTTCACAATATAAGTTTTCATGACATGAGGTTTAAGTATGTTTAAATTTAATGAAAATTAAAAGGCTTTATTATTTATCAACTTTATATGACTGATTTCATTCTACTTTCTTGAATAGAATTTTGCCAATTCCTTTTTTCGATGTGACATTAACTTTACCACTAGAATTATTGCAATTCATGCATGGTTTGATTTACCAAAACGGAGGAAAGATGTCTGTATACTCTGCCTACTGTACTACAACTGACAGATCCGACCGTCTGTAGCGATGTTGAAATATTTGATTCACGGAATTATCCGCTGTACCAAATTCGATCCTCTGTTAATGCTTTTACACCTAACATGCACTAATAAATATTATGTATTATTATTGCTTATATATATTTATGTATTATTATTGCTACAAATGGCTTATGCTACAAATTGCCAAGGGCTCCTAGTTGAATTTACAAGTAAATAACTAAAAATTAATTTATTAACAATGCATTTACAAACTAATAACTAACTTGGTATTTTAGGGGGCGCAAGGTGAGCCAGGCACAAAGGGTGAAAGAGGAGATCCAGGATTACCTGTAATTATAAGCTTCCTTGTATTGTGTAATCATAAACGACATTCTTTTGGAAAGTATAAACAGTGGATTATGTCAACTTTTTTACAATTCTTTACCTTAAGTGGTACTGAATGGCAATAGTGATAGGATTGGATATTTAGTGATTCATAATATATATTTGATACTACTTTCTTATTTGGAATAATTTGAAACACTCCCATTTGTCCAGAAATGTACAAATATATTCATAAAATAAAGAGGTTAAACCACGCAATGGCGATAAAAGATTGATTAAAACGCATTATTTTTTTATCACGTTGGTAAAAAATCTTAATAAAAAATTTTAAAACAATAGAATTAAGTGATGTCCAGTAACATACTTCCATCATAAAGTATAGCAGAAAAGCTTGTTCTATAAAAATAATGGGTTTTTATAACTTCCATTACACTAAAAAAAATCCTATTTACAGGTCGCAATAAACACATGCAAGAAGACAGTAGATTGCTACAACCCATTGAATTTTTAGAATACTTATATAGTTGACTACAAATTATTCTTAAAACTTTGAGAATAATTTGTAAAGTATTTAACAGATTAATGTTTTGAACATTGCAAGGCGGATTTTCTGATAAAACAAATAATTTCTTATAACTAATCTTATATTGAATTTCACTGTCACTAGAGTGGTATTACTAGAATAGTGATGGTTAACACTTTCATTTTTAAATTAGATAACATTTGGAGATCTCTGATTTATTTATATAATACTAAATTTAATTATTAGTATACTTCTCCATATTTGAAGAATCCAATAACGAATTTGTCAATAAGTTCTTTAGAGTTCTATAATTTTTGTATTATTAATATAAAAAAAAAATTTTCTACTTGAAGAAATAACCTTTATAAATTCATCACTCTTATTATGTGTTAAAATTTCAAAACTTGTGCAAAACTGTATAATAAAATTAGAAACATTATATAAACAAGACGAGTTATGCACTATTTATCTAATAATAGTTATTACCTAACTGCACCTGCTGCCTTACTGCACCTGGTAATAGTAATGCTTCAATAGATCTCACCTATGCTTATAGGTATCAGTAAAGATAGTCCAGAAAGTCAATATATATATATATATATGTATATAATAGTCAGTTCGGTTTGTTGGTGAAATTAACACATTTTAAGACAATTTTTACTATAATAAGAAAAAAAACAAACTTTTTGACAGGAATAAAAAAATTGGTATTGTCAAAAATTGGGACAAAATAATATTGCTAGGAAAACATTTTTGTTAAAAAAGTTAAGTAAAGTAAAATATTAATTTCAACAAGGATATAAATCAAAAACTACTGAATTAAACTTTTAAAGGAGTATTAAATTATCCTTTGAAACTATTGCTTGTCTTACATTGTTCTCAAAGGAAAATAAACAATTAAAAATATTTTACGTATATATGCATCCATCAAACTGAATCCATCCTTATGTCACATTGTACAGAAATTTTCTTCTCTTCAGTACATCAATTGAAACTATGGCATTTTTATATTAGTTAAAACTTAAAAAAAGAAAAACTGTCGATACAAAGTGAAGGGTGCAAATGGTTCTACAAAGATGATTGATTGTCTCGTTTTGGTCTAAAATATCTGAAACATTTCTAAATTAAAAAAAAAGTGATCCTCACATTGATTTCTTATAACATTTTGTTTTAGAATGATTCTTTATACACACTGTAACCTTTTAATGATTTAGAACACAAATATCAAAAAGATACAATAAGTTATACTGGAATATTATTCAAGGCTACCACTATTATTAGTTTCAGAAAACTATCACACAAGCTTTGCACATTTGTTTTGCTAAAGTATCAAGTGCGTTATGGAAAACTTATAATCAAACCCACATAATTTGTAAATACATATATAAATTTATTATAAGTCATGCATGAATTTTTTAGATTATAGGAATGTAAATAACATCTCTAACACGACTAATTACTTACAGGGTACTGATGGTATACCTGGACAAGAGGTAATATTAATGTCATATTAATTTTATTTGTTTTATTATTCATATGTACTCGTATAGCATGTACTAAAAATATTATTAAACGAAATAAAATGTATAAGAACACTAAAAAGGTTTTATTGGTCGTAAGGAATAAAGAAAAGGCTAAATTAATAATAGAATTTTAATACATTTGTAGTATTTGTTTTGGTCAAACAATAAACTTAATTGTCTGAATTTCTGTAGCAATTCTTTAAGCGAAACTCATGAAAGGTCATTTATGTGTGTTTATGTTAATTTCGAGACTACAACGCCAAACATACGAACTGGGGCTCGAGAACCACTTCTACCAAGGGCCGCGAACTCTTGAAAACCGTCCAGGAGCTTAACCTCACTGTGAACTCCACTGGGAAACCGATCTACTGGCCAACCGATCCAAAAAAAAACCCAGATCTGGTGGACTTCTTCGTCACTAAAGGCATTCCAATATCGGCTTTATACTGTCAATCTAACTATGATCTATCCTCAGACCACTCACCCGTTGTAGCCGAACTGCATAACAAATTCGTAGAAGTGATCAAACCCTGTAAAATCCATTCGAAAAAACGAATTGGGAATACTTTCGCGAAATTATGGAAAATACACTGGACAGGCATATTGTGCTCAAATCTAATGATGACATCACCACAGCTATCGAAACCTTAAACAGTTGCATTCAGTCGGCTGCCTGGGGCGCAACACCCCATCATAGGACTACCGAAATAATCCCTATGTATCCACAAATCGCAACTAATTTAATACAAAAAAAGCGACAAGCCAGAAAGCAGTGGCAACTTACCCGACTCCCCGAAGATAGAAACAAGTTCAACAAACTTGCCAAGCATGTCAAGGGCATTCTCAATAATCTAAGAAACACTGAAATAGAAAATCACTTATCCAGCTTGGATGCAACATCTGCAACGGATTACTCCCTGTGGAAAATAACCAAATCCCTGAAAAGACCAATTGCACTTCAACCACCACTACACCGGAATGACGGGACTTGGGCAAAAAGTGACACTGAAAAATCTCTACTGTTCGCTGAGCATCTGTTCCGAGTGTTTACTCCAAACTCTGCTTCTGGCTCGACCAAGATAGACCAAGTGATGGAGGCTCTCTCTGCACCTCACCAGCTTTCCCCTCCAATTAAAAAGTTCACTATTGGAGAAGTTTGCTCCACAATCCGAAAACTTTGTGTAAACAAGGCACCTGGTTACGACCTAATTACAGCGAAAGTCATGAAAGAGCTTCCCTACGCAGCAATTGCACTCCTAACAGCGATCTATAACGCTATTCTGCGACGAGAATTTGTGCCTCCCCAATGGAAAGTAGCTGAAATTATCCTAATACCTAAACCTGGCAAGAATCCAGAAAGTGTCTCGTCCTACCGCCCTATTAGTTTACTGCCTGTTGCCTCCAAGATCTTGGAAATCCTGATTCTGAAATGCTTGACTCCAGAACTCACTAAATCTAAAATAGTCCCGAATCATCAGTTTGGCTTCCGCGAAGCTCATGGAACTATTGAACAGGTCCACCGTCTGGTTGAGAAGATCAATGACTCATACGAACACAGGAGATATTGCTCGGCAGCATTTTTAGATATATCACAGGCGTTTGATCGTGTGTGGCATGAAGGTCTACTCTATAAGATCCTGCAAGCTCTACCTATAAACTATTACTTGATCTTAAAATCATATCTCCAACAACGGCATTTTTATGTAAAGCACGGAGAAGACAGAACGGGTCTCTATGAGATTGAGGCAGGTGTTCCTCAGGGCAGTGTAATGGGCCCGATACTGTATTTAATATATACCTTCGACCTACCAACTACAGAAGAGGTTCTCATAGGAACATTTGCTGACGATACTGCTCTGATTGCAAGTCATGATAATCCAGTGACCGCATCGGACATGTTGCAGAAAAGTCTAAATGAAGTCTCAATCTGGCTCAAAGACTGGCGCATAAAGGCAAACGAAACTAAGTTGGTGCACGTAACATTCACCCTTAGACACGATACGTGTCCCGCAGTCGAACTTAACAACATACCAATACCCCAGTCTGAAGACGTGCGTTACTTGGGTATATACTTGGACAGACGCCTTACGTGGAAGAAGCATATACTCACCAAAAGAAAAGCCTTGGTTATACATCTCCGCAAACTCTACTGGCTTCTGGCACGGAAATCTAACCTCTCCCTGGACAACAAACTTCTCCTGTACAAAGTTATTATAAAACCAATTTGGTCTTATGGAGCGGAACTATGGGGAACCGCCGCAAATTCAAATTTAAAAATTTTCCAACGTTTTCAATCTAAAATGCTCCGAATGATAACGAACGCTCCATGGTTCATCACAAACTCTCAGCTCCACCGAGATCTAAAGATACCTGCAGTAAAGGAGGAAATTATAAAAAAGCTAGAGTCATACTCTCGTCGTATGGAGAGTCATCCCAACGAGCTCGCTCAAAATCTGATGCAGTCCAATTGCAAATTTAAGCGTATAAAAAGGAGAGCTCCCCAGGACCTCCTCCCATAATACGTAATATCATATCCTATATATGGATTTGCCACTGGGCGAATACCATGCAAGCTACATGAAATGCATAACCACCAGCTAAATGCCCTGACGAGGCAGATTGCAGGTCTAAAGGAGATAAAAAAAAAAAAAAAATGTTAATTTAGATTGTAATCAAAGTTTCTTAATTCAATAAATAGTAATTTTAGTAATTAGTAATTTGAATATTTCTTTAATTGAAAATAAAATGATTCTAAAGATGAATTAGATAAGACCTATACATTGTGTGTAACATACACTTTACAGTTTAATTAAGAATGAGATTAGCAAGAACCAGAAACAGTCTTAATGATCGTATAATTTACTTTATCTCTTGTTTGACACATTGATCATCATTTATGTGGGTGATAATTAGACGGATGACAGTTATGTTTTCTGCAGGAGCACTATAACAAAATATATGCATCAGTTCTATTTATTTAATTACCAGAATTTTATAAATAAATTAAAGTTTTTAATAAATATTTATGAAATGTCCTTGATTAACATAGCAATATAGGAAAAAATAATTATGCGTTTTGATGTCTATGTCTGTTATAATACTACCTAGCTTCAAAATATGAGATCAATGAACATTTCATCGTGAATCAAATCCAACTGCAGTGGAGAAATAAATGAAAAGTGAAAAAAATATTTCCAACAATTAATATTTTAAGTACGATGGATCACAACAAAAAAGTTGGGCCTCACAGAGAACATTCTAAATTTACACTGGTTTAGTAAATGTGTTGAAGTAGATTTTCTTAAAAGACAAAATGACCTATTTTTGTACATTTTACCCCATTAATCTTTTAAATAATGTTGCTTATTGAACATACGGACCATTTCAAATTCAGCATGCGACTAATGTAATAGTTTCAACTTATACACATATTATTTCAGCTGCAGTCTATTATATCTATATTTACTATTATATCAACTACAGAACTAGAAATAAAAAGTTTTATCTTTCTGAGCATAAATGCATATTTTTCAGGGACCAAAGGGAGACAAGGGTTATAAGGGAGAACCGGTAAGCTTTTTAATAAAAAGTTTGCATGAGAGTTTTCCCTTCTTAATATGAATACTTTTAACCTTAACATGGCGACTATGTTGTTACTTTACAAAGAAACGCTAAACAAAAGTATAATTTAAAGTTGCAGAAAAGAGGAAAATTTTGAGCAAATTTTTTGTAACAGCTTTAAATTAGAAAATTAAACTTATTCCTTTCAAGTGACTTTTCTTTTAAGTTTTATAGGCATGAAATACAACATTTAATTTATATGAGTTGCTATTATTATATGGTATAGTATACAACAGAATTTCCATTACCATACAGTATTGAATTTCTGTGCTGGAATCGAATAAACTAAAATAAATACTCTCTTAAGATGACTATGTTTATCGAAGTAATAATATTAATAAAATATTAAAATCAGAGCCTGTAATGTAATTCCATGTAATATCATTCTGAACATTCGAGAATATGTGCTTACTAGGCCTACGGGTCTAACTCGCAATTGTACGTTTTATCCTCAGTTCTTCACTATGAGTCTAGCTAGCTTCTTATATCAGCTTTAAGGGTTAAATAAAGTTGCCAGCTTACATCAACAGAAAGGGGTTGAAAAACTCTTCTCTTGAAAGAAGGGGTTGAATATTAGAAGTTATAATGAACATTAGAGATAACGGCTATGAAAACAGCATTAAAAAATTGAAATGAATCACATTAAGATATAAATCTGTGTTTGAACAAACACTATTGATTCTATCTATTTAGAAAAGTTTAAGTATATGTCCTGTTAGGATATTCTGAGAAAGAAGTTTCATACAAAACTGTTTGTTTAGTTTTTTGCGTTTTCTTAAATTTGTTCCTCGACATGAAAAACTAAACAAATAATTTTAGCATAAAATGATACTTTTGAAGAAAAAACTTTGTGATAGTTTTGCTAGCTTTAAAGAAGCTTTGCGAGGGCTTACTTTGAAATATTCATAAAATTTGAAAATCATAACAAAATAAAATACATGAAAAATATAGATAGAATAAAAGAAGCAGGTTAATAATTAGTATATTATTGTACTTTCACTTTTGTTATTGTATTTTATTTAATGCTTATACTTACATTGTTAATTATGTATTATTTGAAAAGTCATGAAAATGCTATCTTGTCTATTCTTATCATTTTCAACAATTTCAGAATTAATATTATGTTATCGATGCATATCAATAATATAATATTAAGTCTGTGTTAAATTTAACAATTTTTGTCAAATCAATATCATTATTACTATTTAAGATCTTGTCACCAAATATGATAAAAAACAATTCTCCATTGAAAAAATTATAAGATTTGTTTTATGATTTTTCCATTTTTTCCTTATGATCTTTCAACTGACCGTTTGATATGCTATCTGACGATCTGCCAAGAACACATATTTTTTGATCACTATTTTAAATACAGCTAAACTCAAAAATGCAATTACAATTTTGAAATTGTAGGGCCCAGTGGGAAAGCGAGGCCGGAAGGGTGACAAAGGTGATAAAGGAGAACAGGGTGTGCCGGGACTTGACGCTCCATGTCCACTTGGACCCGATGGCCTCCCGCTACCTGGCTGTGGCTGGAGACCCCCTAAAGTAAGTTAAACGTTTATAAAGCATGCCATTTCATCGTTAGTATTGTATGTAATATCATTGGACTAACATGTTACGTCTCATAATTGGGAAAAAGTCCGACTATAATAATTGCAACGATGAAGATTCTGAAACAAAACTTCTCCTAATTAAGATTACATAACATTTCAACAATGGTTTCAATGGTGTCATAATAATTATTTGAACCAATTACATAATATATATTCATACAGTCTATACTCATTATATCTAGGGTTTATACAGTTTATAAATTATGTTTATGTAATTTATATTTTTAATTCCCAACCAGCAAATAATATTGTTAATAATGTGTATTTTATGAAAACAATATGATTCAAAAATTATTTCAGGAAGGTGACAATGAAAGATTTCCATTAAAAATAATTTGGATATTTTATATGATTTAAATGCTTTAACTTTAAAATTATTCAAATATTGCTAATCATTATAATATCGAAAGTATTGTAGGTTGAGTATATTATAAATTTATAAATTTACTGTAGTAAAGCAGTAAATAAAGTATAAAGTGAATAAAGACTCCATAAAATTGTACAGTGCTAATAATGTGTGTGAACTGAGTTTACAAAATATACTTTATTGTAATCATGTGTAAATTTATTTATGTAGTATTTGCTATATAAAAGTATTAAGGGTTTTTGTTTCTTACTAGGGGTTTGTTAAGCATTAACATGTTAATTATTTGCCTAATGCTTTGGAGGAACAGTACAAGACTATATCTTGAGAAATGTTACTTCAATTTATTTTGTCTTTAAAATTATGGATGCAAAGCTATATATATATATATATATATATATATATATATATATATATATATATATACATCATTTTACAAATGTTAAAAGTACTTCCTTGTGATCTTAGCACTGCAATTGTAGCCGGGATTGGAATATTCTTGGAAATGTATGTATGATTTTTTCAACAAGTAATAACACTTATTATTACTTTGAATATATTTTACAATGGAGGCTTCTTATCATTTGATTATTAAGAAAATTATTTTATTAAGTGAAAAACTGTTAAATACTATGCATACTCTGTAAGTAAATTCAAATAGCCACGTCCTAAAATTGGCGACAAATATACTAGTGTCACATGAAACTTAATTTGATGCAAAAGTCTGAATTTATTTGACAATACACAGAAATAAAAAAAATTATTGAAATATCCCAGTTCTTTTTTGCCATTGATATACCATATAAAAGAGCCGAGATTATAAAGTTCATTATTTTAAAAATAATATCTGTGATGGAGATTTTCACTGATAAATTCAACTGATAGTAGCACACAAATGGTTGTGATATGAGACCTGTCAAATTGCATATTAACATGGTACAAAATATTAAATTTTTCTGAATTAATGAAAAATCCCACCCTGTGTGCTTGGGAAAGCTTGGGAAGCGAGCGATGTGCAGAAACAGTTTCATAGTTACTATTGAAATATTTGGTTATATGCTTCGACTTTTGAAAAGCCGTTAAATTCATCAAGGCAAAAGTAACTGTCATATACGTGATCCTTGGGTCCGTGTCATATAATTGGTTGAGAAAAACAACATTGTTGGATATTTTTAATTTGACAAGTAGTTAAGGCAGATGTTATGTAGAATCCAATATTTATCTTAATTACGAATGTTCAACTCAAAATAGTAGGTGCTAAAACACTTCTTAACTAAAAGTAAACACTTCTGAAATAAAGATAAGTCTATTATAAATTTTTTTTGAATATTTAAGAGTATAAACTGCCAGTAAAAGAAAATGAATTTGGAGAATTAGAAAAAATATGCAAAAGTGAAAAAAATATACAAAACTGAATGACGATTATGTCAAGTAATTTAGCAAAGTGTAACCACAAATACAACCGCAAAGATTTAAGACAAAAATAACAAGATTTGAAAATGAAATAATTATTGTTTTAAAATATTATGATAGAGAGATATACACTACTACTATTTTTCTTTTAATACCATCAATAATAAAACCTTAAGTAACAACATTTATAACTTATACCTATTAATTAAAACATAACACAATGCAATTTACACAGGTACCATAATTAACAGAAATAATTTTGGCAGTGCAGATTTATAGGGATGCAATAAACAATATTTGTCAAAAATTATAGATAAAATGATAAGTGAATAAGTTTACCATAGAGAGAAGTAACACAAAGACATGAAGGAGAGGAAAGAATTGACTGGAGATATACGCCAATGAACAAATAAGCGTTATAATGAAAATTAATAGCATTATGGAGAAGAAATGTAACTATTGTGAGTAATTATGAAAACTGTTAGTTAATATCTATATTACTATTCATAGAAAACCATTGACATTGACTATAGATAATCACGAAAACTGTTAGGAAAAAAAAATAAAAATAAATTATAGACTAGAAATGTGACTAATACTTTTTATACTCTCTCATTACAACTCTCATTCATTTACAATGCGGGTCTGCTTAATGACCCAAGTGAATAATCATGGTAACTGTTAGGAATGAAGAAGACGAAGAAGAAGTGAAAATTATGGAGTATAAACATAACAAATATTTTTTATATCTGCTCATTATGACAAAGTCCCATTGAAAATCACGTCTTCTCCATCTCCCCAAAATTAGCATTGTAACAATTGTATTTACTCAAAAAGTATGCATAGTGCTTACAGATATTCATTTCTTGTAAACATTTTTGTAAATTTAGCCCTTGTAAAATTTTTATCATGTATAATATACAATCATAATTTTCATTTCCAGGTGAGTATTTTTCTAAACAATATTATAAAGTTACTCTTTGTTTGAAACTTAGTTTGTCCCATGTAACATTTTGAAACAAAAATGAAATCACGTAGTAAAGTAGTTGTCTAAATTCAAAAAAATAAAATTTGCATGTTTATATCAATTAGTTACGTGCCATTCATTTATATCAAATTTTGTAAGGAATTATTTAAATGAACTCAGTGGAATTTGTGTGAATTCAAAGTTATACGAGGGGCGCCTGAAAAGTTTTGAGCCTAAGTACCTTTAAGTATTACTAATGACTCGCGCAGCACATCACTAATTGTGGATATCCTAAGAAATATATGTGTCAAGTTTCATGTCATTAGCATCATTACACTTTTAGTAATGAAACCATAAACGTTACAATGTCTGAGTCATCCGCACTTTGCACGAAATTAAAGTACAGAGCTGTCATAAAATTCCTTACAAAGAAGAACAAAACGGCAACGGAAATATTTGAAGAGATGTGTACCTTTAAGTATCACTAATGACTCGTGCAGCACATTACTAATTGTGGGTATCCTAAGAAATATATGTGTCAAGTTTCATGTCATGTCAGTTTCATTTCATTAGCATCATTACACTTTTAGTAATGGAACCATAAACGTTACCATGTCTGAGTCATCCGCATTTTGCACAAAATTGGAGTACAGGGCTGTCACAAAATTCCTTACAAAGAATAACAAAACGGCGATGGAAATATTTGAAGGGATGTCAGCAGTTTATGGGAAGTCTGCGACCGAAAAACGTTGGAGCCGAGAGTTCAAACATGACAGGGAGTCGCTTGAAGATAAACCAGGTCGGGACTCACAAACACCGCCGTTACCGAAGAAATAATTGAAAAAGTGAAAAAACTTGTTCTCGAAGATTGGCGAATTAAGTTTTAAGCAAGGCGTTAGCAAGAAATGAATTGGCGACATTTTTCATAATCATTTGCACATGAAAAAGGTGTGCGCGCGATGGGTGCCGAAAATGCTCACGCCGCTGGGCAAGCAGCATCGAGTCACAACTTCGCAGGAGTTTTTGGACATCTGTGGCGATAATCCTGTCGAAGTTTTTCCTCGTCTTGTCACTGTTGATGAGATATGGATTCGACAGTACGATCCAGAGTCCAGACAGGAGTCAACGCAGTGGATAGAAAAGGGATAAAAGCTGCCACGGAATTTCAATCACAAATTGTAAAGGAATTTTGTTCATCAACACCTTCCTAAAAATACTACAATGAATGAAGACTATTATGTTGCATTGTTGACAAAAGTGCATCAAGTGGTTATCGAGAAAAGGAGAGGGAAACTGGCGAAAGGAGTCCTGTTTTTGCAAGACAATGCGCCCGTCCACACTACTCGAGTTGCAAGGCATGCCATTGCTGAGACAGTATTTAAAGAAATCAACCACCTGCCCTACAGTCCAGACCTAGCCTCTAACGATTATTTTCTTTTTTCAAATTTGAAAAAAGACCTCTGAGGATGAAGATTTTCCAGTGACGAAGAAATGAAGACGGCCGTAAACGAACATTTCGAAGAGAAAAACGGTGAATATTTTTTGACCAGGTTGAAAGCCCTATTTAATAAATGTAAGAAGTATATTGAAATAGAAGGAGATTATATTGGAAAATAAATTTTTTATACATTTCTATCAGCATTTTTAATACCTCAGGCTCAAAACTTTTCAGCCGCCCCTCGTAATTAGTGAACGTTTTTACTTTTGAATGTAATATATACCCTGTTATTATGCAAAACGTATGGTACTAAGATCATATCTATTGAATTTGAATATTTTACGTAAGAAATAAAATAATTTCTTGTTAGTTGTTTTTAAAAATATATGTTACTTGATTTTGTAGTTGTTTTACCAGTGCAAGTAGTTAACGCAAGTACTCAATTCACTCAAGTTTTAAGATGATCAACTAACAGTAGCCGCATAGAAATGGGCAAACTATTTTTTTTTGTATTCTCCGTCTTCTGTGCTAAACTCCTATCAAGGTGTAAAGCCAAATGACAGCATTTGAAAGTTATTATGACTTCATAATTCTGTTTTGATCTACAGTTTTTTGCTGACTGAATAGAGAAATGTTTTGCAAAAATAGTAATATTCGTACTTTAACAACTTAAGATTATCTTGTATTATTCTTTAAAATTTTACTATTCCAACTCAGTGAAACATTCAATGAATGAATGGCACGTCTCTGGATTAAACGTAATGTAATGTAGCTTTAACTGAATTAACAAACTAACAAACCTGTAACGATGCAACAGGAAATATTGCCACAACTCCCCTCGCACATAGACAACATTGAGTCAGATCACATAGATGAGCATGCTGACGATAATGCCGATGAGTACGAGGATGTCCAGGAGTCTGAAGATGATTATGAATATCCGGACAATGGCCAAATGAATCAAGCTGATAAATAACAAAGATCTCTACCAAGTAGTTCTACGTTGCGTAGCTACAGAAATGATCTGGTTTGCATGATAGTGGTTTTGTTTATAAGTGGATTAAGGGATGATGAATTGTTTTTCCTTTTTTAAATATAGAGGTGGTGTGGTAACATTTCAGATATGGGATGTAGTATTAGAATAACATTTGTGCTCATACAGTTAGTAGTTTATGTATTTTGATGTTGCAACTAACTTGTAGCATAATGTGTTAGAATTGGTGAAGGTGTACGTGAAAAATGGCTGATTAAATAGATGACTCGTCCTCATTCTTATAAGGTAAGGTTCATATAAAGTTTATACCTCTTACAATTCATTAAGATTATTAAAAATATGAGATGGGTTCGTTTACCTATTACTGCCATTGGTATATAAGTAATTATTTTCTAACAAATTTTAAGATATTTTTACCAACAAGAAGATATTTTTACTACTTTTTAATACATATTTTTCTACATTACATTAAGATATTTTTGCCTAATTTTTATCAACAAGTTTTACACAGTCAATACATGTATTCTGAAAATCTTTATTTAATACTATTGATTGATTTCTAAAATAGAGAAGATATTAAAATAAAAATTAATTCAGCATCGTTAAATTACACATTTACTAGAATTTCACAAAATTGAGTTTGCACACTATTTTTAGTACTATATGTAAAAGACTTGAAAAGTTTATGCGGAAGGTTATTTGGAAATTGTTGAAATAATTATGTTTAAAATTATTGGAAATGTATCTCATAAACCTATAATTTATTTTCCCCAAAAAAGATGCTTTAAGCCAAAAAAAAACTTTTATTAGATTCCTGGAAAGCTTCTTACCAAAACACTAAGTCGTGTAATATGTAAATTCCATGACATCACAATGCCCCAAACAAATAATGAATTTGAAAAGGATATCCTATCCTACCTCTTTTACACAATTCATCTATAGTGGCCGATAAATATTGTTTATGGAATTCAATTTATGATATCACATATCTTACTCGTGCAATTACTTGAAGTTAGCCATCTATTATGAAAATGTGCAAAACGTATCTGTGAAAAGAAAAGAATGATATATATCATTTGACTGGAAAGATATATATCACTCATTTATATCTTTAGTTCAGTAGCTCAGTATCTCAGTACTCCCAGTTATTAACGAAAGTATTTATTACACATACGTTGAACAATGGTCATACAATGTGGTAATAAAAAGTAATGACTGAACATTATGCATTATTGTTTGAAAATAAAAATAAATAAAAGAGTATGTATCCACTTGATATTGCTTAATACTTTGCAAGTTGGATTTAGGATTGTTAACCTAGATTCAAATTATACATAAAATAACTTTAATGATAATTAAATAAATTGGAATAGATTGGTATTTATAAAATTTTAAATTAGAATTTTGATATGAAACAAAAAAGTTACAAATATTTTGAGCAAACTAAAATATATTTTATCTTTGACGAACTGAAGTATACTTTATTACAGCATTCACATTCAATCGCGAGTAGCATCTACATAGATCCGGTTGCATATTTGACTAAACTACAGTACCTCATTTATGTAACATCAAAACATATACTTTTATTTCTATCTTCACAACAGCCGGATGAGTGAAATTATTAATTCGGTGAAATGAAAAAGACTCCCGAGCTGGTGATATACTGATACACTTTGATTTCAAGAGAGCGAGTGATAGATATGGTCATAACATAAGAGCTATATCTTTTATATCTCTCACTCACGAGTTATATATCTCTAATCTATTAACTGTTTGCGCGTTTCTTTGTCACGGTTTTAATTTCAGTCATATTAAAATAAAAATATTTATACCATATTTATCGAGTTAAGAATAATAATAAACATTGTTCATCATTATTCTTAACTCGAAAGTATTACCAACTTACAAATTAGTTACTTACAATTATGTCTTAAAATCTAATCTGACAATTCAGTGACTAAATCCTAAATATACTAGCAGTAACTCTGAACCTAAGAATCGATAGAATAGATAATTTTTTTTTAAATTAGGTAATACAAATGTATTTTCAAATTAACCAGCATATTCTTTTGCCTCATATTAAAAATTGAGCATTTTATTTATATCACTCAATGAAGATGTGAATATATCTTATCACTATTTTGTCCTTATGTGTTTCACTTAAAATAACAAACATTTTATTTCTGTTTTCAGGAAGCTATACTAGATTGGTTTAAATACCAAAGGACAGATAATGCTATAAGACCTGTGAAAGTAAAATGAATTTATTTTAATAGATATGAAACATTCGTTATTCACGCGTTACTCAGAAATTAAAGCAAACCTAAGTGGAAAAAATTGGTGCAGTATACCTATTCTTATAATCTGTTAACATACAAAAAGATTATGTAGCTTACACAGTTTAGTACTGTTTTATATGAATATGTATATAAAAGATTATCAATTTTTATTTTAGTTATTGTATTTTTGTCTCATATTAAAACTACTTGAATTTTTGAGAAATATTTCTATTATTATATCTTTAGTAACATTTAAAGATTGCACGTAAAGAATCCAACAGCTAGTTTCAATTAATTTCAATATTTTTTCAGTTAGTAGTATTTTTTACTGATAATTTTTCCTATTCATGTTTATTCAGTGTAATATTATATTACAAAAATTATAAAGTCTTAATACCAACTTGACAAACTAGAGCAATCAGATATAAAGTATTTGAATCATGTATAATTTGCAAAACCAGAATTTCCTATGACTGATAATAAGTTAAAATTTTGAAATTCCCATTAACAATTAACATAAATTTGAAAATTGAAATGCAATGCAGTTATTTTGTTTTAAAAGTGATGATACAATATACTCTTTATACAATAGTAATAGCCAATCCGAACTGTAATTGGTATATACAGGGAAAACACCATTTTACAGTTGGAAGTAAAACTATTTTATAAGAAGTTTCTTTTTCAAGATTGCATAAAACTATCAACTCTTAATCAACTTATGATTGTGAGGATCTGCTACATGTTTACCACAGAAATCAGATATTTGAGCAGATTAAATGCACTTTTAAATAAAAAACTAATTTGCCCTGTAAAATTAATTGAAATATGAAACGAAAGAATAGGTATATGACAGATGCACTCAAATTTGATTAAATTTGTTTAGATTTGGTTATAAAATTTAGCATGACTATAAGTTTTTTTGGAAATTTTATAGTCTGTCATGATTATTTGATTTTACATATGCAATTTTAAAGTTAAACA
The DNA here is from genome assembly GCA_039881145.1 of Druceiella hillmani. Classification (NCBI taxonomy): domain Eukaryota; kingdom Metazoa; phylum Arthropoda; class Insecta; order Lepidoptera; family Hepialidae; genus Druceiella; species Druceiella hillmani. The sequence goes on along the minus strand of JAYKKI010000012.1, from coordinate 29,144,259 downwards.
TCTATTCTAAGTGATAACTTCATCGTCCACGAAATAAATAGATTCCAATGAAATAAATAACTCTATAAAAGAATCCGATTAAATTATGAATAATATCAGTTTTTAATATCAAAAATTGATTAAATAATTTTTCATTTCAAATATTATTATGACATGATGAGGAAAACTTCCCTTATGTCTGGTGTATCATATAAAACTAATTTATACTTGTAGTGTAGGCAAGGACAATAAGAATTGACTACAGGAATATATTATGTACATATATGTATGTATATTGAAAGTATGAATTAAAGAATTTCAGCACTTTAATTTTTAATATAAACCTAAGCTATAAAATAACTGATAAGTACATAATGTATAAGAGATGTTATGTGTGTAATTTAAATATTTTAGCACTTTACATAACTTTATGTAAATATTTTGCTATAAAATGGAATTAAAATAATAGTAATGATTTTAATGTGCCATATTTTAATTTATTAATTAAATTTAACTAGTAAAATAAATTAGGGTATTTAGAATATAGAATTATTAAGAGTGGCCACTGTAATTTAGTGGTTTAATTAAAACAACAAAAATATTTTTGGCATGTTATATAAATGCTAATTACCTAAACCTAATATTTGAAGTCCAAAATATAAATTCATGAACCACTAAACTACAGTTATAAGTATTATTTAGAAACAGCAAAAAATAGTCTGTCAAAATCCGTCTTTAATGGCCTTCAAAAGATGCCAATTAGGTAGGTACTTTCATCAGAATTATATTAATAAGCAAATGATAAATTCACTGCTATGCAGCTACCATAAACCAACAAAATTAGAATTTAAATATTTGGTTGTTCAGAAACAGCTTAGTACTGTGTATCTGAATATATTAGTTGCCCTGTAGCTGGCCCCCCTTGAAGTCATTCTATAGTTATCCTATATTAAAATGCTCCTCAAATCCCTATTAAACCGACTTATTGAAACTGTCCATTAAGAATTGTGGCTATCATGTAAATATTTTTTGTTATTTTTTGCACCAAGGTATTTAAATTGGTTTTATTACATGAAATGCAGCACCTTATGAAAAGAAATGAATTAGAGGGAAACTACTCGTATATCTAAAATAAAGTATACAAAATTATATTACGCAAATTAAAAATTGTATTAGTCACTTTTTTAATATAATTACTCATCAATATTAACATACAAAATATAAGCTATTATAAATTTCAAATGATTACATTTTCCCATTGTCGAAAACATAATGTGAATTTTTTAAATCTAAAAAAATCTTACTATTTGGAGATATAAAAATTCAAATCTATTTTTTGGTTTAAATGGTTTAATTTGTTAAAAGTTATCATAAATTCAAAATTTATATTCCGCTTTCTGAAATAATTTTTGTTATTTCATTTTGACAATAATTTCATTTTAAACTTTAGTACCTACATATAATTTATCTTTTACGTTTAATAAATTTTTTATTTTAATTTTTATTCCTATTATTTTCTTGACATAAATATATTATTGTAAATTGCGTTGAATATTCTAGTTCTAAATGAAATAGCTGTTCTAGAATTTCAGCAAGTATAATGTAATTTTCCTTTCAAAATATAAATTCTCACAACATAATAATACTCTTATATTATTATTTTCATATCTAGTTAATATTTAATTATAAAATTCTTTGTTTATAATTTGAAATGTTTTTATTTAAGTTCATTCTACATAACACAGTAATTTTAAAACTTTTTCTAATAAATAAATTCAAAATAGCTATATAAAACAGTAAAAAGACTGCAATTAACAATTTTTGTATTAGTTTTTACATTATACTATACTATATAATTTGTAATAATTGGTAAGTATTTTATATGCATTAACTTTATTTAGAAATATATCTTAGTATCTTTATTATTTAATTTTCTAAAAAAATTCTATAAAAGCCAAACATGGAACTTGTAGTTATTATGTGTTCACATACCATTTTATTTGTAATTTATTATTTTGTATGTCCGCAATCAATTCATGATTGCCTAAACAAATAATATAAAGAAAAGTGAAATGATTATCTGATTATATTTTGATAATCCATCATTAAATATTGATTACAAATGTAATGCTTTAACATTATCTTCTAAAGAATGTAGTAGTTTTCAGTTTTTTTAAACTTTATTTGAGATTAACTTCATTTGATTTTAAAAACTAATAAAAAATGGCCTAATAATATAAAAACTAAACTTCAAATTTAAAAATTATATTAGTTTTCATTACAGTCAAATTTTGATTCTAGTAATTTTACATAACTTTTTATAACATAAATATATGTTGCCATTAATAATATAAGTATTTTTTCTATTTTCTACTTTGATCTTTTATGTGGTAGTACTCCCATCTAAACAAAAGGTAATAAACTCACAATTACCTGATAATATTGTCAATGAAGAAAGAAAGTTGTTTATAACTTTATTTAACATAGATAATTATTTAAGTGAGCTCCTAACAGTATCATTATCATAAGTAGATATAAATTTTTAATTGTATTAATATTTATTCTCTTAATTTATTACAGCTTCTAATCATGTTTTATATGAATGAATAGGTAAAGATGTAAGTAATAACTAGATTTTTTCAATTACAGGAAATTTTTTTCCATCTAGTTCTGTTATGAAATAATAAAACTTAAAATGTTTGTATGGATATAAATTCAATGCCGAATTTAGTTCAATTGTAATATTCCATGTAAGAGATGAATAAAGACACATTATTTTGTTCCAATTAACTGACTTTTTTGTTGTAATAACACGTAGGGTCCGTGGTGATCCTAAATCATCCTCTAGGTGGTGCGAGATACTCTGGTTGCACCCTCATCCTATAAATGGAAATCCTTTTATGCAGCCCTATTTGTGATAAGCAACAGTCATACAAACTGACAATGTTACATAGGTCACGATTTTAAAGTAGTAAAAGAAATGCCAAATATATGGTATTAGTCAGAAAAAAAAAATTTCAGTAAGAATATTTTTTAAAACCCATATTGTATGGCATGGCAGTAGCACTCGGACATACATAGATTTATTTAAAATGAAATTTTCGATAGGCAAACTTCTTATTTAATCCAAGTAATTCGAATACTTAGGGCCAAGCCTAAATAAGTTTTAAATTACTGAAACCTTGTTTTTCTTTTGTGACAGTTAAGCATGATTAGCAAACAAAACATTCCTTAACCAATGAAATACCAATATCTTACAATCAAATACGTCACAATTTTCAATAGTAGTTTAATTGATTACAAATCTGCAAAGGTTTTTTTCAAATGAATGAATTAATTTTTCAGGAATGGTATTATTCTAGACCTTTCTAGAAGTTATTTTTGGAAATAAAGATTATTAGATAAAAAGACTACTCAAGGAAGAAAAAAAGGTAAAATGAGAGAGCTGCTATGTTTATATTGTAAATATTAAATCTAATATATATTTATAAATATTTTATGCTTTCAATATTAAATTTTGTGACATGAAAAACAAAGTAAATTAAGGCTTGCAATTTTTTTTTATCTTAGCTTTAGGTTAAAAAATAATTGATGTCAGTTGTTGCTAACATACAGCTATTAATTTATACAAAATTCTCCCATAACTAACTCGTTCCATATTTTCTCAATATCCTTTTGAGATATTCAAAGAATTTATATGTTCTATTCTTAATGACATATGTCCTATACATGATTTTAAATGATTTCTACAAACTTTATTAAAAATCAATAGATTAACAAAATAACCTACCAACAAGTTCCCTTTGAAAACCCTATTTGCTTGACTAAAGTACAGCTCAGTAGAACTTCACACCCCTGTCCTCAGATTCACATCTCCGCCTTGCTGATTCCGCCTCTCCGATTGGCGGATGATTGATCGTTGTATTCGACCAAATTGATCGATGCTTCCATAAGTAATTTTTGTGGAATTTCAACGCCACTTGTGTAAGGTGGTATTCGGTATTAAATAGATGCAAAATAAAAAATATTTCCTCGATTATCTTATTACTGGACCAATATAATCAAAGACAAACATCTATAGATCTATGTGTTTATTTAATAATTTAATACAATGAGAAAGGAGCCAAATGTTTCACGTCAAGGTTTACAACACTTAGTCTTGTTGGCCTGTTCACACATCTATCACAGTCTAAAAAGTAATACAATTTTAGACCTGGAGTGTCTTAAGTCTGAAATGAGATAAAAATTTTCATTAATTTCAGTTAAAACACTAATGAATGGAAATTTCACACAGAAACTATCTCATGTTACTGGCTATTATTTCGTAATTTATTGTGATTTGGAATAATCAAAATAAACTTCAAATGCTTTATTTATAAATAATGAATTAAAATGAAGCTTAATATATATCTTCTTTATCAGGTTTTAATAATTTGTTTGATATGTAAACTATGTTGCATCTAGACTGTATATCTTTTATATATTTATGAAATTTTTATCAAGTTTTTGATGGATGTATGACACCTTATTCATTCTTGAAAGTAGCACATTCACTTATTATTGGTCTTCACAAAACAAAGAAACGTTAACGTGATCTTTGTTTTAGTTTCATAAATGGAAGTACTAATATAGAAACGTACAATAAACTATTGGAATGAAAAAAAGGTTAGGTTGGAAAAAAGGGATAAGTTTTAAAAATTTAAGTTGCATTTACTTTGTACATTCAAGCTGTTCAATTGGTGCCTTATAAATTAAGCAAAAACTTGCTGTATATCAATTCACTGTCTGTAATCCAAAAACATCAGAATTGCATTGTACGTTTTGATTTTGAATGCACTAAAACATCCACATTGAAACCTAATTCACTATTCAATGCTTATTGTTTTTCTAAAGGTAACTTAAAATATTTTCTTACATATTCATATGTTTTCGTAAATATTTTTATTCAGTGTGAATATCAATAATAACTATTTTCCTAATTTTCTTTTTAAAGTGTCAATGTTTTTCATTATGAGTTTGTTGCAGAAGTGCCAAGTGACATTATTTTAAACACAAATGATGCCATCCATTAAATAAGCGTTGCTGTATTGACGTATACTATAGAGGCACATAAGATGTACGCTACGATGATCACAGTTGTGTCCTTGGATCATACTTCATATTGTCCAGTCAGTCAATACGATGCCACGATCAGTATGGTGAGATATCTTTGTTAGAAGTAACTCAGAAGGTGGGCAATTTGTAAAGATCATTACAAATTGGCCACCTGAAGATGTTGTCATACAATGGAACCTAGATCGTGGTAAAGAATTTAAATAAAGTAGAAATAATACTAGATCACATAGTTTCATTTACTTGTGAACAATCAGTATTCTTTTTCATTCATCTGCCAAGTAAAATACTAGTGGTGTGGATACACCACTTTAGACGTCATTTCTTGGCTGTTTGGAAAGCAGCTCAATCATGATTGCACTTATAAAGCATAGAACTCAATATTCATCATTAATTACGAAGGGAATAAGTAAAATTTCATGCTGCGAGATTAGGACCGTATGATCAATAACTCATTAATTCTACATGGAGGTCTTTTAAAAATAAATTTTATTTATTGGCGAAATTAGCTTGACAATTCTCGTGGTTATTCTGCAAAGTGGGCATTTCTTTTTCTTATCTTCTCAATAAAAAAATGTAGACAAATGTTTAGGTAGCAAAAAGGTAAATACAAATCTGCAATAACTTATATGTAATTCCCTAGAGAAATAATTATATCTTTATCTTTGATTATATAGCGTTCGTTCTCTCCAGAGAGAAATAATTATGTAATAACTTGATATTTTGAAGAAAAATGCTTCTACCTTTTTCTCAGTGCTTTATCTTTTATTAAATGGCATTCGTTCTCTCCACTGAGATCCTTTGCCAATGTCAAGTATGGAAAAAAGGCTATGCAATACTGATTAAATCATATTTCGGATATCTGTCATTGTTGCTCGTTACCAAAAAATTAACTATACAATAAAACAAAAATTAAGTAAGAGGTTCACTACAGTTAAATAAAATGAATCATTCCTTCATTACTTTTCCTCTTTTATTCTATGGTAAGCCTCAATCGTATGGAAAATAATATTCTGTGCGTTGTCTATTTCAAATTTGTGCAATGGTAAAGGTCATAATATTTTATTATAATGTGGTCTGTTTTAAGTATGTTCAAAATATCTACATATGGGTAATATCCTGAACTCTGTTTAATTAATTCAAGAAACAATCTGAGAAATAATCGAAGATCATTCTTTTATACTTACTACCCACCACTTAGTGACAACGTCATCATATTTTGATGTGTTTTTAATGATTTAAATGTGTTAATAACACATTTAAATGTTTGTATTTAGTCAATGAACAGTCCAAATTTGCCATAATAAAAATGTTAATTTTCTTCATTAAAAAAGTATAAATAATAAACTACATTTGAATGTCAGTAAATATGTAATTATTACTTTCTTTCTATAACTTATCATCTGATTTCTCTTACTACAAAGGCATTTAACTCTTATTAGTAAATACTATCTTTGTCTTACTACAAGCAAATTTTGTGCGGAAGTTCGGCTTTCTCAAGGGCTCTTTCTCAAGGGTCAAGGACTTAACATTTCACAATTGCATTACTTACCTATACTTTTACATTAGAGCCCCGTGTGGAAAAGCTACCCTAAAATATTCAAGAGAAAATTGATCCCAAGGTATAGAAACCGTAACACCTCATATATTTGCCTGCCTGGCTGCATCATTGCATTAATATTTTTCGACATTCTACATCAGCTCGTAAACTGCCACATCTTCAAAATTGGAATTACTTTGTGTCGACTGAGTTATAGATAATAGTGTGCAGACTTTTTCTCACGGACAATATAGTTTATTAAAAAGAAATATTAGTAATTGCCCGAAATTAGAATTTTAAATTGTCTCTCGTAAAAAATACATAGAATAAGTGCATCATATATGGACCGGTTCTATAACATGGACTAACGGCGTTTCTCAAAGAACATTTTTTTGTATGGAGTCGACGGTAAGTGGATACTAAGCCTCACCTCTCTTGCAACCCATCAGTCACTTATTGTAAGACAGATCGTACGCACGTATTCATGAGAACCATTTTTCGTTTTCGTCAATCGCGATGTCATTTGTAACTTTGTAAGCTCATCATCAAAACAAATATTACTCGATGTGAAAGTGGATTAAACCAAGGGAAAAGTGAGCTATTTTACAATTACTCATATTAGGCCATAACATTCCATAGTATATTATTATTATTATAATATTGATCTCGAAATTTATGATTATTATAATATGGACCACCAGCATGTTTGAATATGAACTAGTGGCCTATAATATAAACAGTCACTTACGTTAAGTTTTTATGTTTCAGGATGGCATTTACAATAAAAGGGAAAACCAGAAATGCAATGACAGATGCAATTAAAACTATAGAGAAAAGAAAATGGGCTTTTTGAAAGCATCCAAAACATACTGTGTACTGAAAACTACGCTCATATGTTTATCAAAATAAAACATCAAAATATAGCCCACTTGGTGACAATACTAACCGTAAACTTGGGATAAAATCGACATTTCCAAGTGAATTGGAAGTTGAAATAGCTGACTATATTCATAAGATCTTTTGTTTATTGATGAATTTCAGTATCCTTTATAATGTGAATGAAATCAATATTTCAGTTGTGCCATTAAAAATGCCGGAGGTACTGGCACTTAAAGGCAAAAAACAAATAGGGACTGTGACATCAGAAGAATGTGGAATAACTATCACTTGTGTTATATGTATTAGTGCAAGTGACATATTTGTCCCTCCAAGGATAACATTGTTGAGAAAACGGGACAATCCATTACTAAAGAAAGGCACTTCACTCGGTGCCATTCATGTTTGTCATCTATCAGGTTGGATTCAACTTGAACTATTAGCCCAATGCGTCAAGCACTTTTCACAGCACGTGAAACTGACTGCTATATCACCAGTTTTCCTGATTTTGGATGCACATGCTAGCCACACCCAAAATATCAAGTTGCTGGGTTGAGCTAGGGAGAACCACATACGCTTGCTGTCACTGCCTGCAAACTCAAGTCACAAAATACAGCTTCTTAATAAAAAATTTATGGGTCCAGTGAAAAATACCTGACTGAAGAAACTCGCCAACGGGTATAAATGGAAACTCGAGCAGTGACACATTATAGTATAGCGGAATTATTTAGTGACGCCTATGTAAAAGTTCAGCGCAAAGAATAATCAGTTTTCATGCAACAAGAATATATCCCGTCAACACACATTTTTGACGAAAACCTTCCAGCAGTAAAAGAATTATCTAATAACCCATCGTGCAATATAATGACATCGGTCAATGATAAACACGATAACCGCTTACCTTCGGCAGGAGCTGTTGAAGCTCCGGAAATACAGTCTGTGAATTTTTTTCTTTCTACTCCGAGAGCTGACGGAAATCACCATACAAACCCACAAATAAAAAAGCCGAATATCACCATAGATGATTCATTGGCTGGTCACTCTACATTATCTATGTATTTGTCGCCAAAAGTTTGCAGCCTATACAACGTTTGAAGGAAACCATCAGCAACAGAGGAAGGAGGGCCACCAAATCTAGACCAAAGAAGAGACGGATGAACATTTAAACTAAATTAAAGAAAACGCCAAAAAAACAGCTCAAAAGGAAAGACAGATCTCAAAAGATAAAGAATCTCCTGAAAATTCCGGTTAGAGTAATTATTCAGTCAATGATAGCACAGGTTGAATTCCTGATCGTTCCCAAAATAAAAAGATATTGTATTGTGATGGACTTTCTTCTGAAAATATTCATGGACAGAAATTAATCCAATGTGCACTTATTAGCCGATGAACCCGTGAAGAACGTGCTGGTATTGAAGGAATGATTGCATTCTTTGTGTGCGAATTTCATACCAATGATTAGTGTAAGCACTAACAATTGACTGATTTAATTTTATGCATAATACGACCAGCATTTTTTCAATTATTTTGAACTAAATTGACTGTGACCCAAATTTGAAACCATGTGGTCCATATTATGTTCACTTTTTGCCAGTTCATAAAAATGACTTATTTTAGAAACGTGTTGGACAGCAAATAATTATAGAACTGTTTAAAATAAACAAAGCTGATTACACTTTAAAATTCGGAGTTTTATTTGGGAAAATCTTTATAGTGGTCCATATATGTCGCACTTACTCCAACAAAATAATATTCTCCTCTATTTACACTATTGTATCCTATTAACAAATTACGTAGACAAGAAAATTAGAAGTAGAAATATGAACCCTACCATAAAATAAAGAACTGACAATAACGTATAGAAAAAATATAACTACGAAACCATACGATGCTCTAGTGCAAATACGAGTAATTATAAGTCTGTTGGTCAACCATGCACGCCATGTGTGATTAATGCACGGGGAGTAAAGATGACTATAATAATACATATTAGAGAATGGGTGTCAAACTGATCACTTCCACAAACCTATTAGGATATAATGAAATCCTATACTTCATCAACAGAAATGAAGGATATTGATGGCAAAAATAATATAAAATAAATTTAATTAACCTTATATTACACCAAGCTACGAATGTTTCACTTCACGATTAACGAAATGAAACCATTACGCGTTTAAGAAATATCACTGCACCTATCGAGCGTCCGCCATAAGAACATTTTTGCAACACAATATATATTTCCCTAATTTTCTTTGTATTTTATTATCCTTGTACAAGTTTTTATTAAGAAAACATCGAAAAAATTATTAAAATTGGATAATTTTTGGAAGAGATACAGTTTTTTTTCGAGACAAGGGTAGATGACATCAAAACAAAAGATTTCTTTGGAATTTTTAAGTACACATGAGTAAAAAAACCGTGGCACTAAAATAGTTCATTTAAGTCATTATCATCGATTTCATCTGTTACCATTAGAAATTTTTAAGTAAATCATCTTTTAAAAAATTTGATCTGAAAAAAAAAGAAAAAGAAAATATATATTTATATATATATAAATATATATATATATATATATATATACATATATATATATATATATATATATATATATATATATATTTCGTTATCAGACATAATAATGTTGACAGCTTGTTAGTTAAAACTAATTCTTCCTATTTATTTTATGTATATGAATATAGAAAGCGGTTGCATGTAGCCAGAAAAAATGGACAATTTACCACAATTATTTACCACAAAAGTAAATACAGAACCATTGTAAAATTATTCACATGTCTGCCTGTCTGTCCGTTAAAGCCGTTTTTCTTAAAAACCACTTGACGTAAATCTTGAAATTTGGCATAGTTAAATAAAAACATGTTATCTCTTATATATTTCAATAGCTTACGCTCCAAAATATTTATATGAAAATTCCATGGGGAAGGTCAAATTACTCAAAACTGTTTTAAATTGTATGTTCTGTTTAAGATATCGTTCAAAGGATTAGTTATAAGGTTTTTGTTCATAATTTTAAATATCATATCCTCGGAGCAAAAAATGCGCCCTCCTGTCCTCTCAAACTCAAGACTAAAAATTTGAAAATATGAGTGTTAGAAGCCCACGCAAATTTGAAACGGAAAAGTCATCTTGCAAACTCCAATATTTTTGGAAGCTATTTTTTTAATATTCATTTATAAATGACAGAGATTAATTTTTTCAAATTTTATGTTTTATTTGGGTATCATTTGGTTATGAGGAATACATTAATTGTTTTTAATTCTACGTTTAACAAGATATTCCAAAAAAATAAACTACCATTCCCCCTCTTATTTCCAAAACGACTGAACCTACTGAAAGTAATGAAAAAGACTGAATAAATAAACATTTTTTATTACTGAGACTGAGTAATGAAAAAGAAACAGCGTCGGTAAAATTTGATTACATTATGGAATTTTTCAATATTTGAGATATAAATTTTTGCCTAATTTCTATAATACAATGATATTTTCTAACATTCGATATATAACACGGTATTATTCGAAAAATAGGTGAGAGATGGTTTTAACATAATATCCATGTCTGAAAGCAACAAGTGTCGTATTTGTCACCCCTACGATGTCGTCTTATTAAGATATATTGTCACTGTATATTAGGTGAACATATTTGCATTTTAGAACATCTGGCTCCTAAATAATTGCCCCCTTGATTTTCATATTTATTATTGGTATTAAATTCAATTATTACGATTAAGTATATCCTAAGTTGTTTGTTTCCAGAGTACATGCATTAGGGGCAGGGGCGAAGGAAACAAGCGCCTCGGTAATCGTATGTTAAATTGTTAGAGAAGTCACTTTTTTAGATCTATTAAAGTCTTATTCCCGTTATAGTGGTCATATATTTATATGTCGTGTTTCGATTATAGGAAAAATCTGATGAGATAATTAAAAGGCGAACTAATTGTAAACATTAATTATTTATTGGAACAGTTTTTAATTATTAGTAGATATAATTATCTTTTTGACTGCGATGTATGTCACTACGTATTGCTAAAGAAAACAGTCTTATATTCAAACTTTACACTTATTTGCGATAAGGTGCGGTGGCAATTTTGATTTAGAAGCAATAAGGAAATGTCAGACTAAAATGGGCAATCAAGAAGCTGTTACTGGTATATTATCTATCGTATCGTGGTGTTTTAACACATTTAAATATACTTTTTTATCATGTCGATGTCAGACATGGATGGAATACACATGTCTACAAAATTGTATAACTCATGTCATGATACCATTTGCAAATGGTGGGAACAAGCAGCAGATCATTGCATGTCTTAGGCTGCACGAGAAAAAGCAGAATATGCAAAATCCATTTTGCATCAATGATCACTGTAGTAGCGGATGGTTTTTGGTCAAAAAGGTCCTACACCAATTACAATGGTTTTGCGGGAGCTGCAGCAATCATAGGTCACTATAGCAAAAATTTATTTATTTAGGAGTAAAAAATAAGTACTGTCTCACTCGTTCTCGGTTGTCCATCAAAGATATTGAGCCTCCATCACATATCTGTTTTAAAATTTATACCGGTCCGTGAACTAAAATGAAGACAGCCGTTACGAATGGATTTGAAAAATATCTTACAGAAAACGATCTCATGTATTCACAATTGATTGCCGATGGGGATACAAGCACTTATTCAATTGGAAGAAATTAGAGTCCTTATAAAAATGTCATTGTTGGTAAAATAGAATGTAAAAATCATCTCTTGCGTAATTGTAAATCCTTTTTGACAATTGCATCAGACGTAGCCAATTCATTGAGAGCATGGAAGCATATCAATATAACTATTTGAGATTGCGTTGGGGTGTAGAATAAAACATTGGAATAGCCAAAATGTGCCCTTTGTTGAAAAACTTGATAATATAAAAAGAGATATTATTAATGGCGATATTATTAATCACATATTTGGCAATCATTCAAACAGTTCGTCTTATTTTTGTATCGCGAAAATGTGTAATAGTGAGAAATTAGTTTCCGAATTAACTATTTGTGGTGTCTTCCGCAAAACATCTGACATCGATCGTAGATTACATTTACATTTTAGTTCAGAACGAAATTAATAACTTAACAAAAAGCTTTAATTCGCGATTTGCCAAATATGTAGGAGGAAAGTGAGTTAACTTTTCTCGCCGAGGTTCTTACAGTGGGCCATGTGCAGCTGCTGTAATGTCTTTTAATAAAAGCTGGTTGCAATCTGTTGTGCATATATTTATTTTCAAAACAGACGCTTGTTCTGAATTAATTAGAATCATTTCGTAGAAGCCTCAACGACGTTTGGAAAGTTGAAAGAATTAAAAAAACAAGACCTCGTCGAAAGACTCTTACTATGGTGAGAGCTGTCAGACGCCGGATATGAATGACAGAGTTTACAAAGAAACAAAACAAATTTCTGAGAGAATTGGTATTGGCTCCTGAATAGCGACATAACATAGAGTGCGATGTATTGGTTAGCGCGTAGGCGGAAGTTATCAACAGCTTTTAGATTTGCCAAAGCATCCAAGAGACGTATAAATACGAATTGCGCTTCATTAGTAACAGATTTATACGGGAACGATTTGAACCATGTACCATCAATAAAACATGGACAAAACAATTAATACCCAGCACTCAAAGAATTAGCAACACTTTTACATATCATTATGGTGGAGGCAGTTTATTCATTGATAACGAATTTCCTTTTCTAATGGCAATACCAGACGGTCAGTGCGCACACAGCATTGAAGTGCTCATTATCTAGCTTCAATTTGCACCCAAATGAAGCAATAAAAAAAAATTATTGTAATTGTGATTGTGGTAAAATTTATATCAATAAAAAACATTAGTAGTTTTATTAAATAACCACTAATGCTTTTTATGTCAACTTCATACAATGGGCAACGACGTCTGCCTGCTTGCGATCTAGACTGATACTAATAAATTAAAATACGAATTTATTGCGAAGGATGACCAATTCAATTAAGAAAATTTTTATCAAAATTGTATGCTTCCAATATTGGTGGATACTCGATTATCAAGATCAATGAAAATAAGAGATCATTCATCACATTCCATTACGGCTAAGATTTTGAAAATGAGAAACTAAAGTTGAGTAGAGAGTATGAGATCCCGACATTTTATAGTAATTTCTTCTTACAATTTATGTCTCCGAAATGAAAACTACTGATTGCTTAGTTAACTAAAGTGAGTACTAATTACCAAAAGTGTTTTAAAAGTAAAATTTGGTACATAAATTTAACGATAGAATTTCGCGCGTCATCAGGCAGTTCACTTTGGCGAATTGATGCAAACTTTATACGTTTTGGAGTTGAGCACGACATTGCAGATGTGATAGAGAGAAAGGAAATGCGTCACGAGGAAACGTGGCATATTTAGTAATTAGTATATTTCGTCATTTTTAATAATTAATAATCTTATATTTTTGTACACGCGTTCATATAATTTTTTTTTAATTTGCCTCACATATGAGTGAGATCTGTTTTCACGAGGGTCACGACAGAATAGGTTCTAGTCGTTTATGGTTTTCTTAGGGCTCATAGTTTGACATATTTAAATAAGTGTAAAAATAATTCCTCTGCGGTTGTTCTTTTCTTTTGTCTGTTAATTGTTCTAGATTGAAGACAATCAATGCGGTAACTAGCCACTTCTGCCTAGATAAAGCCGCACGTGAAAGATAAAGTCATTTTATACAACTTCTCTGGTTAGCTGGCCTGGTCAACAGATGAAATCTGAATTAAAATTGGAATAATACTAATATTGTTATTGTAGTTTTGACGTCATTTTAAAAATAGAAAGTAAACGAAACTGGTTAGTATATAAAACATGTATATTTATTTTAGTTATAATTCCAACAAATTTATAGCCTATGCGCGTTATCAAGATATTGCGAACAGACTATAAATTAGTTGCACACCAAACAGTGACGTCACTACGCGTGATTGGTGATTTTATGACTATTAAATATTCGTTCTCAAACAGCAAGATTTTGTAAATACGTCCTTAAAGATGCACCTTTAAATAATATTACGGGTACGGGAATCTTGAAAAATTATGGTGTTCCGAACGGTTTTCGAAATTATAATCTAGACCTCAGGTGCTCATTTCAATTTGAAACTACGGACTGATTGCGTTTTGTGATTCATTTCAGGTCAAGTATTTCAAAGTACTTAGTAAGTAATAATAAGGCGGATGTTGCTTGTAGAAAAGAAATTATTTTATTGTTGAAAATTAACAAACCGTTTTTAGCGCTTCCCGTTTCTTAGATCCAATCGCTTCTTTCCCATTCGTCAACTAGTGATCTCTTGTAGATCCACCTTTTTATTAGTTAAATAATTCCTACATAATTTATTTTAATGTGTCGTTTACAGTTTAATTAAAGGAGCAATAATCTGCTTATCTCACTTTAGATGAAGCAGCCTGATAGCTTATAATATCTTGAAGGATCAGGTCAGTAAAAGTTTCATCAACATTTTCCTCTTGATACAAAAGAGCCTGAATACAAAATTCAACTTAATATTATTTTGTTACTGCAATTTATCTCTTTAATATAATATTGACATAATACATTTGAATTGACCACTACAATTTCTAGTTCAATTTGGAAGATAAACACATTTATTTGGCAATGCGTAGTTTTTACATATTTTGTTAAAAGCCGTCAACTGAAATGAATGTCCAAGCTGAACGTCCCCTATGTAGCCTACATAGGTGATAGCTATGTTCAACAGTCGACTTGATTCTATTTTATATCTAAAGCAAGCCATTAAATACCTTATTTTATTATAACACACAACAAGTAAGCTCATTTATATAGTATATGTTTTGCTTTATAACACGGAGCTAGTACCTAATCTTATTCGTAACGTAAAATGTTCTCGGTAAATACTTGTTACTCTAAAAAAAAAGGAAAATATTAATGAGACCAGAAAATGATTTTTCAAAATTAAACGTGATGTTTAATATATACATTTAACATCATTGAATATTACTAATAAGATCAACTCACGATTCGCAGTGTTGACATAACGTCAGTTATTTATTCGCACCAAATAAGTTAATATAAATACATTCTAATCATGTTATTATAATATAAATACATTATCAGTATTATCGAAATGCTTCTACTGACCAATGGAAGTTTGAATTCTTGATATGGCTCAGTATAAAGTTCATACCTAAATATAATCATGATTGATAAATACGAGGAAATATTTTTACACATTCATACATTTCATCCTAATTATGCACAAGCGTGCAGCTCGCGTCATTTATACCGATCGACCAGATTAATATTTTCGCTGATGTTGATTGCAAAGTATCTGTTTTGTAATTTTGCTTTTGATATGTTCCTTGAATATTTCCTCCAAGTTTTTCATAACATTCGTGATTACTTTCATTATATTGATAGAAAAAGGAACAAAATTTTGAAGGAGGTTCGAGGAAAAACAAAATTTCCGAAAAAACGAAAAGAATATTTAATCTCTCTTTTCTTTTATCATTTGAAATAATGGACCAAAACGGCCCTGTACAGAACAATACAATAGAATCCAGTAGAATATAATACAATAGAATAGAAGAATATTAGAATCTATATCTATATTGAAGACGCATCGGATATCCGTAGTTATTTCTGTTTTTGTACCTTCTTATTCGTTACCGATTTGACATTCACATTAAATTGAAAAAATTAAAAATGATGTCTTCCGTTACCAAACTGTGCAACAATACAAATAACATAATTTTACAGTATGGATATTTTATAACACCGTTAAACTTTCTTTTGAATAAATGTAATGAAATATAATAAATGTAATGAAATATAATAATTTTGTTTAATCTAAAAACAAAGGTAGGTCTTTGCCTAACATTCTTTGCCAACAGTATATAATAAGGTTACAAGGCAATTAGTCGTAATATGAAACCGAAATCTGTCAAATTATGGTGATGCAATAGAAATATCTAAATCTTGTTAATAAAGAAAAAAGAATATATATAGATATATATTTATATATATACATATATATACATACATACATATATATATATATATATATATATATATATATATAAATCAAAGTGGTAAGCATTTTAGGTTTTCAAATGTTTGCGAAATTAAGTTTTCTTTTGAAAGCAACTAGCAAGAGGAGTTTATAGTGCCATTTGTTATGAACCTTTTCTGAGAAGAGTCACGCACAGAAATATATATTTTCGAAATTACCTGTCAATATGAATTATGACAGAGTCGTTAATCATTTCGGGAACTATTTTTAAATTAATTTAAAATAATAATATATGTAATTAAGATATTTAAGAATTGCCTTTAATAAATTGTAATAACCATGTTCCTGACTAGGAAAATAATGTGATTCAATATATTTTTACAATCAAAACATCTATTTTTTAAATTATTCTTCATATGTTTGTAAATGATGTAAATTCTGATACAAGACTTATTATTTTTTTCATGCTTACACTATGCGGTGTATTAACAATATAAATCGATAAGTTTAAAGTACATTTCATCCGGCGTATCCAAGGTTTTAAAATAAATTACTTATTTATTTGCCGTTTTTGTGACGTTCCCGGAAATGATGATGATGTTCACAAAATGACGGTGGCGTTCCGTAAATTACGGTGACGTTCTCTGAATGATCGCAACGTCCAGTTTATGTGATATTTTATGCATGAAAATAAACTTTTTCAGTATAATACCTTTATTTGTACTTAAGGTATTAGGAACATGAGTATCAAAGTTTGAACATAAAATCGAATAATAATAAACTTTGTAGTTTCAAACAACAAACCTTAAGTATTAGGAACATAAAGTTGATTGCACATTATCATTAAAATGACTTGCTTATCAGTGTTAAACTTACAATCAAATAACAATAAACTTTGTAGTTTAAAAACAAACATTATATCTAATTGCACAATATCACACAAATATCTTGAGTATCAAAGTTTGAATTTATAGTCTAATAATAATAAACTTGAGAATTACAAAAAAAACATACAAAAGAGAAAGAAAATTAAGTTACTCATAACCATATTACTTATCGAATATGTCCATATTTTCATCAAAGCAGTAAAAGTTACGACTATTTTTATTCTGCAATTTCGGTGTGAGTAACATTTTAACAACTTGTTCGTAGGCGACATGTAAAACATCATAAGTCCCGCTGACAACGTAGAAAGGTAATTTTTAATTCCTCATCTTCATCAGCTCAGGTGTCAGCAACTGCAACATGTCTGTATTTAAAATCTTTATTGTTAGTTGGTACATTTATAAGCAAAAATGTCTTTGCCCGAATTAAGATTGGGTGCAAATTCTTTTTGTCTTCTTCGTAAGATGTACCAGCACCAATATCGTTATTCTTTGCACGAAGCCGATCTGAAATCGTTTGGAGATTCTCATCATCTGAATTGTCTAAACCATACGCGGCATCGTAAACGCTTTCTCTGTTGAACGATAGGGGGCTTAGAAACTCTCTATTCATTTTTATGTCCAAATCATTATTTCTTATGGTGCTGGAATTTCTTGTTCTCTATAGTTGACTAAAAATGCCTGCAGTTTAATTTTTCGCAACAATTTTGCAAATTGATATAATGATATACACACATCCGAAGCTTTCTGCCAGACAAACTTAGTTACGTTCATGGTACCGGGGATAGCATCTATGTTTTCAGGTATTATGTTTCTAATTGCAACTATTTTATCATTGGTGACTTCACGGAGTAAAACTTTAAATTTTGTAATAAACGGACAAAATTTGCAGCTGTACTAACCTCTTTTCTTGGTAATACTTGATCATCAGCAGATTTTTTAGCACTCCTCCTAGACCATCCATTTGCCCTTTACCATGCCCTGGTTCACTAAATGTTCATGTTGAAATAGTTATTTGCGGAAATTGATCTATTAAAGTTTTAATCCATAAGTAAATATTAGTGCGGTCTCCATATTGGGATGTGGATCCGTCTGAGAACATGTGACGTTAACATGTTGCCTAGTACTAAATAAATTCTGTAACGCAAATTTCATGTGGCACCATACAGCGTGAGCCAGATGGTCTAAATTATCACTTACAATAGCTAATGGAACAGCCTGTATAGACGTATCGTTTTCGGCATACTAAACACCATTGTGGATCGATAATTGACCTGTTGATGCTCCGAATCTAATTGATTTTAATTTCTTTCCTATATTTTGTCATATAGTTCTCAGCAAAATTAATTTGAATCATAATCTCTGTATCTCTTAAATTATTTTTTAGTTCTCTTTTTGCCTTCAAGTTTTCGTTAATTCCATAAACATGTTTTGTTATTGTAGAAATATCCGCAACTAAAGATATTTTCAAATCCTTCACTGAGCTTGTAACAGCAACTTTTCTAGTAAGTTTGATGGCTTTCTTCTCTCTTTTTATGATTCGATTTTCCTTGGTTACTTTCCACTGAAAGTATAGAACGGTATCTTCATTGCTTCCTGGTTCCACTTTATCGCCTTGCAATTAGCACACAAACCAAACAGACAATTATAAGAAGTAACATCGGAGCTGTATGCTTTTACCAATTAGATATAGAATTGCGCTGCAGCTCCCTAGTCGGTTCAATTCATATAGTTTGTATTCTAAATTTTCCTGCCTTACACATAAACAAGTTTTTTCGATCTCTTTTTGTAGGTTGCGATACTCAGTAAGAGAATAGCATAAGATACTTAACTTCTCTCTTAAAAGAATAGCATAAGATAGTCGAGTTCCTGTCTCAGCACAAAATTGAGGATGTAAATTCTTAACAGTTTCTAGAGGCAACCATTTTTGTTCGTTTCCCTTGCGGCAGTCTTTCTTACCAGGATACATTCTGCTGATATCATCCCGCATAAAACTTATGAATTTCTTTACGAATCTGATCATTAATTAAAAATATTGGACGTCTCCTATTAGAAATTAAAATATTGTCGTTATTTTTATTTTTTCGGAGAAAGTGTTTGCCCATATTACCTAAACGACATTTTTTTTATGAAAAGCCTCTCGTTGTTTGGAATTTTTCAGTAAGTTGTCGGCTGTTTCTTTTAGTTGGGTTGTCAAAACCTCGCCAAATAATAAGTGTTTACTTACTTCCGGAGTAACAGAATATCTCCTTATCAATTCATCAAGCTTTCAATTACTTCTTCACGTCTTCTTCCTCTCTCTATTTTTTTTCGCAAACTATCCATAGTTTTTTTGCATTTTCTCTTTTTTATGTTTTTGTTTTTAATGGTTCTATAAACATGCGCTCTATCTTTTTTAACCTGTTTTCTCTCTGATTTCTTCTGCAACACGCCAATGTTATTTTCCATAGGAAGGCTGTTAGCTAAAATATTTGACAAGATCTTTTTCTCTCTCTATACTTTTGAGAATTGATCCTCCATGACTTTCTTTGCTTTCTCTTCTCTCTTTCAGACATTTCACTTATAGTCTTAATTTTATTTTCAGCTTTCTTTCTTTGGTAGTATTCTCTATCCCCTCTCTCTTTATCTCTTTTATCTCAGCCTCTTTCTCTCTTTATGCTCAGGTATCATCTTATCTAAAAGCTTGTACTTCCTTGCATTAGCCTTTTCACGATGTCTTTTATAAGCTAAGATAGTACATCTTGGTTTAATTCTTTTTTCGACTTCTTTTTCTCTTTACTTTTTCTGTGTTACTCCTCCTACAATTGATACCTAAATACAAAATTTAACTTAAATAGGCTTTTTAAATGCATTAGTGTCATTTCGTACACAAATTGTCATTTCGGGAATGCCCGTCATTGACGGGAACGTTACCAAAATGACCGTTCCCGAAATGACTATCCGACAAGTGTTTTTACATCACGTTTAACGTCGCCATATTAGATGTCGGTTTTAGAGGTTATTAACAAGTGAGCAGTAATATTAATCAGAATTATGCAAAAAGTGTTTTTTCCGAAAAACTAATCATAAAACTGCGTTCCCGGACAGGGAATTAAAGTACGCTATACACATATAAAGTTAAACGGTACTTATGAATAAAATCAAATATTTATTTCCATAAACACGTCAAATACAGTTTACTCTGACTAATGGACTCCACACTGTTGCTCCTTAAGGCCATCTATGATTTGTTTTTTAATTACATCAACCAATATTAACTGGATTCACGAAACGATTAAATAAAAGTCAGACAGTATCTGAGTAGCCAAAATATGAAAAATTAAAATGATATGATTTTAATTTATATATTATAATATATATATATATATATATATATATATATATATTCTTGATTTAATGATATTCGAAGTTAATATTAAAACAAGACATTTTTATTTTACATTGTTAAACATTTTTGACTTATTTGAACTATGAAATATGATTTTTTGAGTATTTAATAGTTTCCATAAAAAGAAATTAAGAAAATTTCTGCCTTCTGTGTTTACGTGTACGAATATCTTTAGAATTTTATTACTATAATTTTTGTATTACATGTGCCAATTTTTAACTAGTTTGCCAGTTCTGAGTAGTACAATTTTTTTCAACACAAACAGTCAAAGTTAGATGACGAAAATTACGATACTTTAAAAATAATATTTTTGATTTTTTTCTGAGAAAACCGTCTTAGTTATCGTAAAAAGTTTCAATTAATTCAAAAGGTGTTTTAGTCAACTATATTTAACTATGAAAAATGAACCACCAGACTTAATTTGCAGTCACGGCTCCCAGGAGGTTGACTCAGAGAAGTGCTTTTGACAAATTTAAAAACAAAAGTCCATGTCTCGAAAACTAAAGAGATTTTTATTACGTTCAAATTTTGTCAGTAAGTCAAACTTGAACTTGGCGTATCATATTCAGGTATCATATTCATACTTTTGTATACATACCTATATATACTCAGTTAATATAGTAATACTTTAGTTGTTTCATGCCTTTGTAGGTATCTGTATACATTTACCTACCTATTTACTCTATTATTTTCTTGCTTACATCAAGACAAGGAAAACGATTTCAAACTCGATGAGTTTACCCCTCATCAGTGAAAGGTTCCTGTCGCCACTTGTCTGCTTCACCATTGTGCCCTAATTTTACTAAAGAGCTGATTTATGCCACGCCTAGTTGTATCTATACTACAAAAAATGACTATTATTAGACTTATATCATCCAAACTTGATCACGGTACATGTGCTTTCCATCGTTGAGGAATATTACGGCACACCTTTGTTTTTCGTGTACAAATTTTAACCATTTTTTTATGATGATGCACTGGGGCTATTCAGATATAAATACTCCGGTACCAATAAACCAATGTTAATATTCAGATAAAAAATATTAACATTGGTTTATTGGTACCGAAGTTATGAGTTAACACAAGCAAAACAAGTCATGCCACTGCTGCATCAGGCTGAGAAATTAGAATCCGGAGTTCAATCATAGAGACTCTACTTGAACCCCACAAAATTAATTTAGAAAGATCAGGTCGTCGAGTCTTACGATTTAAGCAGGCGGTATTCCCGCAGCATAGGGACTGAGAAGTTGGAACTCAAAGTTGAATGGCAGAGTCTCTGCTTGAAACCCAAATTACTAATTTAAAAATAGCAGATCTTCAAACGCATGGTTCAAGCAGGCAGTATACGTACAGCATCAGGATTTATGGATTAAAGGGTGAAATTATATTATATATACCCATATATACGTACTTATTTACCCTATTACTTTCTTGCTACATCAATACAAGTGCAACAAGTCCAAATTCGATGAGTTTACTGCTCCTCACGTTTTGATTCCATCATTGCACCCTGGTTTTATTAAAGAAAAAAATTATTTTGTGTCTTATTAGATTATCATTATACATATATCATCCAAACTCGATGGGGGTACCTGTGCTGTTCATATTTTAGGAAATCTATGGTATATCTTCTATTTCCATAGTCAGATTTCAACGAAATGTTCAAGGAATCGTACAGGAAGTGTAACTTTCAAAATAAAAAAAATATCATCCAAATTAGTTTGATCTGTATTACCCAAACCCGATCAGAATATCTGAGCTTTTCAATATTGTGGAATTCTATAGTATATCCTCAATTTCCATGGTTACATTCTAACTATAATATATTCATGGGACCCATTTAAACAAAAAAAGAATCAGTTCAATCAAAATGTCAACAGTTAAATTGAGAACTTTTTTTTTGAAGATGGTTAAAACGGAAACTGTAAATTTTAAAGTATCTTGAAATAATTTATTGGGAGCTTCATTTCACTACTTAACATATTTTTTAAAATACATTTTATATATATATATATATATATATATATATATATATATATATATATATATATATATATATATATTTGAACCTCTCGCACACTAAGGGAAAATTATATATATCGCTCATATAATATCGATAAACTTATTTTAATATACAAAATTATTTTTAACTATAAAATATTTCTGGCAATATTTTTACTTAAAATTTCATGACATTTTTAAATATTTGACTGACGAAAACATAGCGCTATGGTTTGTGTGAATGTTATAGTACACATAACATTTTTATAGATAGTGCTATGTTTCTAACCTATATCTTTTTAAAGATTATAGTTATTATCGCTATCGTCCCTTGAATAATTGAGTTATGTGCTTAACTTAAGTTTACCTCTGGGGGAAATGTTTCTCTGAAAAAGTGTTGGTTATTCAGAAAAACTTTTAATAAATCATTAAAAGTCAAATTTCTTAAATAACTTCCGATTCTTCTCGAAAAGTCGTTCAGAGTAATTAAAAGATTTTGAAGAGAATTGCTCCACTAGTTCTCTTCAAAATCTCTTAATAACTTTCTAGAATAACATTTTTTACATAGGTTTTAGAAAAACTAAAACTTCACAATTTTTTATTCAGAATCCTGAAAGAATTATTCTGAGTGTGAGCAGAGAAATATTTCCATCAGGGAAATCTCATATTCTAATCGAAAGACATCCTTTGCTTCTGAAAAGTTTTGGTTTACATAATAACGTGATATTACTACAATATGTATTTAAATATGCTGGTATCGTGCATAATTATATGCCTATATAATTATATGCATAATTATATAATTTTTAATAATAATGTTTTATTTCATTTTTAAACAAAAACAGGCCTAAACAGTCATTTCAGGAACGCGTCCTTAAATCATATTTCATAGTTCAAATAAGTCAAAAATGTTTAACAATGTAAAATAAAAATGTCTTGTTTCAATATTAACTTCGAATATCATTATATCTAGAATATATATATATATATATATATATATATATATATATATATAAATTAAAATCATATAATTTTCATTTTTCATATTTTGGCTACGCAGATACTGTCTGAATTTTATTTAATCGTTTCGTGAATGCAGTTAATATTGGTTGATGTAATTAAAAAACAAATCATAGATAATACTCCTGAAAAAGAATAAAAGTATTTTAAATTTTAAAAATAATTTACAATTTCTTAAAAAAAGTTTTTATTTTTCGTTATTACAAATGTTCAAATTGCCTGCAATATACTTTAATGTACGTGCGTTATCAAAGCAATAAAAGTAATTTAAGTTCAGAAACAATTTTACATAATACAAATTATGATACAAAATATTCAAATACTTAGAAAAAGTTCGAAAAAAAAAGAAAAGTCGTTTTTTATTATATTTTTTAAATGGCGCCGCGTAAGGAGCAAATGTACGATTAAGAGGAATGATACGTACATGTTTTTCGTTTATGTGTAGTTTAAAAAATATTTTGAATTTCGTGATTTTTCGAAAAAGTTCGATGAGACAATCTAAAATTATTTTTTTAAATTTTTAAATAGTTTAGGTCGAAATTATCTTATAAAATGGTTACGGGTCTTGCGTCCGTGATTCGTATACAATATTACAATTTTTGCCACAATTGTTATTTATAAAAGTAGAAGACTGAAATTCAAATGATGGTGAATTTAAAAAAGTGTACTACGAAAATTTTGCTTGCTATTATAAAAACTTCTAAACTTTATACAGATAAACTGTAATATATTATCTAATGAAATTTCGTCATAAATTTCTTGGAGCACGATTATTATTTTTAATCGCATTTATTGCAGAATTTTATTACTGAGGTAATTCCAGTTCGCCTTCGCTTTCTTTCTCGTATGAGTATATGTAATTTATGTCTAAAAGATCGACCCAGAGTAGCAATTGTCAAAAATTTTAAAAAGTGTCTGAAATCTAAGAGACTTTTATTAAGGTCAAATTTTGTCAGTAAACCAGTGATGTCTTGGTCTATCGGCCCTTTTTGGTTTGTCCATCACTTACGGGACACCTAAGTTTTTGTCCATGACAAACAATATTATGCCGTATGTTTAGGAGATATTGAATTCGTAGTAAGTTCTTGACTTTTTGGGTAAAACAGAATATTATTATGAAAAAAAATTGACCGACTTCAAGTAACCATCAAATAAGGAGCGTACTGAAAAGTTTAAAATAATGAAAGTACGAATACCCAGTTAGAACTTTTGTGGTAAAATAACGTTTCTGAACATAAATAAATTTGCAAAATACTGCCAATGCTTGGTGCAAAGTTAAATGTAGCATTCATATATGTGCGTAGGCATGAATGTACTTGAGAGCGGAAATATCGCCTTAGAACCGATTACAAATTTTGCAAATTTTTTAACGTTCGAAACATAATTGTAGCGCAAAGTCGCAATGAGTACCGTATTTTCGTTATCGTAGTGCGCTTCCTATTCGATTGTTATTTAAAATCGGTTCAATTTTTTTGGAAAAAAGTTTTATTTTTAAAAACCATTTTGGTCAATGTTTGATAAAAAAAACGACTGTTTAGGTATACAATTTTTATCGTCTTAAACGGCACCATTTTAAAACTCTAACACACGTACGTTTTATAATAATATGCAATTTAATATTAACTATTTTAAAAAATCTAATTAATATCTATTAGTGTAAGGTTTGGAACCCTGTCATAGGCGTGTTCGATACGCTCTCGGCCGTATTTTTAAACTCGCTATGGCGTTGCTTTATATTATTTTGTACATACGGGTGATTTGTTTACGCCAGTTGTATCATTATTTATAGCGTTTTATAAATGCGATAGCAATTTCATTTTAAAAACTAAAAATTTACTTTGAACAAGGAATTTTGATGTGAAAATAATTGGAAAATTAAATTGATGACATTATACCGTTTGATTTTAAATACTTAAATAAATCTTACCCTGAGAATTCCGCACAGTTATATCATATTATCGTAAAACTTAGTAAGCAGATACTTTACAAATATTTAAAAAAATGAGAATCAAAAACCAAAAAAATGTGGTGTACTGCGTATGAAGCCCATGTAGAATTGTAAATTAATTTTTTTCTTTACTTCTGCTATAAAAGGCACAGGGTCAAACTTAGTAGGATATAAAAAAACATGTTACACGCAGAGATAATAAATAAAAAAGTATTCAGTAACTGGAACAGTTGAATACTTTTTTTGTACTTACATTTCTATTTCAATTATTTTTCATTCTTTACGTAGCCCGTTAATTTTTTTAAAAATTATTTTTTACATCCAAAAATAGAGATGACATTATGCAAAACATCATTCCACTACCGCGTATAATTAGCGTGAATGTATATGAATTAAATTAAATGTCACAAGATTTGCCAGAGTTGAAAGATAAAGAATTCTATTCATGAGGTGTGTATTAAAGTTTGATTAAAAGAAAGTTTGATGAAAAGAAAGTTTGATTAAAAGAAAGATTAAAGTTTGATTAAAAGAAAGTTTGATTAAAAGAAAGATTAAAGTTTGATTAAAAGAAAGATCTTTTTTGGAACGAATTATTAATAAATTTTATAATACCGTGTACTTTTGTCACAAGATTTGCATTATTATGATCCGTGAGAACATTCTAGGTCATACTTGGCAATATCACCCTAAAGCGTTTTATTCCGTACGCAACTGGGCTCTCAGGGGAAACATGCGAGCCACGTGCGATATCTATTAAAAGTATCGATTAATTTTCGGTTACTGATACTTTGTGCTTTTTATGTGTCATTAAGGAAAGAAGTATGTGTTAATGGGAAAAAAACGCCAGTAGTTTTTATTATGTATGACGAAGTGTAGGTACAGAAATATTTTAAATATAGGTCGACCATTGCTTGACTTTTTTTAGAGCTTTTAAACTGATAACTTTAAAATTTATCATTTCCTTCCGCGTCATTACATTTCCATGAAGTCTTTTGTAAACTGGAACTTATTAATCCTTAGAGCAATGTAATAATATGGAATTAATAATTGATCCGTTTTACAGAACTAAAAGAATACATGAAAGAATTTCATCGACCTATTATCATAGTTTTGTTATTCCATGTAATGTCGAATGTCCGCACAAAACGTGTTCAGTCTGTAAAGAAGTTTTAAAGTACTGAGAATTTAACAATATTTTAGTAATTATATGTGGACCCACTAAAAATATATATAACAAATGGTAACAAGAACAAACAAAGCGTCATGTCATAATAACTAAAAGCCCAATTGAAAACAACGCAACTTCGAGTTATATAAAAACTACATGATGAGCTATTAAATATTTTCCAATATTGCCTCAATATTCATTAACATTATATAGGAATACAAAGTTTAAAACAAAATTTGACTACTTAAATCACATAGAACATTTCTCAGAAAATTATGCGAACAAATTTGTATATGAAGTATAGTTCCTTTTCTTTGAATGAAGCTGAGAATAAATGTCGTTTATATAATCGTTTTCTATAGACAATCAGATACACACTTAGAATATAGAATAATCCAGAAGGCGCATACGCACACACACACACGCATACGTGCATGCGCACGCGTTCGTGTATTTTTACACATTAAACTACAAAATTATTTTGGTAATTTTGCAAATAATTGTTTGATTTTTGTATTTTACCACCTTTTTTCTGTAGTAGAAACAGGAAAAGTATATTTTTTGTTTTCATTTGTATACCGCCCAATGTTTTATTTCTAATAAATAATTTCAAATATTTACACGACAACGTATATTTGACTTAGTACGAACTATTTCATTTACATTTTTGTTATGCATGTCATAAGTAGAGAAAATCTTGAAAATATGTTCTTCAGTGGTATAAATAAAACTAATGTTTTTTTCTCAAATTACTAGTTTAATTTTAAACAAATTAAACCAATAAAATTAATTTTAAACAAATTAAACCAATAAAATTAATTTTAAACAATTCAAGCCGTAATTTATTGCAATTACTGCTACAAATATTATTACTAATTGTCCTAACTAATAATATAATTGCGAAAGTGTGATTGCGTGTCCTTCTTTCACGTCATAGTGCAGCAACGTATCGACTTTATTTTATGTACATATATATCTAGCGGATCGCGAAATGACAAATTATTTTTAATCGCCCGAAATCTCGTTCTAGCTAATATTATAAATGCGTAAATATGTTGGTTTGTACTTGATTAACGTCGCAACGGACCGACGAATCGACGTGATTCGCAAAGAGATGATTGGTGTGTTGGGAAATAAATAAACTACTTACTATCACCGAAAACCTAAAATAAATGCAAACCCTAACATAAATGCAAAAGTGTGTTTGTTTGTCTTTATTTTACGTCGGAACGGATCGGCGTGATTTATACAGATATAATTAGTGGACTGAGATATGAAATAAGCTACTTATTATTGCTGGAAATCTCATCTTAACTGATATTATAAATACCAAATTGTGTTTGGTTTTCTTCTTTCATTTATAATAGTTGGCAGGCACAGAAATGACATAGGCTACTTTTTACCCACGAAGGATTGGAAGAGGTATATGCTTTTAGGGTGAGAGTCCAAAGAGACTTCAGAACAAGATCACCTGGGAATCTAGATTAGTAGTAAAACATATAAACAAATTTATAAAATTTCATAATACAATTTTACCATTTTATTCATCACTTAACACTTTAATACAAAAATAAAACAATTAGCTTAGTGTCTTAAAGTAAAAAGAGATGTGAAAAAGCCCAAAATAAAAGTTTGAAAATATTCCACCTCATATTAAAGAAATTCAAAATAGAACGAAATAATTGTTTATGTTAATTACCATTCAATGTCGTGATAAAAACATTTCATATTTAAAACAATATCGGTTCGCAGTTTTCAAGAAATTAAAGAAGACGGCGGAAATGAATGAATGTAACATGTGTTTCTTGCCGTAATCCTACATATAGTTATTATGTACGCAATAGATAAAATATTCTAAAATTAAATATGAAATTCGAAATTCGAACTTTACACCAATTTCCCCAACGACATTTTCCAAATCCCGATTTTTTTACAAATCAAATTTTACATTTTTCAGTATCGAGCAATTAAGATGTTTTAATTTGAGTAAACAATTGTTTAAGAGGTGACAACACCAATAACAATGGCGCACTCTTGTTAATAATAATCTACTTCGATAGTTTAAAATTGCGTAGTTAATTGAAGATGAAATTATGTAATCGGCTTTACGTATGAAATGTAATCCTTATTTGTTTCTTTTGCAGTCCAGTGATATTTTTGCAGGTGAGAATAGCACAAGCCGGCATTTTAAGCTATATTTTCACGTAACCTTTCAAAGTTGTGTCTTAAATTACACTGACAGCCGTGTTTTGATACTACGCATTTTATGCGTAGTTTTTTGTACACACTATCGCGCGTGTTCTCGCCTTCTGGAGTACTCATTATTCTAAGGATACACCCAATCTGCAAAATTAGTGACTTTTTACGTCATAATCCCATTATTGAACAAATAACCTCATAAAATTCATTTCGTTGATGCCTTTTTATTCCTATCAGATACTTCGACATCACAGTAAAGAAACAAATATATCTTTATATGATGTCCCATTTAAAAGATGATTTTTTGCTAATAATTACAGTTGTCTGGAATCACAGTGAAACTAGGCATGGCATGGATGTCTCGGATGAAATCGTGCAGTGGTTAACGTACAGCTACCGCAGCAATAAAATTTGGACAAGACAATATTTAAAAAGATTTTTAAAACGTATTACGGCGTAAACTGATCATATATGTCCTGACAGGAAATTCTGAAGGAAGAAAAAGACATATACCAAGAAATGAGGTACTCTATTCCACAAAAAGATAATATTCTGGAAACTGAAAAATATGTTGCCACGGATTTCACTTGGTGTTTCTCAAGAAAATTGAGAAATTTGAGTTTCTTTAAGTTCATATAAGAGCATCAAATATTTGTTGTGAGTGAATCGTTAATGAATCCGAAAAAAACTATGTCGTTCTGCTTAAAAATAAAAGACGTAGGCTATGTTAAAGAAAATGTAAACGTAAACAAATTATCTCGCTGCAAGATATAAACATTAAATGCTAAAAATACTCGTTCTATCTTTAAATTAAACTAAAAGTTTCAAATCACAATTTACATTTTTATAATTAAATGGTCTGTGGTCTTATAGTCCTTTAAATTTTTTTACAGAGCCATAAG
Organism: Druceiella hillmani; assembly: GCA_039881145.1. Lineage (NCBI taxonomy): Eukaryota > Metazoa > Arthropoda > Insecta > Lepidoptera > Hepialidae > Druceiella > Druceiella hillmani. Next base: position 29,114,190 of record JAYKKI010000012.1, on the reverse strand, counting down.
ACCATAGATCTCTTAGTATTTGATACTAAATGGGATACCTCTCGCCATTCCTGAGAAAAAGGGTCTTGGCGAACAGCTCAGACGTACCAGTGGTTCTATAAGGGTTCCGTTTTCTATCATTCTGATGTATGGAACCACAAAAAATAATTTGGTTTTCTGAACGCAATTTTGCCTTTAAAGAAGTAAATGATTCATTTTAATTGAATTTTGCGGAAGGACAGTTATTGCAATTTATTACGAACGGGTGGGTTTAACTTGAAAGTTACATATTACAAACGAGCACGCGCGCATATTTGCGTGCGTTGTGTGTGTGCGTTCATGTGGGCACGCATATGCGCGACCGCGTGCCCTTGTGAGCATGCTGTGCATGTACGTGTATGCGTGTGTGTATGGGCGGGTGTGTGTACGTATTAGTGCGTGTAGGTGTGTAAGTCGCGTGCACGTGCGAGTGAAAATGTGAGTACAAGTGCGCGTGCGAGCGTGTGCAAGCGTGTGCATGTTTGCGAACGTAAGTGTGTCCTCATACACCGTTAACCGCGCAAGCGCGAGTGCATGTGTGTGCGGCGCGGTAGCGTACGCATGCGCGATCACGTCGATGCAAAAGTTAAAAAAATTGGTAAATATTCATTTTACAACGCGAGTACATAAATTAAACATAAAAACTTGTCCAGAATTACATTTTAATCACTTTTTGGAAAAAAGTGAAAAACATTTCAACTTACAAGCCCAAGATACGGCATCTTCATACAAAATCAGTTCATTTTAATGTATATTTCCTTAAGAATTCATACATTTGATTCTACATTATTTGACAAATTTTCTTTCAGGATTTCGTACATTTGATTCTATATTTTCGTGTTTTTATTAAAGAAAATCTCATCTTCTCGCGTTAAGTAGGTTGATATTCCATCTAAATATTTCACAATCAAAATGCATATTCAAAAGAGGATTTTTTAATAATTTAAATACAAAATATTGATCCCTCGTACGCTATTAACAATTTAATAAAAAACTTGACAAAATTCATCTTTTCAACTTCATTTATACTATAAAAATCAAAAATATGATTTGTATAATAAAAAAATACCAATAAAATATGAAAGATTTTATCGAGGAAGACATCGAATTATTAAACTATGGTCATTACCATAGTTAGCTGATAATGCCCATAAACTAGATTAAATGACAAGCAGGATCACCGTTGACCGCTTCAGGGCCCGTGTGCAAAACTGACAATGCCCCCTTCCCCCCTCATCTATACTGTTTTCCCTGAATATGCTTCTTGGAAAATATTTCGGTTTGGTTAGATAGTTATGGAAATGTACAAAATAACAACTTTAATATTCAATCAATTTATTTTAAAGTCTAGAATAAAATAATAATAATAATTCTTTATTTGAGGGAATATGTGCACGGTACAGTTTTAGTCATTAGTATAATGGCTTTAAAATATTTTGCCTTAGTAGGAGTACAAATAATTCAATATAAAAATATTATAATTTTAAAATAAAAATGAATTAAACAAATATATTATATAAAAATGCTGAAAGTTAAATGTTGACATTTAACGAATTATTTAAAAACATTGAAATCCCTTTTATTTCTCTAGTATCCAAACTACCTAATATTTCAGATTCTATAGAAATAATAAATAAATTACTCGATGCATAGTCGACCTTAAATAATTCTTAACCAATTTTAACTTATGATCTTTCTCCAGATGCAACTGTAACTGGTAGAGTAAGACATATTCTTAATGCGATTGACGTGTTTGGAAAAGTTGACATTAAATTATGTACGTAAATATATTGCAAATTATATGTAGCTCCCTAGAATTATTTTCTACAAAAAGGCAGCCTTAGCGCGTTAATTTAATCGTATAAGTCAATACCGACAATGTCAGCTTCACTTCTTGAATCGTTTTTCAGATGTAAATCTTTACAATGTTTTATCAACTCTTCTTTGGGATAGCTAAATAGCATATTTCTGAAAAAATCCAAACGCGTTGTCTAAAGATTATAACTATAAATCTATGTTTTAAGAAAGTTAATATCTGATATGGAATTCTTAAATAAAATTCTATTTTGTAATTGTTTTATGATCTCTTATAACATAATCGCGTTGTTCATAGTGAAATTCTGTCAATTTCCTTCTTGAAGGAACGTGGTTATCAGTGGGAAATCTATTTCAGCATTTAGTTTTGAGCCACTTAGGTAGCTTCTTGTAAAATAATTTCAAAGTATTCATTCGTGCGATAATTTGTGAACTTGTCTATCAAATTATTTAGCAAATTTATGCATACTTGAGTATTCGTTGTGAAACTTTGCATCATTTTACTTAAATAATTAATTTCGTTCAAAATTTCGTACTAGACTATAACAACAAATAAATTTATAATTTTTAAGTGAGCGAACGTGCTTTATGAGTTATGGTATAAACCCACTTAGACGTATTTTCAGTATTTTCCAAAGAGCATGAAATATTTTTTCTAAATGAAATCGTAACGATTGGCGTCAATTTGTCTAGACCATCGTGTAGCACTTAAAGCTTTTAATTTTAAATCTTGTAAATTTTTGCAAATTATTGACCACCTTTTTGTAAACAATGAAAATAAAAGATAAATTTCTTGAATTATGTCGAACAAATGGATAATATCCTACGTAATATTTGCTGCATCATTGACTACCAAATCTGGATGTAAAGCAAAATGCACGATTATTATTGTCTAAAATTTATTTCTGCAACCCGATGTTTACAATTGGACAATTACCCATAAAGGGTTAACATACTTCTATTTTTTTATTTATATTGTTTAAATCAACGTGCCTAATTATTATACTTATTTGGTCCATATGGGTAACATCCATAAGGTAGTCTAATATGACATAAAAATATTTTGATCCTCGAACCTTGTCGAAAATACTATTTCTTATCGTTGTGCTGAGTAATTCAATAATTTCATTTTGAATTTGATCCCCTGTATAGTGAGCCTTACCCATTTGACTAGAATTAGATTTTAATTCAATTCTGTAAATATCTTGATATAATGAATCAAATGAAACTATCATTTCTATTACTTATAGAGAATTGTTGTTAATTTTTTGATGAACTTCGAAAAGCTAGACATTGACGTGATAAAAACTTACTAATAGCAATAATTATTTTTAACACATCACATCAATGTCTTTTTTCTGACTTTAATAGTCTCGGTAACATTTGATTTACAGTTTAGTTAGTTTGAGCATATCGTTTAATTGAATAGGCAATTTTGAAAAGGGCACATGTATGAAAATTAAAAATGTTCAGGAATGAAAAAAAAATTATTTTCTGAAGTAGTGTAAAATCTATTTTTGAATTACATTTCGGGTTCAATTAATAATGAAAAATTACAAAAAAAATTTGACGTTGAATGTTATTATATTTTTTAAGACTTTTTCTTGTATGAGATACACCATTTTCGAAATTAACCAATTGAGTAAACATAATTTAAAGACAAAAACCATATAAATTTTGCGAAACTTATTATTGGTGTCTAAAATGAAATATTAAAAATCAAACATTTGTAAGTAGCAGAAATTCTGTAAAAATCTTTTTCCGCAGGGTCTCTTTCGTCTGTAGTTGGCTATTGCAGAATTTCGTCATAAAAGTCTGTAAATTCTGTGTTAATGGTATGTATTGTTTCACCTAAGAAATGTCTGCAATTCTTAGATGATTAATAGGTATTTTGCCACTATAAGCTATAAGCTAGGTCAACTTGGCTTGGTAAGTTACTATAAGCTAGGTCAACTTGACTTGGTAAGTTATTACGAGTGCCTTTTACTTTGAAAAGAATGAATGTTTTTTAAGATATTTCATTACGTAAATAATATTTTGTGATTACTCGACTACTTGCAATTTTACCAATAAAATTACAACAAAAACAATAAAGGTAATCTTAGAATAGATCTTACATAACTATTAAAAATTCACAATCACAAATATTCAAGAGAAGTTGTATGGGGTTATAAACTTGTATCAGGTTATAAACTTGTATCAGGTTATAAACTTGTATCAGGTTATAAATCTTAAAGGGGTAAGGAGAATTTATTTTATATTTTTAGTCAGTTTTAAAAACGTGGTAAATTGAAAAAGTGATGTAAATAATTATTGTAACTTTCTGAAGAAATTGGGTAGCAAACAATTATTTTTTTTCTTCCGACTCTTCCACAGGTCCGAAAGACGACGTCGACTCTGTCCTTTCTTTTTTTTTATTTCGAAATTGAGCGTCAGACTTTTTCCTCTTTGTTGTTTCCTAAAACAATTGTTGATTGTATTAGAATACAACTAAGTAGCCACTACTCGTGATTAAGCTTGCATAAAATATTTTATCAAGATCCTATCAAATCAACTTTGTGGTAAATACGTCAATACCTATAAGTTAAATTATGATGTTTAGTCGTGGAAGAGTAGCAAATTGGTATAATAAAGAGACTCACAGAATACTTTTTAGTTTTTTTTAATAATTTGTAAATAATAGTTTATTGTATACCAAGGACTAGTTGTTACCTTCATAATTTATTTCAATTTAATTTGTTCGGAGAAGATGCAGAAGCCCCAATAATTATGATTATTTGTAAATAAATTATTAAATTGAATACCAAGCGAACAAAGTCGTAGGCATCGGCTAATATAAAAAAATCAGGAGCGTGCACGCAACAACTTATCAAAGTATATTGCAACGGGATGTATATGAAAAAAAGGAACGCATACAGGCAAAAGAAACATTTAATGATTCATTTTATATAGGAGTATATAAGACTGTTTTCCGTGACTTCGCTCGCATGGTTTTAATTGTAAGCATTATTTTCAATTTATTTATTTATTGGGGTTTCTGTATCTTCTCTGCGGTTGAGAACCTCAGAAGAACTTTAGAAACCCTCAGAAGCTCTGAAATATTATACTTATAGCATTCATTTTCATATATTAATATATAACTAGGAAGGGGTATGTACGGCTGTCAAAAGTTAAAGTGTTAAAAATACAAACTGAAATTAGTTGGGAGACAATTATTAGTGAGTAATAAATGAAAACCGTATTTACCACGTTTCCGATTTTTTCCACTTCAAATAATCACCGATATAATATAAAATAATAACCTACACGATGTAGACATGCATGTTAATAAGTTGTAGTAGTAGTAGTAGGTATGACATTATTTGGTTAGTTGTAGTTTGTATTAATTATTCACATTGAAATAAATACTAGCAGGATATTACAAGTGAATAACTAGTCATCACAGCGGTAAACTCCCATAGGTGCTGAATTGTCTTTTGAAAGGTATAAAGGGATCCTCTTGAAGAGTATCTGCGGATATTTGCATTTCTTTTCGGTAAAGACCAATAGATGTCGTTGTTACGACATAGATAACAAAACCATAGGTGCAAATTGTGTGAATAAGCATAGAGTTTGCCATATGCGGTGCACCCCATGCAGGATCGTTCCCAGCGGGCCTGATGACAGTTCATGGGTCTTGTTAATTTCTTTTTTTTTTTAAATACTGACTCCACTTTCAAAGACTCAGACTGAATATGTCAGTGACTCGTAGGAAAAACCTTCAGGTTGATAAAGTACAGTTTTTCTGTTTTCCAAGTTGAAAACTATCCACCGCGACCAAGTGTGGTGATAAATATAATTAATGCATCTTACAAAACTGTGGAATTATTGTATCTGTACAGCGTGATAAAATATCTAAGGAGATGTTATAAAAGTAACACAACGCGAAAAAAAAATATTGTAAAAAGTATTCAGGAGAAGGTAACAAAATTAATAGATTCAAAAATATTACTTTTGGAATTTTCGTACGTTTATCTGATCTGTGATACCGTTGCATGTGTTCGTCTATATGTTTGTTTATTTGCATCACAATCTATAAGCTAATGGGTTTTCAATGATTATGTTGGGCTGGAATAGCATATAGAATAATCAATCAAGTAAGGAGAAGATAAGGTAATTTGACATTTCAATACTAAACGCACTTACTTAAACAAAGCTTACTTTTATAATTATCATGATATATGAAGTTACAGGCTATAATCTGATAGTTAACGTAAACGAAGTCCCTGGTACAGCTATTAGTCAATCAATTTTGACGCAAAGCTTAACTAGGTCATTTACAATTAAATGAAAAAAAAAACAATAATATTCTAGCAAAGCTCAATGAGAACTTGATTGCTTTTACTTCATTACTATGTGCGCCTAACTTTCTGAAGATATATTTGCCTCTTTCAATAATAATGTTTTAATGGATTTATTATTTATTAATGTCTGGAAAAGCATATTTTCTTTGAGTATATGTATGCACGAAGGAACAAATAAACACAAACATGAATTATTAATTAAGAGAGTAAGGAAAAATTGCAGTCCGATTTTATTCAAATTATGAAGAGGAATATACTTTTCACCTAATTTGCCCACCGTTGCTCTCGGGTTAAAATAGTACACGATACTTTTTCTAGTTTCCAGTTTCAGCCTGAGAGTTTGTCAGACCTATTATTCCATCCATTTATTTTCATGCATACAGTTACGGGCCATTTGAACTGGAGTACAGCAGAGATGCGAGGAAGCTGCAAATACTCTGAAAATAGCAGAAGAGTTTTTCTGCACATGCTTTCTTGAGTTTTTGTATTGTCGCAATAAATATTTATTATTTTATTTTTGAGCGCATAAACTACTCATTTTTGCTTAAGTCACTCGTTAACGTGAGTAAATTATTTAAATTTTAAATTAGAGATACCATTATCTATTTTTCATGGAAAAATCTGATGAGAATTCCTTTTACGACCCATTAACGTGAAGCGTTGTGTAAGCCGTGGAAGAAATGAAGCACATTTGGAATATAATTTACTTCTCAAGCTATAAATACCAGGTTTTTCGCTAAATCGTTTTATTAAAATGCAAACATAGAACCTTATTCATATGTTTATTAAATACAGAATAACAGCGCATTAAAATGAAGCAACCAATTATATTTTTTCCTGAAAAATCAGAAAAATTTTGTTTGAATTAATTTGGATATAAATTAGAATAGAGTATTCCAAATTATTGTTCAATTGTTAATATCCACTTTGAATTACAAAATATTTTATATAATAAGCAAGTGAAAACTACATTATTTGCAGAAATCGCACACGTAAACATTAGTTTCATACCCTGTGTATTCATTATGGGCTCACAAACTGCACAACAGACATTGAACCCAAAGCTCTTCTCTGTGCTCATGGAAAAAAATCCTTCACAAAATAGTAAGAAGGCGCCATTTTGTATATCTTGCTTGTAGGTTTATAAAGAAACAGTGTCATCTGAAGAACTACTCAAATAACTTTCATCATGTTCATCGGCTCTAACAATGCAGAGCAAATAATTTTATTTTCAAGTGTATTTTATTAATTTTACGTCCAAATTTTTCATGAGTTTCTTTGCTTGTGCTTCAATTAAATTGTCTTTATACGGAGAGCTTGATATGCGATTGAAGTGTCTGCCTTACGACTACGGTGAGAAGTTCTTTTTTAATTAGTAGAATTGATGCAATATGAAAAGGAATGAGTCTGAAAATTTGAGATGCATTGAGGGTACAAGAAGTAGAGTTCTTCTAGATTTGTCAACTGACGCTGTGAAGAAGAGGACTGTTCTTTAGAAGTGATAGAGGTAGCCACGCTGGAGACCTCTGTGTTTCTTGAAGTGTATACCACAAGGGATGCTGTGCTGAATATGGATACACATCAAGGGCTGATACAGATAACAATGTAGGCAACTGTACTTTGAGTGACTGATTTTCAACTGCCGCCATCGCAGCGTGAAAAAGTGTGCATCAGTTAAATTATTTTTGTTCAAAGGCAAAATTCCTGATACTTTAAAACCATTGTCTGCAATTTAATCTGTTTGACATTTAAGATACACCTTACCGAACAGTTCTGTAACATCAAATGCGCACAGTAGTCGATTATTGTTACGTAGCTACATTCTCACTTCCTCACTATAAAATGTTTTAAGAGAACTCATGAATGTTCTCCAGAAGCTTGACTTTATAGTGAAATGAGGAGGAATTGTATTCCAATGATTTCTATATTCTTAGTATGGCTGTAAGCAATGGCGGCCCTAGCAAACATTTACCTCCTACCAAGTCCTTTACAAAACATAATATTAATATTATAACTCGTCCGTGTACGTACATTGAATATTATGATTTATGCAGAAACCAAAGCCATAACTTCTACGATAAAATTCCATTCGACTGAGTAGATCCTGACATAGGTATAATATATTTTTTCAGTATCTCAAATAGACAAACAACTAGGCCTGTGACTGCGGAGTAGTAGGGATTTAAATATTATCTGATTAATAAAAGAAATGTTTTCATGATAGGTTTGATTTAATTGTGGCGAAGACAGTTTAAAGATAGGAGGAAATATCGAATTCGAATTTTAAAGTGGAAACAAACACCAATTTTTTCCACTTTAAAATTCGAATTCGATATTTCCTTATATCTTTAAACTATCTTCGCCATAATTAAATCAAACCTATCATACAAACTTGATACCTATCAAGCAAACTTGATCGCCCGGTGCGGTCGTACCGCTCGCACCACCCTAGGACCACCACTGGCTGTAATAATCGTCCCAAATGAGTAACACAGGAGAATGTTTGCTGGGTTGACTTTTGTCTATTATATACTGGAAGTATTGTGTGAAGAGATGGCTTTGAATTCAGCCGGATGGATGAGTAACTCCGACGGGTCCAACTGGAGCTCCTTTCATAAGGAACATGAAGGTTCATATTTTTTCTCGGAAAAATTATCATAAGGGAACGAATGTTCCTGAATCACTCACGTAGACAACAACCTTTTTTATATAGGATTCAAGGGAATCCCTTTCTGCTGAAGTCAGGGCCCCTTTTACCTTTTCCAATGGCGACCAAATATTTTGCGTTTTTTACTTTGCTAATGAATAACCCAGTGTCATCCACATTCGATATTCTATCCGACTGTATAACGACATTCGGTACATATTGACTTCCTTCCTCCTTTTCCTTCCTTTATCCTTTTGTGATAAAAGTTATGTAAAAAACAATGCCTAAAAGTGTTAACAATCAGTTTTGTTTTTGTGCAATTACAAAGCAACTTGACTATTTAGAAACGAGAGACAATGGTATCGTGAAATGTATGCTGGATTATAGTTTAATACCAGTCAATGTAATATATGATGATTCGGATAGATGTCGCTATTAATTTAGATTATGGACTGATATTCCAAATTAGTCGCTTTTACACTAATCCAAATTTATATCATTCCTCTATTGGTAAATGCTTGTCGGCTTTTTTAATAAAATTAAAGGATATAGTTTTTAGGTACAATAAGTAATTGTGCGTAAAAACAATAACGGATTAGATTTTGATGTAATATGGAATACCTTATTAACAATTGGAATATAGATTGCTTATGAATAAAAGTTATTTCGTAGGATTTGTTTTTATATAATACGTATTTGTGATAAAGGCGATTTATTATTAATGGGATTACTGAATTGAAGTTAGATAATTGTCAGACGTTCAATCCAGGCGGACCATTGTGCTTGAGCTCCCTGGGTCAATATCCCCCTATATGATAATGGTCTAAAATGCTAATAATGTAAAAATTTGATGGAAGCCGTTAATGTCGATTTTGGGAAAAAATATTTTTATTGTTTTCTTTTCGGAACAGTTACTCCAAATTTAGAGGTTAAAAAGAAAAGGATGACTGATGAATGACAAAAAGATTCAAATTACACAAATCGTGCAAACAACTACTTATCTTCCAAATCATCAGAAGTAATAGATTAAGATGACCATACCATATGTGATCCGGTCCGCTGAGACGGAAAAGGAAACCTAAAATGTCCATAATACAGAGAGCAGAGAGACGCTATCCTAGGCAGGGGTACTGGAGGCGTATTGTTGAAGCAGCGAAGGCTTATAACTAACGTGACCATACGTCCCGCTTTGGGCGGGACAGTCCCGCTTTCAAGTTGTCTATCGCGTTGCCCTAACATGAGAAAAAATGTCCCGCTTTTGCAAACATATTAAACGATAATTTATTTATTTACCTACCTCTATTCACTGCATTCGAAATACGCTGAAGACGGCGGTGCGGGCGGCCACGGCATAAACAAGAGAGAACAAGTGACATGCGAGAGCAGGATCGATGATGAAATGTATCTCGGCACCTCGTGTCGCTCGTACGAACGTGGTGTATGACCAACATAGTTTTGTTTTAGTTTGAGTATTTTGATTCAGTCGAGTCGGAGAGTTCGATCGTACACAATCAAACAATTCTTTTCACATTTACGTGTATGCAACATTAGTGCCATGCCTAAACGCAAGTGTACCTGTAATATTACTTTGCAAGGTAAGTATCTCTTTATAAAACAAAGGAGTGGTACAACAAACGTTACGTGTGAAAAGTGCCGTACTGATTTTAATGTTGAACACGGTGGTGCCAGCGATGTTGAGAAGCATTTAAAATCAGTTAAACACAGACTTTCTGATCGAGCTGCTGCTTCAAGCTCGTCAGTTTCAAAAGTATCGATTATCCGACATCCAAAGATTTGGATATAGGTGCAGCGGAAGGTACGTGGACGTATCACATGGTGCAAGAAAATCACAGCTTTCGCTCAGATGACTGTGTTTTTAATTTAATTCAAACATGTTTTCAGCAAAAAATTAGATGTGCTCTTACAAAATCTCAGGCTGTTGTTGTCAATGTGCTGGCACCTATGGCGATGGATGAATTGAAAGAGAACCTTCGCGAAGCCCGCTGCATAATTTTTTAACGGATACTTCAAATCATGGCTCGATAAAATTATACCCTGTTTTGATTTTCTATTTTTTACCTTATAAAGGCGTGAAAGTCAAGATTGTCGATTATAGTTGTCGATTATTTGAAGGAGCTTATTACTCAGCAATGAGTTAAATAAAAAAATAGTGGGATTTTGTAGAAACAATGCTCACTGCTATTTTGGAGGAAAGAATAGAAAGAATAGAATGGGCAAATCCGACAAACGGACCGGAACGCTAAGAATATTGCTGCTGAAGACCGTTGGGTGGAGTTGTTCACATATTTCCGTGGTAACAATCTCAACTGTATGAAATTTCATATTATTATTGAATACATTTTAGGTCTGCCTGGAAGTAACACACCTGTCGAAAGAGTTTTCTTTCTAAGGAATAACATATGGACAAATGAGAAAACATAGATAAATGTCACAGTTCCGAAAGCTATTTTGATTGCCAAGACTAACATCATCAAATCATGTAATGAGCTCCATTTCTACTTGAAAACTAGATCTAATATTTTGAAACTGATTTGCTCCGCCGACAAATATAAAACAAATACATCTGCAACTGTAATCTAACGTCTAAAATTAATTAAAGTTACATATTATTAATACACTGTCATCACGTTCTTGTATTTGAATAAATAGTAAGTAAAATTACGCAAGCGTCCCGCTTTAACAAAAAAAATGGTTACCGTACTTCTGACAGACTATAGGGTTCTAGAAGAAAACGTTTTTAAATATAATGTAGCATGCTATTCTTATATGGTGAAATATTTAAGTTTCAGGAGAAAACTGAATAAAGCTTCTCGATACCAATATTTCATTACTCCGAATGCGACGTATTTGCTTACATCGATAAATTATTGTGGCCGATACTTTTTCAGTAAAACTTTAGCGTTTTAAGTTATCAATTTCTATATTTATAAAATGTGTCATCAAAATGTCATTAGATTTAGGTACTACTTTTAATTTTAAAACAATTTGCAGGTCTATATTTTATATTGCATTAATACGATTATCATAATTTATTAATTTGTACTGACAACTACTGAAACGCTGCGACAACATTCCCGAGGTGGAAATTATAGAAAGGGGGAACATTTGAAAATATTCCCAGAAATGCTCCCGAAAATGTTCGAAAATCTTCTGGCATTTCATGGGAACTTAAAATAGAAAATAGTTTTCCGATAAACATTATTTTTTCTTATTTTCATATAAGAGTAAATTGTGATGTAGTAGTAAGAGTAAAATGTATATGACGCGGGACATTTATTTTGCGAGAAGCAATAAAAAAGTTTAATATTACGTTGTGAGAAGCAATTCTTTGTAATGTTTGAAAAATGTTTGAACTTTTTATAAAGATTTAGTTACAGGAATTTGTTACAAAACGGAAGTGGACCCACTTCTTAAACGTTTTATACGAATTCGGATTCTCTGTAATTAACAATCGAATACTTGCTTTTTATTAATATTAAATTCATTTGATTTTGGGTCTAACAATCCAATAGAACAGACACTTAAAAAAAGTTTATAGTTTAAAAAAAAACTAAAAAACACGCTTTTGTAGCAACATGAACTAAAAAATAATCTTTAAATATGACAAATTTTATCAAGAGCGAAAGGACGTCTCAAAACTCTGTATAAGTTAATGATTTGAATAAGCTTAAAGTACAAATAAAGTGATTGACAAAAAATGACTTTAATGTAAAAAAGCTTTCGGTGCTCTCAACTTACATTTTCATAATAATTAATGATAAAAAAGTACGACAATTAATACCAAGCTACTCTCTGAATTCGACACTGTCTTTATGATAATTTTCCGGTTGGAATAAAGATTTTAAATTTAAATGTTTGAAAAACTTCCTTGCGTAATGAACGTTCCTAATAAATTGAACTTGATACCTTACATAAACTACTTGACGTAATCTACCCAATTCCTTGATTTTTTTAGATAAACAAGAAACTTTTTAGATAAGCAAAATAAGTAGATGACCATTGTTTCTAATGTAACATGGATTATGGAAAATAATACTTCTAACTTTCAATTCAGATTACAACTCACTTATTAGAAAAGCTTTTTCCACGTCTTTGTTAGATGAGGAATATTCAGGAGTAAAGAAAGTGATGAATAATAAGATAGATTAGGTCGAAGTTTTGCATCTTGCGGCAGACAGCTGGACTAATGTAAAAATGAGGACATTATAAACATAATTTACACTCACATAACAAAGACACAGAGCAAGCATATAGCTGAATATTTTTGTTGTAAACTCTGGAAAATCATACATAGTACACGAAATCAGAATTCCTATAAATATTCCTTAAGGACAATGACATGAGAAATATGAGATAACATGAGAAATATGAGATAACGCAAAGTAAAATAAATAGAACAACATATTATAAAATGGGTAAGTTTTATGGCTGATTCCTTAAATTTGGTAGTGAATGACATTTTAAAAACTGATACAGTGCAAGATATGACGTTAGATGTGATTGCAGTTATAAAATGCCTTCAAAAGTTATATATTTTAACATCAAATTTTAAACAAATTTCAAACAAATTTCTCTTCACCTGCGGAAGTTATTTGCTTTGCCTTGATAGTATTAACGGATGCAAAGTGGTATTACAAATATGAAATAATAATCTCGTCAAAAGTAAAACGACAATTCGTTCCATAGTATGATTTATACTATAATTGTTAATATACTGGCTGTACCTTGCGACTTCATCCGAAATTTCGAAATGCAAGAGCAGTGCTTTAATGCGTTTATCTTATGTTTTTATAGACGCAAATAATTAGTATGAAGTAAATCCCGTGCGGACCTACTTACGCTATATCCCCCCGGCCCACTACTGCATGTTCTTACGTCTGGCCACCGTCCATACGGCGGGGATTTTGTTCAGTTTTTAATGTAATATTTTCATCGTCTTAACTTCGGAACTGTTTTAGACATCGCTATAAAAAAAGTTGTTTATTGGTCTCACGATTACTTTATAGTGTAATTCATATCAATAGCTCCAGTAGTTTTCTAGTTAAATCCATTCATATAGGCAGAAGATTGTTTTCTTTTTGTTGTCCTGCTAGGTTACGGAAGGTCCCGGGGAATACGGAACGTCTGGCAAATTTAACAGGATATGTCTTCGTAAGTAAGTGTACATGATATACGAGAGATGAGTAGGTGTTGTAGTCGAAGGCGAAATCACGATATTTCTAGATTTGACTGGTTAATCTTCAGATATAACAAAAAGTCTTAGCAAATCCCAAGCGTAATTAAAGGAATACATTTCTTACTCTTAAATATTTAGGCCTTTGACTGTGCTTCAAGTTAAACCTAGGAGTAAATAAACTTATATCTCCAATATTTTAATCATTCCCAGAATAATTAAAATATTGGAGATATTTTAATTAAAAAATTTATTTTTGTGACACATTTGGATATAGGTTTATGTAGTAGCGGATTTTTATATTGAACAATTTAATACCTACACGTGACTTGTATATTGTATTAACTTATTTTGTAAAATTATTCTGTTTAACTAAAAATTTAGGTTAGGTTAGGTTAGGTTAGGTTAGGTTAGGTTAGGTTAGGCCGAGCTCGGTTCCCGGACAAATTAAAATATTGGGACATTTGATTCGTAAAATTGTTCATTTCGACTCATATAAAGTGGATATATACATATTGCCACGGGTTTTTACAAAATTCCATTTAATATCTATGTTGTAATCAAAAACCGAATTCTAGGTTTAAGTAATTTGTCAGATCTGACAAAATGTCCAGGTCGAAGTCTAAAACTAATTTGTGTTTCCACCCTTGATTGGCGTGTTTTAGGTTAAACCTAGGAGTGAAACAAAAGTTAAAAATTCAAATAACTTTGACTAGCCAGTTTTAATTGTAATTTTACATATTTATTTGAACTTAACGTAATGTTTATTGTGATTAAAATTATTTGAAATCAATAAAACTAAAGTTATATTGTGATTACAAGCAAACAAAATTTTTAACTTCTCGGTTGGCACGCTCCATCCTACCCTCACTTTGTAGTGACGTCATTTACAATGGATGTCAGACAATTCTGGTTACATAAGTTTCAACTCAACTACGATACGATTGGTGATTTCTCAATAATTGTCTGATTGAAGTACGAAAAATGTTGCATAGTTTTTGTATGCTGTGGAGGTAGAACCAAAAACTTTGTTAAATGATTGATCCTTTCCTGATCGATTACAATTACAGAATGTATTTGTAATCGATCAGGACACGTTTTGATATTTGTTAGATCAATTTGTCCCCTTGGATGAATCTCTCTAAATGGTACTTACTCTTATTTAGTTTCACTGCCAAATTCTTTTTGATTCACTTCATGTCTTATAACAGCTCTATCATAGATCTAAATATTATGTAATATTATAGTATTATTTATTCCTAGGGCTTTAATTGTGCGGTCTTCACCGCAATTAAACACACTACAAATTAAAGCACTATCAATTACAATAAATAACTTATCGTTAGTAATGTGCTATTGAAATATTTTTGCTACTTCTTTTTACGAACAGCGGTATTATCAATTTTTTTGTCCTCAAAACACATGATATTTGGAACGGCAACACTGTGAAGAAATTTTCTTCACGGCTTCTTTTGCTTCGCTACAGAAGCCGAGAAGGAAAGCCAGATTCATTATGGATAATCTATTCTTATTTTTTATTTTTTATATGAAATGAACACTCACTCCCATTCAAAAGCTTAATTTTGTCTATAAACTTCGCTGTAAAAGCGTCTTTGTCCACATTTTTCGGAACTATACAATATTTTTCAATCATCTTGAATTTTTACCATTTACTCATTACGAGTACTAAACACAAAATGCAGTGAATTTGTGCCCTTGCAAAGAGTTTACACTCGGACATATTTAAGCATATAGGTGACTACGACACTAATCGATCTTTAACTGCCCCATTTCAATCGTACTTAGGAAATACTAGTCGAAGGCTGAAATGTGTTATTTTAATATTGACATTTAACTACTAAGTTTATTTACTCCTAGGTTTAACTTGAAGCACAGTCAAAGGCCTAAATATTTAAGAGTAAGAAATGTATCCCTTTAATTACGCTTGGGATTTGTTAAGACTTTTTGTTATATCTGAAGATTAACCAGTCAAATCTAGAAATATCGTGATTTCGCCTTCGACTACATTGTTTTAAAAATACCCAAATTTAGGATTCCAATTTGTCCAGGAAATCCTCTAGGGTTTTTTGACGGGAAGAATATCATTTCGATGTGTTACTATATAAATATCCAATGACGTTATCTACATTAAATTATATAAAAAAAAACGTACATATTCGACTGCAATTATTTCCTCGTTTAAAAGTTTATCAATATAGGCTACATTTTATCTACTGTGTTTATGCATACCTATTCAGTACTTTCCGAAACAGTGCGAGCCCCACGCACCTGGTAAAGTTCAATACTCATAATATATCTAGTTTTTTTTCTCCTATGTGCAATCGAGGGATAGTGTGATAATTAGGAACACCTAACATTAGAAGCTTAAAAACAAAAAAAATCAATATAAAATCAAATTTGCTTAAAAATAAACTAATTAACAATCTGCTTATAAATTCTACATAACAAAATTGCTATACGAACAGTCTTTTTAATAAAATATCTAAGAAAACGAAACATTATTGTACCTATTTACCCAACGCCATGTGGATTAACTGAGATCAATCCGTAGGGAAAATAGGAAAAACATGGCGTAAATAAGAAATTAAATAAATTATCTTTCTTATTATTTAAATTGGCATAGATCCCATAAGTAACCCCGACTAGATTCACTACTTGTACATTTTTCTTAGGCCCAATCGTTACGTATGACATACTTGATCCAATCTTTCTTTAGTGGAGACTAATATTTTTCTGCACAAAATATGCAACAATAGTCAATATTATTTTCAGTTTCTTCTAAACTCTCCAAATTTCTGGTTCCATTTATTGGAACGAAGTTCCTTATCGCGCGTTGCGAAAAGGGGGCTAGACGGAAAAAATTAAGACTAAAAGTTGTAACGACACTTTCTGCTATAGTTGCTAGCGGGCGCGCTGCAAGCCGTGCGGCGTGCGCGTGTTTCTCTGTCTGTCTCTCTCTCTCATAGAAAGCGAGTCAGTTATTTTCGTTTCGTCTTTCTATTTTGCATTGAACAGTGTGGTGTCGCGACGATTATTTTTGTTGAGTGTATACAGGTTTTTTGTACATAATAAATAATAAAAAATAATAACAATAATTATTATTATAACTTAAAAGAAATAAAATTGTATTACAATTCCTTCACTAATTAATCGAAAGGAACTTCGTTTCATCCGGGTGTCCCTTGACAACTCTCAAGTTTTTTTCTTTTTTTTTTGTCTCTGATTTTTTTTTGAAAATAAACACGAATAGTGCATATATGTATCAGAAGCTTAGAAGTGTGACTTCATAAATATCTTTTCATGGGGTAATTGGAAATGTTCTCAATTGCTCTTTTCACACTATTCCCAAATGTCCGACGCAGACAATTAAAACGAAATGATGGCTAATGGGAATGATGGTCGTAAACAACGCTAACATTGAAAATTGTATCAATTCTTAAAGGTAGATATATCAATAAAATTGATAGCAAAATGCATTTTAAGTGAAGAATCTGAAAGATTAGTTACAGTAGTTATCATGAAGGGTTAAAATAGTAACAAATGTGACAAAATATTTTTGACGCTTACCATGACAGCGTGCACATAGCCTTTTCCTCCAATATTCGTGGCAGCACTGAGAGAGGTCTTACGTAGTTTTTAAATGTAGACGGCAAAGCGTAGGGCAGGAGCGAGCAATAATTTGTTGACTGTTCTCAATTACCCTACTCTCCCCTAATCCGTATGAAAGATTCATTTTCATTTCTAGTTTTGGACTAAGTGATGACGTATAATGTGTGAATTTCAATTTCTTTGTTTATTTAATTTACAAGTTAAAAGCCTCTGATAGATAAACGAACGGACGGACACAAGGATAGACAGACAAGATTGCCAAAATAATAGGATTCAATCAGTCCCTTTGGCTAAGCAAGCCTAAAAATAAAATACTTTTAAATTAACTATGTATCTACCCTTCCTTTTCGTTTATCTAATACCCACAGTTTATTTTATTAGAGATCATGCAATGTTAGTGATCTGAATATAGATTTTCCTAATAATAATCCAAATATAAACATACAATTTTTAAAAAAATTGAAATGTTTTTTTCAATTCCTTTTCGTATGGAATCTCAAAAGACGAATTTAGAAATATCCTTTTGTATTTATTCAAACTCTACGTGAATCATCGACTTCATTTATTATTAAAATTTGGCACTTATTTCATTTACCACAATGTCGTAATGTCATTTTGTTTATTAATAGATTAAGCTACTAATTCGTCTGAGTTCAATTTACTTTAATTTATATAATTTAATAACTCAGCGGGTTCTCTCTCTGTAGATTACGTTCTTAACTTATCGAGTAAAACTAAATGTTTTATTTAAATTTTAATGTCCTGTTTGATTATTTATTTATGATTATAGATATTTTGATTTTTACATTGTATCTCAAACTTTTCAACAGTAAAAACTTCGTTAAAATTCCTTTAGTGTTTTTATCAAACAGGCAATAAATCTGAAAAAATCTCTTTTGGATTTACTGTTCGTCAAATTTTTGTTTTCAAGCAAGATTTCATAAAGTAATATAGATAATTATAACCATTTTAGTTTTATTTTCAAATAGGTCTGGCCCGCAGCTTCACTTGCATAGATTTGTTATTGCAAAATTCTTTCTAGTAATAATATTTTAATAGAATAGAATAGGAGCGAGTTATATCATAGCTTAATATTTAAGCTGAATCGCAGTCTCAACTATTTCTATTCATTAGTTCTTAAGCTTGCATTTTATGACCCGTATTCGAGCATTACAAAAAATTGATGTTAAATTGTATGCATATCATAATGTTGACAGTTTTATTGAAATGGACTTATTAGTTTTTGTTATGCTTTAACAAACAAACAAATAGAAAAAGAGAAAACTAAGAAAAAGAGATTTTTTTCAAATGCACTGTTTTCACGCGTAGCGAGACAACCAAAATGAAAGGATACAAGTTAAGTGGTATTTGAGAAGCTCTCGGAACTGTTTATGATTTAGATAATTGTTATGATGAGGACCGAATAGATATCAATCAAAAATAAGGTTTTTTTTTATGATGACATCACAAAAGTGGACGAGATCGGGACAAAACTTAAACAATTTCTTAAAACATAATAAAGTATGGCTGACTGAAACATTTAAGCTGCCAACTACATTGCCATCCATTGGTGGAGAAGAGCCCAACCCTGGACCCTCACGAGGCAGGTATTTTACGACAGCCAATGTTATACAAACGGCATCTACGTCCCCTGCCAAGTCCATCAGCGATAGAGAAAAGCCCAAGAAGTTACTGAAAAATTAAGAAGATTTATCATTATATTTGAATTTAGGTCTTTTGCAGAATAAATATTAGGTTGGCAACTTACAAACTCGACACTTCTAACAGATCCCAGATTAAATACGCGTTGCTTGGTATAGCTATTTTCATGCTCTTTTACAAAATTGGAAAAAAAACTCCATACTTCGTGAAAGAAGTGGAAATATTACGTTTAGCTACCACATTAGCTAACACCTTTTCAACTTCAGAGGAACGCTAATGTGTGTTTGGGGCTACTGAGTTCCCATTATATGACCAAGAGGCTAAAGTATCTGGTTATAGGAGACAAACAGTAAGTGACTTATGTAAATTTCTGGCATAAACGCCGGTGGCTAAGAGCTGGAGAAAAAGGTGTGCCTTGACCAAAATATAATATTGAACAAAAGATTCTTTTGATAATTGGAGTTATTCATTGGGAACTCTATCAAGCTCACAGTATAATTACAAGTAAAATTTATTGTGAAGAATTGAGCAAAGTCATGCTAAACTTCCTTCAAATCAAAGCAAATTCACGTAACAATGCTCGACCCCACGTATCAAAAGAAAGGCATGAAAAACGACTTTCACTTGGATAGAGTATGCTACTTCACCTACCATACTTTCCAGATCTTTCGCCATCTAATTACCATCTGTTTAGCTCTCTGTCTAATAATTTACGTGATAGAAAATTTAAAGACGAAAGTCATATTAAAATCGAACTTCACCGGTTTTTCAGTCAAAGGCCCAAAGATTTGTACAAGGACGGAACTTAAGCTCCGCCTACACGTTGGCGACAAGTTGGCAACTCCGCCTATACGTCGGCGATGGAACTTTAGCTCCGCCTACACGATACCGACCGTGCTTAAATAACTAACGATTCATTTTATTGACTACATATTAAAAATTTAAAAGTACAGAGATGACAGGTTTATTAATTGCCAATCTAATATAATTTGTTCCGGACTACCACCACTAACCTACACCAGGACACCTTCACGAGTATTCACAAATTTGTAAAAGCCAAAACATTGTGTTATCCATCAGATGATTTCATCGAGGTGACATAAACCTATGCTGAGGTCCAACTCCAAGCTTTATTGGATGACACAGTTTTCATAGTTGTTGAATTTGAGGAAGATGTTTTACGTCAAATATCAAGGAGATTTGACGATGATATATAAATATGAATTTGACGGTTGTTCGGGCATAATATGTATAAATAATAATTAACAGACTCATCTAACACGGATTTACTATTCATAGCATTTGTTCCATTTTTTAGAACGATTATCTGGACAAATTCACGCCTCGGATCCATCAGATATTGTAGGGCAATTAAATTCGCGTTTGTTAAAGAAAATTTAAATATGCTAGCTTAGAACAATTTATTGTCAACTTAACTCCATCTAATGTGACCTGCTAAGTTAGAATTAAGCATTACACATGATTTGCACTTCACGATGGTCGATGCTAATAATACGTAATGCTGTCTCCTTTCTAATATTATGTCTGTCTAGACGTTTATTATTATGGCAATGAATTAGATTTGGATTGTTATTTTTAGATTAGTTAATTTTTATATATTATTGGTTAAATACTTCCTTCATAATAATTTTTAAATATTACCTAGTTTATAAGTAAGTTTTTATCTCTTTTATGACTGCGATGCACTAATTTACAATTTATTTTAAATCTTATTTTATTGTGTTTTTTATTTGAATATTTTTTTAACTAGATAGACCTTCTTTGTGAACTATATTCGCCAAAAATCATTATCTGTGCCATGGTCTACGATGATTTGAGTAGATATTATAATTTAAATAATTTTAAACCACTTATATGGGAGTGGACTACTGTGTGCACCGGTAAAAGTTCCACTCAAGTCTGTCCAGTAGTTTTTGCGTAAAATTTCTATTCATTTCCCTTTAGTAGTTTTTACATACCTACAATATCTATTTAATTACATTCAGTAGTTTTCACCTACAAATTCCACTCAATTCGGTTCACTAGTATTTACTTAAAGTTGCATGCAAATTTTTTCAGTAGTTTTTGAGTAAAAATTCCATTTATTTCGATTCAGTAATTTTTGCGTCTATATATACCGTTGAGAAATTTTTTCTAGAAATATTTAATCTAGAAACTCAACCCTCTATCTAAACATTCGGATGGTTTCGTATATTATGACAATATCGATTTCATGTTTTTTGTGTGCTCAATATGGAGTAGGACTTAAATATCATTTAACTAATATTCAGCCATATTTCTTAGTTCTTAAAAGCTTTCAATATTACCATGTCTCTGCTTTTATCTGGCAACAAGTTCCACAGTTAGGTACTAATCACGAATAAAGTCAGTCACGCAAGTAAGTAATCGCGGATTATAATAAATAATACACAAAACAGTCACTCGTTGAAAGCGGAAGCGAGTGGGTGTATCAGCGTTTTTTTATAACACCGGCATACAAATTATTTAGTTCTATAATTGTTATTCTCATATGCTCTACGAAGTGGAATAAACCAACTTTTTAATGTTACGTTCTAATTTTAAATATTTCTTGTCTTTTTTATTATATACAAAAGTGCGCGTTTATCGCAAGGTTTATCGCGAATGTTATTAATTCTCTTAAAGAAAACAACGCTTCGTTATTTCTTAAATAATACGAAATATACATAAAACAGAATCATGTAAGTATTATATCTGTCCAACTGTACTGCAACGGTAAGAAAATCTTAATAATATTATTACATTTTACGTGAGAAAATGGATTATTTTCTTTGTTTTTCGTATGTACATATACATGATGCGCTATAAGTTTTTTATTAATTTATTTACGTCTGTATAAAAATCAGTAAAAAAGTTTATTGAACACAATTGATAAATATGGGAGACCTATTGTTACGAGAGCAATCTTTTTTCTGTCGTTTTAAAAAACATTATACATGTTTTGTAGATGGTTGTATAACGTATAATTGCTACTATATTATTTTAATTAACTTTATTCCCAAGGGTTTTACGGAGTTGCAAAGGAATCAAAGTGATAGATTGACTGAGTACACTAAAAATTAATATACACATAATTTTTTATTTCAACAATTTATTGCATCATTCATCATCGTATAATTGTTTTAATATTATTTTATTGTTTTACATTATTATCACAAAACTTATTTCCACACCACTCATGAGGTAATTAGTGTTTGAGACATGAATTTTTATATGTCTGTTGGGAATAGTCTAATGTACATAATCCATGAAGTGATTTTGTTTCAATTTATTGTTGTGGACTTATTTTTAGGATATACTGTACTCTTTGCCTTTTCAAAGGTCCTAACTGAGTCTCCTGACCAATGGCTGGGTTTATGTAGAACAGCTGACGAATAATGAGAGCATAACCTAAAATTTCGATTCTCTACAAAAACCTTCCCACAATTTTTTTCTGATACGCACAGAAGATATAATTCAAAAGCTGTTTCTACCCCTATTTTCAAGATGGTGACTAAAGAGGTAGCTGCCAAACCTGAAAACTTAATTCTAAACTTAGAGTAAACGCAATGAAAAAGACCTTGTCCTAATGCTAGTCTAGTCTAAAAAATGTGACATTTCAATGGACTTGTTTAAGATTCATTTTCATGGGTTCTATGTCAGATGTCTGCACAGACAGCGCGGAAATGAATATTGTTTTACCTTAAATATGCCTTAGAGTTAGAGGCTCTTTTCACAAAGAATGCTACAATACATTATCGTCTTGTCCACAATAATGTCATTGCATGGACACTCCTTTATAGAATATCGTAACAAAGAAGACTGCGTTTAAAAGAAATTATTACAATAATGACCTTGAATGAGATCGCTCTTGAAGATTGAAATTTCAAACATTCTGTGTCACCATTTGAATATAATTTAAATAATGTCAATAGTTCAACTGAATTACCCAGTTCATGTTTCTAAATTTGAATCAAGTTTTCTAAGAATCTCATAATTTCAATGTAACAGATTTCATGGTACATATTGTCAATACTTTCATCAAAATTGAAAGGGTCTATGAAGCTATGATTAATGATTCATTTATCTAGTTTTATCCATTGTACTGACATTTTATTAACTTTCTTACATTAATATTTTTACAACAAAGACTTAAGATGTTTTTGTACATTGTTTTTAATTCCATAAAATAGGTGAAAATAGTAAAGCGTATCAAGTCAAAGACTATCTCTGTTGTATATGATGTAAATGTTAACTCAACTGTTGAACCACATCTTAAATTACTTATTAATTAACATATGTTATAAGAAGATAAAAATCTGTGAGATCATAGATTAATTACTATATTTTTTGTCCTGTAAATTAATTTTGAAATAATTGTTCATTTTAATAAGAATGAATTAATGCTAATTCCATTTTTAAGATGCTGTACCTCAAAAAGGAAAAAACAGAATCATTATAAGCTCAGACATGTGTATGTCACTTTATCTGTGAATATCGTTTTTCTTGGAGACCATTGACATAGAAACTTGAAATTTGCCATAATATAAACCATATTAACTCGTCTATGTTCCAAGAGTTAACACACAAAAATATTTATGTAGACAATTTTTGGAGAAAATTAAATAATCAGAAACTTTTATTTTAAATGGAAAATTGCACATGAATCAATTGATAAAGCAAATTCCAAACTTTTTTCAATAATTTAGTGTAAGGTGGTTCTAGAGACATTTTTGAAAATATTCATAAAAAATATATCTCTGATACCATCTCCAAAACTGTTAAAGTCAACTTTATCAAATTAACAGCATTACATATTAAAAGTTTACCTGAAGTTTGCCAGTTGAATTAATGATTATAAATTTCATAATTTTTAAAGAAATTAACAATATTTTTACATCTATGAAAGATATACTAAACAATAAAGTTGAAAAATATATTAATATTTTTAAATAGTTCAATAGAAATACTGTATAACCTTTAAATATCTATGTGTCTAAGTTTGTAAGCGAGTTCTTCTGTAGTGCGAGTTTTTCTTGTACTTAACAGGTTTTTTAATAATATTTTGTACATTTTTCGAAAGCTATAGTTGATTATTGCTTTTTCAATATCTACTACATTTCAATGGTTGTCATAGATTATCAGTTATAGATATATGCACTATTTTTCATTGGTCAACCAACTTCATATTTATTAGTCAGACATAATTATCCTTCTACTGATTTTAAAACCAATATTTGTTGATAAGGTTATAACTTTATCAAACCAGTTGTGATTTTGTACAAGTATTCAGAAAAATATCAAATACGATTATAACTTTCAAAAATTGTGAGTGATAATTTAAAATATTTATATAACCTAATGATATTTATAATATATATTCTATACTTTGACGAATATAATAAAGTAATGGCTTCAAAAATTTAATTAACCCTTATTTAACCCATCTAAAATTAAATCATTCTCTTACTCCAACACTATAGCTATGTTAACAAGATGTTTGCATAAATTTTTTAACTTTTTACACTATGTTAACAAGTTCACGGTAGCAATTTCAATATCTGTTGTATAATAGAAGCAAAATTATGTATATCTAACTTAGTTACATGTAGTTAGGCTGTTTAAAGATATGAATCAACATATTTTGTGTCTCATATATCATATCCTGAAAACAAAACTGACTCAACTTAAAAAGCATAATTTTTGTAAATGACATTTAGCTGTAATTGCAATGTTAAACAGTTCGCTTGTTCTATAAATAATTGATGTGAGAGGTAGTCACTGTAAGAGACCAAGATATGTTCCTACGTATTTACTACTAATACTATCATCACTCACTAATAATCTACAGGCTTTCGTGGGCCTTTTAATTCCATTAACTCTATTTCCCATTTTTGAGTTGGGTTTGTTTCATTCTGAACGTGCCATAGGTATTAACCCTGTGGAATCAATTGCATCTATTGCACCGTTTCTTGCTAAATGTAAACACATAATAAAATCTAAGCCCCTAAATTGGTGTAGCAAGCTTGTTTCTACAGATTAGAGGAAACAAAATAAGACTATTATAATCAATAAAATTATGTCATATTTTATTCCGTTCTCGAGATATACTACTTCAATGTTAATGCAAGGGTTAAGTATATGCAGTGCATGCACACCAGGTGTTGTGCGGAATTATCAAATTATGATGCAACATACCGGATACTTTACACCTTGATCTTGATTAATGAGTAATACGAGCATTATTTTAGAAAGAAAATCAATTATACTGTTAATTTAGCATCTTTCATAAGTTTTTTTATGGAGGTTCTGTTTATGATAAAGAAATGTTGAAACGTAGTTATGATTTAGAAAATGTTAAAAATAAAGAATATTTTGTTACAGAAAAATAAATGATTTCTCCATGATAAATAATATAATAAAATGTATTAAAACACTTTTCAATTATAAGTTAATTTAAATTAATTTTGAGTAGATAAATATATGAGTATAGTAAGCAAATCAAGAGTTGTTTGTTATTGCAATTCGGATAAGAAAATTGAGTTCAATAATTATGGTCCTAACATTAGTAACATTGTTTTGTTGTGAGATATTGAGTCACATAATATATTGATATCAACAATTGAAAAAAACATTTTTTTATTTTTGTTTTTGCTGCCTTTACTTTGGCAACAATTTTCAAACATTATGCCAAATTTAAGTTTTCTGGGTCAGTAGTATCTGAGAAAAGTAATAGACATACATCAAGCTAATTCTGTAAATGGCACGTTTTTCTCATTTTGATGTAGAATATTAAAGCAGTTTTGCAGACGAACGGCTTTATTGTAATAGCTTTTAGTACATTATGCAAGAAAGTATATGTTAATAAATTGAGGTGATGTTTCACCGCCTCAATGACCCCGCTAAATATATTTTTCCTTTGTTAGTAATAGTAAGCATGTTTTTGTCACATAATTGACTTTGTAAAGTTTACTATGTACGTATATTACGTAGTTTAAATAGTAGTGTCCTATACACCAATGCGGGTTTCTCACTCTCCATGCTAAATCATGAAAGCGTTTAACCATATAATATAATAATAATGCTTCCAAGCAAATTCGTAGCGAATATTATGCTCCTGTATTATTGTTAAACCTATGACAAAAAGCGAGGCATAGGAGCTGCGTTATTTGCAAGAAAATGATTTTCGCTACTTTTGAACTTTGATATCTTGGCTAGTCAATATCTTATGAGACTTTCAGTCCATTTTCAGAACTTCAAAACAAAGGTCTATGTAAATTTTTAGCTTTTCTTCTTTCATTCTGAGGTATAAACTTTATTTCACCTTATTTGACCGTACCAAAATAGAATTTGTGAAACTGATCCATTTTGAGAGTTTCATACCCAAAGGGTCTGAAAGCAACCATATTCTGCTACAATACTGACTGTGTGTCTATCAGTATGTCAGAGGCTTCTAATTTCTAAATAAAACAAGATAGAAATTTAAAATTTGCATGCAATTTGTAGCTCCTTGCTCTAAAAATGGTTTTTAGTATTCAATTGTAATCATTGCAAAATACCACCTACAGAATATCAAATTTGACCACAACTATTATATATTCACTATTTATAAATTAAGATTAACAAATAGTTTGACATTCCATGATGCAACTCATCATATGATGGTTTTGAGTAACAATTATATTCTTGTCATTATTTTTTCCCCACAAGACTGTGTGTCTTATTGTGTCATTTGTAAGTGTTTTTAATAAGTATAATAGGTGTGAAGAAATTTAAAAATTTTGTATTTTTATATGATGTTCTCAACATTCATAGTATAAATGTTGAAGAATATTTTTCCATCCTTGTTTAATATATCAGTGTAATTTGTAGAATATTTATCTATAATGTGATACGGAGCATGCCAACCTCACGGACTAATAACTAATAAAATACTTTCAAGACATGAAACAACTCCTAGTCCTTAGGTCCCTTTACCTATTTTGGGGTAAATTATTGTGAAAACATTATTATGTGACAGATGTGAGGAATACCAGTATAAAAAAAAAAAGATTACATATAACAATAACTATATTTTAATTTTAAAGCACTCTTACAATATATGCCAATAGTTTTTAAAGCAATATTATTTAATTTTAAAGCAATATTACAAAATATACCATACTCAGTTCTAACATTATAGCTTTGAAGGTAAAACTTTAGACCACCTTTCATATTAATAATATTAAAAAGAATTGATTGAATCAAATTAAGACATTCTAAAGCAATAAAACAATTTCAAAAACAATATTGACAAATTCAAGAACTCTCAAAACGTTAATATCTTTATATAAACGAAAACGATATTACAGCCTTCTTATTCTTATGCCATGTGAATTATTTGCCATGCTGCAACGTTATTTATCCATTTAGTGACCTTATTTCAATAACTAAATTCACCCACAGAGTTAAATCTATATAATCTTACGTTAGTTACAATAAATAAAAACAAGACTTGGACATTTATTGGAAGGACACATATTTATAACTAACCGATAGTAACTCCAAGATAAATTGATTTTATTGTCATCAAAAAGAATCTTCAAAAATAGGAAATTGCACTCAATACTTTTCTCGGTTGTTCCATGGACTTGGAAAGATTTATTTCAATGTACATGTCAACGCTTGATAGTGCAATTGTCCGATCACCTGCAAAACCGTAGTTAGCCATCGATCAATATCCTAATATCATTGTGTATAAAATAATCTTAGTATTTTGTGACTATTTATTTCATCAATCACAACATGCGCAATTCCACTTTCCATCATAAATAAAGGAATACTATATAATAATTATACGTCGGATTATATAAGAAAGATATTCACAACCAAAATACCATTTATTATTAGAATTTATATTTATTTTCACAAAATATATATATATATATGTATATACATATATATATATATATATATATATATATATATATATATATATATATATATATATATATATATATATACATACATACATATATAAATATATATATATATATATATATATATATATGTATATACATATATATATATTAATATAATAATCCCTGATTATTTAATTACATGTTGTCACAAAAATGACAACTGATAAGTTGTAATTCTTGTGAGACAATATACAATTAAATATTTTTCTACATTTTCTATGGAAAACTGACGTTACTGGACAGAACTTGAAATTTAGCGCTGTTTCTGCAGAAATCTCTTTAGGCGGAGTTTGGCCAGTGATTAACTTTCTTTATTCCTTCAAGACCCAGGTTTTTATACAGAACAGCATTTAATTTGCCACGGACCTTTTCTGATAGTGAACTTGGATGGAAATATTTCCAAGGACTTGCGCAGAGGAAGATTTTTAGTTTCTAGTCTTTCAATGGCATCAGCTATATTGCTGAAATGTGTTACAATAAGAGCGATATTTGGTTTGATTGATGGATCCTCAACTGTCCTCGATCCTCAACTGTCAAATTGACCAACTACTTTTTTATAGCCTCAAAATTCTCAGCATAAAACAATACAGCTTTCAATCAAGTTCCCCACTGCGTTGATATTGGTTCTGGGGGTAGCGCAAGGTTTAGCAGTCCCTCTTTATATGCTTGTACTCGTGATGTTATTTTTAAAAACTTTCCTTATAAAGGAAATCAATTTATTGACATTCCCGAACTCTTTCCTGATCACATCCGCAAGTCAGTGTAATCCGTGAGCTAGAGAGGTGATGTGAAGCAAGTTTGCATAAAATACATCCAGAGCTTGACCAGCCTTCACCATATAAAGCGTACCATCAAAAATAAAAACACATTCTCTCATCCATAGAAGAATCGGGAAATAGTGATTTGATGGAATCATTTATGAACCAGGCGGTAGTTGAAAGATTTGTTTTTCTAGAACTACGCAGACAACCAGTAGAGGGCTCTACGGATAATTTTCCAACAATAAAATACGATATATATTGTCCACAAAATCTGTCATTTCCTCAGCTGATATCGATATAGATCAATGCGTATTTCACTTAGCACTTCTTCATAGATAGTTGACAGGTAGGTTTTCAAATTTAAATCATGGATTCTTCAGGAATTAGACAAGGAATTAAACAAGATTCCATTTAAGTCTGGGTATTTTTTTTCACAGGCTGCGTCATTTCAACAAAACAAAACCAGATTTTCATAGGTAAACAAACACAGCAAGCAACTGAATGACAAACAATTGAATTGCTTGAAGCAACGAGGGCCATACTCCCTTCCCTCACCATATTCTGCCAATGCTTTCACTTAGTACGAGCGAGTAGATTGGGTTCAGTGCACTTGCCGAGCGCGTGTGAGAAGCCCGCGCGGCACGTCATTGACTCTGGCCCGCCACCGTTCCCGCATACTACAACACACCTAACGCATTTAACTATTGAAATAAGCACTCATAATGAAAAAAATTCTAAAATATGCAATAACACTATAAAAATAGCATTTTATGTGTTTGCTAACATGCAAATGCATATAATCTGATCTATGTCTAATAATAAAATATCTGTCAGTACGTCTAAAGTAGAAACTAGATAAACTGTTCGAGATGGACAATTTCGAAAACCTTGTCAATATTTTCCTTTTTGTGAAGTCGAAAGTGTTATTAACATATGCATGACATAATTTTATAATTATTCTTCAGGCAGTTACATGTAGAAGAAACACAAATCCTTTGTGCACGGTCAAATACCACCTTTTTCTAAAGTTAATTTCGATCACTTTAACATAATAAATTCTGAAATACTCCAGATCGTTGTTTAAGATACTTAGGAACGCAGATCTTTGTAAGTCATCTAATCCCTCATAATTGTTACTAATTTTTTTATAGGTTATATAGAAAAATACAGCAAATTTTCTGTGTATATATTAAATTTGTTGGTAGATGACTTATCCTTAGGAAGTATAAAATATGTTTGTAAAAGATTTTAAATTAATTTTCATTCCTACTTTTTACCAGAGTCCAGGATATATTATAGATTCCTTAATTCTGGCCTTTGATGGATTCCCTCTCTGGATTCCCTTTTCTTATCCATGTTTGGATGTTTTCCAAGTTTTTTCCCAAAATTCTTCATCCTTTTCAATCATTTCTTCCATCATCTCTATGCCCAAGAAACAATAAACCTAATTAACAAATAAATTATATCAATCAATGTCCCCATTGATTATATAAATCAATGCCACCCCATTTTTTCTATGCAACTTGTTTAATCTCCAATCGAGAACCATACAGTATGCTTTTAAACAGAGGTGCACAAATGATAATAGGTAGCTGTTTACATACTTTGCCCAAAAAAGAAGCAGTCAAAAGTTTTCATCATACTTCTGTCTAAGTCCAATTACGTTCACACTGAGCCGTTCAGTAGTCTAGAAGGGGAAACAATTAAAATTAATTAAAAGGAAACCGTGAGACTGACACGGTCAGAAGTATATAAGCTTTCCGCCACTATGCCAATATATTCGATTAAATGAAACATGTCATACAAGCTAACTTCTTGTCGTGCTATCTGCAACACTTACAAGCTACTTACTTTAATACAAACATGTTGCAGAACACCGATTAAAGAATATCCAAAATATTTAAATGGAGAAGCAAAATATTTATATTTTCATCATAGTTCATAGGTCTTAATAAAGCTAAATGCGTCAGTAATTAGCTTACAACTAAAACAATTCAGATTGTATTGCAGAAATATCATATACAGGTTAAAATAGTTAATGATTTTGTTAAAATAATGGATATTCAATTATTGCATACAGCATGCACCTACTAAATTTTTTACTGCTTCATCGTGATGTACCTTAAATCATAGATAATAATACCTTAGTTGCATAAGTTGTACATTAGAATAATTATAATATGTTGTAGTTTCTTTATCAACCAATATATCTTCAGCATTTCAATAAGAAGTACTAGGTGAACAGTCAAGTATGATAGAATTCACCTTAGAAGGGTTCCGTACACGTTTCGTCACTTATACATATTATATTCCTATTAAACTATTTATAAATTTTAATTTTTCAAGTTGTTGAACTCCATTTCAGTAAATTTTACAGAAGACACTTAAAACGCAATTATTTTAAAATTATGACAAATTTAAAAAAAGTTGTAATCTATTTGGTAGATAAAATATAATGACATGTAATTTATATAGTTTTACAGTTTTAATTTTAATTATTCTAGTTTAAAAACCCGTTTTCGGAATTATCAAAAAGGGAGTTTTATGATAAGTGTATGCTCTAAGAAAATAAAAATTTAATTTATTAGATCAGGTTAAATAATCAATCCTCATAGGGCAAATTATCATATCTTTTATAATTTAGGGATATAGAATTTTTGAGTTGTTGAAGGTCCAAATATTTCTTTTTGTAATTTTTCTTCGGATGTTGTGCAGATCCGGCATGGTTTCTAAGGGGGTACTGTAACCTTAGGATTCTTTGTTTGGCTTAACAACTGGAATTCTTCAGAAAATTTCTGCTTATAATAAATTTCATCAGTGGTAACATATTTGAGGACCCGTATGTCCGTGACTTGAAAATTAAAGCAAAATATAGTGGAGTTTAATAAAGCGTATTAGGTAGATAAGTTAATTGTTTTGAGTTTCTCCTCCTTTCAATTTTCCTGGTCTAATGGATGTATAGAATGTTACATCTTTAACATTTTTGAAATAGTTATAATTTAGATATTCAACATTGTAAGGCTTGTTCTTTTTTGCCTTTTTGCACATAGTTATATATTTAGCAGAAACATTAATGACTTGGTTTTTTAGTTTTTTTCTCTATCGTTGCATGCATACGTTGCATGCATACATGCACTTCCATCTGGGTGTGTCAGAGTTCTAAATATTTATGCTCTACAGTTATGTTTTACAGTACATCCATCAGTGTAAAAATAATATGTCTGTTTTGCTCTTCTCACTTGGTTATAACTGTTTATATGATATATTATGATATGATGGTTGCAAATTCATTGGAATTCAAGCCACCTTCAGGCTCATCCCATATAAATCAATATACATCACCAGTTTTTAGATCATAGATACACCAATTGAGGACACAAAGTTTAGTTTTGAAGTAGTCTGTAGAAACATTTGATCTCGGTGCTAAAAGAACTGCTTGTAAACCTGCAGTGAAGACAAAAGGCTTATTGATCAGATCCAACTCTTTTTCCACTCTTGCTTCATTTTTTTTGTCAACATGCTCTTTATAATTTTTCACTGAAACTCATTCTAATTTTTATCCATTGCAAATCTCGCACAAGTCTTATTTTGGTTTGAATAAAGAGATTTTATTCTAGTTGATTCGAGAAAAGTGCTATTGACAGTGGTTTTGAGTTTTTGTTTGTACAACGTTCAGAATATAAATCATAAAGCTGTCGTTTTGATGAAATATCTGATTGCACATATAACTGTGTTGTTCTTTTTGGCCAATAGTGAGATGGAATTTTTGGTATATCATCTAGAAAGTTCTGCAATATTTTGAGTTCTGTAACAAATGGCTTTAAGGTATTAATTAATGATTAATGTATATAGCATTAATGTATATATTTTCCATCTTGCAGCCTCAAACACTAGTTTTTCCAATACAAAATGTATTTAAAAATAAAGTTTTGTAAACTCCTATTATCCTTCTTTAAGTAGATAACACCAAAGTGTTAGACTTTCTTGATGTACTTGGAGCCTTGCGGTCTTTTGGTCTATTCATATGTACAACTTACAGCTATATAACTGTTGATATATACGGGTTTTTTAATCCATGTCATATTCCAAAATCTTTCAAACAGTAGTTTTCTCTCATTTTCAGTTATTAGGTGACATTTAATAGCCCCATTATTTTTTCCTTGCATCCACATCAGTGCTTCATTATTTTTACTGGCTTTTTTATATCTTTTTCCATGTACTTTAAATTTTCTTTTTACTGTAATATTCTTTTCCTCTTTCCCTATTCTTTTTATTAATTTTGCATGCCCATTCTTCCTTATTCACTTGATAATGTTTTTTCTTTTTGGAAGAGGTTTTGTGGATTCACTATCAGAACTACTCTATTCAACTAGCTTGACTTGAATCTCACTTGCCCATCCTTCCTTCTCCACTTGACAGCGTTTTTTTCTTTTTGGAAGAGGTTTTTTGAACTCACTATCAAAACTACTGCATTCAACTAGCTCGGCTTGAATATGAGATAATAAAAAATTATGTGGTTGAATTACTATTGAGTATATGAGCTATTGCGGCATATCACAACACTGTGGTGAGCAATCTTACAAAACATTATTTTGAATGGAATCACTATCATTAATATCCAAAGCAGTTATAACTTGATTAGGATAATAAAGTTGAAGAAAATCAATAAAGTTGAAGAAAAGGAAGTTCTGATATCTCTTCAGTTCCAATATTATCACTATTTCATATTCTATCTTTATAGTATTGGTATATGAAATAGATGGTATAGAAGATAAATCAATGCTTCTAATGGAATGAAAGCTCGGACTGGCAATTTGATGTTCATTATGTTTAAAATAAAATATGATCATCTTCAATTACACTCTGTTGCTCTTTTTCAATAAAAGTTGTTAAAGGGATTAAGGTTGCGCTGTCATGCAGTGAAGTATCATATGATCTTGGAAAGCAGTTGTTGTTTATAAATAAAATAGCGTCAAGATTTGTGATTTCATCAAAATGCGTTGTTTTTTAAGCAAGCAAAGTATATAATTTTGATAAAGCAATGGAAACATTTGAGGCAATATATTGTTTGGCAGTATTAAACAATTGTTCCAAAAAGCACTCATTTTAAAATATGCGCCCGTCCAAGCTAAAGGCAAGGAAAGCAAAACGACCAACTTCCATTAAAAAACTAAAATATCATGGAGCAAAATGACCATCTCCATCGTAACGTTTTGTTTCGCGTAGAGTTGTTTGATTTTCTTGTGGCTATTTGTTCAAAAACTATGAAAATAGGAGAGTTATTATTTTTTACAAACGTGAGGAAATGTCTGTAATTAAAGTCTGTATAAAAACTAAAATTCAACAAAAGTGGAGATAGCCAGATTGCGAACTAAGGTATTTATTTAGAATCGACTGAGTTTTTTTTCTTTAGCTACCATTATTTGCTTTATTTTTAAGTACTCGTGTGAAAACAAAAATGTTTTGGGTAGAAGCCATAGGTAAAAAACATATCGATTTCACATGAAATAAACTTCTTATGTCGATATCCATTTTGAATGTATTAGTTGTGTATCTCAAAGGAGTCAAAGTTATACTAATTTGAGTGATGAATGAAATTTGATACCCAAATATTTTATAGTTACGAGCGCTATTAGGCTTTGGATAGTTTTCATTGAATTTAACTCTGAAAATTAAAAGTTAAAGTTGTTAAATCTTGTCGCATCAGGTAGCTAGGCCATATATTCACGTATAAAGATACCAACTTTGACATGGAAGTTACTTTTTGTAAACAAGAAGATTACACACCTGATGGCTGGATATCATTGAAAATACCTTAAGTTCATGGGTGTCAACTAATGAAGATGCCTAATTCAAAATAGGATTCAGTGGAAGAAACTTCATGAGAGAGTTTTGGCTTATTCCAAACTATAGTACCAAATTAATAAATAACTTTCTATACTTCATACGAACACTGACTAAATTGTAAGAGCAGTTATCGTATATCGAAATGCAGTCTTGCAATTATTATGTAAAACCGAGATTTTTGCTATTTTGATACAAACATCAAAGAAATCAATGATGTTTTTTGTTCTAATTTTTTACCCCCGCTTCATTTATACATGCACTTAATTTCAAAGGTCTATATAACCTTATTCACATATCCATCAGAGAACTGTATTTTAAAAACACATCTTTTTAAATACATCATTTGCCTCTTTTTAAAATTTAGATATAAGTATTTATAAATAAATCTGATAATTTTGTTCTAAGTGAATTTGAATGTAAACTCATTGAAATATGTAAAAGTTTATTTAATTTACCACTATGTTAAATTTTAATTCAAAATTCTTTTTTGAGAGAAATGACTGTGATAGGTCGATGGAGTATACACGAGTAATCTTGTAAGAGATGTACATAATATTACATTAATCTTGAATTAAAAGCATAGTTCTGAAATAGAAATAAGTTTATTTTCTTTATTATTATCCTTCGGTTTCCATTTTCATGAAAATATGGATGGAGGTGGTATGTGTATATTATGGGGGTGGTATGGGTATTACATAATATTTTTTACTCTAAGACAAACCTATCTAATCTAATTTTAGTTTTCATAACCTCCATATCTCTATAATGAACTTTTGAGTACCGAGTATTTTTATGTAGATTTGCATACGTGCAGATTTACCCATACTCAATACACAAATTATACCATCTACTAACATATTAAATTATTATTATTGTTTAAAGAACACTATGTTTGTTCCTAAAGTCATTAGTTTTTTTCTAGTTTTCAAACAGTCTGTGTATTAATTTAAACTAAGACTATATTGGGTTTCAAGAAAGTATGTCTAGCCATTTAGGATTAACTGAGTAACAAATAGCAAAACATGTTTTTTGTTGTTTTAGTGTTTTACACCTCTGAAACTGGTAAAAATCTCACCATGCAAACTATGTACATCCGAACTATACGCACTTAAAAGGTAGCAATTTATCATTTGATTGTAGAGTTATTACAAAATAAATAAAAAACCCTATCACATTTGTAATATTAGTGGGGGCAATAAGATTACACTTATAGTGTAATTTATTATAAATTATTGTTGGCTCACAAGACCTCTCTTTCATTACAAAAAAAAATAGAGATTGTAATTTTATTCAATTTCCAGTTTTTAAATGTATTTTTATAGCTGTTCATCCCCAGCAATGCACGAGTAATGATCATAAGCCAGCAGATAAAAACTGATCACGTCCATCACCAATTGCCATACTTCCTGCATGCGTTGCAAAATACAAGTGTGATTTTAAATCATGAGGAAGTGTTTATCACATATTGTTCTCACAATTAGAGTGGAACAACAATACTGGAATAATGTAGGCATTCCCATATCACATATGCAAAACTGGCAAGCTCGTTATTACCGATTCTTATCTCACACGAATACGTCACTGTTTATATTGTATTATTTTTATACTAATTTGCTACTGGAATTTACAAAATGTAGGTATATATCTATATAAGTAATAAAATACATACAATTTTGTCTATATATTTTACATAACCTTGTCACCTCTGTACATCGAACGGGCAACATGTGCAGCATATGGTTGTGCCATGAGATTTGGTTTATTGAATATACCAGTTTATATAATAATTTGTATTCCAAAAAATAATATTCTCTTGGTTGAAATGTGTCGATGAAACATTTATGCTTTTGTGGAGATTTTTGACTTCAAACCGCCATTATGAATCAAATTATGGAAATTAAAATTTATTTTTATTTTGTTTGATTAATTTTAACATTTTGTACTAAAATAGATTATTAAATACAGTTTGAAAAACCATTTAGATAAGCTATAAGTCAATTTTAATACGGAGTTTTTATTACAGAATTTTCAGTCTATATACAGAGAAAATATTGTCTTAAACCCCCACCAAATTATTAATATTATGAATTTACGAGAGTTACTCTAATGCTCGTTCTAATTTAAATTCCCACCAGTCATTTCTTCATTCCTAAAAATAGTGATTCTTCCTTACTTTGCTGAAGAATCGTTTTCACCGGTCCTGGTCAGCAGTTGACAATAGTGTCGCACTCATTGGGATATATAACACTTTCCTACAAATGTTTTTGATTTGGGGGCAATTAATATAATCAAATATAAAATTCTACATTTATCCCTGTGGCTTCCTTACCCCTTATAATGTGCTAACATTATTACTTAAATATAATTGGATGTGAAGATCAACACATAAATATTACATAGAAACTCCAAATATATATTCATTGTATATTCACCACTTGATCACTATTATAATAAAGTTATTATACAAAAATAAAAGTGATGTTTGAGATATAAAATATATTATAGATTTATAGATGAAAATGTATTGAGTAGTTAGCAAAATCTATTTTAATAGGTAAATCATTGATTTAACAGGAAGCAAATTTAATAGGTAAATCATTTACAGAAATCACTGACTAATTGGTTTTGAAAATGATTTGAATATTTTCATAATTATGTTAATTATGTTATGTAATTTGTTATTTTATTAGAATGTAAAATGTATCTTGATTATATATTTTTAATTATATACTTTGTTATCCAAACACACCGACTAGTAGGTGGTCCATAAGTCAAGTAGTTAGCTAGTCAACTAGTCACTAACTGTCGGTACATCTCTAATATTGATTGATATATTGATCTGCGAAAATAGATATTACAATGTGAAAGAATTAGAGTAGTTTAAGCTAACATTATAAACGTGAAAGTGTTTTTGTTTGTTTGTTCCTCAGTTACTCAGTAAACAATGAAAGCTACCAAATTTGGCATTCATATAATCCATGTGATAGTTACAAAAAATAAAGTTATTACCTGCAGCTCTGCGAAATAGCGTTATTCCTGTAGGATGAAACTATGTTTTCAGCAAACAATAAAATTTTTGAAGTAAAACTTCTTTACACACGCTTGACTTGGGGAGTAAGCTGGTGAATGCGTGACGAGAGCATTACGAAAAGTGTGATCGGGCGAGGCGAACGGAAGTTGAGAGGGAGATATAAATTAGTGAAGACAGAAAGAGAGAGAGTTACGTTTCGTATATTACTATAGGGACAAGAGAGAGAGGTGTGAGCACACATTTTCTTTCTCTCTTTCTCTCATAGCCAGTTATGTTTCATATATCTAAGACACAGTGCAAGCCTATTGTCTGTATCACACTGTAGGAGCAAGAGAGATCAGTGCGCGTGCACATTTTCTTTCTCTCTTCCTCTCATAGCCAGTGCATGAAATATATATATATATATATATATATATATATATCTCAGTCAGTAGTTCGTTTGCGAGTTTGCTACCGTTATGCGAACGGTGATTTTTTGATTATTTTGTAATTTCATTTCGTTCTTAAATAATTTTATAAATTATTATTTTGGTCAGTACATTAAATATTCTACGTTTAAAGTGAATAAAATTGTAAATTCATTTTAAAGTTTATATTTTGTGAATTTGAACTTTTACTTCAGTCGTGTGGTCTAAAGCTCACTCCTTTTTTAAGTATACTGAATCTTTTGCTTAGACGTCTCTAAACCCGGAAACCAGCCTTAATAAAAAATCCAAACGGGCTAAACCACTCAAAGGCTGGTATCTACATATTATTTAAAAACTTTTCTAAGTCGAAATCAATCTCAAATTTGTTGTAAAACCTTTGTAACAAAGAAAACTTCTTGTGCGTTGTTTGACTCAGGGAACAATTTATATTCAGTGCTAACTTACAGTACAGCTAACCTACATTTAAAAATGTTAATTTTCCTTTGCTCAATCCATATTTTCTGAGAGTAGTTTATCGTTATGTTACAAATATAGAACTTAATTTTTGTTATCCTAATAATATTGCTGCACTCTTTTTAAAGTTCTGCAGTGAAATAAGGAATTCTTATAATTTTGTCATATTCGTCCATCTGTCACCGACTCACTGTTTATACAGGTTCAGACTTATATCAATAAATATATAATAAATAACAATTTCAAATAATGTGTGGCGAAATCATTTAATAAATGTGGGGACGAAAAATTTTTTCTTACTTATCCCATTAAATGTAGTTTAAATAGAAAGTTGTTTTAATATCGAACTGAGTATTTATTTATCAGTTTTAATATATTAGCTTTTGGGAAATATAAAGCTTTAAAATCATGTACAAGGATTTAAAAAATCTGAAAAAATTCTGATTTGTATAGGTATACGGAACTATGGAACTCTACGTCTATTTTCACACATACTTATCCTTTTTCGTTAAATATTGAAATGCAGGTAAAAAAGATAAAAATTAAATTATTTACAATATGCAAACCTAGTTTTGAAGTCTAATTTATAAATGTTGCTATCTATATATATATGAGTTACGTAATAAATAAATTTTAAATTCATACCATGTACATTTATATTTTACTTTACTTAATAAGGTAACTTTATTTCTCTCGCTTGGTTTATCAATCTTGTCTCACTCATATTGATGAGTGAGACAAGTTTGATAAACCAAACGAGAGAAATAATGTTGGAAACTGTAATGTAAATATATAACTATGTGTGTAAACTATATGTATAAACTAAACAATATTTTCATATCACTAAATACATATAATATTTACCTGGAATGGGGTTTTGCCCATGATAAGGCACGCCAATGGATGCTTTGAAAATTGATCTATTTAATTAATTAGTAGGTTTTAACAATCTGGGGGTTCTTGATGTAAAACATCTAATGACCCATTTGTTTGTTTTCAAAAAGTTTTGATGTCACGTTACGACATGTCACTCGGCCAGCTGCGCGGCTTGTCAGCACTTTCAGATTTAATTCGGCCAACTTTGCATCTTATTGGTTAACAGTATTATAAAATTAAATATTATTTTCAATAAATTGTGATAAATTATTCCATAAAAATGAAATAAGGAAATGAAATTAATATTTTATTATTAAAAACTGTCTGAAATATGTTTTATCATTTTCAATTCGTCCAAATAAAAGTATTTCAATTTGAAAATGTAAAAAAATTTAGATGTTTCACATCTGTCAACCGTACCATGACGGCTTAAATTTTTGAAGAAATTGGAAGTGAGGCATTGTTTTGTTCAGTTTAAATTTAATTATATTTATTAATACTAGCGCCATGATGATAAAATAATGTATTACTCCGAAAGTATTGATTTCGTTGTAATGAAATTTTAGATAGAATAGTCCAAGAATTTATACCTTACGTAGGTAGTTACGAGTATAAAAAAATTACAAACAAGATGAAAATATTTTCTGTTACTCTAAGAAAAAAGTGGAAAAATAATGAATTCTTAATTGCTTCGTTTTCGCTGAATTTAGAAACATTCGTAATCAAATAACATCCTAATATGGAAATATAGTACATAAGAGATATGTTTATATCCTTATCTATTTAATTATGTCTTGCTTGTACTGTGGTAACTTGTTCATCTGAGGTTGAGACTGCGGACAGACTTTACAGTATCTCGTTTTGAGTAAGACAAAAATTGGATACCATTTCTTGACGTAAATAATTCAGTTTATACCTTTAAATCACAAATCAACTTTTAAAAACATCATCACATAAGTGTGATAAGACGAGATTGCATCGTGCAGGGTAGGTGTTCGGAAGAAGGTCCTCAATTTTTCACTGAAGCCTTGGTTTTCACAATTCTTGATTCAGTTACTTCTGCAAAGAAAATATCTGAATTTAACTTGAGCGTTATGGAAGGAATTTATCTTGAGC
The DNA here is from genome assembly GCA_039881145.1 of Druceiella hillmani. NCBI lineage: Eukaryota > Metazoa > Arthropoda > Insecta > Lepidoptera > Hepialidae > Druceiella > Druceiella hillmani. The sequence goes on along the minus strand of JAYKKI010000012.1, from coordinate 29,073,391 downwards.
GTCATGGGACAACTTATGGGACGAACAACTTATAAATGTTCATGCTATGTATGCAATGACATCTTATCCAATAGACACATAATAGTCTCATAAAATGAACAAAAATATTATAAAGAAAAAGATAGAAATTATAAAGCACATGTATGAAAGGGACTGTACTGGAGTCAAGGCAATTACTTTGTCTTTTGAAGATCAATTTTAGAACGCTAGTGACATTTTATATCATTGGTTATAATATCATTGGTTTATAATATATTTAATCCTCCATCATGCGCCCCTCAAAAACTCGTTAGGTGTACCTGATAGGCTCATTCCCGAAAACTGCTCATAAAATCCATGCCAATCTAGACACAGTACCCGATCTAGGGGGGGGGGGGCAAACCAAAATTTGCCCGGGGCGGCAAAATTGAGGGTGGCACGGCGTCGGCGACGAAAATTTGAAAGATGGTTAAACAAAAAAAAACCACACCCTACACAAAAGTTGTTAGAATATAATATATTACTATGGACATCACTGAAATTTCACATCATATTTTAGTAGATTACAAAAATAAAATGTGGTCACACTGCGTCCTTCAAGCTGTGCATGCTTTGCACGACGGTGCACACAGCACGATCAGGCATGACGGCAGTGCGCGGTCGCGCGGACGGACAGCAAGATAGATGGTGCGTACAGGCCTTTATTTTCGTGGGGTTGGCAACACTGGTTGCATGCAACGGGGGATTCCCCTAGGTCTGTCTTCTTATCTATAAACATTCAAAGATACAAATGCATTTCTTTCCCTCACGCTAGTCAGTTGCAGTTTCTTTATACCTCTGTTGTTTTATATTCTATTAATTGAATTTAACGCGTATCTTTATCTACCTTACGAGATTATAAAAGTAATTAATTAAAGTTAAAGTTCGAAAGTCCTGAAATTGAAAAGTGGATGTTAGTGGCAGACAAATGAATCATAAAAATATGTGAATGTAATGTGTGACGAGACTACTAAGTAAGTACTACCTTAACACTAGTTTATAAAAATAAATAGTGTGATAAAAATTTGTGAATAAAAAATAAAATTTATTTTTGAAATGCACCGTGTTGGGTATCCAATGTAAGGGCTTCATTAACACATATGAGTATATAAGGTGACTTTTAATTAACTCTTGTCAGCTTAAGGGGTCAATGTACTCATGTATACGAACAACTTTTACTATGGGACCAACTTCGAAATAGCGAAAAAAAAATCAGCTGTCCATAGTAAAATGACAATCCGGTCGACCAAAATGTATGGAACATTGACCCCTTAAGCTGACAAGAGTTAATTAAAAGTCACCCTATATGTATATATTACTAGCTATTGTTCCTGGCTTTGTTTGAAAAATAATTAAAATAAAATAAAAAGTTTAAAAATCCTGACTACGGAAAAAATCGGGCTTTGAAAAGTACGAAACAAGTAAATATTCTAGGAAAACTGTGGTCGCATACCACCTCGCCTTACAATATGAGCGACAATGAGGGTCTACATAAACTAGGGCAAGATGGCAGGTGACCACGGTTATCCTCTAAATATCCAAATCCACTAAAGAATATTTGCTTGTTTCATACTTTTCAAAGCCCGATTTTTTCCGTGGTCAGGTTTTAGATTTTCAACTTTTTATTTTTTTGTTTAACAGAATGTCTGATGGTAGAGCACACTTGTCGGGCTACCAATACAAAAACGATGGCTCGAAAAAGATGTAGAGCGACAAAAGCAAGCACAGGCATTAGAATCCTTCTTAAAGAAAGGTGGACTTGAAAAACCGTCCTTGCCCGAGCGCCAGTAAGAAACTGACGCAGCATCTGCATCTAAACCACATGGTGAAGATACACTGAATATAATTTGTGAACCTTCTGTTTCTGGGTCAAGTGCTGTTACAGATGCTACTGCCATCGCAATTGCAACTACAAATATTTCAGCAGACACAATGTCACTTTTAGATACCAATCCAGCAACTTTGCCCAATAGACTAACGGATGCAGAAAGAATATTTTTAGTAAATCGAGGTTCCCCTAACCCACTGTATGAATTTGAATTTCCAAAAGATAACAAAGGACGAAGGATTACTTCAAGGTATTACAAGAGAAAGCTTAATAACGGTGAACAAATTTTAAGGCTTGTGTATTCTAAAGCAAAAAATGTTATGTATTGTTTTTGCTGTAAAATTTTTAATGTAACTTCTACCGATATATCTAAAGATGGCTACAACAATTGGAAACATTTAGGTGATACTCTTAAATCTCACGAGACATCACGAAGTCACTTAGAAGCTGTAAGATCTTGGTTTGAACTTTCGCGTCGAGTCAAGTCGTCGCACATCAAAATGTTGGGAAGAAGTAACTTAGCTTTTCAGGGCACTTCTGATAATCTATATCAACATAACAATGGTAACTTTTTGAAACTAGTAGAGTTGTTAGCCGAATTTGATCCTATTATGCAGGAACACGTACGCAGGGTTTTAAAGAAAGAAGAGAGACAAGCAACCTACCTAAGTAAAACTATTCAGAATGAGCTTATTGGTACAATATCGGACAATATTAAACGGCATATTTTGGAAGCTATAATTAAATCAAAATATTATTCTATTATTTTAGATTGTACCCCGGATGCTAGCAAAACTGAGCAGATGACCCTAATAATTAGGTATGTTTCTTTAAAACAGACCGACGATAATCCAAGAACTTCAGAAGTTGTAATAAATGAGAGTTTTTTAAGATTCATACCTATCGAAAAATCTACAGGCCTCAAACTGACAGAGATTATTTAAGAACAATTATCAGAAATTGGATTGTCTCTAGAGAACATAAGAGGGCAAGGGTACGATAATGGATCCAATATGAAAGGTATTCAAAGTGGTGTCCAAACCAGGATAAAAAACTATATATACGGATATTTTACGTTCCTTGCAGTAGTCATTCTTTAAACCTAGTGGTAAACGATATGGCAAAGTCTACACTGGAAGCTACACATTTTTTTAATATCGTGCAAAAATTATATGTTTTCTTTTCCTCTTCAACGGCGAGTTGGTCAATTCTTTTGATGAATGTAAAAGGTTTAACACTAAAACCACTTAGTGACACAAGATGGGAAAGTAGAATTGAAGCATTAAAACCCCTGAGACGTCAAATAGGGCAATTTTACGATGCATTACTTGCTGTTTACCACCACCGACATGGATACCTCTGCACGAGACGAAGCTTCGGGTTTGTTGAAAATGGAAAATTTGTCTTTTTATAGGTTAAAATTACACCATCTATGGAATAACGCATGGGTAAAAGGCGGCAAATATTATTTTGCCCGGAGTGGCGAAATAGCTGGATCGGGCCCTGTCTAGACACCATCAAGCATAAATTCGCTGCCAAAATCAAAATTCATTATCTTTATAGATATGTATTAAGAGACAATATTTGAAGAGATTTTTTTAAATCAAACATTTATTACATATAAATGTTTGATTTAAAAAATCAAACATTTGGTTTTGGTCCCGTTACATGTGTATCTAGAATATACACATGTCATGGGACCAAAACCAAAAGTACAAAAGTTTTGAAATTATTACAAAATTGTCTTATATTTTCAGTACTTAGATAATACAAAACAATAAAATGCATTACTTGTATTGTAAGGCACCTTAGTATTATTAGAAGCAGGTTTAATCAGAATTACCAGTCTCAAGTTCACTTGAAAGTATGCATAGGTACACTGAAATGCAGGCTTCGCAGATCATATTAACGTGGGACAAACAAACTCCATTGTTGTCTTTTTTGCAAATGTAGTTGGACAACCTTCTTTTACCTGTTTCCAGATTGCAGGTGGTGCATTTCTTTCCTACAACATGATTAATCCTCTTCATCAGAAGATAAGTCCTCACCATTTTCTTCAGTTGATGAATTATCTTCATCCAGATCCACTTCAATCCTTTCATCAAGGTCACTCCCTTCTTCCAAATCTTCATTCTCTGTAGGATCTTCTAATTTCTCATTTAGCAGCAAACTCCTAATTTCTTCATGATCGTCACTTTGTGTCAGTTATATCAAAGGATTTTCTCGTTATTTCGGGTGAGATTCTGCAATAGAAGAGGAAAAATTACTATTATAAATTACTGAGTATACTTGAAAGTGAGCATTGCATTCTCCACGGGCACGGAAAGCAAACTGAACAGGTGTGTTACGATTACCACTAAAAGTTATGAAGCTATTGGCGGGGAACGATTTCAGAGATGTGAGGGCAAGAGAGGTAAATTGAAACTTGTTTGCTCAGCTTGAGAGATCAGCTGTGCCTGATAGAGGTTTAAACTCTCTATAATTATGGCTTTTTATTATTTATTACCAAGGTTTCATAGATTCATAATCATCCACATAACTCCTATTTGTACTTCATGCCTATTTCTTCAGTACACTGATGCACGTCGAGCTTCTCCGTTTGTAGATAATATTGAGCGTCATTAACTTTATGAACTACTGGTTCCTAAACAAAGAAAAATGACTGCATCATAACCATGAAAGCTCTTTGCACAGTAAGATTTTATTTCTGTACGCTCCATGGAGTATAGCAGTACAAAAATTGTTGGAATAATCCAACAACTTTTGCACTGTTTTGGGCATCCTGAACTCTCTGAGCTTCTGTCTGTGATAGCAAGCAAGACTTTCCAATGATGAGTAGATATGGAAAAGAATTTACTTTAATGTGTAAGAGACACTTGTTAAATTTACCTCAACTGAGGCAGGGTGTAAATGAATTAAATTTAGCAAATGATACCAGATTCTATAAATAGTTTGAGCGTATTACAAAACAATTTTAATTTTAAAAATTTAATTTGTGAAATTTTAAATAGGGCAGAGTAAACGAAATTGTGCATGGCACAAAGTCTAACTTACTTATTCAAAATAAAAAATTAAAATTAAATTATATAATAAAAAATTAAAATTTAATGATATCAAATTTTATGCTTTTTATCAAGGTATAGAAGGAGCAGCAAAAATAGATTTGTTGCTAAAATTTCTAGATATATATATAGAAGCAATGAGTAACATATTTTAGCCTGCTAATAACAATTGCTTCTAATCTACTAAAACACAATAACTTGTAATATATGTACAGAGACACAATGCAATATTTGTCATATTATAAAGATATATTACAGTCTATGTCTATAAATATACATATTTATAGTCATAAAATATACAGTAATAGAATCATTGTATTCTATTTTCAATTTAGAAGTGTAATCCACGTTTCACTTCTTTTTGATAATACTGAATTCTTTTTTCTTAATTATTTTTAATTTAGATAATATTTAATGCTTCATGACAAATAGATCTAACACTTTAAGTTTATTTTGTTACTAACATTGTACTCTAAGAACTGGGCCAACATATTTATTGTTTTCGAGGCTGCTTCTACATTTACCATATTGCATGACATTTCCTGGCTATCCTCCTCACTCCAACATTGTTCATTTAGGATTTTCTGTATAGTATTCTCATGACTAATAATTAAAATTTGTTAGTTAGTGGCCTAGCCGTATATTGCATTATAACCCTGTTTACTGGCTCTTGAGACCATTGAGAATTCTATAAGTGCAATAATTTTAAATCTATAAAACATTTGAGTTTGGTCTACAAAACATTTGAGTTGCAGGATTCCTTAATTTTCTCTTTGTTTTTCCACCAATATCTTTTATAAGTATCTGGTATGACTTTCTATTTTTTAAACTACTAGTAGTGACATATTTTCTCCCAATTTTATAAGCTTTACAAAGCCATTATTCATGCAAAAATACGATCAATAAGTATCATCATCAAATCACTATGGATGGCAAAACGATGCGTGGTAACGAATCCATTGCGATGGGAGAGAAGTTACTTCAACAAATAGTGAATGTCACAATAGTTGGACTATAGTTATTTATAAACATTTTAAATATTTTAGCCCATTGGACATGAGAAAAAATAAAGTAGATATTATTTTAGTGATACATTACACATAGTCTATTTCATAAGAATAGCAAAAGCTTAACATTAATACCTGGGCAGCTAAAGAGATAAAACTTAGTGTGAATACAAATACAAGACACTTGCTCCAAATATATAGATCAAGCAATTATAAAAGTGATCTAAGAACTGTGAAAAACTTATCACTTTGGTTTGATATCAATGAACATGGCCAGCTTACATGTTGAAATTGTTACAGCAAACATGTTTTAATTTTTTTTGGTAGATATTAATTTGGGATCATTTTAATACTATTGCACCATGTCTGTACTGGTTATTCCTATTATCAATTTAAGAACAATTGTGCTAAACTTAGAATGTGAGTGCCTTTTCAATTTTAACGTTATATTTCTTCACTCTTTCCGATGACCATTTATAAATATAAAAAATAAACAGTACACACAAAATATTCCACTGTGAGATAGACATAGCTGCCAAATTATAACTTTTATATGAATAATTTACATATAAAAGGCAAAATTGAATTTTCTACCCGAGAAGTGTAGAGAAAACATTTTAATATGTTTATGAAGTTTTCTTTTTATTTCAATAATAAAAAATGCTTCTACAAATATTGTTAGGCTAGGAAAACGCTGCATAATTTTATTGAAAGCTGTCAATGTCAATCAACAAAGTTGTTTAGTCTAAAGAAAAAATTAATTTAAACTAATAAATCTATCTTACATCAAACTGTTTACCAATTCATTCTTTGGAAATATACTTTTTTTTAAATCAATTGGAATATTTCATTTCTCCTAAATAAATGAAGTTTTTCATCTGATTCTCTGTTGCCTTAATATCGCTCCATGTAAATTACTGTTTCTCTATGAGCTTAGCAATAATTACCGATATAAATTTAAAAAATACAAAAGTTTTCATCTTGTTACTAGTAGTTCTACAGACATTGTTCAGTGTAATTAAAATAGTAAGTCAAATGTGCAACGTTTAATTAATTTACAAACTTTTCAGAATATGAATTTATTCTATCAGAATATGATTTTAATCTATTTATTTTAGAAAGATAGAAAAATATCGAAGAAATCAATAAAATTACAAAATCATTAACTAACACCTGATTAGCATAGTAAGTTCAAAATCATTTTTATTCTCATCTAAGCCTTTTTTATTCACAGAAGCAAAATGAGACAACAAATTGAGAGAAATTAAGAGTTGGAATAGACCAATGTAGATTGAGAACCAAAAGAAAATTGAGAACCAAATACTCTTCTCACCATCACCGAAATGAGGCCAGAATGTTCCGCAGTCTGGATCATCTTTATAGCCCTTATAGTGTCTCCAAAGCAGTTTGATAATATCTTTGGAAATCTGGGGCTTCAACTGGTTGAGTCCTTTAGTGATTTCCAATGCCCACATATTTCTAATTGTACCTGTTCTGATGGAAAATCCGTTGAATTACTCTGTCCTATTGAAGGTTTGTGAATAATTTTGTCTTTACTTATTCTATAAAATATTTCTGTAGCTGGTGATCCAATGTCACTAAGACTAATTTTTTATATCTCTCATGTGCTTACCACTATCCCTCTGTTCCTGAGGATTGGTACAAATTTACATATAACATTATATGAACTGTTTATGATATAGTACATAAACAGCTCATATAATGTCAAATGTATTTTTTTCTGCTATAGTATAATATTGTCTAGAGATATTTAGTTTCATATGACTTTTAGTGTCATATTTCTTAGTGCATCTGTATTGTTTAATACAATACAGATCATATTCCACAAAGAAGTCAAACAAAACACTGTCACTATGTATCATCCACTTATTCATACCTATAAAAAATATTATTATTTCAATGGGTTATTTCTGATCTTCCCTATTGATTATTAGAACTGTGTAATCCGAGCTCTTGGCAATCTCACTACACTCTCATAACCGTGTAATATATAATGAAAAAGAAATGAAACATGTGTCATATGTTTATACTGTAAATAGAATATGGTGATTTTATTTACCATCCCTATAAACTGTTCATCATATAGCATCTCTATAAACTGTTTCTATACATACATTTGTAACAAAATGTATCCTCATTTAAATAGATAATGATAGATGCAGATACAGATCTGAAGATAAATCAGAAATTCCCTGATTGAGGAAATAGGTGCAAATGTCTATAACATCCCTGATAGAGTTGAACCAGTCTGTTAGAATTGAGAAACTCTAATTGGATTAAAAAGTGATCAAGAAAGGGAAGAAAATGAATTATCATTTTATTTTGTGTTTAAATTTTAAAGGAGTTTGTTTACAATCTTCTTTAATATATACTTACAAGAATTATATAGTAAAGGCGATTAAAATTTATATCAGTTAGAGATAAGAGTGATACAGAAATGAAACAACTTACAGCTTTCATTGGCCTTTGCTTACTGATAAATAAAAACAATTGAATTCCCTGAAATATTTAGGTACATGTACAATAATAAAAAAATATGTAATACAAGGCAGTGTTTTAGAAAATGAAGTGGGTAAGTTTCTTGATATCTGATTATTTTATTCATATTTTCGTAGTTTTCTGTCTAATATTTTACAATAAGTTATCTATTAATAGCTTTGATAACATTTTAAATATTTAGTTTATTTAGTTAGTGATCCATTATTATTTTCCATCAATCTTCTGTTCCAGTAAGTTTTTTCTTTCATTTCTATTTATTTTATTTTCACTGTGACTGTGATCAATCCTTCAGCATTTTGTTGAAAATGGATTTGGTTTTCCACCTTAATTCCTCAGACCCTTCCGAAACACCTATCCCTTTTAATAAATGTCCTTATCCCACCTCCACAGGCAATTTAGTAACCTTAATGGATTACCAACCTGAACTAAAATGGAAATATAAGAAACTGGCATGTAAAAAATAAATTTAATAATGTCCCTCCTTTCCACTCATCAGACCCCTCTGCACTAAGAAGGAAGATATAATTTTTCAAAAGACCTCTTGCTCGCCTTCTGATCTCCCACAAGCAAATTCCCCTGTCCCTCAAAATCCCCCTCATCATTAATTACATTAAATTAGAAAATTGCAGAGAAATATTATTATGGTAATTAACACTGGTTATGCTGTTATTTGAAATGAATTACAATTGTGTTGGAATTATTATACTTTAAAATGAATTACAATTTAATAAGTTTCACATAAATAAGCCTGTTGTTAGGAGGTCTATTATTAACTGTTAAAAGGTACCTTATATTTAGATAATGTATTGCTCTTAATACAAATAATAATATTACTTTTTAATAAATTCCAGTAAAAATATCCACAGTATGTAATCCAGGTATTGCTGAGAAAGCAGATTAACATCTTTGACTGTGCCACTACTGGATACAATATTTTTGTTGTATAATAGTTTTGCCAGTGATATTGGTCCAAAGTCCAAAGAAAAGAGCCCCAACCCAATTTGGGATTCTCGCTTCACACAATTAAAATTGGTTCCAAGTAAAAAAATTAATGAGTCAAAGGCATAATCCAGGAAAGAGTTAAGTAAATTGGTGGAAAGAGAATTTCTGTGGAATTTTCGTTTGCAGACCCTTCCAAACGTTTTACAGGATAATATTAATTGTTCATCACCTTGTTTAACATTAGTCGTACGGGTAATGTTTCAATCGACTAATCCGACGAGAATGTGTTACAGAACATAGAAGCCCAAGAACGTCAGAAAGTCATAAAAGTCTGCCATTTAAATTTTAAAAAATTTGTCAATAACCAATCCAAATATATAATATGTCCTAAATAACATTGATGGACCTAAATAACATTGAATTCTACCATTTATTGGTAAAATTAAATGTTATTTAGGAATTCTGAGAGCTTTATCCTCCTAAAGAGAAATAATCAGCGCTACAGATCCTCTCCTTCTTGGTGAGATGAAAAGTGCTCTGCGGCGATGAAAGCCCACAAAGGTACTGAAGAAATATATAAATCTAATATGTCGGAAGCTAACTTTCTCTTGTTTCGAAATACCCAAATGCATATTAAAGAAATTCTCCTTAAAAAAAGAGGGAAGGCTGGAAGAAATTCTGCCCCTCTCTCTTTCTTTTCTTCCTTTGTCATCTAGACTAATATCTAATAATTTAAGTTTATTTTTCAATCTGATTTACCCAAATCCATACATGAAAATTGGGCAGACCAATTTTTAAACAAACTTACTCCCCATCCATCCCTCGTCTACTATCAGATATAAATCTATAAATATCAACCGCTTTTAGAAAAAGATTTCTCAATAGATGAATTGAATTTAACCTTACGCCACCTTAAGGACTCTTCAACTGTCATTGATTTAATCTCATATTCAATGGTGAAAAATTCTTTATCATTTATCCATTGGTATCTTCTTTCTCTTATCAACACTATGTTCAATTCAAGCTATATTCCAAAGTCTTGGAAATCCCAAATAATAATCCCCGTCCTCAAATCTCCTCAATCTTCAATGTCATCCTATAGATTTATAGCCCTTTTTACACTGTTTTAGTGAAGATCTGTGAACACCTGATTAAAAATCAGTTGGAGTAGTTCGCAGAACACCATTCCATTCTCTCAAGCTTTTGCTTTGGAAACACTAAAAGTATGATGGACAACTTCACCATCCTGACCACCGACTTTCAACTTGCCCTCTATCGAAATGTATTCATCGTAGTTGCATTCTTAGATCTTTCTCCAGTCTACGATACTGTAAACCTTCCAATCCTCAGGAATATTCTTCATGACTTCAGGTTTCCACTCAAGATTACAAAATCTTCAATTTTCTCATAGAAAAATCTATCACTCTTCGAATACCCAGGCTCCTTTCTTAAAAAGAAATATATGGGGGGGGTGTCTACCACAAGGTTCTGTTCTAAATCCCTTACTTTTCAATGTATACTTTTATTCGATCCACTCATTTATAAGTCCTTTCTGTTGTATGTTATTGTGTCACTGATGATCTGCTTTCATATACTTTGGATAAGTTAATTTCGGTTGCCAAAAATACTTTCAACCATTGTCTTGTTAATTTGAGCAAATGAGTAAACTTTCATGGTATGGATTTGTCACCATCCAAGAGAGATGAGAATCTTCACTAGAAGGAGAATAATTCCACCCATATATATTTCTTCCTCAATCCCTATTCTTTTTAATGCCAAATTCCTACACTCAAAATTATACTGGAACACTCACATTGAACATGTCATTTCCCGATGCCAGACTAATATGATTATTCTCCACATGGTTACTGGAGTGTGGTAGAACTCACACTCCACCACATTAAAGTTAACCAATAACCTTTGGTACGCAGTTATCTATGGCTCATTCCTCTTTCATTCCATATCAAAAACAAATGCCAATAAATTAATCTCTAAATTCAGTCTGAAGTACGGGGGTCATAGCAGATCCAACGAAAACTAGTCCCATAAATGCCCTATAAATAGAATGTATTGATCCTCCTTTACTCATCCGGTAACAATACCTAGCTGATTATTATCTACTGAAAGTAGCTAGCTTTTCCATGCATTTACCCCATTATTATTGGGCATGTCCCTTTTTGGCGTTCCAAGACTCACCCTCTTCTTATTGTTAGCTTCCAAAGATTGAAATCTCTCTCAAACACAGTTAATGAAAATTCCTCACACCATCCTAATAGTTTTTCATTTGACTTAGTAGTTTATAACTTGTGTTTTGGAGCTGATAAGGAGTCCATGCCATTACTTCCTTATCAAGTCCAAAATCAATGCCAATTCATCGTTCAATTCTATCTTAAATAATTTCGGATAGATCGAATGCGAATACGCACTTTAAAGACCCTGACAGATGGCTATGTCGATGCATCTTTTTACAACCCAGTTACCTCTTATTCGGCATATTTTTGCCTACCAAAAGAATGCTCAGTGTTACCCGGGAATGTCAAGTTATTGTAGAAGCCTTGAGGTGTGTTCGAAATAAAAAAATTGCCAGGCTCCTTATGTTCTTTTACTCCTTAAATTCTTTGCAGTTCCTCCTCCCTAATTCTTGCCTCCTAAGACTGTCGCTTACTCTCCAAATCGAGCAGCTTATGCGTGATGTATAGGTATGGGGTCGGATGTCATTGTTGCGCTCACTGGGACATTGTAGGTAATAAAATAGTCTATGCAAAAAGTTGGTCACTGCCATGAATGGATTTCATTCAAGATCTCGTTCCCCCAAATTATTCCTGGATGGTCTCTAACTGGCAGAGGGCATAGGGCAGATCAACTCAGATTACGGGCATGGGGTATTTCCAGATCCAAGCTACTGCTAGGGAGCAGTAAAACCTTGAGTCTCAAAATATATTTTTTCCTGAAAAAACCTTGGTGTTATCTCATATGCGTTTGGGACATTATTCTATTGCTACTCATTTCCTACGTATCAGAGAGTCTCCAATCTTCAATTATGGGGTTGGTGAACTAAATTATTTCATTTTTGCAAATAATAAATTTCTTTTGTTTATGTTTAAATGATTAAAATATAAAATACAGTTACCTATTAACACTGGATCCCTTTCATCAGCTGCCTATACCGTTCCCCTTCTTACAATTAATCTTGCAATACATAAGAAAGAACGACATCAAAATATAGTAACTGTTTAAATTAATGTATGTATTTGCTTATTTTGTACTCCTCAATACAGGTGTCATGTAATTGAGGGACCAACTGAAAAGGGTAGATAGACAAAGCTATGGCTGGGTTACTGACTAAATTTCGACCTCATAATGGTTGACTTCTGTGGTTAATTGTGACTATTTCTTTTCATAGTTGAAAGCAGTATGACTTATTACTATGATTTTTTTTATTACATATGCCAATTTTTATAATGGTATGCCGGTTCTGAGTAGTACATTTTTTTTCAGCATAAACCGTCAAAGTTGGGTGACAAAAATTACTAAATTCTAAAAAGTACATATATCTTTTCAAGCTCGTTGTGATGAAATGAACCATTTAAGATCAACATGTTGTTAAGCTTCGATTAAATTACAAAAACTGTATCTTTTATACATATTGATTTGTAGATTCATATAATTTTACCCATAATTGAGTCTAATATACGGTATAACCATAAACCCTGCCAGGTAACAGGTGGAAGAGGCTACCAACAGCCTTGGGAATTAAATACCCCCAAAAAAAGAGTGGCAATAGCGCCTTGGGAAAGTGCTATGAGTGACTGCCCAACTCGTAAAAATATATGAAATGTCTGAAAATAGTGAATGTGCTTTGTCATGCGACCCGGCTAACCCCCGGCGCTCTCCGGTACCCGGGCTGGAGAGTGTGAAATCTGCTACCGAAGACTGTCCCTGTGTTCTGTTGCAGTGAATGCTACTGGAAAAAAGAAATTTATTCAACAATCATTTCATCCTGCCTTGTTTACTACAAGACCGAGAAGCAACTCAATGGGAAGTAAGCAAAACGATCCCACGTCAACTGTTCCTCTCGAAGCAAGTCACTTCACGCCATACCAAGCATGTGAAAACAACAACCAGGTGCAGCCCCCAGACTGGCAAAGCGTGCCCATAACAAGAAGTGCCAAACGTAAGAAAATACTCGATAGCCCACCTACAATACCCATCGCAAACAGATATGGAGACCTTCCTATAGACTTAACTGAAAGTGATGATATTGTGGATCGCAAGAAGCCATCTAAACCTCTTCCAATAATCCTTTATGGAGTTAAAGATGTGAACAAACTTACTGAGCTGTTGAAAACCGTTGCCGAGCAAAACGACTTCACTTACAAGGTGGTGAATAAAAGCCAGATAAGAGTTAGTAGTGCTACGATTGAAACATACAAAAAGCTAATGCATTTGATACGGGAGCATCATCTAATTGGCCACACATTTAACCGAAAAGAAGACAGATGTTATCGAATTGTAATTAGAAACTTGCACCACTCAACACCACTTACTGCAATAAAAGAGGAAATTGAATTGACTGGTAACACTGTTGTTGGAGAAATCATAAATTCAAAATATGGCCCAGACAAAATGCCAACCTCGACCTTCTTTGTTAACCTGATGCCAGGCCCAAAAATAAGGCTTCTCAAGAGATTAAATATATTTACCACCAATCTGTTGTCATAGAAGACCCTAGAAGGAAAAGGTCCATCGTGCAATGCCAAAGAGGTCAGCAATATGGACATACGAAGAACTATTGCATGAGACCCTACAGATGCGCTCAGTCTCACAAAATATCAGTGTCCCAAGGTGGATCGGAATACCCCCGCAATGTGCGCATAGTGTGAGGGACCACACCCAGCCAATTATAAAGGTTGTGAAGTCTACCGGGAAATTTTAGCCCGGAGAACATCAAGACCCACTGGCAAACCTCAAATGAAAAACCAGAAGGCAAATGTTATAACACCCGTACCCATCCCAACATACCAATCTGGCGGAGAAAACATCAACAATCAACTATATAGTGAAAAACTCAAAACCAAAAAAATTCAATCAGATCAAAACTCTGATAACCAACAGGCCCATTCATTCAGTAGTACTGTAGAAAAAATTTTTCTCCACTCTTGGCCATCGATTTATTGCGGGTGGAGCCTGGAACGCCAAGCACTGCCACTGGGGATCCAGGTTGATAACAACTAGGGGTCGGCAACTAAAGTGCAGCATTGATAGCAACTATCTTCATGTAATGTCAGCTTCCGAATCAACTTATTGGCCTACAGATCCAAACAAAGTGCCTGACCTCCTGGACTTTTTTGTCATGGGTGGGCTCTCAAGGCATTATTTCAAGGCCGAATCCTGTCTTGATAGCTCCTCTGATCATACCCCAGTCATCCTGACAGCCAGCACGACGTTGATCGAATATGACGCACCATACACACTTAGCAACAAACGGACGGATTGGCACGCATTCCGTGAGTACATAGAGGCAAATATCCAACTAAAGATGGCACTCAAATCACCAGACGATATTGAAGAAGCAGCCAAACATATAACATCTATTATTCAAGAAGCCTGCTGGAAATGTACACCAGAACTGAAGTGCTATAATGTCCCTGCAAATCAACCTATGGAAATCAGGCTACAAGTTCTCGAGAAACGTCGTCTAAGAAGAATCTGGCATCAATCAAGGCATCCAATGGATAAAACTGCTCTAAACAAAGCCATTGCAAACCTCAAGAGAACAATATCAGATCTCCATGAAAACACCTTACAGTCTAAGCTAGAATCACTCTCGGCCACAGCAACCTCGAACTACTCACTTTGGAAATTCACGAAAACGTTGGACCAACCCCAATTACCAAAACCACCTATTAAAACATCTGAAAATGGCTGAAAATCAGGATAAGGCAAATGTATTCGCGAAACACCTCGCTACAGTATTTACTCCTAACGATACTAGTGACGTTGCTTTCGACCGAAGCGTTGAGAACGCCCTCAACTGAACTCTACAATTGGTCCTACCGCCAAAACCAGTTACAAACCGGGAGGTGTGGGGAGTAATTAAGACCCTAAAGAATAGGAAAGCGCCGGGTTTTGATCTGATAACCAATGAAGTACTGAAATAACTACCAAAAAAAGCAGTAAGTTATTTGACGACGCTATGTAACGGCATCCTGCGTGCACAATATTTCCCACGCTTGTGGAAAATCTCGCAAATCATAATGATCCACAAGCTGGGCAAACCTGCCCATGAAATTGTCTCCTACCGGCCGATTAGCCTGTTACCTACCATCTCAAAACTATTCGAGAAAATATTACTGAGCCGACTGCTACTTATACTTGCTAGTAACAACATAATACCCAATCACCAGTTCGGCTTTAGACTTCAACATTCCACAGTGGAACAGGTCCATCGAGTCTGTGGGGTAATCAGGGACACGTTTGAAAGAAAAGAATACTGTTCCTCTGCATTTCTTGATATCCAGCAAGCATTCAATAAAGTCTGGCACAGTGGGTTGCTTTATAAAATCAAATGCAACATTCCCCACAGCTACTACCTACTGCTGGCTTCGTATCTGTCGGATAGATTTTTTCAAGTTAGAGAGGGTAGTGCTACATCGCCATTCTATGATATTAGAGCGGGTGTCCCCCAAGGTTCTATTCTTGGTCCCATATTATACACCATGTATACTGCAGACCTGCTAGAAGTACCAGGAGTTACAACTGCCACCTATGCAGACGATACAGCCATCCTGGCCCGAAACAAAGATTCTGTTGCTGCATCAGATACACTTCAAAGGTGTCTTAACGAAATCAATGTCTGGTTGGGCAAGTGGAAAATACAAGCCAGTGCCAACAAATCGGCTCATATAACATTCACATATATAACATTGAGACATGGTGACTGTCCACCAGTTACTCTTGGGAATAATACCTTAACGCATAACAACAACGTACGATATCTTGGAATTCACCTAGACCGCCGACTTACCTGGAAGAGACACATAAAATGTAAAAGAGATGCGCTCAACATACGCCATAAAAGCCTGTACTGGTTATTGGGAAAAAACTCTAAACTCTCTGTAGATAATAAACTTTTGATCTATAAAAACATACTGAGACCAGGCTGGATGTATGGTGTTCAACTGTGGGGAAGCGCTTGTGACTCCAACATAAACATATTACAGCGACTACAGAATGTTATTCTTAGATCAATAGCAAGTGCTCCATGGTTTGTCACAAATGCCGAGATACATGAGAACCTGCATATTAACACAGTAAAAGAGGAGATCCGGTACAATACTGAAACCTACAAAAAGAGGCTAGCAAATCATCCTAATGTTCTAGCAGCCCAGTTGATAAGAACCAGGTGCATTTATCAAATTTGCTCATAGTCTACGACTGATTGCAGATGAACCTAGAAAAGAAAAAAAAAAAAAGAAAAAATTATTGAGTCTGATGATCAAAAATCAGAAAAACTGTCAAGTGGAAATGTAATTTCATCTCCTCATATTTTTGCTCTGCAGTTTAGTTACAGTTAATTTTACTATTACATACTGTTACTGACTTAAAATCTGCTATTTAAATATGATAAAAAAAAAGTTATATATGTATATATTAATGGACTGTTTAATTAAACCAATTTTTATTTAATGTTACATTTTGTTACTATAGTTTTTGTAAAGAACTAAAAATGTTGAGACTTAGTATCCTCAGATAGTTATTTGAGGATTCTAAAATATGTTATGTTACAATATTCCATTATATTATGTTATACAATTATGATATGACCACTTTCTCGCACGTAAATTGACTCTGCCTACTCTACTCTTCTATTTATGTCAAACTAACTAAATGTAACATTTATTTTCAATGTAATGACTACATATTTTTTTTTTCTTGCAGGAAAAATTATTACGATTAATTACTCGCAGGATAAATATGTGGGTTTAATATGTAAACACCACACAGCCACCAGCTACATACATCTGCCAGTACTAGATCTAGGCCTATCGACCTACGTCAAGACGTTCAGCTTCGAAAATTGCCCGTTACCATTATCATCATTTGCGGATGTCATCAATCGAACTGGGATCACTAAGTTAAATAAATTGATGTTCCGGACCTTCAAAAAAAATCTCAAAAATAGACTTCACAAAAGTCATTTCAAGGGTTTAGGAAGCATATCTTACCTCGAGCTTCGTAACAACGGGCTCACAGACCTACCAGATGATCTTTTTGAGGATATGTTCAATTTAACTGAGCTTGAACTACGTGCAAATAATATTCGCATAATAAATGATGTCTTTACTCCATTAGTGAATCTGGAAATTTTACATTTATCTGATAATGAATTGTCCAACCTGCCAGACGGAGTTTTCTCACACTCAAAGTACCTGAAAATATTAAATCTGTGGCAGAATCATTTCACCGAGATTCACACTGAAGTGTTTCAAGGACTTTATAATTTAATGGAGCTTGATTTATCTTCTAACTTAATCAGAACATTCCCAGAAGACATTTTTTCTAGTTTAATTAACTTGAAGGTAATAAATTTGTCTAGCAACAATTTCTCTTCCTTACCAGCAAATCTATTCACCTTCAATAAAAATTTGGCCAAGATCAGGCTTTGTAGTAACAGGCAGAAGCTGAAGATCCTACCGGATAATTTCTTAAGAGATTTACCAAAGCTAGAGGAAGTTTACCTATTTAGCAGCGAATTGGAAATCATCCCAGAGACAATATTCAAAAATTCAACAGAAATACGCAATATTTCATTGAATAATAACCACATCTCTATTATACCACCATATTTGTTTTATGACCAGATGAATTTACTTATTTTGAATTTAAACTCCAATCAAATAACATTTATACCTGATGAAGCTTTTGAAACGTTAATAAATTTGGAGCAACTTAATTTGGATGACAATGCCATATCAAATATTTCAAGGTTAGTAGAAAATTAGACATATTTATGTATTTATATATTTGTTTATTAGACTATTGAAGCTATAGTTTGGGTGAGTTTTTCTATCCTCTATTTTTCAATGAAATTAATGAACAGCAATGAACGTAATCTCACTCCTATTTGGGATGTACAAATTATTAAAAAAGGATTACATGTACAATTGCAAAACAGCAGCTAATTCTCAATTGTACCTGCGCATATGAGGTATAGTATATTCGACCATTGATAAGTATGCAGAAAGAGGGGGAGTGGATAATGTGCGACTGGACGCTTTGTGTCATGCACCATAGACAATTAGCGTACCATTTGTTTCATATTGTTTTGCAATTGGCACACCACTTGTTCATATTTTTTCATAATCATTCCACCGTTTGTGCATGACCTGAACCATCAACAAATAATTTAGCATTTGAAAGTCTATCAAGTCTAATTTTTACATACCTGAGAAAAAATGGAAAAGTTACGAATTTGTTGAGTCTTTACACTGCTACAGTGCAGTATTAAACATTTGCCTTCACCCAATTTTACCCATTTCAAATAGCGAAGTACAATTACCCAAGAACTACTTTTCGGCCAAGTTGGAGAACAATTAATTATTTTCTGTAATTGATCTCTGTTATGGGTAATTATGTACACACATATATACATATATATACATACATATATATATATATATATATATATATATATATATTTATATATATCTCCTATTGAAATCAACTTTCAAAAAATGATTGCTTGTAGTTTCCAAATCGTCATAGACTAATAGTATGAATATATCGATACCTTGAATTACAAAGGACACATCCACCATTTCTCATTTTTTTATCCTCTATCTATATTTGGTAATTCTTAAAAAAAATTCAATATACAACTCATAATTTTTCAATCGCAAAACACAATTTCTAGTAAATTTAGGTTTACAAAATTTAATAGATGGTAAACAACAATGATAAAAATAAAGGGAAGTACAAACCTTGTCTTTTTTTGAATTTTCGTGTTTACAATCCCTAAACATTTCTAAAAAATATTATATGTTGCCTCATGTGGACTATGACAATATATCAAAACAAATTTGCACTTTACAATCTTAACAGTATTACCGCGGATAATCTTAGGAACCATGCAGCTTTGACATAATAAAATATAATCCATATTATATACAAGTGCAAATGTATTTTTTGCCTACTCTTACTGACTATATGCTATTTAAATATGATGAAACAAAGTTGTATATATTTATATTTTTGAACTGTTTAATTAAACTAAATTTTATTTAATATTACATTTTGTCATCACAGATAGTTTTTATAAAAAAATAAAAATGGGCACCTATGGTATCTGGCATACATTTTAATAGGAAATTTCTGTTTTTATTGTTTCTAAATGCTTCAGTTAAAGAAGGTTTTATCAATTTTCCATGCAAATTAAACATGTTTCCAACATTAACCGTGTGTATATAATAGCTATTAAATGCGTAGTGCTTAGTTTTTTCTATTAATGTATGTATTGATATGACCGAATCTGATTACTATAGTTAAAAACCAGATAACCAAATAACCTCTCTTATAAGCGGCAATATAATATTTTCTCCCATGAATTGTACATTAAAACAACTTATATTAATAAAATATAAGTTGAATATGAAGAAATATCTCTTCCTATCATAATTATTGTGATCGAGTAATATACTCTATGATATCATAGCAAAAGGTCGTAGCATTGTTATCAGAACAATATTATCCCTTAAAATTTTTTTCAAAACAGTGTTCTAAATGGAAACTAACTAATTAACAGCTGTGGGCAATGGCACAGCAAAAATAAAAACAAAGAATCTATGGATGAATGAATTTAAAGTCTTTTACAACTGTAAATATTAAGTAAATCGTCCCTTACCATATATTGCTTAATGACATCTTTTAAATTGACAATTATATCCTAAGCATCTTTTACAGCAAGTACTTTTTGTGCGTAAAAGACATATTTGTTAATTTTTTATGGGCTTATAGGAAATTTGTTTCTTAGAATATTAAATTTTAATTAAACTTTATTTTACTACATTATGTAGCACAGAATTTTACGGGCTTTTGTCTTGTATAAAATTGATATAGCTATGAAAAAGTAAATAATACAAAAAAAAAAATTTCAATATGTTTTAACACATAGTGAAAAATCAACTTTTGGGACTCAAGGTACCTACCGATGTATGTTGTATAATTATTGAGATATAGTTAATAATACGAATGTAGTAGGAAAAAAGTTGCTGGTCTAGATGCTTTTGTGACGAACGCTCACAAAACTTTTATAGATATACTAATAATGCATTAGGCAATTGGAGGTTGTAAAAAGGTCTAGAGGAAAATACAATCAGCTTTTATAAATTTTTGATAAAAATGTCACGGTAACTGTTTTTAAATTAAGAAAGTGTATGGGGCAAAACTGTCGAAGTTTATGTCCATTTATTGATTTTCATTAAAATAAATATAATAGTTGTTTGAGGCATTTTCGATGGATATAAATTTAACACTCTGTATATTGAAAAGTATATACATACATATATATATATATATATATATATATATATATATATATATACACACATATATATATATATACATATATATATAGGGTTAGCTAAAATGTAAAGAGCGTTTTTTTGAGAATTATCTAAAAAATATGGGAACATTCCAGAAGCTTCCAAGATCAAAGATATATGAAGGCCACGGCACACTCTCACTGATTCACTAGTAACTAAGAGCCTGCATTGTTAACACGCATAAAATATGAACTACCTAAAACGCATTTGAGTCACTGTATACCAATCTGGCCACTCTACTGCGGAAGTTTCATGTAACTATGCCAACGTATAGCTCCTGAAGCAATATTTGAAGCTCTGCCAAACTATGGTTCCTGTGGTAATTATTCCCGGAGTGGTCAACCGCGCTCTGGTCAACTGGTGGAATTGGATAACGATAGAATAAAATGATTAATGGAAGGAAACAGCTGATAAATGACATACTGGCTAGCAATTGAGCTCGGTAACTCCCACAGAACTATAGAGAATCATTACACCTCTTGGGAAAAGCTTCAAATACGGTGCGTGGGTACCACCTGAACTTAGCCCGGACCAGCCGTAGCTATAGCCCAGTCCTTATATACCCAGACGGACATGCCTTAAAGTTTTGAATTTTGGTTGGACACATATCTCCCACCTGCCATATTCCACCCTTGCACCCACTGATTATTATTGATTTAGATCGTTCAGCAATACCTTACACAAAAATAACTTTGATGATGAAGACCACCTATGGTAGTTCATAGGCCAATTTTTTCATTCCAAGTCATCTGAATTTTACGCAGATGCTTTCCACTCCAGACATTGGAGACACGTAGTACAAAATGATGGGGATTATTATATGGACAATTAATTAATTTTAAATAGAAAATATTATATATATATATATATATATATATATATATATATATATATATATATACTTATAACACATTACAATAAAAAATATATATATACTTATAATACATTACATTAAATATGAATATGTAACTTGATTTTAATTACAATTATTTTGCCTTTTTACAGAGGTCTTTTCTCTAAAATGCAAAATCTGAAGATGCTCACCATGCAGAATAACCAATTGCTTTACATACATGATAATGCATTCGAAGAAATGAAAAATTTAAACTACGTGAACATGGCATATAATCAATTAAAATTTCACTGGATGATAATATCAAGTTCTCCCTTCCAATACTTACCTGATAAAGGCACGCTGACATACTTGAATTTAAGCAACAATGATATTACTGAAATATCTTTTGACTGGCGGGCACGTCTATGGAACCTTTCCAAACTAGATCTGAGCTATAACAAGATTGAGAAATTCAAGGTCAGTATTACGTTGATAATGTGGACTATCAACTATATGATATAGTTTATACATGCAACAAATTCTTCTGTTACAATTAGCATAATTATTTTTTTCTATATTCTATATTTATTTATATGTATATTGCAGAAGTATATGTATATTGCAGAAGTTAATAAATATTAGATGAATAGCGTTAAGAAATAAACAAAATATCGAAAGGAAAAGAGCAACATATAATAAAAATTTAAGTACATTGAAATCTTCATTTTATAATTATTTGTAAATAAGATGAAGGGGCTAGTAAGGAGTTTCATCCAAAAATTTAAAAGATATGGCTAGGATAAAGTCTAAAATTTAGTAAAAGAGTAGGGTAAAAAGCAAGGTAGAAAAAGCATGATATTACATCTAGAAATTTATTTGACTATCAACCAATCTTTTTCTATAAAATATTATATAATAATATTACCAAGAGTGAAATATTCTAATAGAAAAATTGCTTTTATATTGACAGATTCACTAAAAATGTAAATAAGAATTACAATTGACAAACGCAATAGAAAACAAAAAAATGACTCCTTTTTGTACGAGTAGTATGATATAAAACTACCAAACGTCACACATATCAAATAAACTTGAAATTCATGTCAATTTATTCAAAAAGTTTAAACTAGCATAAGAACGATTTTATTTAAACATCAACAATGTTTTCTTCCCTCATCCTCAGGGCAATGTAGTGAAATAGATTAAGGCTTATAATTTTTTTTGACTTCTATCAATTATTTTTGATCTACAAACATCCACATAAGTGCATGCAAACTTCTTCCAAAATGTGATTCTTTTGTTTATGATTACTAAACATATAAACATAAACAATTAGTTTTGTGTATGCAATTTAGTCTTTATAATTCAGAATTACTCTAATGTCAAACTTAGTTAATTAGCCAATCATTTAGCAAAACTATACAATGTTTCTACTAATTAGCCTATCAGTTTTTTTACATAATAATGTATTGTGTAGGTGACCTTTTTGAAAAGAAATCACAAGACATTACCTATTGAAAAGACACACTTTATTTTAAGAAAATTTAAAAGTAGCTAGAGTTGTATGGAATTGGCCCTGGGATGACATTAAAAAATCTGCTATAAATACTATGAAAAAGAGAAGCGGTGAAATTTGTGAGTTTGTGGCATTAATTTTCAGAAGGCCAGGAAAATATATAAATTAGTCTGACACAAGCATTTTGATAATTGGTGACCCCGAAATGAGTTATATGAGCTGTGCACTATTTGACAAGATTATGTGTTCCATAACGTTGATAGTTAGAAATTCCATGGATTACACTATGTGATAAATCAACATGTAATGAAAAAATTGTGATCAAGCATCAATGACATTACTTAACTTCAATCATCAATACATGTTTAATTAACTCAGATGTTTACATAAGGAATGTTTTATATTTCACTACATTCACTGAATAAAACAAAATAAAATAAATTTCATTGAGGCACAACTACTTTCAATACGATGCTGTGTTCCATGTTGGCGTGGGTTTCCTAATGTGAATGCTATTGAGGGTAGTCCAATTTGAAAGGTTTTACCTAACAAAACTATTGGACATAGAAGTGACGAATTAGCTCCTAGACAAAAAATAAATAAAGACTCTGCTGAATAGGCTTGGTTTTGATTGATTGGGGCTATGAAAACTGTACTGTGTTTCAAAATTATAAAGAGATTTTATATATTTTTAACGGACTGTAGCAAAACCCGAAATAAGATATTTTTGCTAGTTATATGCATAAGTATAGCCATTTTTAACCACTTGTAAAGTTCCAATGACGTGATGGGTTTTAATAAATAAAATATAATTGAAAGTATTAAAATTTTCTAAAAGAGTTCAGAAAAAACTCGAAGGGATCGGTTTTAGATATAATACTTAAAAATTTTTTTTAATTTTAAAAATTAAAATTGTGAAAAAAGAACAAATGTACACAATTGTGGATGATAGGTATTTACTTTGACCTTTTCCTCTGGAAATTTTCATAGATACATTTTACGATTTGCATTGTGTCCCCTCGAGTGTGGTGCTGAGTCTACTTTACATTTAATGCTCACAATATCTTAAAAACAAGTACATATTTAATCAAGATCTTCTTCATTAAATAAAGTACAGAATCTTTATTAACATTTAGTAATTGTTAAAATAATCATAAAATTTTTAAAACTTAAAATCAGTTTCAGTAAATTTCCTACAGAACGGTTCACAAATCACTCGTAGTACATATTTTTTTTATTAATCTATACCAAGCATACAATAAGGAGAAAAATTGCTGCTTGGCTTTTCCGCTACAGTCCTAATAATATTGTATATCTTATAACTATCACAATTACTTAATGAAGTTTACTATTCAAAAAATAGGCTATAGTAGAAGAAAATAAATATCATATTATAAGGATATTGTTAAGTTGAATAAATTTTAAGTTTTAATTTCTAGGTGTACAGATAAGAAAAGGTCAAAGATTACATATTCCAACTACAAAGCAAAAATGAGCTATATTATGAAATATGATATAAAAGAACAATAACCGAAAAACTTATATTATTCCAGGCTATTTATTTATCAATTCTTAGAAGAACTTTTTTCACTTTATAGCATTTATTTTCTTTTCCTAGAGCTACCATGGTTTCAATAAAAAATACATCTACGTGTATGCTTTTCCATCATTGGCTTTTTAATAAATGATAAATTAATAAATGAAATGGTTCTTTTTGTTTCAGTTTAATGATGTATACTTTGCAAGTGACTCCATCGAAATTGACTTACGGAATAACAATATTTCTGAAATTCACTTAGGTGACCATGCCACACAATGTGTTACATACAACAAGGGAAAAATAGGCTCCAATAATGGTATTACGAAACCAAATCGCATTGTATTCATCGATGACAACCCACTAAAATGTGACTGTCATCTTGTCGAATTTGTTTGTTACCTAAAAAGCGAGGTAGACCCTCGAATATTAGGGAATGTTACTATAATTTCAGAAAGGACCACTTGCGCTTCGCCATCCAGTTTAAGAGGTACTCTAGTTAAACAATTGTTGCCGCAAGAGTTGATATGCTCATTGGATCACCCAGAGAATGGAGAGCAATGCCCAGAGTACTGTACATGCTATGTTAGAACATATGATTTTGCATTAATCATCAACTGCTCAAATTCTAGGGTTAATGAAATTCCCAAACTAATGAACCTAACTACACTAAACCACCAATTAAATCATACAGAACTGCATATGGAAGGAAATCACATGAAGTTATTGACAAAAAATGTCAACTATGTGAACATTAATGACGCAAATGTTACCAAACTGTTTGTAGCAAATAATAATATTACTGATATTACATTTTTCACGTTATCTAAGCATATAGAGGTAAGTATTATAATTTAATCTGTTAATTTCTAAAAGAACTGAGGAACATTTTTATATTAGAGACAAATATTAAATAAAATAATTGTTTAGAGAAAAATGCAAGCATTATAAGAGAAAAGATTTCCGATACATGTTAGCTCAGACTCGCATAATGTAAGCGTTATAGGAGAGAAGACTATAGATTTAGAATCTAAAAAAAATTATTCTACCTGCCAAAACATATTACAAGTAAAAATCATTGCATGCATTTTAGCATCAATTAATGCTTCAAATTAATATTTGTTTCATTCATTTTTGAGTCTTTTTTTATTTTTTTTTTGGTGTTTACTTTAAGACATTGTCAAAAATGTTTCCTGTAACACAAGCAATTAATAGATATAATGATTTTCAACTCTTTATTTTAAGGTTCTTGACTTAAGGAACAACACAATTAGAAATATGAACAGTAGCATTGTGAACATGCTAAATAGCTCTATGTCCCTAAAGGAATTATGGCTCTCTGGCAATCCAATCGAATGTGAATGTAACAACATAGAATTTTTGTTGTTTATGCAAAATAATTATAAAAAGGTTAGTACAATTACAAACAATGTCATTTAATATATTCAAATCAAATACCAGACAAAAATAACCAGTACTTGCTTATTCAAAATTTCTAGATGACTTTAAAAATGAACAAATTAAAAGTGGAGACATTTAATCATTGTGAGAAATATTTTCTAGATAATTAATTTTCAATTTTTTCTTAAACGTTTTCTTAAACGATAGAATATTAATTAACGTTTTAACGATAAAATATTAAGGTCCATGTACTTGGTTTGTCCTATTTGAAATACTTCAAATGTAGTCCACTCTTTTATGTGAACTGATACATATAAATTCATGATATTTAGAAACAGAGAGGGCCGTCCACCGCAAGTTGATCGCTAAATGTCCATGAATTTTTAATTCACAAAATGAAAAAAAAATGAATTGAGTTTATTTTGAGAGTCGCAATTTTTTCTCGTAGGCAGTTGTGAAGTTGCATACGGCAAAACCACAGATAGGTGTTTCTTTCCTCTATCCTAAACTGAACAGTGAAAACCGTTTTTTGAAATTCTGCAAAAGCAAGAAATTATGACTTTCTGTGATCAGCTTGGGGGTTACGTATACAATCGTCAACTGATTTTTGAAATGGGCAAAAATGTAGATTCCTTTCTAAACTGTTCTTGGTTTATAAGGAAAATTTTAAATTTTTATTTATAATATAGAATTACTGAATGGTATTTTATAAGATTGAAAAATGTGTTTATATTTATGAAAAAATCTACCTTAAGGCACAAGTTTATATTTTCAATGAAAGATAAAAGATATTTCAAGTACATTGGTACTTTCCAAAGTTAGGAAGAAATTAACAGGTGTTGATCAAACAAAAGTTTTAAAGTTGCCCTGGTCACATTATCAAAATACAGATTAATAAACCAAAAAAATCAACCAAAATTCTAATGACACCTTGTACAAAAGTGTAAGTATGTTATAATTATAATGATCCTGTGAAATTAATTTTTTTACAGATCAAGGATTACTCTGCAGTAAAATGTTCTGACGGTTCACAAGTTGCAAACCTAACGATTGGACTTCTTTGTGCTGCACCACCAGTAGTTATAGCTGTAACTGTTTTGTTAGCCATAGTGTGCCTTACATTGGGTGTAACTGTCGCACTGTATTACAAATACAATCATGAGATTAAAGTGTTCCTCTTCTCCAAAGGTTGGTGCTTGTTTTGGTTGGAGGAAGAGGAACTCGACAAAAATAAAATTTACGATGCTTTCATATCATTCTCTCATAAAGATGAAAACTTTGTCGTCAATCAATTGATGCCTGAATTAGAAAAGAAACCAGACCCACTGAAAATATGTGTTCACTTCCGTGACTGGATTCCTGGGGAATATATTCCAACACAAATTATAAGATCAGTTGAAGACTCACGTAGAACAATCGTGGTTCTTTCTCCCGATTTCCTTGAGTCGGTCTGGGGCAAAATGGAATTCCGTACCGCTCATTGTAATGCTCTAAAAGAAGGCAGAACAAGGGTGATAGTAATTGTCTATGGTGAAATAGGCGCAACAGACAAGCTCGATCCTGAATTGCGAGCTTACCTAAAGATGAACACTTATGTAAAATGGGGAGATCCATGGTTCTGGCATAACTTGAAATATGCTTTACCACATCCATCTAGTAGAAAAAGCCTAATTGCAAATCCTGCAGATAGACAAAGGCATTTCGATGAAAAAATAAAATTAATCAATGGCCCAACCACTCCACCAGCACTCATAGAACATGTGAACAATATTCCGAGTGGAGGATTCAAGTAACCAATCAATATATAAGTCATAAACAGTGCAATGATAACAAAAAGTAGCTTAAAGACCTAAAATATAAAATCTAATAGTGTATTAGTAACATGTTATTAAGGGAGAAAGAAAAACGTTTTCTAAC
This sequence comes from Druceiella hillmani, assembly GCA_039881145.1. Lineage (NCBI taxonomy): Eukaryota > Metazoa > Arthropoda > Insecta > Lepidoptera > Hepialidae > Druceiella > Druceiella hillmani. The sequence continues at coordinate 29,045,205 of JAYKKI010000012.1, read as the reverse complement.
ATTTCCAAAATCTTATTAGTATTGTATATATTTGTGTGCTAGATTGATTTGAAGAAATTTGTGTATGACCAATTATTAAGATAAGGAAATTTTATGATAGAATATAATTCTTTAGATGACCACATTTCTATTGTCTAATAACATTTTTTTTTAAACATAGTGAAATTTTAAATAATTAAATTTTTTTAGGTGGCCTTGTCTTTGAACGAATGTGTGCTTTATTTAAACAAATAGATATTAAAATTATCAGTGTATATAATTAATGTGGTTATTTAATTTACTATAAAATTGAAAATATGCAAGCAATAGTAAATTTTTTTTGTAACTTTTTTATTTATATTTCCTATAATATCAACTGTCAAAACGTTGGGCACTACACACCAAAACAATAAGTTTGTAATTTTAGGTTTATTGTTAACATTGTCACAATCTACACAGATAATATTTCTGAGATATTAAACAAAACTGAGCGGTGTAGAGGATTCAAATACACATTATTTCCCCAGAAAGGAGACCCTTCCCGTTCCTTCTCTCCCTATAAAACTCAGATGATAAATAATAATAATCGCAATAATGTAAAAATCTGCATATTCGTTTTATTTGTATCAATTGTTATACGTATATTATGTGGAAATAAATACAAAATATCATTGCAATCATCTTATGGCATTTTTTTATGATAAATATTTGAGTGTTATGATTATGATTTTATATATAAAGTGTTTAAAAATATAAAAATGCCAAAAACAACTGTAGGTGGAAATAAAACAAATTTCAGAAATCCCATGTCTAATTTTTTCCTTAAATGTGATCCAACCATAAAAAATTAATAAAATTTAAGGTTTCTCTAATGATATGAATATACTTAATTCTTATATTAACAGGCTCTCCATTAGTTCGATAATTTAAACATAACCATTAATTTGAAATTGGAATGTTTAACTATATTTCAGAACCCATTCAAACAATTATCATTTTATGTTCTGTTTGTAATCTGTTACATGTACCATTATACACAAAATTCACAAATTGCCGAGACCATACAATGTTAATGAGAAAAATGAGCGAAAATCATTAGATTATTTTTATATTTTAAAAATAATGTAATGATTTTCCCTGAAAGATAGACTTGAAAGTCCTATTTCCACTATATTTTCCAATTTGTTTGTACTAACTGATTTAAGTGAAATATGTATATAAAATTAGTTTCTATAATTGGAAAAATCTCAAGTTAGTGAAGTTTTTTATGAAGTCTTATTTCAAAATCTTGGATTAATTTCCTATTAATTAAAATACACAATTAATATTTGTTCAAGTAGGGCCTAAAGGTCTCAGTAGAGGAAATGATGTTTTGAATTTAAAAGAAGACGTGCAGCAACTATGTGGTTTCTTTGTTTGGAGAGAATTGTAGATAGGCTTTCTTTCGTTGCTTTTTTAATACATTTTGTGCAAGATACATTTTCATTGAAAATTATAAAACAGACCACCTTTGTTATCTTATGTGACTTTTCATAATATTTTATTTTAAAATATTTCCTAATACAATCTAAAGAGTATTTCTACTATTATGCCGAATACATCTTTATGTTCGTTTTTAACAAAGGTTTCTTTGAGATAAAAACCATTGAATAAATTGACTTGTTACCGCTTGAACTCTGTATCTAAACAGTATCTTAATATGAGGGAAAAATTCCTAAAATTGGTTTAAAACACGTTCAACCATAGTCACTGTGTACAATGAAGACAAATAGAGAGTTCAATGAGACAATGCCGAGAGACATGCTAGATCTTCTATGCTCAAGAAGGCTTGAAGTTACAAGTAAAACATGTTTTGTCTTGTGCAATATTTACGTTACAATATATAACTATTATTATACGTTACAACATATAACGTCATCTGGCATCAAACTTTGTGTCTGTGTGCAGTAAATAAGAATTCGAAATCTAAGTAGTGCAAGGTGTGGAGCGGCAGGTTGTTACATTTGATGCTTCCTTAATTACTATATTTCTGAAATATTCCAAATACTTTCACAAGCTCTATCATCTTTGAAGTATTGCAAAATTTGTAAATGGTAGCCGTGCCAAGTTATTTTCTAGTAATATTAGTTTAAATAGATAATTTGAAAAAATGTTGTGGGCCAATAAGTAATGAGAGTTCAATAAAAAATTTTTAGAATTTCTGAGAAATTTAAAAAATATTCAAATAAAAAATTTCGAGAATATATATAAATATAAAAATAGGGCCACTTTCTTTGACATCACTTTCAGTTTGAATATTAAAGATTAAATGTCGAAAAAATATGAACGACGCTTGTTCTTTAAATCACAATCTGGTCATTGTTCAGTAGATCCTACATGCAGGACATGTCAGCTAGTAGTTCCTGAAGCTCTCTGTAAAGCTACTGCAAGACGATCGTTTAAGAAATTCTGGAGTGGTGATTACTTGGCCACCCGGTTGATTTTAATATTAACACATTAAACTCAGGGGCTTTGATTATTTGACTACTTCACTGACTTCACTATACAAGGACGAACGGACCCATTACACCCTCTCCGGTTTTCAAGAAGTTGTTCAAACGGATATTGGTGGTATAATAAACAGAAATGTTTTACCATTGCAATTTATTTTATTTCTCAATTTATTTCTATCTAATTCTATATAAGAAGATTAAGATTAAACATTATAATTTATCATTTTGAATCTAATTTACCAGACTTATTAAAAAGGCCCAGCCAACAATGTAAACAAAAAAATGGCTATGTGTAAAAAAGATCAGGTTCATTAATTTTTTTTCTTACACAAAATGTAAAGAAAATTTTAGATTTATCTTATTAAATTTAATTTTTATTAGAGATTTCATCATGATTATTAGTTTCATGCTTTTAAAATTTGCTATTGAGGCCCTTTCAATACATGCTGTACAATAAATATTTAAAGTTGGTTCAATTTTAATGCCAAATATTGCCTTTGTGCCTGAAATATAATATAAAGACATTTTCAACAAGAACAGCTTAAATTGAATTAGATTTCCATATAAGTTGAATTATTTTGCACACAAAAATTAATACATTTATAGTCAAATGTATGAACTTTAAGGAAATGTAAAAAAATGTATTTGTTCTCCCATCACAGTGGATTTTTATGTGATTGTATGAAACTCAAATTGTAATTAAATGTAATAATAAACTATTTTTTTCATACTTAAACAAAAGAATAGGAATAAAAAGTAATTGAACAAATTGATTGTTTTTTGCAATTATAATTTATTGTATATATGGTGCACACATAATTAAATTCAATACATATAAACATCATCTATAGTAATAAAATTGTATATTGAACTGAAAATAAAATAATAAACTTTAATGTAATATTTGGCCGATAATCTCTTGAACATTAAATCACACGCAAATTGATCGCCAGCTGTCATTTGGCTTGTGAACAAAGTTAGGTATGGCAGTCGCCAATGCTGATTGGCTAATCACATGCACAAACTCAGTGCGTACACTTGAACAAGCTCATAGATTAGAGAACAATTAGCACGGTATACTAACAAATCAACTCGGCTAATGTCAGTGCCAAATTCCTTAGATTACTTCACTTCACCTACACTTACATTAAATTTTACTAAAAATTTAATGTAAGTGTGGGCGTGGGTAAAAATATTAGCATAATCGTTCCTTACATTGTGTTTATTAATATCAATTTTGACAAATATTTAACCTCGGTGCAAAGTTACACTCGTGCCAAACCGTATTTATTACTAAGACTGTTATGGCATAAGGTTGTAACGCGGCGACAAAGTTACATATTAAAAACAAGTTTAAGGATGCGATATATTTCAAATATGTCCACATATAAATTAGTCAGATAATGGATGATTTTCATCTATTTTGAAAAAATGTAGTTAAGTGTAAACAGATACACCTATGTCCCATGGATAGTTGGTGTCACTTTTGGTCAGCCAGCACAGTAACTAAATAATTAATGAAGTTTCTGAAAGAAGCGATAGTAGTGAACCTTGTCATTAAAAACAGGTTGGCATTTTTGCAATTTAAATTGCACAACCTGAAGAATTAATTGTTGCAGGAACTGATACGAAATAACATACGTACCGACAAGAACTTATAATTTTCAACATAATTTTAACTATACGAAAAAAATATCAACCTTCTCTGAATCTATAATAAAAAAAATAGAGAAATATGATACTTGTAATAAATTTCAAAACATTACTTGCACTTGTAAATTTAGAAATTAGAAACTGAAGAAATCGTCAACTAACATTTTTAACCAAATACGAGAGCCAGCGAGATATCAAGTCTAGGAACAAGGATTAAGTACAATAAATAAGGTCAAGGCAGTTAGCCATAGTGCTTTTAAATAACAACAAATCAGAAATATTATAAATATATATATATATATATATATATATATATACATATATATATATATATATATATATATATATATATATATATATATATATGTGTATATTTTAACATGAATGCATAAATCAACGTTTATTGAAATTTAAAGATGCATAAATATTTTTTTAAGAAAAGAAAGAAAAAAATTACTTCTTTTTAAAAAAAACAACAATATATGTGTAAGAATGATGATTATTGAGGTACAGGTAGCTAGGGATACATTTTTTTGTTTTTCTCTTTTTTCACCCTGATTGTTACTTTATCTGTTTTTCTTCTGTCACTTTTTAACAGACTTCGTAAATGGAGGAGATTCTTAGTTTGACATTTTTTTTGTTAATTTTACCACACATCTCTGACATTTACCAACTGATTTGGATGATCTTTTTTATTTGGAAAGGTATAGCCCCAGTATAGTCCCATAAAAATTTGGTTAGGATTTGACAATAGAAATTGAAAGTACACCATAGAATTCCTTAACTATGAATAGCACAGGTGATCGAGTTTGTATGTTAAAGGCCTAATTATAATCTAATAATAAAGACTAATGTTTTGTCCCAATTAAGGCGACATAAACCTGCCCTTTAGCAAAATCAGGGTCTAATGATGAACCTAGAAGATGGTGATAGAAACTCTTCAATGATGAGGAGTATACTCGAGTACTTAACGCAAGCTTCAAATTAACAAAGAAACTAGGTAGATAAATATATACTGGTATATATAGGAATGAAGTACCAGCCACAGTGAAGCAATAGAGGAAATGTGATTTATATATCAGAATGTATTAAATGAGGCATTAAATGAGGCAAAAGTCTGGTACAATTTTAATAAATTATATATTATCAAATACTTTACGAGTTCACGATATTCTGGTTGATATATAGGCGCTAAAATGAATAAAAAAATTTTGACGACAAAGAAATGACTTCAAATAACCATAAAATGAAAGTGCACTGAAAAGTATAACACAATAAAAATACGAGTACTTGATTGAAACTTTTACTATTTCGTTGTTGGATAGAAACAAATTTACCAAATATTGCTACTGCTAGAGATTTTTGGAGTCGGTGCCAAGTGAAATGTAATATTCATCCGTAAGAGTGTGCGAGAGAGAGAGAAGCATCATCAATCCAAAAATTTCTAAGAGTAACAGTATTTTTCAAATTCATTTTGTTCAGAAATGATATTGTACTGGAAAATTTCCAACTAAGTACTCTTATTTTGATTATATTATACTTTTCAGTGTACTTATATTTTGTGGTTACTTGCCGTTGGTTCCATTTTGTTTTTAAAGTTTGAATCTTTTACTGAATAAATGCATGTCATAAAATTCTATTCAATTTTAATATATCTACAGCTTACAAAGTGTGACTTCTTTAATATATATAACATCTCCATTATACATTTTTTGTTTGTATGTGCTTTTCACAGTTCAAAAGAATATCAAGTCACTGTTTATGGACCAATAGGAAAAATGTTTTTTGGAAGTATGTCTATTCACTTTGAGTTCAAGCTCTGAAGCTTATTTGGAATTTGTGTTTCTTCTTGCAATATTGTGTACTTTTGTCACATCTTAGATGTTATTCCAAAATAACTTTTAACGATTATGACCCTTGGTTGAAAGGAATAATTCCCAATAAATATGAATTCAGATATTATATTTTCAGTTGAAGTTGTTTTTCTCCATGCTTTATTAAAATAAATGCCAAATTGCAACTTTGTAATACGAAAAACAAGAATTAGTTTTATCCATAGTCATTATTTTAGCTTGCTTTCTTGAGAAAAACTATATGTTTAATTGTAATTTATGTAAACCATATAATGTAAGCAGATTTTTTCGACTCAGGAAGTATATGTACAATAATTACACTGAAAGGTCATCAAATACGAACTCTGTTTTCTATAATTGAGGAATTAAATGGAAATAAAATACAAATTTATTAAACATAAATTTGTTTAACGTTACAGATAACATTATGATTTAAAAAAGATTTCATGTGACTGTATTTGAAATGTTTCTAAAAAATTCCATATTGGCAAACCATATTTTAGCCACTTCGTCACATAAATCAACACAATTTCTCCCAATAACAGTATTATTGGTTTTTATATTTATGGATTGTTCTATTAAATTAATTATTTAAGTAGTAAAAATTCAATGGTGTTAGGTTTTATGACTTTTGGTGGTCAATTAAAGGAGATATTATATGATATTCCTCCTAAAGGAGATATTATATGATCTGCCAGTAAGTTAATTGATTTTTCCAGACCAAAATCATTTAAATTTTGATCAAAAATTTCGATGATTTTCATCAAAATCCATAATCATTTATTTGAGGCATTCTCCAGTTAAAGAAACAGTATTCCCCACAGTAAAAGTATTTCAACTTTGCTTATTTATGCGACAATTTTGCTTATTTATTTGCCAATTTACTTATTTATGTGACAATTTTGTTCCTTTACGAAGCTATTTAACAAAAAATGGGTTTCTTCACTAAATATTTCTTGACGAAGCAATGGATTGATTTCAATCTGCTAGATTCAATCTTTATAAAGCTCAAACAGCTTAATTGTAATGTGATAGTCATTTGGCTTAAGTTTTTGTGTCAACTAATTTTATATGCCTTCAAGTGCAAATCTTTTATGAAGAATCAAACAGTGCTATATTCCATACAGTAAAATCCAAGTTCTTGAGAATGATGTATAATCAATTTATTTGGATTATCACACGCACTTGAATTCATAGCATCAATATTTTTGAAAACACATGCATGTTTTCACGTGTTGAATTTTTCGCATCATAGACTACTCATTGATTCAAATGAAATGATTAGATGACGAATAGTAGGTTTCTTAAGTTGATAATTTTATCAAAATATCACATAATTTACAATGCATAGACTATAAAAAAATGTTCATTATTTTTTTAATAAAGGCTATGTCAGTTCTTTTATGGATCTTTGCCCCACTTAGGAAATTGACCTACTTTTAAACTTTTAATTTCCTCAAGTCCTTATTTTATGCAGATCATAGAACGGTTATTTTTCATAGAAGCAGTATTTATAAAAAGTAGTATTTATATAATATAATAAAACTGATGGTAGACATTAATAGGAACGGTGAATTTTATAGAGTTTTTGATAAAATGCACTGTTTACACGCTAAAGAAAAAACAATAATGAGGAACTACCCAACAAGAAGAAATATTTTGCATTTAAAAACCAACTTTTGTAGTGACAAAATAATAAAGTACCATCTATTTAGTTAAGTTTATTAGACAATATTACCCACACAATCAATTCTCATATCTATTATAGAGCATAGACGGGGTGCATAAAACATTATGCTAAGGATTTAAATGGATATACCCAGTATTAACACATCCAACGAAATTAAATATTTTTGGATATTCAAAAATAAATTTAATGCGAAATAGGCACCGTAAAGTGTAAGTTGTGGAAAAAAATAAGCATATCTTTCATATGTATAGCCAAAAATTAACTATTAAAAGTCTGTGATTTGACATTGATGTTTCAATGAAAAATTAAGCAAGTAGTTTTATTCTAGTTTTTACAACTACAAATTTCGAATGCTCAAATTGATATAAAATATACAACGTACAGAACGTTGCAACATTTGGTGTCGCAAAATCTGGCATTTCTGTATCTCTTCTGACAATTCTGTGTCTCTTCACAATGATTTCTCAAATTGAAATTCTGATGGAAATCTGAAACAAAAACCTGGTGACAATTTCATTTTAAGAAAAACTACTTTGATGACACTTCATGTATAAATAGTGGTAGGAATATTCCCTCCGCATTATAGTAATTATTATTTCTTCTTTTTCATGGAAGGTTCCGTAGATACAGTTTTTTAAACTTTGCTTTAGCACACTTGCCTGGACAAAATTATATAGGTTATGACTTTAAACAATTTTCAGTAAAAACTGATTTAAAGATATTAAAATGTGAACTGACTTAGAATTATTATAATGTCAACTGTAAGAAAATTTCAGTTTTTCTTAATGTATTTCTGCTTAAAAATCAAGCAAATAGTTATTAAGACTTAGAAGTTTTAGTAAATATTTTCTTTATGTATCCTTTAAGCAAAAACTGCAATGTAGTTAGTTTGATATGATTAATAGGTATAACCAAATCGTTAGCTATCAATATTGTAATGTAGCCAAGGAGGTTCTCTCCATTTTCTTCTGCGAATATAAAATATGTCCTTTTTGGGTTTCATAGAAAACCTAACACTTAATTCATCTATCAGTCAAAATCTCCCAGTTTTGACAGTATTCAAATTTTTTGTTTTATCATCTAAAAGTACGAGACTGAAGTAATTCAGGTGGATTGACAAATAATTTTTTTATACATTTGAAGATAAATATTTTTTACACTTTCTGTTAAGTGGACTATCACTAAACCGGTCATAAAATCAAATTAGGGTACCATTTATAATTTTTCTGCTTTTAAAAGTGTTTGCAAATATTCAGCTATGTATATCTCTAATGTCTATCTATGTCTATCTATATTAAATATGAGCTTCAAACTGATATGCGATGTGTTCCCCTCTCTATTTTTCCAAGCACGTATTGAAAAATTTTAAAAAAATTTTAGGCTCTAGGTTTTCCTTTTATTATGTTGTAGGTAATAGGTACTTCATAATTCATGATTTCCTCGTTAATTACAATATTTATGGCAACTTACAAAGTGTATTTGAATGTATAGGTTAACTGATGTAAGGATGATTAAATGTAAGGACTGATTTATGTTTTAGGCATTCTTACTTTTGCAAGAACTGGAGTTAAAAGAATTGACACTTGTTAATAAACTCCATTCTTGACAAACTTTCCTCAAATGTAAATAATATATTGGATTTTTAATTGTCTAGGAAGTAATTAGTGCAGGAATTTCAAAAAGTGATTCTGGAGTGTACTTTTGAGGTAAAAAACCAAAATGTTTAATGATGAAAAATTATCAACTGAGCGATATATGTTCCAATTTATTTTATAGACCTCAGATTAGCATATAGAATAGTTGAATAACATATCCCGAAACACAAATCTGAGGTCTTTACAAACTATTGAATACATTTTTTTTGTGGCCTTTGAAATTTTATAAAAAATTTATAGGAATTAAATCATTTTAAATGGAAACCAATATTGAGCGTGCAAGGGTTTTAATGTATGTTTATTGTAATAAATAAATAATTTATTTTAATAGAGCAATTATAAATTGCATTTTGATTTATACAGCACATTTTTTTGGCATGCAAAATAGAAAACAACTATATAGTCTCAACATCGTTGCTTTTTTTGGGTAAAAATGGTGCTTAATGATTCTTCTAGTTTTCAAACTTATCCTGAGAGTTGGCCAGCAGCAATAATATGAACTGACAAGTTATTACTTTCATTAATTTCTGTAGTTCAGATGGATGTAGACCATTTGAATTGAAGTGTGTCAAAGATGCAAGGAAGATACAAGTGCTCTTAAAGTTTTTTGTAGCAATGGGACATATCAAAAGTTATAAACGTAACTTAGAAAAATAAAATGTGCACAGCCATATTGCACGGGTACATCACATTGTGACTAAATGTAAGTCTTTACAAATGTTTTTCTTATGTTGCATTAACATTTTATTGTTTTACTTCATGTTGAGTTTATAAAGTATTTGTTTTGTTGAACTTATAAAGCTCTTTTCTTAATCCGTTGTGCCCTGCTACATTTTGTCTTTAATGCATGAGCACAAAGGCTTAAACTACCTAGCCTAATCAGATTTTTTCCAGGAATATGAGTAACGGCATATTATTGTTTTCCTAAAATGTCGAAACATTTGAGGAGATGAAAGAAAATGTTACCATTTTATATTCAATAAATTTTTGCTAATTTCTTTACGAGAAGTACCTAAAAAAAAGAAAAACCTGCAGATATTTATAGTAACCTCTTAAGCAGAAGCAGATCTCGCACCATGAGGGTTCTATTCACATTTAGAGAGTTCTAATCGTTTAAAGGCACCTAGTATATCTATAATGTATATGTAATTTTTTATAATGTAAATATATTGCCTATAATATTTTTCACGTGCGTTAAAATATGGTGCATATTTAAAAAATTATAAGATTTAAGAAACCTTTGCGTAGGTTATGGCGAAAATTATAAAAAACATGTTTTTGTGGCCCTTATTATTAGTAATAGTAGTTATAAAAAAAGGGTGCATGTACTTATGTACGCGCGTGAGAAGTCATACTTCTTTGGCATCATTAAAAAATAGTTTTTTTTTTAATTGTATGCAAATAATAAATTACAATAAAATAATAAAAGGACTGGAAAAGGATAGTCAACACAGTCAATAAAGTTCAATTTAAATTTGAAAAATTAAATAAATAAATATTTATTTTCTTACATTAAGGGTAACATAAATTCTCTTCTTATCCGAATGTTATTTTTAAATTATGTCCACTGCCATAGCATCTTCCGGTAATGACTGAATCGGAACTTCAGTTATCAGTGGCTTATGATAACTAAAATATGATACAAAAAGTCTTGTATTAACAGCGTTGAGATATCGTACAAATACAGCATCTATGGTAGTGCCATGTCGTGTTGTCGAAACCAGAGGATTATTATTCATGGCTAGATTCAAGTCATTTTGGAGGAAATCAATAAGTGGACGAGCATCTTCACGGGAAAAATTGACGTTGAAGTCCCCACTTAAAATTATCGGTAACTTGTCTTCTCCTCTACCAAGATATTCTCCTCCAACTGTTGTATATGGCCATAATAATCTTTTCAAGAAATTAATGATGTCGTCCATTTTTTTATTTGGAGTAATGTAAATTACTATCAAAACAATTTTGTTGCATCTTCCATTTTGCATTCAGCTGCACAAAACTCACCAACTGATGTCACTGTTGAACTTGCCAATTCCGCCTGTCTTACAGTCATATCAATGTTTGGAGTAATGATATTGATAGTGTCGTGCATATTCTGATAAATGGCAACTCCTCCAGCTCGAACGTTTGATCGTTTATATTGTATTATACAATTGAAATTTGGTATACTAATCGACTCATCATTGGCTAACCAGGTTTCAATTATTTATTATAGAAATAATTATAATTTTCTAAATTTAATATTTATAATAAATTTAAAAAATTGTAAATTAATAATTATATATATATATATATATATATATATATATATATATACAATTATTAAAAATAAAATTTAGAGAATAATAAATATATAGGACATAATTATTAATTATATAGGACGCAATAATATATAGGACTAAAAAATTATTAAAAGATTCTTATTATGTTAAATAATAATATTTTAATTTATATCAATAAATAATACATACGGATAGATAACCTGAATTATATTGGAGCACTTGAAAAAGTCTATAAACACTATTTTTTCACTAATATTTACGAATAGTAAATATATTAATCAAAATATTGAATTTAAATCACTACTAAATATAATTTATCAGCACATATATAAATCGCACTTCTATGAAACTAAAACATGTGTGTGAATATAGACACTAGAAACATGTGGAAAATAAATACTATGAATATGAAAACAGTGAACAGAGGCGACGATGGTGCCAACTTGCACGACTAATAGAGGTTCTATTTCTATTGTGTTGGTAGCTTTTGTTTCGAGACTGCAATCGCTGCAACTTCATACTGTAACTTTTGTGTGACGAATCTTAAAATTTCACTCTCATCATTTTTTCAAAAGCGCCTAAAGAAGTATAACTTCAATAAATAATTTAAATCTAGCAAATAAAGTTGCTAGATTTAAATTTTTAGGCTTGCTCATAGCGTCATAAATAATATTGAGATATTTTGAACCTAGATTAAATGAGCTATCTTAGCAATGATTTAAAATACTTATATCTTGTAGAAAATTGAAGGAAAGCAGTGTTACAAAAAAAAATGAAAAAAACATTGCTATTGGACGCAACTTATAATTATTAAGCAGCAAATAAGGAGTTATGGGACGGTCGATGAATATAGGTTAAATGGATTTCAACAAATATTAAAGCACCAATAGTATGTTTTATTATTTTATAATATCACATACAACACTTTTATAAATGTAAAAAAGTACTTAAATATTTACAGTAAATAAACTATGAACAAGAATAAACTCTAACAGTCTTAATCATTGAGAATATCTAATAATTTAAGATACCTGTTTAATCTCAAAAAAATAAGAGCTATAAAATAATAATGAATATTAAAAACAAAAACCAATTTCTCATTATTATTTGGAATTTTTTGTTCATAAAGGGAATTAAAAGATATTAAAAATAACTAGAAACACATGGAATTTCTCTTTTTGGTACTGCTTCCAAATTTTCAAAGTTATTATTGTCTTCATCTTCAGTATGTTCTGCCAACTTCATAATATCATTTTCATCACTGTTTTCTTCTCTTTTACAAATATGGCACACATAGAGTATGTTCCACTAGCCGCTCGTAACGCTCGCGCCCACGACCGTGATCGTACCTATTCCACTAGCTTGTCAACGTTGTAACTGTCAGTCCAAGAACGAGATAGGAACAATGCGTATTCATAACTATGAGTAAATGGCGGGTATTGGACGAAAATCAAGAGATTATATTTTTTTACTATATTAGAGATTATATTTATTACGTTAGATAATCATTTAGACTTACAGTAATTATAAAAGTGCAATTTAATTTCTATGTATTAATAATTTGACAATAATTTAGGCTTACAGTAACTGTAAAAGTGTAATTTAATTTCTATAAAAGTTTGATGATTGTACGTCTTGCGTCTTTTGGTGTCAACTTTATTTCTATAGTTTATACAGTTTTGATACATCTCAAAACTGCATAAAGTTATTCTTTCTGTCACTATGTTTAATCTTCAACGATTATCTTCGAAATTTATTTACGTAAATTTCATGTATCAATGTGTCAAAGTCAAATTGACAGATAAACGATCACAACGACCAACCTCGATACGTGGGTCATCGCGGTCGTGAACAATGACGACATCGATGATGTTTTGATCACGACTGCAACGACTGCGATCGTCAAGTGGGACGATGCAGTGAGCGTTTTAAGCGTTGGGATCGCCTAGTAGAATGCACTCATAAAGGTTTATTGTTGTCTTCTGTTACGTGTTGTTGGTGCTTGGAAGGTACACGTTTAACATGAAGTACTGAAGAACATATGTCACAACGCAAACGATTGCTTGTTTTGTTTAATTTGGACATATTTTGCAGGCCTTTTTAGAAACTCTGTATTTTTTTTTCCTTTTTAGATTTTCTTTTCCTGACTTCGTTTTTTTTTAGTATCATTTCTTCCCTTGCTCTCCTTTTTTTCCTTTGATCTTCAATACTGATTCGTTTTTCTCCTTTTGTTCAATAAACATAGTTCTATACTTATTTAATGTAATTTCACATGGAATTGCATTTCTTTTACCTTTTCCTTCAGATATTTTAGCCACTATCAAAGACAGGTGCAAATTGACTGTTAGATTTTAAACATAGGCATTTTTTCAAATGAACTTGAATCACCGTAGAAAATGTCCCTCCCTTGTTCTTCTAAAGGAGGGGCAATTAAAGTAACTTCCTTTACTGTTGGTAAATTTGATTGAAAATATTGTGAGAGTAGTTCCGGAAGTTTGTTGTTGGTTCTGAAGTATTTCTCCAGAATATATTGAAAGTCATTGTAAGTTATGACAATGGATTTTATTGAAGAGATAACCTTGAATCAATCATATACGAATCTTGTTTCAAATTACACAAAGTATTTGTTCCTCGATTACAGGATAAATTTCAGGTATTTGTTGAGTAGTACTCTATGCTAAAATGGGAGTTTCAAGTACTGATGTCTGAAGTCTTTCAGGACTAGAAGGTTAAGTTCCAAATGTTCTGTAAATTTCACTCATCTGGGAATTTTCATTAGTATTCTCTGAGTTTTTGTAAACATCCAACTGCATAAGTTTTTTTGATTCAACTTTTTTAATGAGGTGAGAAAATATTAAAATATATTCTTGATTTTGATGATTCTTGTCCTGATTAAGCTTATCACTTCCCAAACATTTGTCATAATTACTTACCTGGATTATTCATAAGCCAAGTCCTTGCTGCATCTTTCCATGCTGTCTTAACAGGTTAAAAATATGCCAGCCGGTTGCAGAATTCTTGTTGCATTAGGATACAATGCTACAAGTTCAATGCCCAATTACTTAAATAATTTGCCAACATTGTGTGTAAGACGAGTTTTATGTCAATTGAAGAAATATATTACTGGCCATTTTACGCCTTTTTGGAGTAAATAAGGGTGAAAAGCCTTTCCCACACATTCAAAAAATAGTTCTGAAATCATCAATTCTTTATCACTTCAATATGACTGTTTATTCCTTGGAATTATTAGTATCTATGCTGTATATATTTTGGGTTCCTTTGACAGCCAGTACTTTCCCTGTTTTTGGATCCAGCTGAAACCCACTTTCATTGCTTTATTTATTTAGAATGCCACTTTAGAAAAAACCATGTAGTTTCTGAATTTTGAAACTAAACTGGATAGGCTCAAAGAAAACAAAGTTACAAGGACGATGAAGGAGCTTCAGATGCAAACGAAAATTATGATATTGACTAATTTATTATATTAGGTTAGGTACTTGGTTTGGTATACAGTAAATTCTCAACCAGCTCGTTAATTGCCGTTGTTCCTTGAATTTTCACTCGTCGAGCATTTTTCTAAGAAATCGGTAGCTCTCGAGCCATTATTTCAAGGATTTGTCTATTGTGTCGTGTTGCAATGAAAACAAGAATGAATGAATTTAGAGGAATCGAAATTAAAAATCATTTTTTCCTTCAAATTTAGCGATTAGAGAGAGCTACCACTCCGAGCCTGCTTCTACTACTGTAGTATAATTCTGCGTGACATCTTTATAGTGGAATAACTTTTTTGAAATAATCAGTATCATTACTAATCCTGTTTCTCTGTTTAAAAAGTCTATCATGTGAAAACTATCGCAATTTATATTTGGTAAGCAAGAAGTATTGATCTTATTCCTAACATTTTGGATCGGTTGCACGATCCGTAATCATGGATAGGCTGAGGTAACACTAAGTTGTCTTCGAAGCTATGGACGATGTTGTACTACCCACAAAATACGATCTAGACATAACAGTCAAATATAGTATAAACTAACTGTGATCGACAACAGATCCGAAACTATCAGATCACACGCACTTAACTTCCATGTTTTATGGCTCGCATGACTTCCATGTTTTAAATATCGCTACTCTATAAGATAAAAATAATGTTTAAATTTTTGTTTGACTAGATTGAAAATCTTTGCTAATAGCCCACCTGAAGATATTGCAATACAACGAAACCTAGTGAAAGTTAAAGTTTAGATCTAACCTAGGTGGTAAGGAGGGGCGGGAGCGGGGCATGTGGATTAGCTAGCTGATAACTATGTAATTATTGTCCTCATTCGACAACTCCATGATTGCGCATGCACGCATTTTATTATTAGTTTGATTATATTGTATTGGCTTTACGTTTTTAATCTTCACAGTGACTGCATGTAGTGAGGTGACTGATATTATAATGAAATGACAAGAAATAATGATTATTGAAAATTCTTATGCTCGAAAATAAACAGAATTTTACCGTGATTTATGGTAAATTTTATGGTAATCAACATCAAATTTGTCATTTCTAACCAATACAAAATTATGTGAAAAACTACAATTTACCCATTTTTCATCTCTAAACATTTTTATGCAAGCTGTTCGCACGTATGTTTATAGCAGAAACGTTAGTCAATTTTGTCAGGTTTTTTTTTCATGTAGAGTAAAAAGAATAAGTAAATATATAAATAGTCATTTAGAAATGTGAATATTGAAATCAAACTCAAATTTGTCTCCGAATGAAAATATGTTTAATATCCCCAATTAAAACATTATATAAAGCATCATAAAAATAAAATATTTTTAAAAAATATTTTGGATATGCTAATCACTGCTTGTGTAAATAAGCAACCATCCTAATGTACCAATTCGGGCTCAAATTCTTAATTCCTTAGATTCTGTTTCTGAATCTGAAATATTAATGGATTTGGTAGACCTCGAAGATCAACAAGGTGGTCCGCTAGCTAATACCTACAGCAGTATAAAAAATATGATGTCAATTAATAAAATTTTTATTATTATATGACACAGTATTTAAAAAAATATGTTACTGAGTAGTTTTAAGATTGATTATTTTTAACTGAACAAATTATGTAATCAATCCTCAGTGTCGTCTTCAGGGATATTTTACTGGGAATTTACTCAGAAATTTTCCTGGGAGTATTTACAGGAATATTTCCAGAGGCGGGAAACTTTCTGAAAATTTATTGCTTTATATTCGAAGTTATATATGCATAAATATATCGAAAGCTGTTAATTGTATTTAACGTAGGAGATTGAAAGGGTACAGAATTTTAAATTCCCAAAAATTTCTAATCATGGAAATGTGTTCGGATGATGTTGGGGAAATCCCCAACAACGGAACATTATAAGTTATGGTAGTGGAGACCACACAGTTAAAGCCCTCGGTTTATAACATTTATGTCACAAGAAAAGAAATCAATCAAAAGAGGATTTGATAGTGAGATAACTAAGTACTATTTGTAGAGATTTATCAAAGGGGACAAATTGATCTAATTTACATGCAAATGTGTCCTGACTGATTACAAATACATTCTGAACTAGGTACTTCGATCAGACAATTATTGAGAATCATCAATTGTATCGTAGAAGAATTGAAATTTACATGATATGATTTGTCTATCATACATTTAAAAGTTTTCAATAACAAAAAGAATTGTTTATCATACGTACACTGTAAAACTTTTCAATAACGAAAACTTTATTAAAATTCCATTAGTGGTTTTATAAAACAAAATATCAGGAATAAATTCTCAAAAATATTCTTTGGAATTCAGTATCCGTCACATTTTCATTACCAAAATTGAAGAAGTAAATGGGTGAATTAACAGATGCTTTGCAATTTTGTGACAGCACAGTTAGTTAATACCATTTTAGTTTTATTTTCAAATATTTCTTGCAGACGGCTTCACTAGTAAAGATTTCTTATATTACTAGAAAAATTTTCAATACACAGAATTCACACTGTTACAATTTTATATCATGTGTAGATTATATATAAAATATGCTCATATGGAATTTATTTTTGAAAAAATGCATCATATTTTTCATGGTCATTTTGAACTGGTTTAGTACAATCTTACAAAGAAAACACAATTTCACATCTTCCTCCATATTTTGTAGACACCCTGGTAACAGAGACAGGTGGAATCTGTCTGTTGAATAGATTCAGTTAATATTGTTACTCTGCCTGTGGGATTCATTGGTTTTCCATAGACGTTTTCGATTGCAGTCTTAGTGGTAAAATTTCTCATGATTTGAATACTTTGAGATTGATCTTCAATCATTGGCATGATTGTCATGAAAATAATTAATTCATGATAAATTAAGTAGCTTACAAGAGTGGCGACATCCAAAGTATTATAAAAAGAAGTGAGAGGCCATCAGATAGTCTGCCTGTGGCTTGTGTATTGATAATGCCCATCGCAGTTCGATGTAACGGATATGAAGTTAACTTCTATATATCCATTGAATGGTAACTGTTCGAATTATTTGCACTTGAGAATTCCCTCCATGATGAGGATTGTCAAAAAACGTAGATTTATTGAAGAGTTAAATTTTTCCACGTCAGTTGCATTTTTTTAGAACTTTCCCTATTATATGTTTTATTAGTATTATATTTTTTCTTACAGTATTCGCCTTTTGTTGGCATGACGAACAATTAGATAGACTATTTCAACAGTGAAAACTATTTTGAATGTTTTGCTGATCTAGAAAGTCTCTGTAAAAAACAATATTGTTCCCATTTCCAATGAAAAAGGCTTCCACCACCTTCCCGTGATTTCCATTGAGCAATAATTTTACAAATTTAAGAAATAAGTTGCTCGTATTATTCAAGTTGTGCCAAAATTTTTTTTTTCTAAATATCGTATGGAATAATCTTCTGATTTTACTATAAATTAATAATTGCGATTAATGATAAATTAACATAATAAGACAATCTGTACAAAAAGTGTTACAACAGCTGAGTTTAACAATAGGTTAGTTTCAATATAGTGGTAAAGTTAAATAAGACTGTAAAATGATAAAGTTTTGAAATTATTATTTACATCAATTTCAATACGAAATATTGTAACTGAATCAAAAATATTGAACTGTTAAAAAATAACTCATTTCCTTGCAAATGTTCTTATGAAAAATTTTTATGAACACTGGTGGAAACATTTCTAACTATTAAAATATGTATTGTAATAATAGTAAAAACATAAACTTGAACTGAAAGCTTTACCAAAAATTGATAATATATTTCTTCCATTGATACACCAAGAAATACACGCCAGAGAATATGCAATAACATTCCTAAATATATATGGTTTGTCCTAGTGTATGTATTTCTTTTATTTTCAGCTCTATAGTACAGGTCATCCATAAACTATTAAAGATCCAGGACTGCAAACGTCCAAAGCTTATAACTTGCAAAGATTATAGTCTAAACAGCATTAAAGTCAAACAAACATCAAAGTATGCTTTTTAAGAGACTTGAGAATCCAAATATATTTTTGCAATAATTACCTTTTAGAGTACTTTCACTGTAAAATCACAAATATATGTTTTATGAAATGTTAGTTTTTTTAAAGTTTTAGTAAAAATTTATGAAAATGAAAATATTTTTTAATAAATTTTTAACATGCTTTTAAATTTAATAAATGTGCATTCAATATTCAATTATAATGCCATCTATGGGTGAAGAGCCATCTATTTAGGCGCTGGTAATAATCAAAGGGCTACCTGGTAAGTCAGCTTCCTGTTCTCCATGCAAAATTATAATCACTTTTTATGCAATAGATTTACGGATTTCACCAATCTATTCTTAACTCATGACTATATCGAACAGTTAGTTTTTAGAAGCGGAAGTGAGTGGGTGTACCATCGTTTTTTATCACACCGGCATACAAAATTTTTAGTTCCATAATAATGGTTCGTATATGCCTTACAAATTTATAATCATAACATTGTAGTGTTACAATTTAAATTTGTAATATTTTTTGTCTTTTTTAATTTTATACAAAAGTATACATTTATCTTGAGATATCACAAGTATAAAAATAATTTTGACTCTGTATGTTAATTAATATATTAATAATAATATTTCATATTTTTTTTCATAGTTCACATTGACACATGATTAAAATAAGTTAATAATTAATTTCATTTCTACATCCTCAAAGCCTTTTTAAGGTATGTAAATATTTGTTTTTACTAATTTATTGGTATAACTATAACATTATATATTATTAGTTATCCAAGGTGTCATTATTTCTTAAATAATGCGAAATATAATTGGTGTTTTCTTTATAGATATACAATTTTAAAATGAAAAAAAGCAGATAAAAATCTTGATAATGGCCGATGCATTGGCTTTATTGTAGGTGCCTCAAATGAAGCGCAATCTGAAAGTCTTCTTCTCAGCCACTCAATATTTATTTATTTTTTACATTTTAAAGTCTTATACCTCTAAAAAAAGACCCGTTAAAAAACCGAATCACTAGGTATTATATCTGTCCAACTATACTGCAATGTACGGTAACAAAATCTTAACTTACTTAGTTTTTTGTCTCACTTTTACATCTCATCTACTATTGTATTGTGTTTTTGTCTCACTTTTACATCAATCGATCACTGTGAAATTGCATATACATAATAATTTCTACTATGGAGGTCAAAACAATAATAGAAATTTAATATTACAAAGTTAGAATAGATGGCACAACAAATATATTAAATCCATGAAATGAACTGTTTAACAGCAAAATTGATATATAAGGCCCTAGCGTTTTTTGCTATATTTCATTAGTTGGTGAACATACACATGTGTATAGAATGTCATATATACATATAATAATTTCGTACATAATTTTATTAAAACAATAGGTAAACCCTTGAAACTCTGACAGACATAAACATGAAAATAGATCTTTAAAGAAAATGTGAAATATTAATTTTTATCGCGATCGTTAAGTTTAACGTAAACAATGACCATCACCACCACTACCAGAGAATAAGACAGTTGGACAATTATTTCGATGAAAGTGTACATATATGTAAAAATATACCCCCAAAACGTAATTTAGACTTACATCCCATGTTTATGAACATATATAGTTAATATAAGCAATGGTGGGTAACTGACTGTCCAAACCATTTCCTTATGCAAACCTTTTCCTTATCATTTTTTTTACTTTATTTTTGCAATATCTAGGCCTTCTTTATATAAAATATTTATTGTTTTTAGTTTTGTTTTTATATGACAGCATTTAGTCAATTAAAATGTTATATTTAGGATAACATTTTGGATCGATAAAGTTCTTTTTTGTTTTGTATGGAGACCACACCAAGTTTAAGGGTCGACGGCCACTCTATTTGGTTGCCATCTTAAAAACAGAAGTGTATTTAATGAAGTGCATATCACGAAGACTCTTTTTTTGTGGATAATTAAATTCTCTAGGGCATTATGATATTTTCTATGGCATTAGGGGATTAGAAATTAACTTTCAGGCACTATAACTTTTCTATTGATTTACTTAAGAGACTTTTAATTGGACAATTTATTGCATCTTTCATCGTCATACATTTATTATAATATTATTTTATTGTTTTATATTATTATTTTATATCTCATTTCTACGCCAGTGATTGAATTGGAGATAGACTAATAGGCATAATCTATCAAGTGTTTTTGTTTGTATTGATTGGTGGAGCCTTTATTACTTTTAGGAATTACTGTATCCTTTGCCTTTTCAAAAAGCCTGGATGAGATCAATTGCTGGATTTTTATTGAACTACTGAGCAATAATGGGAGCACATAATGGCGTTAGAAAAAATTTCAATTTTCTAAAAAAATTTTATCACAAATTTTTATGAGACACAGATGACATAACTCAAAAAGTGTTTATACCCCAATTTACAAGATGGTGGTCAAATGAGGTAACCACCGACCCTGAAAACTCAAATCTAAACTTAGGGCACCCCCTCCCTCTCTCCACGCAATTGGAAAAGACATTGTTCTACCAAAAATGCTATCCTAGTGGAAAAAAATGTAACATTTCTGTAGACTTACTGCAGATTCATTATGACGGGTTCTACATCAAATGGGTGCGGACAGCGTGGAAATGAGTATCATTTTGCTTTAAAGTTAGAGATACTTTTCACAAAGAATGTGATGATACTCTATTGTCTTGTCTAAATTATTGTCCTTGCTTGATCCTGCAACAAAGAAGGTTGTATTTAAAAGTATTAATACAAAAACAACCTTAACTGAGAACGCTCTTGAAGATAGAAATTTGACCCATCTCTTGTTGCTTTTTGAATCTAATTTATATAATGTCAATATTTCAGCTGAATTACTGAATTCATAATTATAAAATTAAATAATGCTAAATTTCATACTTTCTAAAAATTTCATAGTTGTAATGTAATAGATTTCATGATATGTATTGTCAACATTTTGACAAAAATTGAAAGGGTCTATAAAACTATGATTAACGATTCATAAATCTAATTTTTTTACAATTATAGAAATCATTGTTATATCATTTCATTAACTTTCTTGCAATAATATTACAACAATAACGTCTAAGATTTTACTGTCTTACTTAAAACATTGATTTTAATGCCATGAAATGGATGAAAATAATAAAGTGTGTCAAGTCAAGGCCTACCTCTATCGAATATGACCTATAACTCAATAACTATAATATATCTTAAATTACTAATTAATTAACATAGCCTATGCGAAGTTAAAAATCTGTGAAATCATTTGTTAATTACAATGTAATTTGAATTATGAATTAACGCTAATTCCATTTGTAGTATGCTGTATCTCAAAAAGGAAAAAAAACAGAACATGTTTGTCATTCTGTCTGTTGTACCCATTTTTCTCGGAGATCGTTGACATAGAAACTTGAAATTTTCCGTAACATGAAGCATATTAACCCATCTATATTTTAATAGTTAACACACAAAAATATTTTTGTAGATATTTTTGAAAATTTTTATTTTCATTTGAAATGGCATGTTCATCAATTGAAACAGCAAGTTATAAGGCTTCCAAATCTTTTCTTTAAGATGTTAGAATAAGGTAGATTTCTAGGGTTATTGTTCAAATTATTCTTAAAAAATATGTTCTCCAACCCATCTCCAAAACTTCTAAAGTGAAAGTTATTATAAGTAACACTTTACATAGTAAAAGTTTATCTAAAGTTTACTGGTTGTATTAATGATTCTAAATTTTATAATATTTTGAAAAATTCACAATATTTTTACACCTATGAAAGCTATAGAAAATAATATATTTAAAAAGACATTAATATTTGTAAATAGTTCAAAAGAAATACTATATAATCTTTAAACTTTTTGTATATACTTTAATGTGTACGAAAATCTCTTAATGCGAGTTCTTCTTGTACTTATCAGGTATTTTCTAAATAATTTTTGCCAATTATGTGACAACTGAAATTCGATTACCATCCTTTCAATATCTGCTGTATTTCAATGGTTTTCGTAGTTTATCAATTGTACCAGTTGCACCATTTTTCATTGACCAACCAATATCACATTTGTTAGCCAGATTCTACTGTTATTAAAATTAATATTCGTTTATTAGGTACTACCATTCTACTGCTATTAAAATTAATATTCGTTTATTAGGTTATTATTTTTATTAGGTTATAATTTTATGAAACTGGTTTTAACTTTGTGACAGTGTTCAGAAAAATGTCAAATTTGATTACAGTTACCATAAATTATGAGTGATGATTTATGTTTTATTCTATACTTTGATGAGTACTATAAAATTGTCACTTAATAAATTTAATTAACACTTATTTAACCATTTTAAATTAACTCCAGGACTATAATTATAGTTTCAAGATGATAGCAACAGTTTTTCAACATTTTGTATTAACAAGTTCACGGAAGCAATTTAGATAACCATTGGACAATTGAAACAAAGTTATATATATATGTATATATATATACATATATATATATATATATATATATATATATATATATATATATTTAATTTGGTTTATAAGTAATTAAGCTATATAAAAATATAAATCAACATATTATATACATACGAAACTGATTCAACTTAAAAACATAATTATTGTGAACAGCGTTCAGTTGTAGTAACAACGTTAAACATTTACTTGTTATATAAATAATTGGCGTGAAAAGCAGTCAATGTAAGAGACCAAGAATGTACATACATATTTATTATCTACAGGTTAAGGGCTTTCGCAGGCTTTTTATTTCATTAACTCTATTTCCCAGTTTTTAATTATGTTTGTTTCATTCTCAACTTGCAAACTTGTACTGATCCTCTAGCATCTATTTAACTAATCTTCAACATTTTTTAAATTGTGATTTTCTTAAATAAGATGAAAACTCAACTGCTTAAAAGAAAATGGATGAAAAGCAATTTTTCAACTTTTTTAAAACCTTGTAAAATGCATAAAATGTAAGGAGAATGCAGAGGACATAGCCTAAAACCTGCACTACGCTACTCGCGAAGTTGATCGAAGTTAGAGAGGTACACGATTTGCTTTGTCTTGTTGAGTTGCACTTGAATAAAATCATTCTGCAACAAATTGGCATCTTCTAAATTCTTCCCATTGTTTTTGTTGATTTACAAATTTATCAATTTATGAAATTCCAATACAATGAAAATTAAAGCTCTCTAAAATTATGAATCTAAAAAGACTAATAATAAAATTCACTGGTCCTTATTAGCCTTAAGACATTATTACATACAATATCAATTTCACATAATAAATCTTCACATTGCAATAAAATATAAACAAAAAAGATAATACATTAAGTAAAACTTACAGTTATTTATCAAAATAATGTAAAACATCGTTGCAGTGACAGGAACAGAAAGTAAATGCGATGTTACTGACAAGATGGTAGTACGAATTGTTAAATTTTGGAAGCAAATACTTCAGATATGAGTCTCAATTAATATGAAGCAAGTATTGAATAAATTTAATGTACCTCCCGTATATGTAAATAAAAGGTAAAATCATTTTTACACTTCCCATCAAGCGGATAACAATTTTAATAAACATTGGATAACAATTTTGAAATGGAATTGGACTCCATTATTAATTTTAAGTTCTGTTTGCAATATAACTGAACTTCAAAATGACGTCCAATATTTCCCTGCTCTTCTAATATATCAACTAAGGATTTGCAACATCTGAAAAAATTCTAAGTTGTGCTTAGTATTTGATTAGGACTTTCATTTCAAAATTCTTTCCACTAATTAGCATAAACGATTTTGAGAGCTATAGACAACTACAGAATTCTAATCTATCCCTACTTTGTCATGTTTTAATATTATATTATTTTTAAGACATAGTAAATATGTATTTAATAAATGTAAATATGTATCTCCAAAGAATTTAAATAAAATTACAGAGAAATACACTAACTGTACACCGCTCAAACTTGAATTTTGAAGTAATATATGTAGATAATTTCAAAGTTTTTACCTGACAAGGGAGGTCGAGCATTTCAATATATATAACCCAAGAAATTTCCAATTTTTAATATCCTTAGTGCAATATGATTTCATCAAATGTGCAAAATAAGGATAATAAGTCGCCTTGACTTTAATCTCGTCACTTGAGGGGAACGTTTGTTCAACATGATGTTTCCTTCCCAAATGAAAGAGGAAGTAATAGAAGGGACCTAATTTAGTTAATATTGTGCATATGGAAGCACATTGAAGTTTGGGAGCAATGACTTCAGGCATGTGTTATCATGATGAACGTTTACTTTTGGCCACATGTTAACATTTACCCTGAATAGTTCTTTTCAATTGGTCCAGTAGAGAAGCGTAATATTAACCTGTAATAATCCTGCCATTTTTCAGGTGCTTATATAACATTGAAGAAACACTGTGAAATCTGTAAATAAGTCTAAATACTCTTGAGAAATATACATTTGAGTAATTTTTGATCGATTCTTAATATACCATTAATAGGAAAGTTTTTTATACCCAAAGATCATGTAAAATGTAGTATGCAGGGTCTATGTCAATCCTTCCAACGTCAACAAGCTTGTGTATGTCTTTACTCTGCAATCATTTTATCCATTGTGGAAGTTGGTCTGTCATAGCAGTTTTCGGGGTCCCGAGTGTTCCACCACACTTAAACTGTGCAGTTCATTTTTTACTGTCAAAAAAGAAGGAAAATAAAAATGCAAATTGGATTCTGACTCTTTTTATATATCCTTCAGGATTAAGCCCTTTAAGAAAGTACATTATGTAACTGAGCTGTTAAATAATATCAATCTTTAAAAATATATCAAAACTGGTTTGCTTTGCTTGGGAGCTGCAAACAAACCATTGCACGCATGCATCTACTGCACAGCATTTCATTTATACGAGCACACTTAACCAATACTTTTGCTACTTCTACATCAGGCTGAAAACTTTCTGAAAAACATTTAAACTCTAATTAAATATGCTGGTTCAATTTGAGGTGACTTCATACATTTCATGATACTGTTTTAATAACTCACTGTACACTAGAGTACACTTTTAAGTATATATAAATATTTAAAGAAACCAAGTATTTCTATAAAACTGTTTACAAATATTTATATTATTTTGATCACCTAAATATTACCTCGTAAATCATTCAAAGGCATAAAAATATTATGAACTTATATGTGTATAAAAATATTTTGGCTCGATTATGAGTAAGAGTTAAATGTCTAAATAAGCTTTTTTTGTATTTGTTGTTTAAATACATGATTTGAGAAGTGTTAGGACCATATTACAGCTTCTTATCTATTGTTGTTTTTGAGATAGACCTGGTAACTATTATAGCATCATTGATATTATTGTGTCATTGAATGATATTTTATCAAAATGTGAATTTTGATGATCAGTCAAATCGTTACTTTACCGTGAAAATCAAAAAAGAATTCTTTTCAACAATACCATGCATGCCTATATAGGGAAGAAAATTCGTTCCTTCTTACAGGTAAGGGACAGAGCCCATCATATGTACTTGAACTCCCTTGAGATATAATTTTTATCATTTTAAAAACCATTTTCAGTTTTAAGCCAAAGAGCTACAAATTATGTGTGAATTTCAAATTCTTACCTTGTTCTCTTTGGAAATTAGAAGCCTCTAAGCATTGCCATAAAAATAAGGTTCGTTTCAGACAGCATTGCCATAAAAATAAGATTCTTTTCAGACAGCATTGCATAAGAATATGGTAAAGTAAGAAACCCTCAAAATGGGGTAGTTTAGCAAATTCTATTTTAGTACAGACTAATAAGGTGAAATAAAGGCAAAATCTCAGAGTGAATGGAGGAAAACTGTAAATTTGAATAAATCTTTATTTTGAAGTTCTAAATATGGGCTAAAAATCTTATATAATATATTTTGTCCACTAGTCAAGATACCAAAAAACAAAAGTGACAAAAATCGTTTTCGAAATGACTTACTTCTTATTATAAGTTTAACAAAAATAATAGAACATACAATTCCCTACAAGTTACACATGTAGCATATTTTTTCTAAGAATAACGGTTTTCGTGATATAGCACGAAGATTGACAAACCTGCATTCATCTATAGGACAGCACTATGCAAACTACAAAGTCATATGCGTAGTATACTTTACAAAGTTAATAATATGCTATAAATATTATTATTATTATTAATATCCATTATTATTATTAATATACCTAAATTTATTATAATTGACATTCATTCATAACGTATAAAGATTATCAAAATAAAGCCACTTAACTGCAGCGTTCTGCTTACCTATTTAGTCTAATGCAGTTTTTAACATGGTATACTTTCAGTTTCTTAATATTCTGTGTCAAAATGACAAAAACACACTATTTATCTCGGTATCGGTATATCTATCACTTTTCTTGGGTACTACTGACCTGGACATTTCAAATTGGCATAGTTTCAAAAAATGCCAAATTAAAGATTACAAAAGAAAAATAAAGAAAAATAAATTAAATTGTCTCTATCAATATATTACACTAATCAAGATCTCGCAACTAACAATGCTACTAACAGAGGACTTCTCGCAACTATATTCATTCTTACTTTTTGTAGAATTCAGGATATATTTTCCTAGTACATTATTTGGATGGATTCCTTATTTCCATTAACCTTATATGCCGTAGATTAATCAAGTCTGGAATAAATAATCTTTATGAAAATTAACCAATTTGCTTTCCATGTTTTTCTTTTGAAATTCATAATCCTTTTCAGTAATTTCCGTCGTCATTTGTATGCCCAAGAACTAATAATGTCAATTTGCAAATAAATCACATCAGTCAATAGGGACGCCTAATTAACAACATAATTTTTGCAATAAGCCTCGTTCAATGTGACGGTCACGTTTTATGTACGGTATATTCTTCAATCAAGAATCATACAGTATGGTTCTAACATGAGGTGCACAACTGATCGTAGGTGGCTGTTTACATACTTTGCCAAACAAATAAGCAGTCAACAGTTTTCATAGTACTTCCGACTAACTACGTTCCTATGATCAACTACATTCACACTGGGGTGGGTGCTCACTAGTCGGCAATTACGAAAGGAAACGAATAAAATTAATTAAAAGGAAACCGAAGAAGAAGGATATAGCCTGTCTGCTGCTATGGCAATATATAAATTTTCATGAAGCGTTTTGTACAAGCTGACTACCTGAAATGCATACAACCTAATTACTTTAATACAAATGTGTTACAGAACAACGATTAAATAATATCGAGTGGATCAAATACTGTTCTAACAATTGAGACTGACATACGAACAAGATATTCAAGATAATAAATATCATCATTCATATTCCCGCCACAAATTGCATAAAACAAAAATTAGTAATTAAATAATATCAATAGTCATACATTTAATTACCAAAAAACTAAGTGCTACGACAAAATTACTGACATTAAATTTTAGTTCCCGTTTATTTGTGTGCAAGCAAAACTTGTGGATTTTCAACATAGTTTATAGACATTTATAAAACTTAATGCCGCTTTATGGTCCATCTATCTTTTACAATTACCTTATGGCTAAAACGATTCAGATAGTGTGAATGATGTAGTTAGATGAAAATTTATATCATATCCATAAGGATGATTGGTATTAAAAGTATATTTCCATAAAATGTGGTATAAAGAACAATTTTTCATAGTTTTTATATTAGAGTCTTGTGAATATTTACAGCAAGCTGACTAAATTTCTAACCTTCTTGGGTGGAGACGTTTAATTATAGATTAGGACAATATTGATGGTCCCTTTTATGTTATGAGGAAATACGTAACTTGTCCCTGGAGGAGTTTTAGACAACCCAGGCGGAATGTGGGAATAATATGTTGATTAAAGAACTCATCGAGTAAAAAATGTTAGATTTACTGATGAAAGATATAATCACAAAATTTCTAGAAAAATTTTTGTACCTACTCTCAGAAATTGTTCACATTACATAAAATGAGAGAAAACACCTATGCAGGAATTTATTCCTAAAATCAAACTATAAAAATATTTTGGAAACCTTGCAAATATACAAAAAACTTGTTTCACATGCCACATTGGAATTTATATAAAGTGAGAGAATGTTGATGACATAGATGCAATTCTTACATATTAACAATATTGATAAAGATTGGAATATGCTTCTACTGAAATCATCTCTTTCGATGTGTATCAGTTGCAAAGTCAGAGGCATCTTTTTCTAGTATGTTTACTAGAAAAAGGATCATGTGCAGGCTTAACATAATTATACGATTTTATGAAAATAAAGAATTTTCAAGAACTTTATATTTTGGCAGTTTTTGCATACTTATTAATTTTTTTACTCCTTCATCTTGATGTAGCTAGTTACATAAATTGTACATTAAAATATAATATATATTTGTAATATATATTGGTTATATATATTAACCCATACATCTTCAACATTTATAAAAAAAGTACGAGTAAAACCTGTCAAATATGAATAGAACTTGCATGGTTTGGATGGTACGGTTCCATACACATTTAGTCACTTACATACATTTGAGGATACTATTAAACTATTAAATATATTCTATTAAATTATTATATATATAAATATATTCTATTAAACTATTTGCAATTTAAATTTTTTTTTCAACGTGAATTGTTGCCCTCTATATCTTTCACAGGCATAAGATATGGTGCTAAAATTATCCTTAATTTTCCTGTGGTTTTCCATGACAAGTTCTTTTTAATGATACCCCACTTTACGTATGAAATTTAAAAAAATTTAGTTCTTTATTTAGACTATCTTTAATT
Organism: Druceiella hillmani; assembly: GCA_039881145.1. Lineage (NCBI taxonomy): Eukaryota > Metazoa > Arthropoda > Insecta > Lepidoptera > Hepialidae > Druceiella > Druceiella hillmani. The sequence goes on along the minus strand of JAYKKI010000012.1, from coordinate 29,015,246 downwards.
GCTATATTTATCTATCTTTCAAGTTTCTAATTGCATGCTTTCTTAGAAAATTTACTGTGAAAGACATACAGATATACAAGCAAACATAAGAGTGATCTTATAAGGATTCTATTTTTCATTTTGAGGTACAGAACCTTAAAAGGAATGTGTGTGATTTGTACTAACGAAAAAAAAACATAAAGTAATTTTTTAGTTGACTATATGATATGTATAATACATAACTATAATTTCTTAGATTACATTTCATACAATTTCACTATTCATTCGTTCATAAAAGATTGACCTAAGATGAGATTTTCCCTCTCGTTTTACCAGTTTCTTCTTTTAGTTTTATTATATAAAATTCTAAGGCAAATATACAAATATAGATTGATAAATTATCTGTATCAATATGAATAAAAATGGACAAAGGGTTGACCAATTATCGTAGTATGGAAAACGATTAATTTCTGGAATTTATGGTGATGGACCCTTAAATTCTCTCACAAAATTTCATCTACGTAATTTGTAGTAACTTACAATAAACAAAAACATAATTTTCACCGGTGGGCATTCCCCTCTGACTATTTTTCACTATAGAAATAGAAACGTTTCTAAACTGGAATACAATTTATTGTCCTTGTCATGACAAAAGTGTTAATCATTTTGCAAATTCATTTGCCATTAGAAAAACAGTTCTGATGTAGAAGTTATTATCTCAGAAACTAAAAGAAATTCATTTTAAAGTAGTGTAGAGTGTGTGTTAAAGTAAAATCGTACCTTTTGAAATTAATTTGCTACATAGAATTCCTAAGTTACTTTTTAGGTTCTATAGGTAAAAAGGTTATTAACCTATAGAGATCTTTCTATGATATATATAGCAGACAAAACAAAATTATAACTAAAAAAAACTTCAATTTCAATCAGGCTAGAAGAGTAATCGATAGTGTTTTTTAATGATCCTTATTTCAATCCAATGCTAATCTACAGTGCTGATGTCAGTCCTTACTCTGCGAAACCCAATGCCTTCAAACATCATTGGTGGATTGCTACCCCTTACAAAAATCTATGGCGGAGAAAATGGTGTTCCCATCAGAGACTCTAGTTGTATGCGTATCGCAACCTATCAATTATAGGTCATTTAATACTAATAATTAGAAATGGCTGAATATGACGTGTCATTCATAAGTAACAATATATATTCCGAATAAAGGATTGCTTAATGAATTTAATGTGGCAGGGGATTTCAGACATACCATGAAACCATATCAATGTTAAAGAGAAAAGTAACTTTAGAATTGACTGAATTTTTTTTATTAACTGCCGTTATTTGTTTTATATTTAACTACTTCTTATCAAAGCAAAAAATGTTTTGGGCACAACACAGTAAGTCGACAACATATTGATTTTACATAATGTATACTTCTTATGTCTATATCCATAATAAATGTATTTAATGATAATGTACATCAATGAAAGTTATAGTTATATTGAAAGTTATGTACGTAGTGTTTCCAGTTTGATAGTAAGATATTTTATAGTTATACGTGTTACTAAGCTTTAGATATTTTTTTATTGAATTGAACATTTTTAAAATTAAAACTTAAAATCATTAAATCTTATCGCATCTGGTAGCTGGGCCATATATTCAGGTGTAATTACACGAAATTTGTCATGAAAGTTACTTTTTTAAGGCAGAGAGAATGAAAATATGAGAGAGATCCCACATCTGATGGCTGGACATTATTGAAAAAACCTTAAGATCTGACAGATCACTGTATTTTAAAAACTGTTATTTTTCTTATTTGAATTTTTTTTACATTAACATAAAAATATTTATAGAATTATCTCATTGTTCTTTGCAAGTGAATTTGAGGGTAAAAAATTGAGATATGTGGAGAGTTATCATTATGTCAAATCTGAATCTAAAATTCTGACAAACGGTTTCTGAGAGAAATGAGTGTGAAAAGCAGATGGAACATACGTGAGTATGATTATATGGAACATACGTAATCTTATAACGGTATATTACATTATTTTTTATTAAAAACATAATTCTGAAATGGAAATAAGTTTATTTTCAAACTGTATTTATTACCATTTGTTTACTTTATTTATTTATTAACTTTTATGTATGGTACATATGGCGGACTTATTGCTACATCAGCAATCTCTTCCAGTCAACCATAAACCATTTAAGCGTCCAGGTTACTGTATTTATTAACTGTATTTATTACCATTTATTTAAGCGTCCTTCCATTTATTTATTATGCGACTTACCCCAGCTCAATATACAAGTTACACCATATGTTGACATATTCAATTATTATTATCATTTAAAAAACACTATAAAAATACCTAAAGTGATCTTAGGAAGAAAATCTATCAAACCGATTAGGTTTGACTAAGTAACAAACAACAACACATACTTTTTGTTGTTTTAGAATCTATGTGTTACTCCACTATATAAACTATATACTTCCCAAATATACGCTATTAAAATGTACCGATTTGTCACTTGATTATAAAGTTAATAGGCAATAAATAAAAACCGTCACATTTAATATTAGTAGAGGTAATGAAATTATAGTTGAAGTGTAATTTATTATAAATTATTGTTGGCTCATAAGACCTGTGTTTCATTAAAAAAAATAAAGATTGAAATTTTACATATTTAATTACAACTTTATGTTTTTAAATATTCTTCTATTGTTGTTCATATAATTGATGATTGTAAAGCTATCATCATAAGCCAGCGGATAAAAATAATCATATCCTGCCACACTTCCTGCATGTGTCCCAAAATTCAAGTGTGATTTTGAACCATGAGGAAGAGCTTATCTCTTATTTTCCAATGTTTTACACGTTACTACTTCATATAAGAATCTCAGTTATTGTGTAGCGAAATAATTAAATAAATGTGGGGACAATAAATGTTTTTGTGTATCCCATTTTTTACAGTTTAGGTAATTGGAAAGGCGTTTCAAAATCAAACTAAGGTTTCATTTATAATTTTTAATTAATAATCTCCATTTGATTCATTCACCACCCCTCCCTTTAATTATTCAAAAATCTGTGGAAATTCCAACTTGAAGAGATATACCCAACTGTGGAACTCTACTTCATGTTTGATTTGATACACACTTGACCTATTTTGGGTAATAGTAAAAACAGGTAAATTAGAGAAAACTTAATTTATTCACAATATACAAAATCGAGTTTTAAAGTCTAATTTATAAACGATACTACATGTACCTTTGTGCAACAAATGAATATTAAATTCATACCATGAACATTTATATTTTACTAAACATAAAAGTACAAAATGAGTGAAATATGTTTAATAAACCAATTGACAGAAGTAAAGTTGGAAACTATAACATAAATACATAACTGTGAGCGTAAACTATAATCCACAATTAAATGAAACTACGTGATGTAGTATTATTTCTACTTTCTTTAAGTTCTTTACCACGACAAAATATATATATATATATATATATATATATATATGTATATATATATATATACATATATGTATATATATATATATATATTTTTTTTTAATAAAATGACTGTATGAATGATCTTTGTCACAAAAATTGCTGTCTCAAAAGATAACTAAAAATATATAAAGTTTTATTCGTTTTATCAAGGGACAGAAGGAAGAGCAAAAAGTTTTGTTACCAAAACTTCTGGAGATATATCGAAATGATAAGTAACATAAATTTGTTACTCATATTCTGAGTAACATAAATATATTACTCTTGACTAATAGCTTCTAGAGAATGCTATCAGTTTTAAAATAATTTCCCTATAATCAACAAATTCAAATTGAGCAATTTCCTGTTACAAAAGTAACTCATTTCCATGGTTCTTATTTATTATTTTTCTTTTAGACTAAATTTAGTTAAATTATTAATTTTTTCTTTTGAGTATTTTGTTTGTTTCCGCAAAAATTCTTATTCAATTAATTACAATGAGAGCAATTGCTTCTAATCGACTAAAACACCATAGTTTATAAAAAATACACCCGTTGTCTAGGAATAGATCTCAGACAAAGAAAGATACTATTTGTTAGCTACAAAGGAATAAATTATTTTTGAAATAAAATATGAAATGTGCCATTTTTCTAATTGAGTACAAAAAAAATATTACATATAACACTTTTTAAAACACCCGATATTTCCCAGAGTGGGGTGTTTACTCTGTGACGATGTCTTCGCAGTTGTTTGCGGGTTATTCCCTCGAGCGGCACTGAACAATGTGCTTAAGTATCGTGTGTACGAAAAAGATGACAAATAATTATGAATATTATTTTCAATTTTCTGAAAAAAAAAGTCATCTTTTAAATTTTATTTTAACGAAAATAAACTATTTTTCAGTCAACGAACAACATCTTTCTTTGTCCGACACTCATTCCCAGACACCGTGTATATATAGATCAACTTCAATATATAGTAATAGATTTATTGCATTCTATTTGTAATATAGTTATATTCCATATGTTTCACTTCTTTTTGATAATATTAAATTTCTTTTTATTAATTATCTTTAATTAATATAACTCTTATTAAATAATCGTTATTTAATAAGAGTTATATTAATTAAAAATATTATAATATAACTCTTATAATTAATATAATCGACTCTTATTGCTTTATATAAAAAAGGTGCCCAATTTAAATTTCTTTCGTTATCAACATTGCTGTTCAAGGACTGAGCAAACGTGTCTGCTGTTTTCAAGCTTCCTTCTACATTGCATGGCACTTACTGGCCTTCCTCCTCACTCGAATGTTGTTCATTTGGGATTTTTTGTGTGGTTTTCCCATATGTGGGTTTTTCCATGTTACAAATTCATATGTCATTTGGGATGCGTAATTGATAATTTAAATTTTTAAGCCAGTGGCTCAAAAGTTTATTGCATTAGGACCCAGGTCATGGGCATCTCGAGACCATTGAGACCCATTGCTTTCTATGAATTCTGTACATTATGCAATGATTTTAAATTTATTTAGTCTACAAAATAATTGAGTTGCAGGATTCCTTAATTTTTTATTTGTTTTTATGAATTATAGATATTTTCAAATGGCCAACATCAAATTCTTTTATAAGTTGTTACTTCATATGATTTGATTTCCTATTTTCTAAGCTACAGATAGCAGAACTTTTTTCTCCAATTTTAAAAGCTTTAGAAAACTATTATTCATGCATAAATAACTGTAAATAGTTATCATTATCATGTTACAATGGGCAGTAAAGCAATGCTTAGAAAAGAATCCATTGTCATAGGAGAGAAGTGTAAGTAACCATAACCAATGATTAGTGAATGTCATAATAAGTGGACTACAGTTATTTATAAATATTTTTAACCACCAGTATTTCCATTGAACATGAGAAAAAATAAAATAGATATTATTTTAGTGATACTTTATATATGATACCTGATTCATAAGCATATTAATTTTCTTCACGCCATCCGATAATTATTTAAATAATAAACTGTACGTACAAATTATCCCTCTGTGAAGTAAACGTATTTGTCACAGCGTAACATTTATATAGATATTTTGCACATAAAAAGGCAATTTGAATTTCCAATCCCAGAAGTGTAGAGAAAACGTAAAACCCAAAAAGATGTTTCTTTTTTTTTTCAATAATAAAAAACGCTGCTAAAAATATTGTTCTGCTGCCAAAATGCTGTGTAATTTTATTGAAAGCTGTCAATGTCAATCAAGCATAATATGTTCAAAATAATTTTTATCCTTTTTTATTCACAGAAGCGAACTGAGTTGACAAATTAGGAGAAATTAAGATTTTGGAATAGAGCATAAATAACATTGAGAAGCAAAAGTACATATTCTTTCACAGTCACCGAAATGAGGCCAGAAAGTTCCATAGGCTGGATCACCTTTATATTCCTTATAATGTCTCAACAGCAGATTGATAGCATATTTGGAAACCTGGGGCTTCAGCTTGTTGAGTCCTTTAGAGATAGTGGCCCGCAATGCCCGCGCGCTTCTAACTGCACCTGTTATGACGGAAATGATGTTGAATTATACTGTCCTACTGAAGGTTTGTGAATAATTTGTATTTATTTATCGAATGCCGCTAAGACTAATTTTTTATATCCTCATGTGCTTACTGCTATTCCTCAGTTCCTAAGTGTTACATGCAAAGTGACATAAAATTTTGTACTTTCTGTATATTATATGAGCTGTTTATGCATTATATGAAATTTTTTTTACTTTAATGTGATATTGCCTATAAATATTTATGCACTATTTTTTAGTACATCCATATTACTTAGTAAAAACTTTAATAACTTGAAATAAAAACTCCATCGTATGCCACAAAGTAATTAAAGAAAATACTGTCACCTGTTACTGTATTTATAACTATAAAAAACATTATTATTTTAATTAGCCAGTAGATTATTTCTAACCATCTCTATTGATTAAGAATATGATCATGGCAGTCTCACTGCACTCTCATAACCATACAATACAATGTTATGAAAAAGAAATGAAACATATGTTGTATGTCTATACTGCAAATAGAATATGAAGGGTCTATTACTGTATATTGCAAACTGGGTCAAACCCCTAAACCCCTAGATCCTTCCAAATAACCTCCGTCTTCTAATCAACTTGCTTGTTTTGCATCTCCAACCAGTTTTGTAACCTAGTGGATTACCGCCTAAACTAAAACCCTAATCAAGAAACTGTAAAAAACCAAGGTGTTAAAAATTAATCTGACCCTTTCTTCGCTGAAACAGAAGATTTAATTACTTGAAACACCCCCTGCCTCCTGATCCAAACAAATTCTCCCTTACCCCCATCATCTCAAATTCCTCACTCCTTTCTCATCCTCCCAATATCTGTGAGGTTCACTTGTAAATTTGGATTGTATTATTGTCTACGTCCAAAGAAAAGAACCCCAACCCAATTTGGGATTCTTGCTTAACGCAAATAAATTTGATTCCATCCTAAAAAATTATAACATTAATAGCATAATCCGTGATAGAGTTAAGTATTTCCAAAAATCTGCCACTCGAGAATGAATATTTACCAGTCTTGAAATCATTAATAATCTAGCCGTTTGTGGTGTACAACAAATCTATAATCTATTTGTTTTACCTTGAAGGCAGACATTATAATAAAAATGAAAATATCTGTTCAATATTTCTTTGGTAACCAGGTTTATTTGTCCGTGTTATTAAAATTACAATGTATTTATATTATTACAGTATTAATTAAGATTTCATTCATTCAACAGGTCAGCTAATTAGGATGGCTGTTAACAATGATTTTATTTTCCACATGTGGCTTTATCGATGTAGTAATAATTTATAATTAGTTTTGACTATTGACTTTTGCCTTTTAACATGCGCTTTGGTTGGTCTAATTGGTTTTAGTCTATAAATTAAAAACACGGTTTAAAAATATAACCACTAAATGCCATATTTTTACGTGAATAAAAATTTAAATACAAAAAAGTGACTTCTTCAATACATTCTAAAGCCCCTGACACTCTTGCTTCCTCCATCCTTTCCAAAATGCTTATGGTTTAGAAGTAAACAAGTTGGTTTAGAAGTGGTTTAGAAGTAAGCAATTAAAATGAGTACTATTGACATATATGACAATTATGGGTCTAGTATCATTAGAGTTAACCTGTTATAAACTAACATATCCTAGAATACAACTATGCCCTTTTAATGAATCATGACAAATTATCTCAATAAACCTAGTTTATAGGGGTGATAAATATGATATTTATTTTGTTTTTATTCATGGATGCCTTAAAGCCCTCTTTTGACAATTTTGTAAATAATATGGCATCACTTACAGAATGTCAAAAAATAACATACTCTAATCAACCTAGGAAATCTCATCCTTATTAACATAATAATATAATAATTCTAATTAATATTATAAATGCAAAAGTGTGTTGCTTTGTCCTTCTGACATAAGTCAGTGTATTGGTTTGTCACAACGAAGCTATGGATCCGCGTGGCTTTTTAAATAGAGATGGTTGGCGGATCCGGATATGATATAGCTACTTTTTATTTTGGGAACTCTCATTTCTTTGGGAAAATTCTTATTTAAAAAAGTACACAAATGAAAAATAAATAATAAAATAAATAATCTAATTAAATATACACACACACACAAATATATATATATATATATATATATATATATATATATATATATATATATATATATATATATATATATATATATATTTATATATATATATATATATGTATATATATATATATTTACGTATATATATATATATATATATATATAAATATGTGTGTGTGTGTGTATGTATGCATGTACATAAGTATATATGTACTTATAGTTAATAATGTAGACGTCATTCAACTATTCACTATAAACCTTAAGATAATGGACACTGTGAAATAAAATATTTCAATTAAATAAAAGCCATAATAAATATGCCTAAGGATGGTCAATCCGACTATAATTGCACCAATAATGGAGAAAATATCGCGAATGGTTTTATTCAGAGCAGCTGTGGCGCAACCAACTAGGGACGCAACCAATCTTAACACAGAATGACAAGCCGCTATTACAAAATATGTAGGAGTAATTTGTTGAATAAATATTTTTCTTTTTCTCTTTTGCTATTGTGTTAATAAAAATTTTTTTTATATTAAAATTAAAGAAGGGGATATATGGGTGTATTTTACTGCTTCTTTTCACATTTCAAATCAAATTGTTTGGAATGAATCCTCTAAACTTGATTGGTGATTTAAACCAATAAAAAGTCAGCAACTTGAATTATAGGTTTGACCTATTTTCCGTATCAAAATTCCCAGTGTTTAGAGTAAACTTGACGAAAATAAAGGTAATTCGTTACAAAAAATAAACATGCTCTTAACCAAATTGTTAGGAATAGGATTTTTATGAAGTTTTCATCTGTAAGTTCCGCCAACCATTTCATAAATCACTCTGGTTTTGTAGGACAAAATAAATTGTTCATCCCTTTCCTAATGTTAGTCGTATGGGCATTATTCGCAAAGTTCCAATCGACTGGTTTAATGAGGAGGTGTTACAGAATATTGAAGTCACAGAAAGTTGTGGTAAAATCATAAAAGTCTGCCATTTAAATTTTAAAAAATTAGTCAATGGTCAATCTAAATATTTTCCATCAGAGATGATGGTCATCACCTTTGATAATCAAGTCCATCTCCAACCTATATTCATGGCATATTCCTCTCTTCCATTTTCAAAATATGAATTCCGTACTATAGAGTGTTTCAAATGTTGTTGTTGCTGCAGGGAGAAAAATGAGAATCCATCTTACAGAAATCATTATTTTGGACACTTGCACATAATATATATCTCTTACAGATTTAATCTTTTTTTTGGATTTCGAATTCAAGGCAAATCATGATTCCCACTGTAAGAAACATATTTTGCCAAGCCAACAGGATATGGGTAGTTTCTTCCGAGTTGGCCTTCTTTACATCGGAAACAACACTCAGAACTCCAGCTGGATAAGTCATGCTGGAACTCCAACTGGAACTCCAGCATGACTTTGACCTTTGTTTATTAAATGATAGCTTTCCGACACAAGTTCCTGTTTCATCACAGAATCCAAGCTCAGTAAATATTTCTCTCTTTGCTCCTAATTTTTTGCATTCTTAGCTTCTTGAAAAATGTTATCTGAATTTTTTGGAAGCGAGCATTGCCCCATTGTTATTTCTTTCCCTCACTTCAATTTGAATGTTATAAAAATTTACCACATCCAAAAATACAATCTATCAAAATTAGTCAGATTGACTGGGATTCCACACCTTCCTCAGGTAAAAGTGGGCCTAAATTACATTGACTTCTGCTATGACCAATTTATGAAAGCTATGAACCTACCTACTAAGAGCTATATCCCACTGAAGAGAAATAATAAACGCTACAGATCCTCTCCTCTTTGGTGCGACGGAGAGTGTGTTGTAGTAGTTAATAGATGCAAAGAAACTGAAGCGTTACATAAAACTAATATGTCAGAAGCTCATATCCACTTGTTTCAAAAGACCCAAACACAGAATAAACGAATACTTCATGAAAAAAGGGAAGGTTAGATAAAATTATGCCTCTACCTCTTTCTTTCTATTCCTTCTTTTGTTGTCTAGACAAATATCAAAGGCCAAAAAGTCTATTTTTCATCCTAATTTACTCAAACCAATCCAAAGAGATTGGGTGGACCAATTTTTAAATCAACTTTCTCCCCCACTCGTTCCCAATCTGGATGAATTACCTAACTGAAATAAATCTACAAATATCAACCACTTTCTAAAAAAATATTTCTCGATTGATGGATTTAATTTAACCTTACACCATCTTAACAATTCTTCTTTGGTAATGTCGGGATCTCTTACTCAATAGTGAAAAATTCTTTTACCATCTATCTGTTGATACCTTTTTTCCCTCATCAACATTATGTTCCACTCAGGATATATTCCAAAGTCTTAAGAATCTCAAATAATAATTCCCATCCTCTAACCTTAGCTTTTCTCCTGTTTTAGTGAAGGTCTATGAACACCTGTTTAAGAATTAGTTTGAGTATTTTACAGAACACAATTCCATTTTCCTAAGCAAGAAATTTGGCTTTAGAAATTCTAAAAATACAACTTTTGCATCCTAACTACCAACATCTGACTTGCCCTCTCCCGAAAAGAATTCCTCGTAGTTGTGTTCTTAGGTACGATAACATAGACCTTAGAATCCTCAGAAAATTTTTTTATGACCTCATAATTCCACTCCAAGATCACAAATTTTCTCCTTAATTTTTTCTTAAAAATATCAATCATTTTTAAAATCTCGTGGCAACTTCCTTATAAAGGGCCGTAAAGCTCTGTTCTGTATTCCTGTCTCTTCAATATATACTCTTACTGGATCCACTCGTTTATAAATCCTTTCTCTTGTGTGTTATGTAAACTATGGTTCATTTCTCCTTGATCCCAAATTAAAAATCAATAGCATTATATTGACCCATGTTTAGTCTCAAACACTAGGAATCATAGCACATTGTTTCAAAACTTACCTTCCTCTCTTGGCTTATTGAGCATGTCCCTTTTTGACGTTCCAAGACTCACCCTCTTCTTACTGGTAACTTCTAAATATTCAAATGTCTATAAAACCCAATTTCACAAAATTCTTCTCTCCCTCTTTATAATTTTTCATTTGGCCCTTAGTTAACAGGTCAAACATAAATTTGTGTTTTGGAGTTGATATGAAGTCTACAAATGCCAATTTGCTGTTAAAATCCATAGATTAGACGCGAACAAATAGAGACGTATAAAAGACCTTGAAAGATGTCTATGGCGATGAGCCTTTTTACCTCTCATTCGGGATTATTTTAAAGGGATGTTTGGTTTTATCTGAGGAATGCTGAGCTGTTGTGGAAGCCTGGAGGTTTGCTTGGTTTAAAAAGATTTGCAGGTGCCTTCTCTTTTCCGACTCCTTATTTTCTTTACAATCCCTCCTCCCTAATCTTTTTCCACAAACTGTCACGCGCTGACTGCAGATCAAGTAGCTTACACTTGGATTGCATTGGAGGGATCGGGAACGGGTGTCATTCTTGCATGAATCTCTAGTTACTTCGGTATTATAGGCAATGAAATAGCCAGTGCAAAAGCTTGATTAGTAGCCAAATGAACAAGAATAAATATTTCATTCTTAATTTAATTGAAGAACTCTATCACTTGACTCGTTCTGGATGATCTCTGGATGGTCGAGGGCATAGGAAAGTTCAGCCCAGATCACGAATATGGGATCCATCTACTATTCCATATATCCAGTCTACTATTCTCTCAAAACCTTGGTTCTCAAAATACATTATTTTCGAAAGAAACCTCTGTGTTATCTCATAAGCATTTAGGATCTTGTTCTATTCCTACTCATTTGGCTAAGCTGTGTGTCAGAGAGTCTCCAATCTGCAATTGCAGGTTTGAAGAGAGAGGGAGATAAATCATCGTATTTTTCCATGTCCATCAAATAATAAATTTCCTTTGTTCATTCATAAGTTATTAAAATATAAAATCCCTTTTAACATTAGATACCTTTCGTCAGTTGCCAATAAACCTGAAATAATTTTGATGTGGTGCTTTCTTAAGTATTGTATGATTAATAAGAAATAATCTTAATACTTAAGAAAGGACAACACCAAAATCGAATACCGTTAAAATTCATATATTTCTTTATATCAGTTTTTATATTTCGTTGCATATATGTGTATGCTTATTTTGTACTCCGGTATATATTGAAGTTGTATTTCAATTCTACATAATTTTTTTTATTTTTATTTTTGCTTTATTTAATTATAATCTACAGCTTATTTAATTTTTGTTTTGTTGAAAAAGTATTTATCAAAATGTTGATAAAGTATTTATTAAAGAGAAAGGGAGTTGGAATTTACAGATGTCGAATAAGCATCCTGCCTTTTATTTTATTTCACCTATTATGGTGCATAACAACCATGATTCTTTGAAGAAAGTATTTAATCCTTATACTAGTAGAAATGAGAATCTTGATAAAAATTGGCTGTAAGGAAGCAAACAGAATCTTTATTTCCAAATAGCTAAACACATTATATCTTTATCAGAGTAATGAAAGAGGGAAAAAAAATTTGTGAAATCACGTTTATCATTAAAATCACTTTTTCCACACATAAATTAACTCTACCAGTGTTCTATTTATGTCCTACTAACTAAATATAACATACATCTTTAATATATTAACTGTGTGTAGAAAATACTTTTTCTAATTTAAATAATTTAAAAGAAATAAATTTGTCTAACCACAATTTCTCTTCCTTACCAGCAAATCTATTCACCTTTAATAAAAATTTGGCCAAGATCATGCTTTGTAATAGCAGGCATAAGCTGAAAACCCTACCGGATTATTTCTTGAGTGCTTTACCAAAACTAGAGGAAGTTTACCTAAATAATTGTGAATTGGAAATCATCCCAGAGACAATGTTAAAAAATTCAACACAAATACGCAATATTTCAATGAATAATAACCACATCTCTATTATACCACCATATTTGTTTTGTGACCAGATGAATTTACTTACTTTGGATTTAAACTCCAATCAAATAACATTTATTCCTGACGAAGCTTTTAAATCGTTAATAAATTTGGAGCAACTAAATTTGGATAACAATACCATAACAAATATTTCAAGGTGAGTAGAAAATTAATCATATTTATATGAAAGTCTTTGTAAATCTCTTTATTGGACTATTGAAGATACAGCTTGAGTGACTTTATCTGTCCCCTTTATTTCTTTTTCAATGAAATTGATAAACAGCAACAAATGTGATTAAAAAATGCCTCAGGCTTAGTGCAGATATACGCAATTATACCTGCACTTATGCAGTGGTACAGTCGGTTATTGATAGGTATGCACAACAAGGGAGAGAAAAAAATGAATTGCTGGCACTTTGGGTGTCCTGCAGCATACAGAAAATTGATTCCATTTGTGTGTATTGTTGTACAGGCCACCATTTCTGTGTATGGTTTTGCAATTGGTGCACCACTTGTTCGAATGGTTTATTAATCAATACACCGATTGTGCACAACCTGGTACTTTCAACAAGTAATTTAGTATTTGAAAGTCTATCGTTTAATTATTATACATTCCTGAGAAAAAATTCAAATTACAAAATTATTAAGTCTCTGCAGTGCTACTGTGTATAATCACACATTTGACTTCACGAAATTTTGCCCATTTCAAATAATTAAGTACCCACTGCCCAAGAACTATTTTTGGCCAAGTGCGAAAACAAATTAAAATTTTAATTTCTATCCTTATATGGACAAGCCGCTAATATTAAATTTGCACAGCAAGGTTCTATGGATTCCTGAGTAGAAAATAATGTAAAGTTACAGTCAATAATTTTTTTCATACCTTGCCATGTTTTTGAAATACATTATTTCAATGTTAACACAAGCTCCTGTAGTGCAAGCACACCAAGCACCATGTAGCATATATACATATATATATATATATATATATATATATATATATATATATATATATATATATATATATATATATATATATATATATATATAATATATACATATATGTGTGTATGTATGTTTACAATGTATTACCTTATAGTTTCCAAATCATTGTAGACTATATAGTATGAACATATTAATACCTCAAATCTCATAAGACGTATCCACCATTTTGGCAAAAATGAGAATACTAAGAAAATGAGAATACTTAAGATAATGTTTTTTTAGATTTTTAGATTTTGGTGTTTACAGAAAATTATTGACGTTTCTTATTTTAGTTTCATAAGTTAAACTCGTGTTTTAATGTTTTCCATATAAAGTATTTCAGTTATGAAACACGACAAATGGTAAATAATTTATTTAACTTTTTTCATATTTAAACACAAAATACACTTACTAAGTACAAAATAATTATAAAATATGTATTGATTAATAGTTTTTACTATGTTTGTTACTCTTTTCTAACAAGTAATCTGTCATTTTTATAAATTTAACAAATATTTCAACTTTTGCCTGACTTTGTATCCCAATTAAAACTAAGGATTAACTTGTATGTACTTACTTATTGTGTGATATAAATTTAGTTTGTTCTTATTATCTCCTAAATTATTATTGATTCTTAGCACATATAGAAAATAAGATTAAAATGTTAGCTTATATATGTATGTGTTTGCAATTTTCCGAAAAACTATTAAACTAATTTAATTGCTAAACCCAAGCAGGTAATACCTTTACTTATAAAAAGTCATCACAGCTTTTTATGCAAATTAGATACTTTAGGTAAATAATAAATGGGATAAGCAATAAATACACATACATTAAAAGACAACACTACTAGTACACATCTAATTTGTGAACTGATCAATGGAAAATGTTAACTACATATCTAAATTGAAGGGTAATATTCTTATTTTTACCTTACAATTATGTGATATATCCAAAATGTTCAGTTAATACCTTGTAGCTCATTCAATGCGTCTTAATTAATATTTTTTTCAATGTATGTGTTGTTGTGATAAAAGGTGAATCTGACGATCAAAAACAACAAAAACTTGCAAGTGGAAATGTATGTTTATCTCCTCATATTCTTGGTATGCAGCTTAATTATATTAATTAGACAATTATTATTATTTTTTTCTATTAATATGCATTGTTATGACCAAAGGTGATTCAAATGGTCAGAAGGCAGAAAAGACCACTTAATCACACCACTTAAGCAATATAATATTTAACCTTGCAATTTAGTTTTTTGATCAGTCTTCCTGTTGATGAATTATAACTAATTTATTATATATATATATATATATATATATATATATATATATATGTATATATATATGTATATATATGTATGTATATACATATATATATAAATATATATATATATATATATATATATATATATATATTTATATATATAGATATATATATATATGTACATATATCTATTTATAAATGGTAATGGAATATACAATTCATAATGTTTTTTCCATATAATTTAGTTGTGTTTCCGATAATTTAAAATTATAACTTATAGCTGATTAGATGCATAATGTGTAGTATTATCTATCAAGTTAAATGTTACTGTGCTCAAAGATGATTTTGATTGTCAAAAACCAAAAAAAAATATACACGGAAATGTAATATTCGAGTCCTCATATTATTGCCATGCAAATTAAATATATTTCTGACATTAACCATGAAGGAGCTCATTAGATCAGAAACATAGCGATTAGTATTTTCTATTAGTGCAAAGTTCATATGATCATACCTGATTTCTATAGTCAAAAACCAGAAAAACAATCTCTCAATATAATATTGAACTCCTCTTAACATTTTCCCAAGAGTCGCACATTAACACCACTTCTATTTTTCACCTGAAATGGCTAACTTCGTTGCTTAAAAAGCCACAAAGACTTTTCTTTAAAAAATGGAATTATCTCTTTCTATCATAATTATTGAACACCAGGTTCTTGACGTCATACAATCTGAGTCTCTATAAATTTGGAAATTTATTGTGATAGAGTAAAATACTCCATGAAATCACAGGGAAAAGGTTGTTGCATTCTTAACAGAACGGTACCAGCTAAAAAAAATGCTTTGAAGTTGGGTTCGAAATAGAAACTACCTAGTTAACAGTGGTGGACATTGCCTCAGCTGTGACATCTTTGCAATAAACCAGTTGAAAATAAAAGCAAGGAAACTATGGATGAATATATTTACAAAACATTAAGTACATAAATATTAAGCAAATTTTCCCTTACACAACATATTGCTTAATGATATCTCATAAGTTGGCAGTTATGCCCTAAGCATCTTGCACAGCAGGTATTTATTGGGGTGTAAAAGACATATTTCTTAATTCTTTTTTGAGTGTGTAGGAACTGTAGTTTTCAGAATATTTTTAAATTTTACTAAAATGTTGTTTTACTACATTATGCAGTTCAGAATTCTAAGTAATTTTACAGTTAATCCATCTGAAAAAACCTGAATTACTCTCAAGTTATGCCTAAAAGAGTTTTACTTTAAAAATATTTAATCATTTTAGTTTTTAGCGTGCGTATGTTTATTTACTAATTCTAATTATAATCAATATCACAGTTGTCTGAGACATTTTCGATGGATAAAAATTGAATACGTCGTATATAAATAAGTGTATACTATACAAGGTGTGTTCAAAAAGTATCGCGACTTTTGAATTTTCGCGGGTTAGGTATATTCGAATTTTGATTTTTTTGTGGCGTTATGTTGGTACTCATGTCTCTCACTTATGCCGTCAAGTTCGGCCATTTTGAATGTTCAGTTAATTGTTGACAGCTGCTTTGCTTGCACATGTTTTGGCTGGTCTTCGATTTTTACCTATTCAAAAAAATGGAACAAAGAACCTGTATCAAATTTTGTGTGAAAAACGAAATTGAGTGCGCGGATGCATTCCGAATGTTGACTGTGGCATACGGAGAAGCTACCTTGGACCGAAGCAACGTTTATCGGTGGTACAAAATGGTCTCAGAAGGCCGAGAAGATGTGAACGACGAAGAGCGTGCCGGACGCCCGAGCCCTTCAATAACAGACGAAAAAATTGATGAAGTGAAGAAAATGGTATTGGCCAATCGTCGAATCACCGTTAGAGAAGTTACTAAGGACCTAGACATATCGATTGGCTCGTGCCATTCGATTTTTATCAATGATTTGGGCATGAGATGGGTCGCCGTGAAATTCGTACCAAAATTGCTCAATTTCGACCAAAAACAGCATCGCATGAACATTACTAATGAGCTGTTGGACTCTGTCCACGACGACCCAAATTAGCTCCAGAGGGTCATAACTGGTGACGAATCGTGGGTTTATGGTTATGACATGGAAACCAAAATTTTTTCGTCTATTGTTGAAGTGCTCGGGCGTCCAGCACGCTCTTCATCGTTCACATCTTCTCGGCCTTCTAAGAACATTTTGTACCACCGATAAACGTTGCTTCGGTCCAAGGTAGCTTCTCCGTATGCCACAGTCAACATTCGGAATGCATCCGCGCACTTAATTTCGTTTTTCACACAAAATTTGATACAGGTTCTTTGTTCCATTTTTTGAATAGGTAAAAATCGAAGACGAGCCAATACACGTGCAAGCAAAGCAGCTGTCAACAATTAACTGAACATTCAAAATGGCCGAACTTGTCGGCATAAGTGAGAGACATGAGTACCAACATAACGCCACAAAAAAATCTAAATTCTAATATACGTAACCTGCGAAAATTCAAAAGTCGCGATACTTTTTGAACACACCTCGTATATATATATATATACACACACATATTATATATATATATATATACAGATGATTCTGGTCATCAATCTGAGTATATTTGAAGCATTAAGCAATTGAAATCTTTTCATGGAATTGCAACTTTTATGGTGATTTCTTTTCTGATGGTAAATTTCTTCACTAGGAATAAAGTAACTGGAACTTAATTCCAATTATTTTGTCTTTTTGTAGAGGTCTTTTCTCTAAAATGCAAAACCTGAAGATACTCACCATGAAGAATAACAAGTTGCTCTACATAGATGATGAAGCGTTCGCAGAAATTGAAAATTTAAACTATGTTAATATGGCATACAATCAGATCCACGCATGGTTTCTTACCTTCGAGTACTTACTTCTTTCAAGCTCATTAACATATTTGAACGTGAGCCACAATAATATCACTGTAAAAACTGCTTACCTCGAAATAGATCCATGGTCACTTTCTAATCTGGATTTGAGCTACAACAAGATAGAGAAAGTGAAGGTCAGTATTATGTTGATAATGTGGGCTAGCAACTTTATGAAATATGTATATGTAAAATATTAATGAAGCAAATTCTTTTGTTACCATTAGCATAATTATTTTTTTACATTTACCATATGTTATTTAAGATACTAACAAATTATAAAAGAATAGAGTTAAAAAATTAACAAAATATAGAAAGAATATAAGCAACATATTGTAAAAATCTAAGTACACTGAAATCTTCATTTTATAATTTATTTTATAAATGTAAGATGAAGGGGCCAGTAAGGAGTGTCATTCAAAAATGTATTAGATATAGCTAGTAAGACCCACAATTTACTAAAAGAGGAGGATAAAAAGCAAGAAATCTATATGACTAGCAACCAATCTTTCTCTATAAAATATAATAAAATAAAATTGATTATTTAACTAAAAATGTAAATAAGAATTAAAACAGGCAAACTTAATTACCAGAAATTAAAATAAAATGACACTTTTATGTACAAGTAGCATTAATTAAAATCACTAAATGTCACACATAAGAGAAAAATTTGAAATCCAGTTCGATTTATTCAGAAATTTCAAACCAGCATAAATAATTTCTATAAACATAGATGATGTTTTCTCTTCCTCATCCTCATGGCAACATAGTGAAATAGCTTAAGGCCTATGAATGTTTCTTGAGTTCTCTCAATTATTACACATAGTCATAGCAAGAGTGGGGCCAGGCCCACCTTCGAATCCTCCTGGCCTACTCTAAAATATTAATCGTTCACGTATAAATATCAAGATAAATCTATAAAATCTATATATTTTATTTGTTGTGAAATTTCTCCAGAAATTTGTATCAACTTCGCTTTTTGTTATAAATAATTTAAAAATTATTCCGCTGCTTACGAAATCGTTCAACTCACCAAACTATTTATGACTATAATTGATTGGGTTCGAGTGACGAGTGTGGCATGGATGGCCAGTATCCTGTTTGTATTCCTACAAGTCTGTCTCTCATTTGTCTCTCAGTCTGTCTCTCATTTCATTCAACTTTTATCAAAACAAACAAATTTGAAAACAAGTGTTATTATTGTTCATTTGTTGTGCATTGTTTGCAAGTAGAATTTCATAGTTATTTGTGTTGTGACAGTTTATGTGCTACTTTAACAAAGTAACAAATTAAAGATTTTCTTTATGTGCCTGGCTATACAGTTATGTTGGAAGAATGGTGAGATAGGGGTTTATTATAATTTTAATAAGAAGAACAAATAAAATACGAAAGGTTTTCTCCACTATAGTCGTAATAAATTTAATGTTTTAGACCATAATAATGAAGATATTCAAAAATGTAAGATCTTTCTTTAGGAATAATTGACTTCAGTCAGGAGATATCCGATCCAACATTGATGAAGTTGCTTCTGGTGTTAGGGAAAATAGCTATTCTGCCTGGCCTTCCACAGCGGATACTAACAATAGTTCTAGTAAAAATGCCCTTGGATTTTTTGAAACTGGCTAATTGAAGGCAGTTCTAGATTTTCTGATGAGACTAATCGGTGGCAGACTTACATTTTTTTCTTCAAAATATTAGAAAAAATGTCCTTGGATTAAGTATAGCACCAAAGAAGACAAAGTTTACTGTTTGGTCTCTTAAAAACTTTGTACAAAGAGTTTATGCACTCAACAAATTTTCAACCAAAGTGAAAAATTGTGGATTTTATTCTTTCATGGCTGACGAAGTAAGATCATTCAAAAAGAACAGTTATTGCTTGTAATTAGATATGCAAATAATTCATAAGTTGAAGAACATTTTTTCACTCTGATTGCTTTATGGCACAAGACGCACAGGGTTTGGCAACAAAAATGTAATTTACCAACACCTACTGCTAGACAAGGTCTGAGCGCTCACTTGACGCGTCACCATAATGAGGCCATTGCAAACCAAATACGCGAGCCGTAATTTCGAACGATAAGTTTTAAAATCATAACAATTCTTTTTTAAAGAATATTATATGATCTTCTATTATTATAAAAATAGTTTAATTATATATATTAATTAAATAACATTTTTAATGTAAATCTAGAACAAACGAATACTTATTTAAAGTTACTTCAACTCTATAAAAAAACTTCCTGATTTTGGCAAAGAATATATTTATTGTAAATTAAACATTCATAAACATTAACAATATATTTCATAGTATAACAAAAACAGATTTATTTCAATTGAAAACATTTTTATTTTCCAAATATACAAACTACAGAATTTCCAAATAAGATATGTAACCAGATCGTCCATCAAAAATAAAGAAAACTGTTTTTAAATTATAATGTTACAATATATTAGCAACATTATAATATGTTTAAAATTTTACAATGAAAAAATTAACTTATTAAATTTAAACTATCCGAATTAACAAAATTACAATTTATTTAGACAGTGTACATAATTTTTTCTTCATATTATTTGTTTTTCTACTTAAAATATATTTATTAATAATCAATTAATACATACTTAAAATCAGGTCAACTCTTCATAAAAAACAAAAAATTCAGATTTTTTAAGAGAATATATTTATTTTTAATTAAGAATTTATAGTCATTACCAATATATTTTATATTACAGGGAAAGCAGATTTATTTTAACTCAAAAACAATTTTATTTTCCAAATATACAAACTTACCATTTACAGATCTATTCATACCAGTATATTACCAGATAGTCCATAAAAAACAAAAAAAATTGTTTTTAATTTATGTTACAATATATTATTAACATTACATTCTATTTAAAACTTTACAATGAAAGAATTAACTTATATTTATCTATACGAATTAAAAAAATTACAACTTACTTAGACAATGCACATAATTTTCTCTTATTATTGTTTTAAAACAATATTGACAAATTTTGCAGTAGTTTCATAATTTTGTAATTTATGTTGCCTACCAATTACTGATAAACCATTGTGAGCATGCTCGTTAAATACAATTAATACTAATTTTACATTCTGACGCTCGAAGTTACTAGGTTTCAAAGATTTGAGATTTAAAGTGTGAGCATACTTAACTAAATTACAATTTTCTAAGTCATATAAAGATTTGATGTTAGCAAACGAGGCAATGTTATTAGACGTATCAAGTAAATCATCAAAATTTTGATAAACAAATGTCTGATTTTTTTGGTTAAGCCAATTATTGCATATGCATTTTAAAATATGTACAGTATCAAAAATAAAAAATAATGGTTTACTTTTATCAGCAGGATGTTGATATACTATGTCAAATTTAGGTGGTGCATTGAAATACGATACAGCTTTCTTATTCACTAACTACATTAACTACTAATAATTATTGTCACTAACTACACATATAACATTAAAACCTATAGCATGCAAGCCTGTTACAACTTTATTAATATATTGGTATAAATCTTCACCATTAATATTGTTTACTGGTAAAATATAGACAACTTCTTTAAATGAGCTCAATAGACTTTGTATCATAAAAACGTGCGCTGTAGTTACAGCCTATTGGTTAGTATAAGACATGCCTGCAATATTACCTGCTTTATAATCAAAATATGGCTTTAGATAAATTTCATCAATCATTAAAGTAACAATATGATCTGCTTGGTTTAAAAGGCTGAACTTTTGCTTAATATATCTAAGAAAATTATAATCAGATCTTTTGGATTGCAGTTGTATTTCGAACAAAGGTTTTGAAGAGTTTTAGGATGAGGCATATGTAAAAAAGCAGTACTGCCTAAGTAACAATAAAACAAACAAAACTTAAATAAATTAAATAATTTGTAGAGTATCTACGTCTTTCTTTTTTTGTTGTTAATAAAGTTATCTGTTCACACAAAAAATCTACTTTTTTACATTGGTTATCATCATCTAAATTTATAGAAGCGCACTTTAACATATCAACAATATTAAAACAAGTACCATCAAAAGATTGTTTACTAGTATTTTGATTTTTAAAGATATCCAGTACTGAGAGAATGTATTTAATATTACAAATCTTTTTTGGAAAGTTTTCACTGTAAAATTTCTTTAATTCATTATGATTTTGAAACAATTTTAGCTCTAAATTATTATCAAAGGTTACTGAAACTGATGTTTCTGGTGCTTTCGACAAAGAAATTATAACAAATATTAATACATCAACTTTCTTTACAACAATTCAATCCTGACTCACCTCGTAGTTAGATAAGCATGCTAGAAATTCACTAAAACAATTAAATATATATTTTTTCATATTCGTTTTGTAACTGAGAACTATATACTTTAACTAAGAACTAATTCTAATGTTTTATTTTCAATAAGCAAACGTTTCTATTCTACACTTTCTTTTGAATGTCCCGGTGCACTTAAATAACTAGAGCAGTTTGGAAACACTGAAGGTACAGCACTGTCAAACAAATAAGGTTTTTGTAAAGACACAACTATCTTCTTCCCAGTTTTCTCGTCGAACATTTCTGCGGTACGGCGGATGTCCTTTTCTACAAAATGTAGCTCGCACTCCTATAATATAATAAGTACATGTCATTCTTTATGTGATACGCTTAAAACTACCATTAAAAGAATTTGAATATAGGCAAATGTTTAAATAGTCACTCTGGAATATTTGCTAGGTTGGAAATGTTGCCGGTGAATTGCGTGAGTCCAATTCTTCTTGTTTTGGGAATGAAAAAACTGTGTGTGTATCGTGACCGACGTAATTTGTTTTACAATTCGGTACACAGCACTTATTTACCCTTTTAAAATTTTAAAGTCAACTCAAGTATTAAAAGGAGGGAAACGAAACATCCAGATAAAAGACGCTATCTTGACATATGTCATTAGTTTTAAAATGAACCACTTGCGGCGCTGATGTCTTAATATAGGGATGGCCTCATTTGTGTGAATCACTGCCTCTTTGTGACATAAGCACTCCAGCTTTCTCTAGTAGTCGGTGTTGAATTTACCCACGGTAGCGCAATTATATGACTGAATAAGCTATGTTCGGTAAATACCATGGTGTCCAAGCAATTATTAAAGAAATGCACCTAAAGGCGATATACATTCACTGCTTAGCGCACAGTTAAGTAACATATCTTACAATTAATGTATTATTTACGTACAGTATATTCCTGTATGTACAGTAGGTGTTAAAAGTAGTAACACTTGTACGCTGCTAACACTACAGAATTAGAGCGATCTCAAGAGTGTTTTCACGAACGCATGACCTACTATACCAACAATTTTGCCCCCAACCACAGCTTCTTTGTTTGCAAGTATAATATACCTTACACACACAATTAAAATCCTTGAAAATAATTGTATTTCAATGTTTGTTAATATTATAATGATATTTTAATTAATATTACAATAAAAGCAATAGATCTTTTAAATCGTATCTCGAAAACAGATTTTGTAGTTAGTTTATTTATATGTAGATCAGTTTTATAAATCATAAACATTTCCAAAGCAAAGATGCTATGTTAGACCAGGAAATTAATATTCTTAAAAGCCATTAGGGGACAGAAATAATTCGGAACGGTTTCAAACGAAAAATTGTCAAATGATAACGAAATTTCACAGGATCCTATCTCAAAAAGACGAAGGCAACTAAACAGGTTCGACGATTTTATCATCGACACCGCCATGGGGTAGAGGCAAGTCAAAGACAATCGTGTATCTTAGACATAGTTATTAGTAAATTCAAAAATAGTTTTGGGACCCTACCATTTGCCAAATTACTAAATTTTTTCATAAAACTTGATTTCAAATAGTCTGAAAGTGTCATTATTGCTTATAAAGACAGATTAAAAATTAACACAAACATATTGCAAGCAGAAATGACTATTATTGGAAGTATTCTTAGCAATAAAAATTTAGACTTCAATTTGAAAAATTTAAAACAAGAAATTAACAAGATTACCATCATTAAAATAAAGTTGAACTTTGCTGTTCGGCCTCTTCACTACTACCCTAATAATGCTGTTTATCTTATAAGTATTATGATAGGTAATGAAATTAACTATTAAAAAAAATATACTTTAATAGAAAAAATTAATATAATATCATAAAGATGCAACATGTGTTGAATAAACTTTAAGTTTAGACTGTAAACAATTAAAATGAAATAATATTTTCTACATATGGACCTTTTAGTTTAAAATCTTTAATAATACCTACATTGATTAAAATTTAATCAAAATTATTTTATGTTGAAAGTAAAAAATTAAAAAAGAATTTAACAAAAATGAGTTACATCTTGAAATATGATATTAACAGAACAATAATTGAATAAGTGATATTCTTGCCAGAACTTTCCACTTAATAGCATTTTCTTTTCTTTTTCTATAAACTATGGTTCAATGAACAATAAATGTATACTTTTCCACCATTGGCTTTTTAATAAGGTGCAAATTAATAAATGACATTATCCTTTTTTTAGATTAATGATGTAGACTATATCGATCAATATATGAAAGTTGACTTACGGAATAACAATATTTCTGAAATTCTCTTTTATGACTATGAACACAAAGATGAAATCGAAGTCTTCTTTAATGATGTTTCAAAATTAAATTTGAATATATTCATCGAAGACAACCCACTAAAATGTTACTGTCACAGTAATCAGGGTTATCTATACCAAAACCCCCATGACTTCAAAGTAAGAAGAATTACCAAGAACACTTGCGAAATGTCATTAGGTTTCAGAAGTGTATATACAATATTGTTATCTCAAGGGTTGATATGCTCATTGGATGACCCAGTAAACGGAAAGCTATGCCCAGAACACTGTACATGCCATCTTGGAGGATTTGATTCTACATTAATTGTCAACTGCTCAAATTCTAGTGTTAATGAAATTCCCATGCTAATGAACATAACTACACTCCACTTAAATCACACAGAACTGCATATGGAAGGAAATCACATGAAGTCGTTGACAAAAAATTTAGACTATGCTAACATTAATGACGCATATATTACCAAACTGTTTGTAGCAAATAACAATATTACTGAAATTACAATTTTTGGATTACTCAAGTATATAGAGGTAAGTATTATAATTTCATGTTTCAAGACATGGCATAGATAAAAATATAAAATGAATCAATTAACGCTTCAAACTAATATCTCTTTCGTTCATTTTTGTTTCATTTTAATTTTTTTTGTTGTGTACATTAGCGATTAACTTATTAATAATAATTTCCATTTTTATATTTTAAGGTTCTTGATTTAAGGAACAACATAATTAAAAATGTGGACAAAAGCATTGTGAACATGCTAAAAAACTCTACATCCCTAAGAAGATTATGGATATCCGGCAACCCCATCGAATGTGAATGTAGCAATATAGAATTTTTGTCTTTTATACAAAATAACGAAAAGAAGGTTAGTACAATTATAAAAAATTCTATTTATACATTTAATTTTTTTATACTGGTCATCCTTGTATTTAATATATAATAAAAAAATAAACAATACTTGTTTTATGTAAAATTTGTGGGTGGTATTTAATAGGAAGAAATTAAAGGCAGAAACAATTAACTATCAAGAGAAATTTTCATGAGAATAAATTTTCATATTTTTTTGTAAAAGAATTGTGTATTTCATTAATGGTAGAATATTAGGATCTATATGCAACCACTCTATTGGAAATACTGTGAATTCAATCCACTCTTATATGTGAATTGATGCACGAAAATTCAATGTTTGAAAACATATAGAGCCATCCACTGTGGTTTATCTGCTAAATGTCCATGAATGCGTAATTTACAAAATTGAAACTAAATGAATTTATTTCAATTTTGATCTTTTCTCATATACAGGTGTGAAGTTGAAAACAACAAAGCAGAGAGGGCATTCTCTTTGATATACTGAAATGAACAGTGCAAACTCTTTTTTTTAATTCTGTGTAAAAATTTACATGTAGAACGAAAGTTAAAAGGTAAAATATTTATGTGTGTGTATATACATATGTATATATATATATATATATATATATATATATATATATATATATATATATATATGTATATACATATATATATATATATATATATATATATATATATATATATGTATGTATACCATCCATCTCGCTATCAATATTGCATTTCACAGGACGATTTTTACATATATAATATTGTATGTTCTTATATAATACCTGAGTAAAAAATTGGGACTAACGCTATTTTGTCATGGGAATATTTTTCAGCGTATTTCTTAGTTCAATCAAATGCTATACAACAATTAGAGGTCACTATTGTATACTAGTGTTTATTATGGGTGTGTATCCTCATTTTGTCACCTTAACATAATATTGATTTTGTTTAGTACGATTTATACATTACTAAAAGTTTTTTCAAATAACGATCATCTTGCATCCGTTATTTGAGTTAATTTACGGGTGTTCGCGGGGAGTATATTGCACAGAGAGGCTTGGGGGGCATAGGTACTCACAAGCACCACATCTTCTTGTGTAAATTTGTTTGTAACGATCCGAGCACCGGTTTGCACAGATGTGAATGTGGTTACGGAATTAATTTTTAAGCCGGAAAAATAATTTAATACAGAAATAATATGAAAAGAAGTGCAAGGATTATTCAGTTGACACTAGATGAATCTTTTTAAAATTAAAAAAAAATAACAACTTAAATTTCACTATATACATTAGTTAGCTTCCTACTCTGATTCAAATAATTGTAGCAATTAATACAGGTGACAAATGTTACCAGTGTTGGTAAACCAATCAATCACTGTGCTCAATGCTTAGTGTTAGTAAATCAATCAATCATTGTGCTCACCTTTTTATACTTCAGCATAGTTATTGGAATGGATATCGACATATTCTTAACAAGAAATATCTTAAATAATGTGCATGGCATTTGACTCATTTTGATATTGCCAAGTACGAAAAATTGTTTTACTGTAAGTCAGCAAGTTAACAGAATTAGGTAACAAATTTTTTTTTGAGAAGAGTTGAAAATAAAGAAAATCAATAGAATACTACAAAGTTATGTTGTAATCCAAATAATGAGATATGTACTTATTACCTTTATTGTCAGTGTACATATATCAGGTAATTCTTGGTTGCAAAATTTATGATTTTGGCAACTTATTTCAAATTGTAATTAGTTTAAGCAGGGTCGGAGTATCAAACTGCTAAGCAGAAGACCCCGTCGCTTCCAGATATCTGGATCTGCTACCTGCTACCAAAGATCACGGAGGGGTGGATACCCAGACCCTCTCGTCGGTTAATAGCACAGTAGGGACTGAAAGATCTGTGTTGCAGTTTGAACAGAACTAGAGCAGCACAAAATAATTGATGCAAAGTTAAGATCACACAGCTTAATGAAATGATTGTTGTACATGATGAAGAACAGGAGAAATACTCTTAGAAACTACTATTAGAAAAACGTCAAAGGCAGCCCAAACCCCTTAACACAACAATCTAAGTAGGAAAAACTGGTTGACTACTGGCTCAACTCACCTATTAGGTATAGGTATATCCAATAATTTTGCAGTTCTCTTTGACAACCAAACTCAACACACTGTGGCTACAACACAATCACAACACAAAGAAAGAAATCCACTGCCAATATTTGTTGACAGAGTTAAACGTATACCTCTACATGTTCTCTTATCTCAAATTGCAAAAGATCAGTATATTATAAAAGTTCTTAGAGACGACCAAGTTAAAATATAAAGTAAATCCAAAAGCAAAGTAATCTGGACACTTATAACACCATCATTAAAAAATTCAAGGCTAAAAATACTGAATTCCATATTTACAAACTAAAGCAGGAAAAGGATTCAAGAAAGTTATCAAGAAATTGCACCACTTAACAGGTATAGAGGTAATTAAAGAAAAGCTCGAAGGTCAGGATTATACAGTTACCAAAATTTGGAATGCCAAGCAAAGGTTCACAAAATCACCTTTACCATTATTCTTTGTTGAATTGAAATATAAAACAAACAACAAACACATATATAACATAAAAACCTTACTAGATTGCCAAGTAGTCATAGAATCATATTGTGTCAAACATGCAGGAGACCACGAGATTCAAAATTGTAATTGCAAAGAATGTTCAGATGCAGTGAAATGCGTTCTATGTGAACCCTCACATAGAACGTTCTATGTGAACCCGCACATAGCCACCTGGCTAACTAGAAATAAATATCCCCCTCTATGACAAAATATAAACAGGAGAGTTAATCCCAACTAGAGTAAAAAAATAACAATAACATCTTTAAAATTATAGAAAAGCCCAAAAATTGGTATCCAAGAGCAGTGTGATTTTATTCGAAAAACTTTTGTGAAAACAATTTATGGGAAAACAATTTTATGGGATTTTATTTGAAACACTTTTGTGAAATCATAACAGAAATGTGCTGGTGATAAAACAACTAAAAATGTATAATCTAAAGCCCAAAACTTATTAATGAGACTACTTAAAGTAAATTAAAAACTTGAAGCAAATGTATTTCCCCACATGAGAGCTGATAAAGTATCACTTGTTGCTAAATATATATCTTCATTTGTGCTTTCGAATCCCAGTACCTAAAAACTGATGAAGTACATTTTGCAATTATTATTTCACAAAGGATGTGAGAGCAAGCAGATTTATTAATCGAAATAAAAAAGAATCCCTCCATAAAAGATTTATTTCATCCACTAACTACATCTAACCAATTAAGAAGAACAAAAATGTTGTGGAAACTATGATCCTGAAAAAGATGTGTACAAAAAACCTATATTTGCTACGAAAATTGTTACTAGCATCAAGCAATGCTGTAAAGAAGCAAGGACCGTATGTGGAAATTAATACTGCTAAAATAGAATCAGACCTGAAAAATTTTATACAGATCCTATACGCATATTGGTATATAAGTATAATATTTCTAGTAAACAGATCTCAACAGAAAGAAATGTAAAAGAGTTACAATAGTGCCCTTAGTGAATGATCTCAAAATTCTTAAGGAATACCTTAACAACACGTCAGGAAAACCTGCAATTCGAATTAAAAACGATTGTTATAATATTGCTTCATGCATACTATTAATAAGTATTGCAGATAATAAATTGTAAAGTTTAATTACTAAACAGAGGAAAGACAGGAAAGCATCAAAGAATTGAATTACGTGACTACCTAGAATTGTATCCTAATTTATGTCGGCAAAAAATTTTAAAGGGTTGTTATCAGAGGTAAACTTGGACGTGGGGTACCAATTTTATTTAATTCAGAGGTTCAAAAATAAACTATATTATTGCAGTTCATAAAAAAACAATTTGTTTCTACATCAAATCACTTTTAATTTGGTAATCTTGGTTTGAAAGCTCTATGTATGGCTACAAATTACTAGAACCTTCTAGTACTTTGTAAAGTAGTTGTCAGAAGTTAAAAACCAAAAAGCTATTTCTTTTACAAAGCTCAGGAAATATTTGGCCACATTGTCATAAATTTTAAGTATGTCTGAAAATGGTACGAAAAATTTCAAAACTTCTTAATCTTATGGGAAAGTATTTAAAAGAAAATCTCTAGACAAAATTGATTTAGATTTAAACGAGGAATTAGATTAAGGAATGCTTGTTAAGATGAAGGTTCTAGAATATTATCTTGGACCTTCTCAAACTGAAAGTTCTGATTGTATGCAGCAAACACCTCATGAAAACGATTCGCCTCAGCCCGGTCTATCTAGTTTACAAAGTTATCCTTTACAGTCTTATCACCAAATCATATCTCGGTCCTCTGCAGAAAATAAAACTAAGAAACGAAAAAACTTTGGTACCTTGGACTTTGGTACCTTGGTTAGCAGATCAAAAGAAAATTATCACAAAATTATTCAAGTTTCACATAAAAAGCCATCAACCACACAAAAGATAACTAAACTGAAAAAGAATCACCCTGAGAGGTGGTCAGCTTTAAAGACTGGCTCAAAATTAAAATTTTTGTACCAAAAAATGAAGTATATAATTTTCAGAAAGCTAAAAAATGATTTATGATATTTTTGTTGACGTAATCGACTCACATATCATTTTTTTCATCAGACTTATAATTAATGTTATAAAGTTTATTTGAATTTATTTCAATATCGGAAGCTAATGATTTTCAAAAGAAAGGACAGGCCAAACTGGTAAAAAATATTATATCTACTGATCGGTGCATTTAATTGCTAAAGCCAATCAAACTTGGTTTTATAAGGACTTTGTTCTGTTTGCGTTTTCATGTTTTTTCCTAAATAATTTCAAATATTACACTAAATGTAAAGTTTGTATAAATAACTAATTTGTCAAATGTTGCGTGGGGATCTCAGTTGCCTTTTATGGTTATCTACTTAAACCTAACCTAACAGTTTTTGAAAATGGTTATAATTCCCACAAAAAGAAATAGGTCAAAGGGGATTGCTACAATATTTTTTTTAATATGTAACACAAAGTAAGTTGATTATAAAACAATATTGTTTTTTTTTCAGATTTTCATAGGAGACTTTACTTTTATGATTTTTTCTTTCTTAAGAGAAATGTAAAAGTGTATTTGTTTGTCCTTCTATCACGTGACAACAAAACAAATCAATTTGCTTTTTTGCACGTAGGTACTTGGTGGGCCGGGAAATGACACAGGTTGCTTTTCGTCCTGAGAAATCTCATCCTAACTAATATTGTAAATGAGAAACGATTTCAACTTAAATTTAAAAAATCTGTAAGCTTGTTTTTTTTTCTTCTTTTATATCACAACGAAGCAATGGATAGGACTGATTCTTTGCACAGAAATGGTTGGCAGACCGGAAAATGAAAAATGTTACCTTCCAACCCAGTAAAGCTCATCCTAACTAATATTACAATCCCAATGAATATTATAAATGCAAAAATGTATTTATTTGACCTTCTTTTACATCACAATAGGACAATGAATCAATTTCTGCGTATAGGTGGTCGGCGGGATGGGAAATGACATAGGCTATTTTTTATTTGTAGAAATCTCATCCCTTTTGAAGCATTCTTACTTGAAATAAAAAAGTATACAACGGAAATAACGAAGCAACTTTGCAATGGAGTCATGGATAGATATGATTTTTTAAAACGCTACATATGCAATATAAAGTAGCAAACAGAATCCTCCTTCAAACCCTAAAATAGAAGGAAATATTTTTCTTTCCATTGTCGTTTGTTTTATAAAGACACGAAAAAAATGGTTGAGCATTTAATTTAACGAGAATTTAATAATGATTTTGGACAGCCCTGCATATTATAATTTCTCCCTATAAGTTTTTGACTGTAACAATGTGGACGAAGGGATGGAATAAAAATTAATACTTATAGGTTAAACGGGTTTTTCTTTTATATATATAATATATTCGAAATTCAAATCAATATGATATATATTCGTAATTCACTTCTTAAAAATTTACTTACTAAAATAATGAATAAGCACAATGGATAAAGTAGTTGAATACATGGAATGAAATCGAAATTAATAATAATAAAGCTGAGTTATGATTAATTTCATTACGAATATAACGCTTGAATGATAATGGGGGAGAAAGTTTAAAATTATAACATGTACACACATTTACATAAAATATGTAAAAACCAGTCAAGCATGAGTGGAACATGAGCTATGAGGGTTCGTTACACATTTAGGCGATTATAAGCCTATAAGGGTACATAGTAATTCTATCAAACTATTAGCAAAAATGATTTTTTTTTAACATAAATGTATGCAAAAATTTAACATTCTGCCCTTATTTCCAAAACATTGGTTTCGGAAATAAGGGGGGTAATGCTAAATTTTTGCGTATTTTTGGAACACTATTTCAAAATACAGATTAGACATTTGTGCATGTCTCAACCAAATGATACCCATAAGACACATAATATTAAAAGAAATTAAGGCTTTTATTTACCCCATCATTAAATTTCACCTTTGAAAATTAATAAAAAAAATAGTAAAAAAATTTTGATTAGTAAGATTCTACACTAATTTCAAGCTTCTGTGATGCATGATTTCAGAGAATACGGGTTAAGAATGTAGTAAAAAATAAATATGTTGCCTACTAAATGTTCATAGACATAAAAGCACAGTTACAGTCACAAACATTATGACATCTAGAATCACTGTTATAGCTTTCGTACAGGCTTTGCTTGGGCTTTTTAAAACCCTTATTTATTCAAAATTTTAGGTTCAGTAGTCTCGGAATAAGGATGCACTATTTTCCGTATATTTTTTTAACTTATCAGATATGATACCTAAAATTATTTAAAAATTTTACCTTTATAGCTAGTTCATTCAAACTAAAGTGTGTTGTTTTATTTACTGTAAATCACACACACTACTCCGACTCCTGACTAACATTATTTTTAGTATTTTAAGCTTTTAAATATGTGCAAGTTTTTAAATCTTCTGACAGATAGATTTAATAGAACAGGAAACATTTCAAGAAAATAAAATGTCAACAAGTTATTCTTTCCAATTAAATGAAACTACGTGATGTAGTATTGTTTCTACTTTCTTTAATTTCTTTACAACGACCTAGGTTTCGTTGTATTACATCTTCAGGTGGGATATTAGCAAAGATTAACTCTTAGAAACATCCAACAGCATTTATATGTTTCAAACACAATAGCGGAAGCCGGGTTTGTGCGGGTTTTTCCACTGCTTATGTTGGTGAGTTTATTGCAGGGGCGCGGTGTAGGTTTTATTATATTTCCGAGAGTTATACGATATACCAGTATTTTAGTGACGGTAATAAATTCAATTGTTATTATGTGAGGTTATACAATGCAAACGTTCCGGTGTATGTAATAAAATTAAATGGAAGTTATTATTGGTAATATATTTATACAATAGCAAGGGTATATGAAAGTAAGGCCAAGGTAATACACTAATTCTACATATCTCCGGTTTTATTTATTCATGTATTTATTTATTTCTTCCAATTTTTTTTTTTATTTATATATACTTATATTTATATGGGTATTTCGGCTGAAACAATTTGAAGAGTACTGTAGTATCAATGTTGTCTAATTATATTATGTCTAGAAGATATTAAGTACGGGTGATGATATTATATTTAGTTGTTCATTTAATATATTACCCTTGGTGTCTTTTTTATGTCTGTTTATTTCTAATGTTTCTAGGATATTAAGTTTATTACCTTTTGTATTTATTTGTAATATATAGGGGGCATTATCGGTATGGGGGTGATGGTTATTTTCAATGAGATCTTAAGCAAAGTGAGATGTGTCTGGTTTATTATTTCGCCAGCTGGCAATGTATTCTTTATATCTTGTATTAAAATCTTTTCCTGTTTGACCTATGTATACACTATTACAGTTTTATTACATTTAAGTTTATAGACACCACTCTTTTTATGTTTATCTATTTTTTTCTTTATTATTAATAAGGGTTTTACCCAAGTTATTTAAAGTACTATAAGCACATGTATTATTTATATTTTTATTATTAGTTAAGAGTTTTCCTAATTTAAGTGATACATTACCTATGTATGGAATAGATATTTCTTGTAGTAGTATTTTTCTTACTTTATTATGGTATAGTTTTGTGACAATTGATGAGTGATAATTATTATTTACTGCGATTTGTTTTATAGTTTTTATTTCTTTACGTAAATTAGGTTTTTCTAGGGATGGTTAAAGCTCTGTGAATCATGGAATGGAAGGCTGCTAACTTATGGGACCAAGGATGTTGAGATTGACCATTAATTATGGAGTCTGTAAATGTGTCTTTTCTAAATATACTAAATTTATGTTTATTATTTTTGCGTTCTATTGTTATATCTAAAAAGTTTGATTTATTATCAGATTCTACTTCTAAAGTGAATTTGATATTATTGTGTAGGGAGTTGGCAAAGTTAACAAACTGGTCTAACTGACACTGTGTACCTTTCCAGCAGATAAGGATGTCATCAACGTATCTATAATAGTATAATATATTGGTCACTAATATACTGTTAAATGTAAAATTTCGCTGTAAAATTTCACTCTCTATAGTGAATGCAGATTCAGGAAAGGAGACAATAAATAATAAGACAAAAGATATCATAGACTTAACAGACACAACTGAAAAAGCAAGCACAGATAATCGTCGGCAATACTATCAGTAAAAATTTCATAAGAGCATGTTTATTGCAAGAGAACGAAGCACTTCTACTAACGATTTACGTCAATTAAGCAAAGAAGATACAACTGAAGTCTTAAAGAGTCCAAACAGTGATCAAAAAATGAACCCAAAAGTGCCTTGGCAGAGAATGCCTACCCAATATCAAAAACGACCTAGGTTACCAGACCAAGTACAAACACAAACAAAGATCCAGAAAAGTAATGAATCAAGGCAAAAACTAGTAACTAAGCCGAAAACTATCGACAGACACCCTGATATACAGTCTGAAAATCCAAGAGCAATTGATACTTCAAACAGATTCTCAATACTAACTGTAGACCCTGAAGTGGAGAATACCGAAACTACAATAAATTCTAAAAAAGCAAAAGCGGCTAGTTATATCCACAAAATCAGTAGAAAAATACAAAATTTTAGTTTATCATATCAGAAGTAACGGTTTGATTGGCCATACATTTACCAATAAAGATGAGAGGTGTCCACGGTATGCTATTAAAAATCTTCACCACATTACACCAGTACAGGCTATCGTCGATGTCATAGAAGAAAGTGGAAACAAAGTAAAAGATGAAATTGTTACAGGACGTAAAAAAAGGAACTAAGGAGCCACTAAACACATTCTTTGTAAATATTATTCCGCATGAAAACAACAAATATATTTTAAAGAAATTAAGTATATATACTACCAAAGAGTCTTAATACAAGACGCAAAAAAAAAAAGGCCTATCCCTCAATGCACTAGATGTCAACAGTATGGTCATACAAAGAACAACTGTATGAGACCATTCAGGTGTGTAAAGTGTACTGGTTCTCACAAAACGACGTCATGCACTCAAGACAAAAATACTCCAGCAGTACTATAAGGGATGTGTAGTATATAAAGAAATATTAGCACGAAAATTGCAAAAAAATATACCTAAGATATCCCTAAGAATGAAAGATATATACGAACCAACAGAGGGTCTATTGCCTAAATTAATCCATGATAGAATAGAAAGACACTCACCAATCACGAAGACCCACACGTTACCAAAGATATATAGTAACGCTATACAAAATCAACCTAGCATATCCATAAGGGCTGATAATAAAAACGTTGACAATCAAAAGTCACAGCGCACCCACAAGAGCACAACTAGTGCCACTGAAGACAGAACTTCCTACACCCAGAGGCGCG
Organism: Druceiella hillmani; assembly: GCA_039881145.1. Classification (NCBI taxonomy): domain Eukaryota; kingdom Metazoa; phylum Arthropoda; class Insecta; order Lepidoptera; family Hepialidae; genus Druceiella; species Druceiella hillmani. The sequence continues at coordinate 28,979,625 of JAYKKI010000012.1, read as the reverse complement.
ATACAGCTAATAATTTGGAATTGCCATTAAAACACAAGCAGAAAAAATAGATCAACTCTTACAGCACATGGGAACTTTGATGAACCTGCTCACAGTCCTCATCAATAAAATTCCATAGTTTACGAATTGCAACATGGAATATCAATGGGCTACTCCCAAATAAGGATAATTTAGAGTTAATGCTCAAAGTGAACAAAATTGACATTATTTTATTGTCAGAAACACACCTAAATGATCAAAAAAGCGTCAGACTCAAAAATTATAACATTTACATTACAAATCATCCTGATGGCACATCTCATGGAGGAACAGCAGTGATTATAAAAAGCAATATAAAACATTATATGCACAGCAACTATAAAGAAAATTACTTGCAAGCCACAACTGTTACAATAAAAGATGTGAATGGAAATTTTAATGTAAGTGCCATATACTGCCCCCCAAGACACAAAATCACTCAAGAAATGTTCCAAAAGTTCTTCAGCTCCTTAGATTCGAGGTACATCATTGGAGGAGACTGGAACAGCAAACATACATTTTGGGGATCCAGGCTGACTACCACTCGGGGCCGTGAATTAATGAAATGTGTCCAATCTAAGACTACAAACACTTTCCAATGGAGAACCAACATACCTACAGATCACAAGAAAACTCCAGATATAATAGATTTTTTCATTCATAAAGATTTACCCCATAAATATGTTAGTGTTGAATCATGCCTGAACACCACATCTGACCATACTCCAGTAATTTGTACCCTCAGCGTGTCAGTCATTAACAAAGTCCAACAAATAAATTTGTATAATAACAACACTGACTGGCTGGCATTCTCAGAATTTTTGGAATCCAAAATAAACATGAAAGTACGACTTAAGTCCGAAGAGGATATAGACGAGGCTGTATTTCTCATCACGAATACAGAAGTCTGCCTGGTGCGCTACTCCATCTAGCCAGAATGTTCCTACAAAATGTAACATACCTTTAAAACTACGTAAAAAGCTAGAGGAAAAAAGAAAACTAAGATGTCAATGGCAACTGAGTAGACTAAAGGATGATAGAATGTTATGGAACAAGGCAGCAAGAGAACTAAGAGAAATGTTGGTCGAAGATAAAAATAGATCACTTCAACAAAGACGGTCAAAATTATCAGCAACCAACCATGAGAACTACACTCTTTAGAAAATCACTAAGGAATTCAAAAGACCACAACCACAAGTTCCTCCATTAAGAAAATCCTTTGGTATCTGGGTTAAAACGCCTAGCGGAAAAGCTGAACTGTTTGCTGAGTATCTTAAAGATGTGTTCAGCCCAAATGAGGCTAGTAATGATGAATTTGAGAGTGAGATTGAAAGAGTAATAAGCAGTGATCAACAGTTGTCTCTACCATTAAAGCTAACTACTCCAAAAGAAGTAGCTAAAATAATAAGGAAACTACCAAACAAGAAAGCTCCTGGGTTTGAACTCATTACAGCAGAGATCTTGAAACATCTACCACAAAAGGGAATAGTTTTCCTCACTATACTCTTCAATGCAATCAAGAGACTCTCATAGTATCCAAAACTATGGAAGATATCTGTCATATGTATGTTAGCAAAACCTGGCAAGCCACTAACTGAACCTAACTCATACAGACCAATTAGTCTGTTACCTATCATCTCCAGTTTTTGAGAAAATACTTCTGACTAGACTAAAGCCAGTTCTTAACACTGAACATGTAATCCCCGACCATCAGTTCGGATTTAGGTTGCAGCATTCAACCATAGAACAGGTGCACCGGGTAGTGAATACTATAAGACAATCTTTAGAGAGAGGAGAATATTGCTCTGCCGTGTTCCTAGATATCCAGCAGGCGTTTGACAAAGTTTGGCATAAAGGGCACCTGTACAAACTGAAGATTCTTCTCCCTAACTCGTTGCACATGGTGTTGAAGTCATATTTACAGAACCGCAAGTTTATGATAAAATTTGATGAAGAATTTTCTAAAATATATAATATCCGAGCATCTGTACCATAAGGATCTGTACTTGGTCCAATTCTTTACTCAATATATACATCTGATTTACCAGTTACCCAGGAAGTAATGACTGCAACATATGCAGATGACACAGCTTGTCTCTCCTGTGATAAAGATCCCAACAAAGCATCAGCTAAATTACAAATACAGCTTGATAGTGTCAATCAATGGTTAAAGAGATGGAGAATCAAATGCAATGACATTAAATCAACTCAAATGACATTTACTTTGCGTTAAGGACATTGCAAACCGGTTACTATGGATAATCAAGAGTTACCATGCAGAGCCAGTGCTAAATATCTAGACTTCCATTTGGATAGGAGACTAACATGGGCAAACCACATAAAAGCAAAGAGACAAGAAGTAAATATACACAGTCAAAAACTGTACTGGCTGATAGGTCGACAATCTATACTCTCACTAACTAATAAACTGCTTATTTACAAATGCATTATAAAGCCCATCTGGACTTATGGCCTGGAATTGTGGGGCTCGGCTAGCAACTCAAACCTAGAGATTTTACAACGGTTTCAAAATAATATCTTAAGAATGCTGTCTAGTGCACCATGGTATGCTCGTAATACTGAGATACATGAATATCTAGGTACACCAACCATCAAGGAGGAAATAAAAAACCGTTGCATAAAATACAAAGAAAGACTTCGGTACCACGCAAATAATCTGGCCCAAGATTTGTTAAAGACAGATGAACAAATTGCATGTCTTAAAATATGACAGATATTAAATCTTGACAAAAGGCACTAAAGTGAAATGTGTAAATTTAAAAATGGCTTTGAATCTCGATGGAGAATCAGCCATCCAAACATCAAGTATTGGAAAACATCTGATTATGGTTATTCAGCCGATTGCAGATAGTCAAAATAAATTTGAAAAAAAAAAAATTTACTGTTTAAGAGGCTGGTTTCTAGATTGTTCATAAATAATTCGGCTAAAAGGGGTCTGAGGGGGGAGCCCATTGCAAGGCCATTGACTTGTTGAAAAAAATTTTTATCGAATAGGAAATAATTTTGGTCCATGCATATTTTAAAGAGGTCTCTAATTTCCGATGCTTTAATGGGATTTAACCTTTTCTTTTCTAGGATATCTGAAATTATATTTAGGTAATCTTTTGGTGGTATATTAGAAAATAAGTTTACTACGTCGAGTGATACTAATTTACAATTGGGTGTTAGATTTATGTTTTTAATTTTATTACAGAGATCAACAGAGTTTTTAATAGTATATTTAAGCGTAAATCCGGTTTTATTTCGGAAGATCTTATTAAGGTGAAAGCTAATTTTTTGAGGGTGCGTTTGTGTATGAGACAACAGGTCGTATGGGTATATTTGGTTTATGAATTTTAGGTTGTCCATAGAGTATTGGGTGTCTAGGGTTCATTTCTGTAACTTTATGTTTCGCGAATTCGTTAGGAAATATGATATTACAGGTTTTAATTATTTGTTTTACGTTATCTGCAAATGTCGTGGTGGGGTCCCTTTGTAGTTTTATGAAGTCATTTGGTTCGTACACTTTATTTTTATATTCACTTTGGTCTAGAATAACTATAGTGTTGCCTTTATCGGCTTTAGATAGGATGAGTTTATCTTTATTAATTTTAATTTGTAAATTACGTTGTGTCAAAATTTCGTCATTAATGTGTGTTTTGGTTTTAGAGTATTCTTTACATATTATTTCAGCAGCTTTGTGTTTAGTAAGTGCGTCCTGGTTACTGAATGTAATCATGGTATCTACTACTAGTGATTCTACGTTTTTTTTCTTGATGGTGCGGTAGGAATATTATATTTAAATCCTTTATTTGAAAGTTCTAGTTCTTTATTATTAAATGTTGATTTTGAAAGGTTTACTGTTCTGGGATAAAACATTTGTTTGGGTGTGACTTTTGGTTTCTGGGTTTTGGCTTTTAGTTTTTTAATTTTGTTTAATTGTTTTTATGTTATGTTTTTTATTATGGCACTGACATCATTTCTAATTTTATAGTCTAAAGTATCAAATTCTATAGGGCGAAGGTGGTATATTAGAGAAGAGTGTATTACCTTTAGACAGAGGTTTATGTTGTCTCGTTTGATGGTTGATTCCCGAATTTCTACCTTCAGCCAGGTGGTGACGGCTTTTGCTGTTGCTTTGTGTGCTGCTAAAAATATAAATCAAAAATAAGATATAAATCTATCCCATTCATAGGTAATGTATCACTCAAATTAGGAAAACTCTTAACTAATAATAAAAATATAAATAATACAACATGTGCTTATAGTATTTTAAATAACTTGGGTAAAACCCTTATTAATAATAAAGAAAAAATAGATAAACATAAAAAGAGTGGTATCTATAAACTTAAATGTAACGACTGTAGTAGTGTATACATAGGTCAAACAGTAAGAGATTTTAATACAAGATATAAAGAATACATTGCCAGCTGGCGAAATAACAAACCAGGCACATCTCACTTTGCTAAACATATTGATAATGCCCCCAATATATTACAAATAAATACAAAAGGTAATAAACTTAATATCCTAGAAACATTAGAAATAAACAGACATAAAAAAGACACCAAGGTTAATATATTAAATGAACAACTAAATATAATATCATCACCCATACTTAATATCTTCTAGACATAATATAATTAGACAACATTGATACCACAGTACTCTTCAAATTGTTTCAGCGCAAATACCCACATAAATATAAATAAAAAAAAAAAATTAAAAAAAAAAATTCAAATAAATATATGAATAAATAAAACCGGAGATATGCAGAATTAATATATTACCTTGTCCTTACATTCAGATACCCTTACTGTTGTATAAATATATTACCAATAATAACTTCCATTTAATTTTATTACATACACCGGAACATTTGCATTGTATAACCTCACATAATAACAACAATTGAATTTATTACCCTCACTAAAATACTGGTATATCATATAACTCTCGGAAATATAATAAAACCTACACAGGGCCCCTGCAATAAACTCACTAACATAAGCAGTGGAAAAACCCGCACAAACCCGGCTTCCGCTATTGTGTTTGAAACATATAAATGCTGTTGGATGTTCCTAAGAGTTAATCTTTGCTAATATCCCACCTGAAGATGTTGTAATACAACGAAACCTAGGTTGTGGTAAAGAAGTTAAAGAAAGTAGAAATAATACTACATCCTACAAAATTAACGCCAAATATATTCAATATACAAGTTATTCTTTTTAAAACATTAATTTGTGTTGCCAGTTCTGTCACACTACACACTCCCTGAGTAGTGATTATAATACGAGGTAGTAGCAGTTTTTCCATTTTTGGGCATGGAAGTTTCCAGGTACTTTTCAGTGGGATCATTTATGAAGAAACATGATTTCAGTCTATCAATTGAAATCCTTTCGACAGTACCCTTGATGTCTGTATCAAAGTATTTTAATGTTTGTTTTTTAACAGCTTCAAGACCAAGATAAACTGGTTGTAAAGATGAAGTGGCTGCATTATTGTACACTAAAACGTGTGAGCAATTTGAAAATTGTTTTCAAACAAAAACGGGTTGCTTGCCATGAGTGGTCCTTGCGGAAGATTTCATGCTGCATATAATTCTTTGCAGCCTCTGAACGAAATTCGAATGTGACGATTCAGGGACCTTTGTCACGAATTCCCCGTGTAAACGGAGGGTCTTCCATAGAGAAGTCCAGCAGAATAGTGTCCAATGTACTCCTTGACCACAGAGTGTATTTCTAGAAGAACAAATGCTAAGGCATTAACCCAATTATTGCTTTATTGCAAATGATACCTCAAACTAGCCTTGATAGTTCTATATTGTCTTTCGATTAACCCATTTGATTGTGGGTGATATACAGTAGTCCTAGATGTCTGAAAGCCAAAATACTTGCTCAAAGATAGGAAAAGTTCACTTTCGAATTGTCGAACTTGATTGGAAGTAATATGTTGAGGTGTTCCGAAACAGCTTATCTACTTTCAAAGTATACCTTTTGCAACAGTTTCTGTAGATTGGTCGACCACAGGTATTGCTTCAACTTATCTTGAAAAATGATCAATCATCGTTAATAAATATCTGAAGCCTTGACATGAAGGTAATGGGCCAACGATATTGATATGGACATGTTAAAAATATTCCATTGGGACTTTGAAGTTGCCTATAGGTGATTGTGTATGTCTTTGAACTTTAGATTGTTGACAAATTAGGCATGATCTAGTCCATAGCTGGCAGTCTTTGTTAATGTTGGGCCAAATAAAACGTCTGGTCATCAGTTTTACTGTGGATCTTATTCCAGGGTGTGATAAATTGTGGAGTTGGAGGTTAGTGGACACATAAAAATACTTTCTTTCGGAATTCTTTAGGTATGTATGGCCTATTGTAATCAGTTGAAATGTTGCAGTGTATTGTTAAGTCACTATCTGGTATAGGTATCCAATTTATTTCCAGATTAGAGCTGTTCTTGCATGTTGCAAGGTTTTCGTCTTCTTGGTGGCTTGCTAATGTTTTAAAAGCTATTGCTGATGGCATTTCAATTGTTTCAAGATCTAAACAGTAAAGTGCGTCTGCAACAGCGATGTCCTTTCCGTGATGTGTAGAACTTTCGTTGTAAAATATCCGATGTACAACAATTGTCTAGAATGTCTGGGGGAAGCCTTCTCCAAGTTTTGTTGGAAAGTGAAAGTTATTGTGGTTCATGTATATAGAAAAATTAATTGTTTATTTCACTATTTTAAAGTATTTATAATGACTAGTAATAACTATGTTTTCATTTAATGTAGAATAGTCAAATTCACATGTTATATAGGCTTAAATGAAAGTAATAACTGTAAAAAAATCAAAGAGAGATATTAAAATGTTTGTAAAGTGCATATGCACACACGCACGCACACACGCACACACACACGCGCGCGCACACACACACACACACACACACACACACACTCACACACACACACACACACACACACACACGCACGCACGCACGCACACACACACACACACACGCACGCGCACGCGCACACACACACACACACACACACACACACACACAGACACACACACACAGACACACACACAGACACACACACACACACACAGACACAGACACCCACACACAGACACACACACAGACACACACACAGACACACACACACAGACACACACACACAGACACACACACAGACACACACACACACACACACATACAACAAATATTTATATACAATAAACTTAGAAGCTATTGAATTAAAAATATTTATAAGCTGTACTGTACTATCTGTCATTTAAAATAAAGGCAGCTATTTTAGATTCTTTTCCTTATTGGCTAAGTTATAACTGTTTACTTTCTTAAAAATAAAGGACTAACCTCTTTGCTTAATAATGGACGTTTAAATTCTTTAACTTTATGAGGGATTGAAATAAGATATTTAATTATTTTAACATTTCAAGATTTATTTTGCATCAAAAAAACCAGTTAGAGAAGTGATTATCACATAAGATAAAGTAATGAACAAGGTTATGTTAATCTTGAATTATTATTAAGTCAATTTCAATTGATACAAAATATTTTTTTAATAATATAAAATACTACTTAATTTATTGGAAAATTTATTTAAAATATCGCTTGATATTAACATGAAAATCATGCAATTTCCATAAATATTCTTGAAATAATGAACATATTTATTTGTTCAGATGATACTGAAGAAATAAAAAATAAAATACGTCAAATGTGGTGTAAATCGCTTACACCAGGGAAAAAACATAAAAACACAAACAAAACATTGCCCTTATAAAATTAAATATGATTGATTTGTGCAATTAAAATTGACTCAATCATAAAAAAAATTAAAGAACTTGGACTAGCTTCCTTGATTCTTTTACTCTCCGAAATCGATGTACTTTATTTCGTTTTATAAGTGTTTTCTATGAAACTTTGATTTTGAGCCCGTCTTTATTACTTAGCAGCTTGGAGTACTTTTCTTTCAGTTTTTCACATTTAAATCTTTTGGGTGGTTAATGGTTTTTTATGTGAAACTTAAAAAATTTGCAACAACTTTCTTTTGCTCTGCTGTCTCAAGTACCAACAATCATTTTTCTTTCTTAATTTTATTTTCTTCAGATAACTGTGACGCCATTTGGTAATCAGACTGAGGAGGATTATACTGTAAACTTGATGGACCACACTGAGGTGAATTGTTTTCATGAGATATTTGCTGCACACAAGCACAATTCTATTTGAGTAGGCTTGAGATCATATTTTAGAATCTGACCATTTTCGGAACGCTTGAAATCATCTTGAATCATCATTCATCCTTTAAATCTAAATAAATCTCGTCTAGAGATTTTCCTTTGTATGCACCTGCTTTCCCATGTTCCATAAGGATAAGATTTTTCAAAATTTTAGCAGTTTTTATATGTCATATGGCAACATATAAGACTTTTTATGCACTTCATTGAAATAATCCACAAACATAGCTAATTGCGCCATATCATTTTAAGGCATACTGAAAATTTGCGAAAATGTGGCCAAATATTTTTAAACCTTGTAGAAGAAATAACTTTTGGGTTTTTTGTCTTAAATAATGTTGCGTGTCTTTCTAGTATTTAGTAGCCATATTTAGAGTTTTCAAAACCAGGATTACTAAATGAAAAAAGATTTGATATAGAAACAAATTAGTTTCTTATGCACTGATTAATTTTATGTCTTCCTGAATTTCTAAATGAAATATTTGTGGGTACACCAAGTCCAAGTTTGCCTCTGATAACAACCCTGTTAAATTTCTTTACCAAAACCTATTCGGATCCCGTAAGCGATCAATCAAACTCTTCATTCTTATCAACAATATTATTTTAACTTTCTGGGTAGTCATGTAATTTGATTCTCTGAATTTCTCCTGGCCTTCATCTGTTTAGTAATAAAACTCTACAATACACTGTCTCCAATAATTGTAAGCAACTTTATAACAAAAAACGAAGCAACTTTATAACAAACATCTTTAATTTGAATTACAGCTTCTTCTGACTTTTTATTGAGGTATTCCTCAAGAATTTTGAGATCATTCACTAAGGTCACTATTTTTTCCCTTTTTATTTTGATTATTATAGATTCTGGCATTCTTTTTACTATGCTTTAAAAACTTATATTTTTCTGCAGTTGATAAAAACCCATTATAAATTATTAAAGTCAATAGAGGTACAACTACTAAAGCCAATAATGCTACTTAAATTGAAAACATCTCGTGTCATTCAATTTAACTGATAGTTAACGTAGTTTGAACCGAGCTTGTATGGTTAGTCACTACGCCAATATGCATATGTCATGCCTATTTAACTTTATTTCTTAAGAATGAAATTAGTATATTGCTTATGTGTATAGGAGTTTCAATAGACAAAAAGTTATTAAAAACATAAGTGCTTAATTATTTCTAAAATTTAAAACATATATTTTTCTCTAAAATAAGTTTTGCACTACTTATCAAGTAAAAACTCAATTCAATTCCATAAAGAAAAATATTATTGATAAGTATTGAAATAAATTCTAACGAATTACAGAAGTAGTTTATAACTTTTTTATAACGCATTTACAATATATTAAACAAATTAAGTTTTCGGCCACTTGTTAAAAAGAAAAGGGTGAAATGTTAAAGCATTGATTCTTGTAATAATATGACTTTTAAGGTTCCCTATTTTTCACTAAGGTCACTACTTCTTTTTGTTGAGATCTATTGCACCTTGACTGGAATCGTACTTCCAGTTTACGTATAGGATCTGTATCAAGGATTTTAGGTAAGATTCTATTTTAGCAGTATTACTTTCCAAGTATGTTTCTTGCTTCTATAAAGCAAATAAAATTGCTATTTTACAACATTGCTTGGTAGACATATTCATAGTAAAAGTAGGGGTCTTATACCTATCTTTTTCAGGATCATATTTCCCCACAATTTTTCTTGCTTCTACCATAACATAGTAATAGGTTAGGCTTAGTGCATCAATCAAATATTTCATGGAATGGTTCTTTTTTTTATATTTCTCACAATCTTTTGTGAAATAATATTCACGAAATATCCTGCTCAATACGTTCATAGGCACTGAGATCCAAAAGCACGAATGAGTGATATTTTTTTCAGCTCTCATGCGGCTAAATACATTCACTTTAAGTTTTACAACTGCTTTAAAAAGTCTCAGTAATCAGTTTTAAGTTTCAGACTGTACACTTTTAGTTGTTTTACCACCAGTGCATTTTTTGTTGTGTCCACAAAAGTTTTTTTAAATAAAATCACAGACATTTGGTATTCAGTAAATAATCTTTTAATTTATGTATCTGCATAGGCTTAGTAACTTCTCTTGAATTAAAAATAAAGTTCCTTTTTTATGCAGTGACATAATAAGTTCTTTCCTCTCATGGTTTTTTTTAAGTTTTGATAGCATTTTTTGTACATCAGTTATATAAATGTGATTTCAAAGTAAATGCCTAGCAAACTTCGAAACTAAAGTCTCGCAATAAAAACAAGTCTTTACTTCGAATGATATTTATACTTTTAGGTTGTTACCTAGGTGCTATTATGATATCTGCATTGGAACAGTCATCTATTTGAGCTTTATTATCAATGTCGACAGGTACATCAGGTACCAAAGATACTTCTACTGCCTTATTTACTAATGAGGGCACAGGTTTTAAAGCTTAGTATCTGTGGCGACTGTGCTGCAGGGGGACTTATTTATATGACTTAAATCACTAGAATTTGAAATCTCCAATAGGTTTATTTGACAAAAGTGTGCAGTGTAATGTAGTTGGATCCTTCTGGCAGGTAATATATTCATTGCAACACTGAGTAACTTCATTAAATATGCAAGATTGAGTTGATTTCCCGCTACTCTTCATAGAAGAGTCGTCAGCACTAGTCTGTTAAAAAAGTAACATGTGTAAATATTGTAAATAGTTAGTTTTATGAAACCAGATAAGAGATGTTGCTATTTGAGTAAGGTAGAGGGAATATCAAGATCATAAGGGTATTGTCTGATCTTTATTTATTTACCTGTGTAAATTAATAAAATTAGTGAATTTTAGAAACAAATACCCATTTATGTGATTTTGTAGTCAACTGTGTTTCCGAATCTTTTGATTGTTAACACTAATTGAATAGTACATAGAGGTATCCAACGATGGATTTCCTCTGGAGACAAAAAAGGGACAGTAATTTTCCCTGACTTCAAAGGAGTAACTACAAGGACTTGATACAACCTAGCAAAATATTCAGAATTACCCAGCCCATCTAATGTGAAAACGGCATTTAAATTTTTAGTCGTAATTGCAAACAACTCAAAGCAAATCCTTTTTCATAAACATTTTTGATCTGGTGTAATTTTGAATATCATTTTTTATGATATAAGTAAACTAGCTGACGAGTCGCCTGATGGTAAGCAGTCATTGTCACCAATTTTAATGATAAGCTTGAGCATCAACATGTTTCTTACCTGAGACTTTAGATGTTTGATCTCTGCGTCAGTAATTACTCTGCCTATCCCGTCCTTTGTTATATATTTAAAGGAATTATTAAATTATTTTATAACTAGATATTGTTATTGTGTCTCCTGTATTTTTACGTGTGTTAATTCTGGAAATTCTAAGAATTTTGCTCAATTGTTTCAATTCTTAGTAGTTACTTTTTCGAAGATGTATGTAAAACACTCTTCTCTTTTGATTATTGGTTATCAAATATGTAGATACAAACTACAAGCAAACAACAAACTATAGCAAATAACGTAGCCTTACGTAGCCTCTAACGTAGCCTCTTATTTAGACAGAGTATATTTTGAATCAGCATCAGAAATATTGGGACTTGAATCATATATTTCCTTAAATCAACACATATTTCCCTAAAAAAACACACCAGTTAAAATTATTGCTTAGCAGATACATGTTTAGATTGATATAACAGATACATATTATAACAAGTTAACATCACACAATAGACTAGTGGATCCTAGAAATACTCAGGTTCGAATCTCGTGTACAAAAGTTTGTTTCTCAAAACCTGATCGACCGGAAATCGAATCCAGGGTTTTTGCATAGTAGTTTGATACCTACTCAAGCCGTGTTTGATCTAGTTAGAACTTGAAAGAATGAGTACTATATATGGCAATTGTCTTCCTAAAAATGGTCATAAATGACATATTTACAAAAATATAGTACCAGAAGAAATAACAGTGAACTAGCATTTTTAAGTCATTCATAATTAAAACAAAACGATTTACAGTAAAATGATTTTTTGTACTCGGACCACAAGCAAAATATTATTTTCGCAATATAAAATAAGTCGAAAGTCATGGCCACACTATTTTATTTTCATAACACTTTTTTAAGATATTTCTTGTTAAAAACACATCGATATTCGTTACAACAACCAAGCTTAGTTATAAAAGACGAGCACAGTAACCGATTGATTTACCATTTGTTTTGTATGGTAAATATGCCACCCTATGTTAGTTGCTTTAATTATTTGAATCAGGGTATGACCTACTTTGATAGTGAAATTTAAAATGTCAATTTTTATTTAATTTTATAAAGACTCACCTATTGCCAACTGAATAATACTTACTCTTTTTTTATAGTGTTTCTGCATTAAATCACTTTTACAAAATAACGTCCATGCCAATTTTTTGGCCAGGTATTGTACCAACCACAAGCAGCCTTCTGACCAAATTTGTTGGTGAGCCAATTTTGTCAGTCACTGGACCCAGCAACATTTTTTTTTTTTCAAATTTATTTTGACTATCTGCAATCGGCTGAATAACCATAATCAGATGTTTTCCAATACTTGATGTTTGGATGGCTGATTCTCCATCGAGATTCAAAGCCATTTTTACATTTACACATTACACTTTAGTGCCTTTTGTCAAGATTTAATATCTGCCATCTTTTAAGACATGCAATTTTTTCATCTGTCTTTAACAAATCTTGGGCCAGATTATTTGCGTGGTACCGAAGTCTTCTTTGTATTTTATGCAATGGTTATTTATTTCCTCCTTAATGGTTGGTATACCTAGATATTCATGTATCTCAGTATTACGAGCATACCATGGTGCACTAGTCAGCATTCTTAAGATATTATTTTGAAACCGTTGTAAAATCTCTAGGTTTGAGTTGCTAGCCGACCCCCACAATTCCAGGCCATAAGTCCAGATGGGTTTTATAATGCATTTGTAAATAAGCAGTTTATTAGTTAGTGAGAGTATAGATTGTCGACCTATCAGTCTGTACAGTTTTTGACTGTGTATATTTACTTCTTGTCTCTTTATTTTTATGTGGTTTGCCCATGTTAGTCTCTTATCTAAATGGAAGTCTAGATATTTAGCACTGGCTCTGCATGGTAACTCTTGATTATCCATAGTAACCGGCTTGCAATGTCCTTTACGCAAAGTAAATATCATTTGAGTTGATTTAATGGCATTGCATTTGATTCTCCATCTCTTTAACCATTGATTGACACTATCAAGCTGTATTTGTAATTTAGCTGATGCATTGTTGGGATCTTTATCACAGGAGAGACAAGCTGTGTCATCTGCATATGTTGCAGTCATTACTTCCTGGGTAACTGGTAAATCAGATGTATATATTGAGTAAAGAATTGGACCGAGTACAGATCCTTATGGTACAGATGCTCGGATATTATATATTTTAGAAAATTCTTCATCAAATTTTACCATAAACTTGCGTTTCTGTAAATATAACTTCAACACCATGTACAACGAGTTAGGGAGAAGAATCTTCAGTTTGTACAGGAGCCCTTTATGCCAAACTTTGTCAAACGCCTGCTGGATATCTAGGAACACGGCAGAGCAATATTCTCCTCTCTCTAAAGATTGTCTTATAGTATTCACTACCCGGTGCACCTGTTCTATGGTTGAATGCTGCAACCTAAATCCGAACTGATGGTCGGGGATTACATGTTCAGTGTTAAGAACTAACTTTAGTCTAGTCAGAAGTTTTTCTCAAAAACTTGATAGGAGATGATAGGTAACAGACTAATTGGTCTGTATGAGTTAGGTTAAGTTAGTGGCTTGCCAGGTTTTGCTAACATACGTATGACAGATATCTTCCATAGTTTTGGATAGTATGAGAGTCTCTTGATTGCATTGAAGAGCATTGTGAGGAAAACTATTCCCTTTTGTGGTAGATATTTCAAAATCTCTGCTGTAATGAGATCAAACCCAGGAGCTTTCTTGTTTGGTAGTTTCCTTATTATTTTAGCTACTTCTTTTGGTATAGTTAGCTTTAATGGTGGAGACAACTGTTGATCACTGCTTATTACTCTTTCAATCTCACTCTCAAATTCATCATTACTAGCCTCATTTGGGCTGAACACATCTTTAAGATACTCAGTAAACAGTTCAGCTTTTCCGCTAGGCGTTTTAACCCAGATACCAGAGGATTTTCTTAATGGAGGAACTTGTGGTTGTGGTCTTTTGAATTCCTTAATGATTTTCCAAAGAGTGTAGTTCTCATGTTTGGTTGCTGATAATTTTGACAGTCTTTGTTGAAGTGATCTATTTTTACATGCGACCAACATTTCTCTTAGTTCTCTTATTGTCTTGTTCAATAACATTCTATCATCCTTTAGTCTACTCAGTTGCCATTGACGTCTTAGTTTTCTTTTTTCCTCTAGCTTTTTACGTAGTTTTAAAGGTATATTACATTTTTTAGGTACATTATGGCTAGATGGAGTAGCACGCCTGGCAGATTCCTGCATTAAGTTCGTGATGAGCAATGTAGCCTCATCTATATCCTCCTCGGACTTAAGTCATACTTTCATGTTTATTTTAGATTCCAAAAATTCTGAGAATGCCAGCCAGTCAGTGTTGTTATTATACAAATTTATTTGTTGGACTTTATTAATGACTGACACGCTGAGGGTACAAATTACTGGAGTATGGTCAGATGTGGTGTCCAGGCATGATTCGACACTAACATATTTATGGGATAAATTTTTAAGAATGAAAAAATCTATTATATCTGGAGTTTTCTTGTGATCTGTAGGCCAGTATGTTGGTTCCATTGGAAAGTGTTTGGAGTCTTAGATTGGTCACACATTTCATTAATTCGCGGCCCCGAGTGGTAGTCAGCCTGGATCCCCAAAATGTATGTTTGCTGTTCCAGTCTCCTCCAATGATGTACCTCGAATTTAAGGAGCTAAAGAATTTTTGGAACATTTCTTGAGTGATTTTGTGTTTTGGAGAGCAGTATATGGCAACTATATTAAAATTTCCATTCACATTTTTTATTGTAACAGTTGTGGCTTGCAAGTAATTTTCTTTATAGTTGCTGTGTATATAATGTTTTATATTGCTTTTCATAATCACTGCTGTTCCTCCATGAGATGTGCCATCAGGATGATTTGTAACGTAAATGTTATAATTTTTGAGTCTGACACTTTTTTGATCACTTAGGTGTGTTTCTGACAATAAAATAATGTCAATTTTGTTCACTTTGAGCATTAAATCTAAATTATCTTTATTTGGGAGTAGCCCATTGATATTCCATGTTGCAATTCATAAACTATGGAATTTTATTGATGAGGACTGTGAGCAGGTTCATCAAAGTTCCCATGTGCTGTAAGAGTTGATCTATTTTTTCTGCTTGTGTTTTAATGAGCAATTCCAAATTATTAGCTGTATCGTGCCTCTGGGTGTAGGAAGTTCTGTTTTCAGCAGCACTAGTTGTGCTGTTGTGGGTGCGCTGTGACTTTTGATTGTCAACGTTTTTATTATCAGCCCTTGTGGATATGCTAGGTTGATTTTGTATAGCCTCACTATATGTCTTTGGTAACATGTGGGTCTTCGTGACCCTCTGTTGGTTCATATATATCTTTCATTCTTAGGGATATCTTAGGTATATTTTTTTGCAATTTTCGTGCTAATATTTCTTTATATACTACACATCCCTTATAGTTAGCAGGGTGGCTTCCTGAACAGAGTGAACAAACTGCTGGAGTATTTTTGTCTTGAGTGTATGATGTTGTTTTGTGAGAACCAGCACACTTTACACACCTGAATGGTCTCATACAGTTGTTCTTTGTATGACCATACTGTTGACATCTAGTGCATAGAGGGATAGACATTTTCTTTTTTGGGTCTTGTATTAAGACTCTTTGGTAGTGTATATACTTAATTTCTTTAATATATTTGTTGTTTTCATGCGGAATAACATTTACAAAGAATGTGTTTAGTGGCGCCTTATTTCCTTTTTTATGTGCTGTAACAATTTCACCTTTCACTTTGTTGCCACTTTCCTCTATGACATTGACCATAGCCTGTACTGGTGTACTGTGGTGATGATTTTTAATACCATACCGTGGGCACCTCTTATCTTTATTGGTAATTGTATGGCCAATCAAACCGTTACATCTAATATGATCAATTAAAATTTTGTATTTTTCTACTGATTTTGTGGATATAACTAGTCGATTTCTATTGACCACTTTGAGGGTGTATTCATCTTTGTTTACCACTTCTAGCAGTAGATTTGTTAGCTGTGCAAGATCATCTATGCCATAGAGAATTATGGGTGGAGGTTTTGATGCTTTTTTAGAATTTATTGTAGTTTCAGTATTCTCCACTTCAGGGTCTACAGTTAGTATTGAGAATCTGTTTAAAGTATCAATTACTCTTGGATTTTCAGACTGTATATCAGAGTGTCTATCGATACTTTTCGGCTTAGTTTCTAGTTTTTGCCTTGATTCATTACTTTCATAGATCTTTGTTTGTGTTTGTACTTGGTCTGGTGACCTAAGTCGTTTTTGATTTTGGGTAGGCATTCTCTGCCAAGGCACTTTTGGGTTCATTTTGAATACTTTTTGATCACTATTTGGTCTCTTTAAGACTTCAGTTGTATCTTGTTTACTTAATTGACGTAAATCGCTAGTAGAAGTGCTTCGTTCTCTTGCAATAAACATGCTCTTATGAAATTTTTGCTCATAGTATTGCTGATGATTTTCTGTGGTTGCTTTTTCAGTTGCGTCTGTTAAGTCTATTATGTCTTTTGTCTTATTATTTATTGTCTCCTTTCCTGAATCTGCATCCACTATAGAGAGCAAAATTTTGCCCCCCTCAGATTCAAAGGGGCTGCCCGAGTTGAACTCGAAGAGGAATTCTCCGGTGATACCGGTACCCTCCTTGGGTAATTTCGTTTTGAGTCCCGCTTCCATAGTTAATTAATTTGGCATTGTCTCAATACTCTGTAGCTACTCTTTTTGAGTGTATTAATCCTCAAGGTTTGTGGTGACCTAAGGAATGGTTATACTGCCACTGACTCGGTCGCTATTGCCTCGTCCGTTATCTAGCAGGGAGCACCGCGGGGTGATGAAGCCACACCCGCCATCTATTGACGCGTGCAGGTGAGGTTGACAGTAGGGCCGGATAAGATGTTAGGTTTGTTCTCCCCTTACTCCCCTTATACAAAAACACCATGTAGGACGCAATATAGCAACACTCAGCAACATATACAAAAACACCATGTGGGACACAATATTGGTAGCGTGATGTATATATATATATATATATATATATATATATATATATACACACACATATATATATATATATGTATATATATATATATATATATATTTATATATACATTACATTGCCAAGCGTCACATTGCATCCTACATGGTATTTTTTGCATGTATTGTTGCGTCCACCAACTTATTGCGTCCAATATACGGACGCAAGATAGACCCACCTTCAAATTTGGTCAGAAGGCTGCTAATGGTCTGCACAATACCTAAATAAAAAATTGGATGGATGTTATTTTGTCACAACAACGTTAGATAATGATGATGCCAAATTAATTAATTTAAAAAAAAATTGTAAATTTGCCATGGCAATATCATACAAAGTATAGATTGATAAAGCAATCAACCAAAATTGTAATTGCACTTGAACAAAAGGTCAAATATGTCATTATAATAATGTTGTGAAAATAATGGTGGGAAAATTTATTTTTTTACAGATCATGGACTATCATGAAGTAACATGTTGTAATGGTTTACAAATTGCAAATCTAAATATCGGAAGTCTGTGTGCTACATCATCAGTGGTTACAGCTGTAATTGTTTTGTTAGCCATAGTTTGTCTTATGTCGGGTGTAGCTATCGCATTGTACTACAAATTCAATCATGAGATTAAAGTGTTCCTCTACTCCAAAGGTTGTTTCCTGTTTTGGCTGGAGGAAAAAGACCTTGATAAAGATAAAATTTATGATGCTTTCATATCATTCTCTCATAAAGATGAAGACTTTGTCATCAATCAATTGATGCCTGAATTAGAAAAGGAACCAAACCCATTGAAAATATGTGTTCATTTCCGTGACTGGATTCCTGGGGAATATATTCCAACACAAATTATAAAATCAGTTGAAGAATCGCGTAGAACAATTGTAGTTCTTTCTCCCAATTTCCTTGAATCAGTCTGGGGCAAGATGGAGTTCCGTACCGCTCATTGTAATGCTCTAAAAGAAGGCAGAACACGAGTGATAGTAATTCTCTATGGTGACATAGGCGAAACGGATAAGTTAGATCCCGAATTACAAGCTTATTTAACGATGAATACTTATGTGAAATGGGGAGATGCATGGTTCTGGCATAACTTGAAATATGCTCTACCACATCTGTCTGGTAGAAAAACGTAAAATTAATCAATGGCCCAACCACTCCGCTAGGCCAGAACATTTCGCCAGTCAATGTAACTTGTAGAATATAGAAATTTTGTGATAAAATGTAATACTTTAGAAGTTCCTTATTTCTATACCTAAAAAACATATTTTTTTTAAACTATGATGAAATTGTAGATAACACATTTTTTTAGATGGCCTTGTCTTTGAACTAGTGAGTGCTTTATTTAAACAAATGGTAATTAAAATTATCACTGTGTGTAATTAATATTGTCATATAAGTTACTATAAAACTGAAAATTAACAATAGAAAATTTTCTTTGAAATTAACAATTGATAAAACTTTGGGCACTAAACATCAAAATAATAATATTGTAACTGTATGTTTATTGTAGACATTGTCACAATACCTATTACTTTTCCCAGAGAGAGTTCCTTCCCATTCCTTCATTCTTTTTAAAACTAAGGTGAAAAAGAATAATGTTGCAATAATATAAAACAAGGCACATTTGTTCCATTTGTATTAATTATTACACATTGTGTAGAAATAAGTACAAAATATTACTGCAATCATCTTATGGTATTTTTTACGATAAAATAGTCCAGAGTATTAGGACTATGATTTTATTTTATAATGTATGAAGTGTTTAAATAAATAAAAGGCCAAAAATAAAATTTAGGTGGAAATAAAATCAATTTCATAAATCTTCATGTTTCATTGTTTCCTTAATTAAAATTCTTAGTAATTAAACCATTAAAAACCTGATAATAAATCGAAGCTTTCTCTGATAATATAAATTTACCTAATTCTTATTATTATATTAACAGGCTCTACCTATAAATGTAGCAATTTGGAACATTGTAATACATAATCATAATTTTGACATTGAATTTTAAATTCCAACATGTTTTGCTGTAAAATCATAGAATCTCATTTTAAAACACATTCACACATTTATCTTTTTATTTTTTTTCTCTTTGGAACTGGTTACATATACCATTACGAACCAAATTCACAAGTTGCCGAGGCCATGCAATACCAATGAGATAAATGAGCGAAAAATAATAAATAATATTTAAAGTATATTTGAAGTAATATTTCCTATACATTTTCCAAGTTGTTTGTACACATGCCTATTAACAATGTAAATAAAAAATTTGTAACTAACTGATTTAAGTGAAATATGTGTATAAAATTAGTTTCTGTAATTGAAAAAGTCTCAAGTTATGAATTTTTTTTATAATATCTGATATTTTATTTTAAAACCTTGGATTAATTTCCTATAATTTCAATTACACAATTAATTTCCTATTTGTCCTAGTAGAATTGTAAATTATGTTTCACATTCAATAGAAAACATGCAGATGCACACGTTATTTTTTTAGGAAATTTGTAAATAGCCTTTTTTTTGTTTTTTAATACATTTTATGCAAGATATACTCACATTGAAAATTATAAAATTAACTACCATTTGTTATATCTGTGTAACTTTTATAGTATTCCTAATAGAATATGATTTGGTTTGTTTTTAACGAAGGGTTCTTTACAATAAATACTCGTTACAATTTGAAATATATATTTAAATAGTGACCATGTGTTCCCTTCTTAGTATAAGGAAAAAGTCTACAAACGTAGTATTGAAACACATTCAGCCATAGTCATTATGCATAATGAAGACAAATTGGAGAATGCAATATAAGTAAAGTACTATAAAAGTTATATGCATTGTGCTGTTGTTCGTTATCACGATTGTGATCTTCTCTGCTCAAAAAAAGCTTATAGTTACGAGTAAAACATGTTTTGTGCTGTACACAATTTACATAAAAATACATAACTATTATTTATTCAAGTACCTACATTATCTGGCACCAAGCTATATATATAAAAAAAATATATATATATATGTATATATATATATATATATATATATATATATATATACATATATTAAGATTTAGCCAAGTTCTTTAAAATCACTTGCAGTTTGAGAATTAATGAGTCAATGTCAAAAAAATATGAACGATGTTAAAACCCATGTATGGCTGCTTGTGCTTTAAATTACAATCTGCACTAAAAGTCATTCTACACTAAAAGTCACAGCAGGATATGTCAGCATGTAGTTCCCGAAGCTCTCTATAAAGCTACTATACTCCATTCAATTTCAAAAGAGAATCTATGTAAACAAACCAATTTGACAGTTCAGGTATTGTAAACCTTTTTCTTATATTTACTTTAATAATTTAAGATTGATTTTTTGGTATTTATGGTTAATAAATAGAATTTTTTAATAGAGGGAATATTTACACTGTATACACAAGTAACTCAAGTAAAAGTAAAAAAATTTTTTTATTAAAAGTATTTTTTTTAAGTGTTTCGAACAATTTAAAAAAAATATTTTTACATAAAAAAACATAACAATTCGATAGAAGTGGTAGTTTAATTAAATGTTAGTTATTACAAAGTAATCGCAAACACTGAATTTTTGAGTAATCATTAAAATATTTTTTTTAAAAACAAACTTATGTATAAAAATACATAAAATACCATAATATTTCACAGAAAAAATACACCGCATATAATTACATCACAATGAACCTCGATCACCTCGACACCGATATCCAAAGATATTGGAAAGCGAGTACTGGCGAAGCATATATGGGGCTATCTATTAAATTGTTTTTTAATATTAATAATGTTTGTTCAGTTTTGTTGCGGGTATTATTATAAGATATTCCTTCAAGTAGAAATATTTTGACACTGTTTATTTTAAAAGTAGTGTTTTCATTCAATATATATATAATTTCTTTTGTGCCCAGATCATTTTAATTGTGTTTATTTCACAGTAATATGACGGCAATGTTAGTAACTATATTTTTGAACTACTGTGTTTAGAACAACATTCACCATTTTAATTACAATCAAACTTAAAAGAAATGCACTTATAACGCAACGAACTTAGCATTATAAAACAGTTAATAATATTATAAACTTATATATAGGAAAATGACAAAATTCTACCATATTTCAAATTCAAATACACTGGCAGATCAGTGTGCCTCATGGATTAACCGCCATTACGTTAGTAAGTGTGGCAAGCAAGTGTTGTGTACATGGCATATGTTAAGTCGGTATATGTGGGCATACTACTTCTTCGTAAACTTAGAATCAGGTCCCTGCAATAAAACTGGTAAAGATATCCAATACATTTATCATCAACGAATCAAAATAGAAGACTCAAAGAAATACAAAACTATAGTCCAGTGTCAAAATTGCCAGCAGTATTGCCACCCGAAAAATAATTGTATGAGACAGATGTGTTGCGTTTATATGAGACCATACAGATGTGCGGCGAAGGTCATAAAACATCAGACTGCCCAAAAAAAGACCGAAACACTCCTGCTAAGTGTGCTTTATGTTCATGCGACCATCCTACCAGTTATAAAGTTTATCAGGTCTATAAAGAGATGATGGCTGGAAAAACTAACAGACTAGTCTCTAAATTGAAGATAGATAACAATCTCCATAACAGAAGGCCTGAATTAAACAACTATACTACATCTATGGAGTCACCAGATGACAACCAAAATAATAGAACCTACGTAAACATAGCTTCCAAACATACCACCATCGAACGGGCAGAAAACCCGGATCCTTTATCTCAACAAACCTCAATAGAAAAAATCCTAACTAAACAATCTGAAACAAATAGATTTATTTCTCCAACAAATAGGAACATTATTAAACCTATTGATAACAGTAATCTCCAAAATGAACTGTAAATGACAAATTCTTCACAAAAATAGATTAGACATTGTACTTATATCCGAATCTCATGTTACGACAAGAAGTTGCTTCCATACCAAGAGCTACAACATCTACACTACTCCTCACCCTGATGGCAATGTCCATGCTGGAACAGCACTCGTCATTAAATGCAATTTGAAACATTAACCTTTAAAAGCATATTTTATGGCATACTTACAAACCACCGTCAGTTTAGAAGAGCATGCAGGTTCAATTACATTCTCTGCAGTATATTGTACCCCAATACTTATAATACCTCAGGATATGTTCTCACAGTGCTTCCAAACACTTAGTCCTAGATTTATTTCTGGGGGGGATTGGAAGGCCAAATACACATTCTGGGGCTCACAATGCTCGGCTACCAGAGGTTGAGCACTGAAAGATTCTGTGGAAACCAATCACTTACAATATTAGTCCAATGGTAAACCCACCTACATTCCTTGCCTTCTTATCTGAACAAACTTCCTGATCACTTAGGTTTCTTTATTGCTAGGGGAATGAGTAGTTGATACATTAGTGTTAAGAGCAGTCTTGACGGATCGTCAGATCACACTCCCGTATTCTTAAAGTCAGCAGCAGAGTTATTGACCAAGAGAACCCAGAGTCTCTTTACAACCATAGAATTGACTAGGATGAATTCAGGACTTACGTGGACAGTCAACTAAACCTAAAACTTCCCTTAAAAACTCAGGTTGATGTGGAGGAACTATGCAAATATGTCACCAATTCAATCCAAGTAGCCTGCTTGACCAACTCACCAGAACTAAATAAGTTTCAAAACCTGTATTTCCAACCTCTCAATATAAGACTTAAAGTCAAAGAAAAACGTCGCTTAAGATGAGTATGGCACTTGCCTCGACACCCCTCAGACAATAAGAAGTTCAATCATGCCACAAAGGAACTGAGAGCTTTGCCCTGAGACACTGCAAATAATAAGATGCAACAAACTATTTCTATGTTGTCTGCTTTAGATCAGGGTGACCACTCTTTGTGGAAGCCTCGAAAAACCTAGACATGTCCCAAGAGCATAGTCCCCCCATTAGATCACAATCCATCTTAGCGAGAACCGACAGTGAAAAGGCTGAGATCTTTGCATCTAATTTGGTAACTGTCTTGAAACCAAATGAGGAATCACATGAGGGATACAGACAACCATGGGATCGACACCATCCTAAACTATGAACTCCAAATGTGCTTGCCCCTCAGACAAACGTCAGCAAAAGAAATTGCCAAAGAAATAAAATTAGTATCACTCCCAATGTTCTAAAGGAGTTACCAAGAAAGGCCCTAACTTTTCTACCTTGCCTATTCAACGCAGCATTCAGAACGGGATGTGTGCCTGCTCTATGGAAGATCACCCAGATAATCCTAATTCATGAGCCAGACAAACTTTCATTGTATCGATCTATTAGCCTTACACATGTCTTTTCAAAACTTGGAGAAAAGATCTTCCTGACCAGGCACAAAAATCGACCCACATCACATTTATATTGAGGAGACGCAATTGTCCCAAAGTGAAACTAGGAACCGACACGTTACCTACACTGATTGATATGGAAAACTCACATTAAGCAGAAATGTAACCAATTAAATATCAGGTACAAAAACCTGCATTTGTTGGGTCGTAACTCTGTGCTATCGGTGGACAATAAACTATTATTATATAAGATATACAACCCTTACAGCATTTCTACAGCAAACTGACAGTATATTTAAAAGACTGGGGCTATAGCTAGTAGCACCCAATGAAGATAGTGGTACTTACTCATCCCTTTTCCAACTACACCTGTTTTGACGGAAGCTACATTAAGTTACATGTCCTACTACAGGTTTGTGAATAACTTGTTGTATATATATTCTTTAACATATTTCTGTAGTAGTGAATGCAATCCCACTCTCGCAGAGTTTTTTTATGTTGCACATGTATTTCCCACTATCCCAAGTTTCCTAAGGACAGTGTATATACTTACACATAAAGTTCAAACATTTCATAATACTTTAGGAGCTGTTCATACATAAATTGTTTTCTTTAATATCACAATGCTAATGGTATTTATGCAGAAACTTTTTGTATCATATTTTTTAATGCATCTACATTGCTTAATACAACTTTCACATGCATAAAAAAGTGACACAGATACCAAAAACTAATATTAACACAGATTATTTCGTATCCACATACCTTTTAAACGGTGGCAGCACTGGACCAAATGTGGACTTCGGCGACATAAGCTTTGCGAGGCTTCTTGCATTTCCAAATCAAAAAGAAAATGTTAAATTCAATGAGCTGAAATATACAATAATAAAAAATTTAAATTAAATGAATTAATATGTACTAGACATGCTCGAGTATATTATTGCTAATTAAATGACAATAAATTACACTAATTATAACATCTCATTTCAGCTTTTAGCTCACCGAATTTTCTCAAGATTGTGTCATAATTAACACCAGCCACTATTTCAGCTTCATTTGATAGAACTGATAACGTTGATAGTCTCTCTTGGGTCATCATGCTTCTCAAGTGGGTTTTAATCAATTTTCACCTTGAGAACCTACTTGCAGCAGAAGCTGCACTAACTGGAACTGTGAGCATGATTCTGATTGCTATGTAGACATTTGGATATACTACTTCCAAATTATTTTCTAAGATGTACTGGATAAGTTCTTCTTCATATAGTTCGAAAGGCTCTATTTCGCTGTTTTCATCTTTCTGAAGTACCGTACCTAAATCATTACAATGATTTAGAAAGTCTTCTTTTGGTATAGATTTTAAATAATTAATGTCATAAATAAAACCAAATCTTTGATAATATTCATTGAGCGCTTTGAATCGGGATTCGGTCATTACCAAATATTTGTCAATTCTTTGCCATTCTTTTTTCTTTAAATTAAGACACAATTTTGTGACTGCTTCTTTCTACAAACAGTCATAGCTTCTGCGATGCTTTTTTCAAATCCTATATTACGATATTCTGGAATTCAGTTACAACATTAATGTAACGTATCAATAGTGTTCTTCAAGTTCCTTTCAACAGATCGTTTATGATGTTCACATGTAGTAAAAACTTGTACCAAACATGTATTGTAACAATAAACTCAAAAGTTAACATTTCGTTCAAAAGTATCGCTATAGTTCAGGTTAAGGGATTCTCGAGCTTAAAATGCCCGATTGTATGACGCTAAGTAGTTTATTATATCAATAAATCTTTCCAATTTTTTAAACCAATACTTTTACGATTCCCTAATCATTCTCACATTTTCCTTAACTATAGTTTTTCCTTGTTTGTTTACTTTATAAAATTTCATCTATTTAATCATGCACTCTATGTGTTCTTGACTTTGTTAATGTCTTTGCAATACCGACTCAGAACTTTTCAGTCACAACATCCTACTTTTACTATCTGGGTCTGCAAATGTGAAAAAAGTCTACATGGAAAGCAATAAACTTTGTCTTGAAATATGCAGTAAATATGATTAATTGACTGCAATGTTGCATTTTGTAGAAAAATGCATTTTATTAGCATCTTTCGGGTAACTTTCATCAGTTTTCTCTGAGTTTTGAATAGAACCATTTTAAATCAAGCCATAACGCTGCGAATCCGTTACTGGAAATACCCACTTCCCCTGATCTAAGTCTATAAATTACTTTCTTATATAAACTGGTTGCTTTTGATTCCCTGTGTCACTAATCTCACTTTCTGACTCTTTATTGGGCTCAGAAACTTGAATAACAGCACATTCACCAGACTATGAAGTTGGTTTAGAAATTTTGCTAACACATTCACTCGACCATAAACTAGTTCTATCTCAAAAACTTGGATAAGAGATTAATGAGAGCACTCTAGAGCTGTAACTTGTGAAAAAGTTTTTTTAAAAAATTTCATAATACTGGAACTCGTAGCTTGGTTGGACGTCACAGTTTCAGCTTTTCTTTTTCTTTTTGATGCCCTGGATTCCCATTTCTTCACTATATCTCTGTCTCTAGCGGGTTCTTCACACATGATAACTTAAAAAATATTTTAAGTACTCGTAGATTGATAATTACTGGTTGGTAAGCCGTGAAGTGAAAAAATAACACAAGGCAGACGACACACTGTTCGTTAATCATACGTGGGAAACTCAGGAAGCTTTGTGAAAATAAAAATAAATAATGTAACCAAACAATTTTAGTGTTCCTTCCAGCGGTACATAATAACCATAAATTAAAAGGGCTTCTGTCCTTATGTGCTATTCGAAGTTTAAAATACGATTCCTCTTGTTTTAAAAGGCATTTAAAATAGAAACAAAATCATTGCACGAAAATGTTTTCAATATAAAGCCGTTTTTCAGGATAGATACAATATTTCCATTTAGATCGTAAAATATTTGGAGGGAAATGAATTAAGAACATTCATATTTACCTTTAAAATAAAATAAGTACATTAGAAACTAGTAAACCTAAGATGTTGGAATTTATCTCTCTATTAATAGATTGCGTGCTAATGGTCAAGCGCACATAACATTTATAGTTATCTCAATATTTTCCATAATAAATAATGATTAACTAATGGAAAACCAGTTCATTTGAAAATAAATAGGATAAAGAATAAAAGAATAAGTTGCTTTTAAATACTTAACACGATATATATTCTATTTTCAACACCTTCGTATCGCAGTAAACAATACCAGCCAGCCAGCCAGGGTCTCATACATAATTTTTTTTTGCATAATTACTTTCTGAATATTCTGGTATTAGTACTGATTGGCAGTTTAACTATCTATCTGCTAAGAATGAGGTAATAAGGTGAGGGGTGCTAAATATATATTTTTTCCTTGACTTTTTACAGACGAAGTAGATATGCTAAGAACGAGAAATATCAAAGTCAATAAGGTAGGTATTTGGATACTGACTTACCTAAAGAGTATGAAACAAATCACACTATAACTATAAATATATAAAAAGTATAATATCTTCTTTAAAATAAACAAATCACTAGGAAATTACTAGTTTTTCACTTTCATTTTAAACAAAATTAATGAAATTACTAGTGAGTTGACGCATGTGAAAAGAAACTTGCTCTGGGCATGCAAATAAAAAGAACTAAGAAACGACTTGTACAATATTATAATTAATTTACAACCTTATTATGCCTCTGTTAAAAAGTTACATGTTATAAGATCAGAGACACATGTCAGCTCACATCTAGATCTCTGTCCCTACAGATGAGTCGAAGATTCCCAATCACACCCACGGTATCTCCTAATTTTCATAGTGTTGCCTGAAAACACTGGATAAATTAATATGAAATAAATATGAATAATTATATTTTTAAGAGGCCCCCTTAGGTAACCTTTAGACGCAAGGCCCTCTTAGGCATGAGACCGCCTTGGACTCGAGGCCCCTTAGGCGCGAGGCCTTTGGCGGTTGCCAACGCATCATGCCGCCACTGCTTCTAGAAATAAAAGCCCTACGATGAGTAGAAATAATAGAACTCCATGTTTAACTATTTACTAGGTATCCCTATGACTTTTAAATATTTTAAATAAATCATCTAGCTTATGTTCATGTTATTTTAAAAATGACAAATAAATATATAAGGGTGCTATTCTGACCACATGCAGCCTATGATTAAATGAGCTTTAGAGCAGATTGGACTCACAATACAATGTTTTGTATTAAATATATAAATCTATCTATAAATATGAAACTCTCTATACATTTTAATTAAAAGACATGAACATTTCTGCCTAATAATATCTAGTAACAATTGCGAGTTTCAAATAAATGTAAAAAAAATAAAAATAAAATAAATTATTATCGCATATTTTTACATCCCTGGAGCTCGAGAGTGATATTTATATGAAATTAAAAAAGATATTGTTTTGGCGATTATTTTTCTCCTTTACGTTGCTTGTACATTATATTATTTTGACTTTCCATTCAATCCATAAAAAATAAACTGAAAATTCGAATGTTATATAATTTTATTACACTAACAGTCAATAATTATCTAGAATGTGTTATTTAATGATACAATTAGTGTTATATATTTATTATATTAACATTAGAATTTTACAGTTTCTGAACTATGCAATAAAATATGAAAATTATATTGTTACAAAATCACAAGAGACTTATTTTGATATTTTATATAATTGCAAATGACAGCATGCTCTTAAAATGGTTAAACATCAGTCTCTTAAAATGGTTAAAACTATTCTTGTCTCACTTTTTATCCAAAGCGTCTATGTTATTCCTATTAAAATAACAATTACTTTCTCAATGTCATAAATAGATTAGCATTACCTTTGCCCTATTTTGTTGCTAAACGTATAAGTTATGTATTATATTTTACTAATGCTTCAATTGAGAAGATCCAATTTTTTGTATCTAAAAGATAATAATTATAATATATCATTACTCAACTCAAGATGCATTATGTTAGAATTACTTATATTGAAAGACAATACACGGACAGATGATGATACAGATGACACTTGGTTGTGTTGAAAAATAACATAGTACATAATGAATAAATCGTTGTGCACTATGTTATTGAAGTGGAAACTTCCATAGGCGAACCATGCGCATTTTTCGTAATCTGCGAACGAAACAGTACTGTTACCCTCGGGTCGGTGATGCTGAATCGGATAAACACAGCTCCTTTCACATCGGCCAAGCGAGTGTATTGTTCAGGTAAATTAGGCTCCCTTCGGCATCGGTCAAGCGAGTTCACTGTCTAACAGGGAGTGCATAGTTTCAAGAATTAAGTTTAATTTTTGATTAATATTTTATCTGAGTATAATTTAACGTAATAGGCGTATGTTATTGTATATAATCAATGTACTATTTGAAGTCTACACAGTTAATGTTTAATATTTGATTTGAAAGTAGTTTAATATAATACACATATGTTATTGTATTTTTTATTTTAGTTTTTACTTCTATTGTGTGGTCATAAGCACTTATCAGCACTTTTATTTCCATTCTTTTCTAATATTTTCATTATCTCTTTATATTTTAGAACTGCTTATGCTATAAGATTTATTAATAATGTAACGAAGTTTCTTTTTTTTATTAATTTTGACAAAACTCCGAGTTCCTTGAACCTGTTACTTATATACTGGATGACGTTTCGACAAGTGATCAAATTTCAAGGAGCGATTTAAAAATATTAACTAAATCATAAAAAAAGTGGAAAAACATCATTTTTTCTTAACTTTTCCTAACATATCCACTTTAATAAAATGCAAGAATTTTGGAAAAAGTTAAACAAAATGATGGTTTTTTTCTTCACTATATGATTTAGTTACTATTTCTTAACCGCTCCTTGAAATTTGGTCACTCACCAAAATGTAACCTAATATTATCGAGTGGTAGATACCCTGGATCACAAGAGTGAACATTTTTAATAAACATGGAAATTGGTATATTGGAAATTGGGCCATATGAAAATTTTCCAATTTTCACATACATTAAACATTTTTACTATTTTGTAATCCTGGGTTTCCATAAATCAATAATAAATAAGTAACGAGTTATAGAAGCTCAGAGTTACACAAAATTAACACAATATATATAGTTTTATGTACAAAATACAAAATAAATATAAATAGTTACTATATAAAACAAATATAGATATGCACTTCGTCAATATAATTAATAAATCTTTAAACCTTAACAGTCGTATAATATCAAGAGATAAAAAAAGTTAGAAAATAAATAACATGTAAGTGCACAATAAATAACACGTAAGTGTGCTATTTACATGGTGAAGAAACTAGAATGTTACTCTTATCTATCAGGGTACCAACTTTCAATATAAGTAATTTTATTATAATGAATTTTTCTAGTATGTGTTATTTAATAGTACAGTTATTATCTTTTAGATACAAAAAAAATATCTTAATATAGGAATTAGTAAAAGTACGAAATAAGAATGCTTTGGGCTTTTTTTATGTACATAATATCGTAATCTTACTTATTTATTACGAGACAATCAAAATAGATGTGTTACTTTGAATGTGGCAACCAGATATGTATAAATATGTAAAAGATTACTCTTTCCACAGCGTATTCACTCATATACTTTAATGCAATTTATGAAATATACACCCAAGTGTCCCAGCAAACATTTCACGAGAATCTTGGGGATGAGTACAGTTACAAACATCTGTTCACACTCGGTGAATATGAAAGACATTGAAGTCAGTGGAGGGCTTGTTTTGTTGAACTTATTTAATTATCTTTCATAAAAAAACAACATACACATATACATTCCCTTTTTTTATTCTTCTAATGTATAAGAATAATATAAATATATAAATTCATTAAGCACAATGTGGATACATACACATTCCAATGTTTTTCATATTTCTTTGACTCGAGACCGAGATGGAACTGATTGAATACAAACATACTGTACACTCAGTATATGAATGTACCTATAAAACTCATCAAATGCAAAAAACAACTTTGTAAATCTATACAAATAAGTTATTAATATATTATAATTTTAATGAAATGAAGAATAGAAATAAAATATATACACATTATAATTTTAATGAAATGAAGAATAGAAATAAAATATACTATGATGAATAAATATGGTGCCTCATTTTGAATAGCGACTTGTTGCTTTCGAAACTTCAACCAAAAGTGAACAGAATTGTCAAACTCCAAACTGTGAAAACGCAACTAAACTATTCAATCACTAAATTAATATACATAAATTCAAACAGCTATTCGCTGCAGACTTTACTACCTTTCGTTTAATTTTTTTTCTTGAACATAATATATTATAATTTATTTTGTTCTCTAGTGAATACCGGTTCACCAGAAAATGTATTAACCCTGCATATGATATAGTTTGATAATATATCTTAATTAATGACAATTTTCAGACAGTTAGCAGTATAAAGAATATTTATCAATCGATAATTAAAAATTTAATGATTGGCTTCCACCATTCTAATAGCCAAATGAACTGTTAGATTTAAAAAACTGTTCATATATTATATAAGTATAGTTTAGTTAAGCTTTATTACGAATCCTATGTTAATTAAACCAGCTTTTTTCTAGCATAATCAAACTTATAATATCTAACATAATCAATCTTATATTAGAATAAACTTATTTTGTAGGGTTTTTGAATATAATAAATTGTGTTAAAAAATTGATGTCAATGTACTTTGTGGCCAACTGTAAATATACTTTGTGGCTAAGTGTACATATAAGGCATTTTCCACAAAATTCAAAGAAAGTAAAATGTTATATAAATGCATAAAATTATTTTGTATGTTTATTCATATTATCTGGACAATATGAATAACGCCAAGTCAAATCAAGCAAACTTAATTTTGATACATTTTTATTAATGAATAGCCACCCCCTGGTAGCCGTCCCGTAGCCAGCTCCTAGCTATAACGCTGTTATTAGTTACTACTATACAGAAATTGGCCATGTATTTTGCTAATTTTTTTGCATTAGTTGTAAGTTATGTGTAATAAAAAATCCCCAAGTATAATATGTAATTATGTTACAAAATCTGTGATAATGTGAATTATAAAAAACACTTAAAGAAAAAGTTAATTTTGAGTGTTGGGATTATTTTCTTCATTTATGTTCCAAGGCCTAATGCAATGTTAAATTTCAAGTTTCTAAGTCCATTGAAAGTTACTAAATAAGCATTCAATACACTTGTGAGAATACGCACTGTCTAATACTTAGAATTAGATATTGGAACATTTCTGAATACTTTTTTTGCAAAGTTGTAATTTTACATTTTGTTTCAATCTCTTACTGTTTTTTTTATTTTTTTTCAATAAAATGTTTGAATTCCAATAGCATTACGCTATAATGTAATAGAATTTTTATGACAATACGAGTCAATGTTTTTTTGTAATTAGACTTTACATATGTATAAATTAGAAATCATGACATGGAATTTGAACATGCATGCATGAACATTTTATTATCCAATCCAACATTGAATAAAATATGATTTTATACAAAGTCGTAATGAAGTAATTAGTTTCTCGCCTTTTGGCGCTAATAGTGAGTGTCCATGGAACTAATGTTAGAGAAGAGACAGTATAACAAACTATTTGATAAAAACTTTGTTCGATTAAAGTTGTATATGTCAAGTTTTCATCAATTCATTTATACAATTAACTTAATAACAAGACGATAATTAGAAATGTTTTCTGTGTACAGGAATAAAATATAAGATATATATAAAGACAAAAATAATATTGAATAAGAATTAATAATAGATTACAATCATTGGTGAGCCAAATTTTCCATGTCAAAAAATTGTTATATAAACACCTGTAATAGCGGATAATTTATTATGGCTGATATTTATATATTTTGGGTTAATTTGTTTGACGAATATAAGAAAGTGGCTATTAAAATTGCCTGAAATGAACTATAAGTAAGGTATGTATTACTTGTACAATTCCAAAGATTCTGTAAATTGATCTTCTGAATCAGAAAACAATGTTCCTTTTATATTTAAGATCCTTAAGTACTTTAGCAGTTAATACCTCAGGAAAATTTAATTCCATTGGAGGTTTCCCTTTATTATTTTTACAAGCTTAAGAATAATGGCTCTAACAAATAATGAACTTGCATAAGGTACAGTTAAACAACCCCTCTTTTTTTGAACTACGAGTGTTCCATTTCTATCATCAAAATGAAATGTTCAGAACAAATTCACATATGATAAAAAGCGTGCATACGCAATCCTACTGTCATTGAATGAGGACAATAATTACATAATTATAATATAGTTAATCTACATGCCCCCCTCCCCCTTTATCCCTCCTCACCCATAAAAGTCTCAGATAACTCATTTATTTTGTTTAGTTCTCACAAGTGGGGCTTGTGGATTAACTAAATGATAATTATGTAATTATTGTCCTCGTTCGACGACGACAGGATTGCACTTGCACGCTTTTTATTATTAGTGTGATTAAGTTATATTGGGTTCACATATTTTATCATTATAGTGATTGTATGAAGTGAATTGACTTATGTTATAATAAATGGCAAGGACAGCCTCGTATTAACGCTATCATTGTCATGTTTTTCCTTTTGTTTCTTAATATATATCCCAATAATATATATAAATACATATGTATAGAAGTTAGCTTCTTTATTATTTATTAACGAGGTTCCATAGATATATCCTATTTTTATGTAAGTCATTCACACAACTCCTATTTTTACTCTATACCTATTTATACAGTACACTACTCCACGTCAAGTTTCTTTGTTTGTAGATAATTTTGAGTATCTTTAACTTTATTAAGTACTGGTTCCTAAGCAAAGAAACAAAAATGACTGCATCATAATCAGGAAAATTCTTTGCACAGTAAGATTTTATTTGTGGATGCTCCATGCTTATTCCATTAACTTTTGCACTCTATTGAGGACGTCGACTCTCTTTGAGCTCCTGTCTGTAGTAGCACGCAAGACTTTCCTTTGAATAAATATGGAGAAGAATGCGTAACAGCACTATAATATGCCAAAGAAAATTAACAAATTTATCTCGACTAATACGATAAATGAATCAGATTTAACAAATGATACCAAATTCAATGAATGGTTTGAGCAAGGTATAAAACAAGTTTGATTTAAAAAATATATGAATTATCTTGTCATAATAATTGCAGAAGGAAGAGCAATAAATTTCATTTGTTACCAAAACTTCTGGAAATATATCGAAATGATGAATAATATAAATTTGTTACTCATATGATGAGTAACATAATATATTACTCTTAAATAAAATCTTCTAGTGAACGCTATCAGTTTTTAAATAATTTCCATATAATGAGGAAATTAAAATTGGGAAGTTTCCTGTTAAAAAAGTAATGGTTCTAATTTATTATTTTCCTTTTGGACAAAATTTATTTGCTTTGTATATTTTGTTTGTCTCCACAAATATTCTTATTAAATTAATTATTATTAGAGCAATTGCTTCTAATCGATTAAAACACTATAGTTTATAAAACTCTATAGTTTATAGAATCCGGGAATAGATATCGGACAAAGAAAGACGCTATTCATTAGCTATAAAGGAATAAATTACCATTGAAGTAAAACATAAAACATTAATTTTTCTAATTGAGTGAAAAAAAAATATTACACATAACTCTTTTTTAAAACACCCCATACTTGCAGGGGTGTGATGTTTACCCACAGTGGCGATGTCTTCGGAGTTGTTCCGCAATAAGTTATTTTCCGAGCGGTGCTAAACAATGTGCACAAGTATCGTGTGTACGAAAAAGATGACAATATTTATGAATATTATTTTCAGTTTCTCTGAAGTCATCTTTTAAATTTTATTTTTCAATCAACGAATAACGTCTTTCTGTTTCCGGCACTTATTCCATTATATATATATATATATATGTATATATATATATATATATATATATATATATGTATATATATATATATATATATATATATATATATATACATATATATATATATATATATATATATATATATATATATATATATATACATATATGTACCAGGTATATGACCAACTACAATATATAATAATAGATTTATTGCATTCTATGTGCAATATGGATATATTTCATATGTTTCACTTCTTATTCATAACATAGAAAGTGTTTTTATTAATTATATTTAATTAAGATAACAAACCCTTATCGCTTTATGCCAAACACTTTAGGTTACTGTCATTATCAACAATGCTGTTCAAGGACTGGGCCAACGTATCTGCTACAAAAAATCCCAAATGGACAACATTCGAGTGAGGAGAAAGACCAGGAAATGCCGTGCAATATTGTCAATCTACATTGACAATATTACACGGCATTTCCTGGTCCTCCTCCTCACTCTAATGTTGTCCATTTGGGATTTTTTATGTGGTTTTCCCACGTATGGGTTTTTCCATATTACAATGTGACATATCATTGGGGATGCATGACTGATAATTTAAATTTTTAAGTAAATGGCTTGATAGTTTATTGCATTAGGATCTTGGTCACTGGCATCTCGGGACCATTGACACCTGTTGCTTTCTATGATTTCTGTAAGCCACACAATGATTTTAAATATGTTTAGTCAACAAAACATTTGAGTTGCAGGATTCCTTAATTTCCTCTTTGTTTTTATGAGTTAGACACATATATTCTAGAATGACCAATAATTTTTTTTATAAATATCTGGTTTGACTCCCTATTTTCTAAACTCCAGACAATAGAACCTTCTTTGCCAATTTTATTTATCCAAAATTAGTATGATAAGGTTAGTACCATTATAAATAATTTTATTTATACATTTTATTTTTTTGTACTATGCAACCTTGTTTTTAATAAATTCAATTCAAAAACCAGGAAAAATAACTTACTTTATATAACATTTCTGGATGACTTTTAATAAAAACAAATTTTAGTTAATTTGTTTTTATTAAGATTTTATTTACAAGAGAAATATTTTCTTTAGAATCAATTTTAAAATTGTTTATAAAAGAATTGTGTATTGGATTAACGATAAAATATTAAGGTCTATGTGCATCTACCATACTTGGTCCGCTCTATTTTAAACACTGTGAAGTTAATCCACTCTTATATGTGAACTGATGCATGTAAATTCATAGTATTTAAAATCATAGAGGGCTGTTCACTACGGTTTGTTCTCTAAATGTCCATGAATTGTTAATTTACAAAAACAAAATATATTGAAATTATTTTGAGAGTTGCGATCTTTTCTCGTATACAGATGGGAAGTTGAGAGTAATATAGCAGAGATGTGATTCATTTTGATGTCTTGAAGTGAACAGTATTAATTCAGCATGAGCAAAAATTATGACCTTTTGAAAAATTTTAAAAAATCACCTATCCGCTTGAGAATGAAAAATGTGTATAAGCAGGATTACATTTAGTCAGTGAGAATATTTTAAAGAGTGATTAAGGATCGGCAACTAAATAATATAATGATAAAAAGATATGTAAATTTTAAATCGTTTTACAAATTTTTTTCTATATGATCTTAAAGAATCAAAAGCAACGCGTGGTTACAGAAACTTTAAACAGTTCCACGCCATCGTTGCAGAAGACAAAAGAAAGCGGTAGCGACCAACGAACACTACACGCCCGCCCCCCGCCGCCTATTTTTGGGAACGGCACCACACATATCGGCCTTTACTAGTCAGTATCACCTATGGCACGTATACAAGCGTCACTTTGCATACGTGACCCATAGGTTTCGATTCTGACAATGGCTAATGAAAAACAGGAAACGTATAGTAATCGCTAATATTATAAGATGATGCAAGGTTATATCTTGAGCGGAGCAACTTACGTGGTACTCGAGGGTTGTACGAAAATGAAAGTGTACCGCATTTGCAAAAACAAGATCTAAACAATTGAGTGCCTCGTTGTTCTACAGTTTTAGCAGCTAATCAAAGACTATTAACTTAAACTGCCCATAATATTAAATTATGGGCAGTTTAACATTCTGTCACACACTAGTACTTGAGGAGGTACTACCCCAATTAATGTCGAAATTGAGATGCAGTGCTCCAGTTTTTTTAACGCAATCCTCATGCTGCACGAATGATGCTGCTCAATGTTTCGGAGTGGACCAATATTACTTTTGAAAACTGTTAAACTTGTCCAGCTTACACCCATTACATTTTCGACGCATACAATGTCTTTGAGATGTTCACAGTCCGGCGCGAGTACTATCTTGCAATTAGTTACTCCAAAATATAGACAGCTTCATCTTGTGGATAGAGGAAGCTTTGTTCAAGCGAGTTAGACTTTATAATGTTCATAAAGAACATTTTTAGGCTTATTCTAATCCCAATTTAACTAGAAGCACTCACCATCAAGTGAGATTTAGTGCAAATATGTGGGCAAGAACAATTTAAAATCGAATTATTGGACCTTATATTATCTAAGGTCACTTATAAGGCAATTCACATTTTAACATATTACGAGATGCGATTGACTACTTAATCGACGATCTGTCGCTACCATTCGAAAGTATTGGATTTATCGGCATGACGATGCATCCCCACACAGTACACATATTATGAAAAGTCGCTACGGAAATAGATGAATCGAGAGTGGAAGTCCTGTACCGTCACCAAATCTCATGTCATCAGATTTCTATCTGTGGGATGAGGTGAAAAAAGGTAAAAATGAGAATGTAAAATCTGAATCCCAAATGAGAATGTAAAATCTGAATCTGAAAGACGTAAAAATGAGAATGTAAAATCTGAATCCCAATATTATTTCTGAGACTTTTTAAAGTAGATGAAAAACGTGAAGATTTCCGAGCATAAAAGCCGATAAAATATTGCTTGTTGTTAAATAGATATCCCTGTTTGTGCTTTTAGATTCCAGTACCTAAAAACTCATAAAGAAGCACATTTCGTAAAGGTTGTTTCATAAAAGATGTGAGAGCTAGCAGAGAATTAATCGAAATAAAAAAGAAGAACCCCTTTATAAAAGATTTGTTTGATGCACTAAGTCTAACCAATTACGATGAT
This sequence comes from Druceiella hillmani, assembly GCA_039881145.1. Taxonomy (NCBI): domain Eukaryota; kingdom Metazoa; phylum Arthropoda; class Insecta; order Lepidoptera; family Hepialidae; genus Druceiella; species Druceiella hillmani. The sequence goes on along the minus strand of JAYKKI010000012.1, from coordinate 28,941,597 downwards.
ATAGTAATTGGTTATGAACATCTCTATTATCATCATTTGCTATGAACATCTCCACCAGCATTAAGCAATGTTGTAACATAGCAATTTTATTTGCTTTAAAGAAGCAAGGACATACATGGAAATTAATACTGTTGAAATTGCATCAGACCTGTGAACCTTGATACAGATCATAGACCCATATTAGAAGTACGAAATTGTTAGTCAAGCTGCAATGGATCTCAACACAAAGAAATGAAATAAAATTACTATAGTAACCTTTAACTAATGATCCCAAAAACCTTATTCCTTAATAAAAAGCCAGAAGAAGTTACAATTCAAATTAAAAACGGTTGTTATAAAGTTACTTCATTGATGCATACAATTATTGAAAACAGTGTATTGCAGAGTTTGATAATTAAACAGATGAAAGCCATAAAAACTTCAGACTTAAATTACATGACTATTTAGAAAGTGGAAATAATATCATCGATAAATATAAAGTTTTGATCGGGTACTTATTGCATCCGAATGGATGTTGGCAAAAAATTTAAATTTTTTGTTCAATTTAGAGGTTCAAGAAGACATTAACTTATTGCAGTCCATAAGAAACCAATTTATTTCTATATTAAGTAACTTATTTGGTAATCCTGATTTTGAAAACTCTATAAATGGTTACAACGTACTAGAAATGTACACAAGATTATCAGGCGCAAAAAACTCAAAAGTTATTTCTTCTACAAGGTTCAGGAAAGTGTCTGAAAATTATATGAACTAATTAGTTATGTTTATGAATCATACCAATACAGTGCATAAAAGTCTTACAGGATGTCAGATGACATGTACCAAACTGCTTAGGTTTAAAAACTTTTTATCCTTATGGCAGATAGGAAAATAGCTGCATTTAAAGAAAAATCTCTACATGAAATTGATTTAGATTTAAATGAGGGATTAGATGATAGCATGCTTGACAATTATCAGATTCTAGAATATGACCTCGAACCTACTCAAATAAAAAGTTCTGCTTGGTTGCATCAATCACCTCATGAAAATTAATCATCTCAGCAAATAAAATTAAGAAAGGAAAAAAGGACTTTGGGACCTCGAACAGCAGACCAAAAGAAAGCTATCACAAAACTTTTCAAGGTTTCACATAAAAACCATCAACCAAAAGATATGACTGAACTGAAAGGGAACCATTTTGAACTGCTCGGCAATAAAGAGTGGCTCAAAATTGAACCTTTTGTACAAAATATTTAAGTAAAGAAATAAAGTATATGAATTTCAGAGAGCTGATAAATAATTTCTGATATTTCTGCTGACGTAATCAACTTACTTGTAATCTTTTTCGCCAAGCCTTGGATTAATTTTATGAAGTTTGTTTAAATTTATTTCAATGTCCGCAGCTATTATTGATTTTTAAAGAAAGCCAGTCCAAGTTGATTAAATTTGTTATATCTACTGATTGTGTGCATTTTAGTTACTCATGCCAATCATACATAGTTTTATAAGGACCTTGTTTATTTCGTGTTTTTAAGTTTTTCCCTAAATAATAACTATGCTAAATGTAAAATTTGTATAAATAACTAATTTGTCAAATGTTGTGTGGGGGAACTTGATTACCTTTTATAGTTTTCTACTTAATCCTAACCTAGCAATTTTTAAAAATGATTATAATTCCCACGAGTGGAAGTACATCAATGGGGATTGTGACAATCAAAATTTTTTTCAATAAATTATGCAAAGTACGTTGATTCTAAAATAAGATTGTTTTTTTTAACATTTTTATGTTCCTAAATAAACATACCAAATGTAAATATGTCAAATGTTGTATACATGACTTTACTTTCTTATATTACATTTTTTTTTAAATGTGGTCTAAATAAATACCTTGGATGTGGTCTAAATAATAAATATGTTTTTTTTTATTTTAAGATTGTTTCGTGCAATTGTATTATTTTCATATTAACTTAATATTTTCATGTTAAGGTCATATTTATAAAATCCTGCCGGTCGAGAGCAGATATTTATTAGTCGTAAAAATTACTTGATCACCCACATTATAATTAAAATGAAAATATGAATTCAGTCACAAGAAAATAATGAATCTAAATCATAACGTCTTTAAAAACTTTTAATTTTCTTTAATCATTCTAGATGGCACTGTATATTACGATTTCTCTTTATAAATTTTAATACATTTTAATAAAATTTTTATAAAATTGGTGTTATTCTAGATTGCCAGTTTGAAATATTTACAAAAAACAAGATTCAAGGTATTTCACTTGTTTGCATATATCAGAAATTAAAATCTAAATTAACAAACTTTTTACTTAATAAAATAATTTACTGGAATGCATTAAATATCTTATTTTTGGAATATCTTTTTCAAAATACAATTTAAAATATTTGTGCATATCTCGCAAAGAAATAATACTCATAAGATACATAACATAAAAAAAAAGTAAGACCTTTATTTACACTTCTTTAAATTTTACATTTAAAAAAAGTTATTAAAAAATATATAGGTTAATAAGATGCATTTCAAGCTTCTATGTCACATGGTTTCTAAGAAAATTAGTTCAGAATTTAGGAAAATATAAATATATCATCTGCTCCAGCTGTTAACCGACACTAATTTCATCAAACTGCCACTGTAGCTGAATTGCTACTCAATCTATTTCTATTCTTTTGTTTCAAGATGTCTGGTGCCAACCCTGTCATGTAACATCTTAGATTGACACTAGCAAATTTTGACTCGGTTTTGCATTCCCTTGTAGCAATTTCCTTACTTAGTTTTTTAAATTTTTACTTATAAATTGTTTCTCGCAAACTGTAATTGTGCTGTTTATATTCAATTGTTATGCAAAACAATACAAAAATTGCGTTATAATTTGTAGTTATAAAGAAATTAAAATAATTAATTAATTTATTTATTGTAAAGAAATTAAAATAATTACTTAACAGTAATTATTTTAATTTCTTTAATTACAGCATTAAAAAACAATACTTACCAAGTTTCACACTTTGAAAGCCTGAAAAATGTAAATCCGTTCGTAACTTTTGAGAGTGCAGTGACAGCTTGCCATTTTAAATAACATAACATACAAAACAATCTAAATATAACTTATTGGTGTTTAAATTAATGTAAAAATTCTTATGAAATAGCAATATTAAAAATACAAGTTCTATATGAAGTTAACAAAAGAATTTCCAGTGTATACTCTTTCCTGAAGCAAGTAATACCATGTGTAAATACAGACAGACAGCGCAAACATGGCTCACAGAACAAACAAATCTATGGATGTGACCAATGACCTTCAGCGACACCCAAAATAAATTAAATGCATTTAACGCCATCTGCTGAGGACATGAGCTAGCTATTTCACATTTTTGACTTCCAGTTTCCCTACTGTATATGTTATTCTGTGATGTGTGATACATTTTGGAAACCGTCATATTGACGGCACTGGCCCTTCTAATGTTAAAACTCAGACGAAAAATATAATTTTTCATTAAAATAAAATTCTGCATATTTGTTTAATTTCTATTACATGTTATATATTATGTGAAAACAAATACAAAATATCACTATAATTATCTGAAGATATTTTTTTACAATGAAATATTTGTTAATTTAATTTGAAATGTAAAAAATGTTTATATGTATGAAACACCAAAAAATAAATTTATGTGGAAATAAAACCAATTTCATAAAACTCCTTTTTTCATTCTCTCCTTAATTATAATCCTTAATAACCAAACTATTAGATAACTAATAATAAATTAAAGTTTTCTCTAATGATGTGAATATACCTAATTCTTATCTATGTTAACAGGTTCTACCCATAAATTTGGCAATTTAGAACCAAACCCATTCACACCTTTATCTTTTTATGCTCTGTTTTGATGTGTTACATGTACTATTATCGACAAAATTCATAAATTGCCAATGCTATACATTTGAAAAAGTCTCAAGTTATGGAGTTTTTAGTGATGTCTTATTTCAAAACCTTCGATTAATTTCCTATTAAATCAAGTAAAGAATTAATACCCCACTTTTTCAAGTAGAATTGCAAATGATGGATTACCTTTAAAAAAGAACATGAAGATACAGCAAGTATGTTGTTTTTTTTGTTTGGGGGAAATTGTAGATAACCTTTTCCTTGTTGCTTTTTTAAAACAATTCATACAAGATATACTTTTACATTGAAAATTATAAAACAGACCGCCATTTGTTATCTCTGTGTAACTATTTATAACATTTAATTTTATAACGTAAAGGGTATTTCTACTATTATGCTGAATTTGATGTAAACATTCTTTGTTTGTTTTTAACAAAAATTCTTTAAAATAAATACCTTTGAATAGATTGACTTGAAACATATTCAACAATAGTCACTGTGCATAATAAAGACAAATTGAAGAGTGCAATATAAGTACAAGTGCGCTAAAACACGTACGCATTGTTGGCTATCACAATCATTGTGATCTTCTGTGCTCAAGAAGGCTTAAAGGTACGAGTAAAACATGTTTTGTCTTATGAAATATTTATGTTATAATATATAACTATTATTTATTCAAGTACATCATCTGGCATCAAACTTTGTATTGTAAAATGGGAGTGAATTACAGAGCAGTAAACAAAAATTTGAGATGGTGCATCTAGATAGTGCAAGGTGTGTGAGCGACGGGTTGTTCCTCACCTCGTCATACGTTTGATGCTTCCTTAATTACTATATGTCTGAAATATTCCAAATACTTATTTATAATTATATTATCTTATATAATTTATATTATCTTCAAAATATTACAATATTTGTGAAGAATAGCTATGCTATGGCTATATATCATCCCATTACAATATTAATTTAAACAGATAATTTTAACAAAATGTGGTGGGGCTAATAAGTACTAAGCGTTTTAAAAAATATATCGAATTACTGAGAAATTTTGAGAACATTCAACAGTATTATACACACATACATATATAAAAATCAGGCCACATTCTTCGATATAAACATATATACTCATACATATATATATATACAGGGCCTGATCCAGCTATTTCACTGCTCCGGGCAAAATAATATTTGACTACTATTATTTTGCCTAAACTAGATTTCTTCATGTAGATATCGTCAGGTTAGGTAATGTACCATTGTTTTCAAATGCCGCTACATACCTAAGTTCATCTAGTGTTGGTTTAAAAAATGATTCTGTAAATATCACAAATATATTTTTTTCAAGGAATTAAAGAAACTATGAAATTTAATCCATGAACATATGAAGATATCACAAGTAATAAAGTGTGAATATTTCTTCCAAAGCTTTGGCTTTTGAACAAATATTTACAATTGTTAAATGTAGAAGTTTATAAGTCTACTCTCGAAAATCATGATGAAGCCTCTAAAAGTTTACAATATAAAGATTTTGATAACTTTACTAATGATTGTCTAATGGCATTTAGTTTTAATTGCATTTCCTGTGTAGAATGACTACTTTAAGAGAATTTCTCTTAACACTCTTTTTGGACGTAACTTACTTTGTTTATATTTTTGACATTACTAAATGGTCATTAATTACACAATTTTCTATGTTATTTATGCTTAGAGTGTGTATATACGCTAACAGAAACTCAAAAATTACTTGATCAAATTCAGTCAACTTTCAGTTAATATAGTAGAGGATCCCAAGTAAGAACGACCTTCACCGATTTGATAACCAGGTGAAAATTATATTTTAAAGAATAAAATATGTTTGTGAACGTGAATCAATAAGGTTGCCATAAAAAAAATGTTCATGGCTATGAATAATTAAAATTATAAAAAAGTATTATTTTTTCAAATTTGACTGTCTTGGTTGCCAAATGACTCATAGTCTAATTGAAAGTATACAACATCTGCTATATGCAGTCGATCGGTTGCCTACCTTTTTCTGTTCCCTTTTACCTGGTAGCCGCGTGCAAACAGGTAAATTGATATTAGTAATTGCGCTCATCTGCTTACCACGATATTTATATATCAAAATGTAGGTAAATTTATTGTGAGTAGAGTAGTATAAGGTTGCTCAAGAAAATCTATTCATAGATTACGGTAGCTAGGCTTTGAAGTTGCAAAAATTGGAGCATGTGAATATGTGTGACAGAGAAGCGTTGCTCGTACTGTACCATGCGATAAAGGAGGGCGTAGTATAGCAGCTGCGCGCTACTGGCCGGTAGAATATAAGAGAATGCGCATGCTTCCTATTTGTAGTATAGACAAGGAAAAAAATAATATGCTATAGAGGATCATTTTGGAGCATAATAAAATAAATAAGAGAAATAAAAAAATTAAGCGTAATAAAAAAACGTTCTCAAAATATAAAAAAATTTTTTTTTTTAAAAATAAATTTACTAACACGTGTATAGTTTGAAAATTATAAATCTTGTGCGCAACATTTTTTGCTTCAGTGATTCCCAACATGGTGGTAAGGTATTTGAGTCAAAACTTCTGACTTTTTTAAGGAACTTCTCACTATCTTCTTTTGCAGAAAAATTCTTCAAAAAAATTTGATATCTTGCGTGATTTACTTTAGTACAATGTTTGATACCATACATAGCCACCGTAAATTCTTGAACAACGTCTATTTTTTCACTAAAAAAAATGTCGGCTTCCTCAGTTATTGAAACAAAGCATTTTTGGTATGTCTCGTTCTTCGAAAAAATTTTCAACGGTCTTACTTTTCCTCTGTTGTAAAACGCAACAGTGTAATCAGAACCTGTGTACGCATGGAAAGCAGGTAGACTTAGACACAGATTAAATCCTAATTTCAATGCTAGTTCCGTGAAATTGATGCAATTGAGGTCATTACTACTTTTTTTTCGTCCCTGAACTAGCAAGCCAAATTTCAGAATCAGGAATTTTATGATTAATTTAATTAATTAATTCATTCATAATTTTAATTTTACTACTTTCTTCTATTGCAATAGTTGATGGACTTGGATTTTCAATAGCTGATGAAGTACTAGGTTGCACCTGAATATATAATTTAATTAATTAAATAAAATAATAACGTACAAAATGTTTATTCAATTTTAACCTTAAAAAATAATAGCTTTTAAAGTACTGAATGAACTTTGAATAATTATTTATTTAAGTAGAATAATTGACAAAATCCTTATGAATAACATTTCAAAAAATTTTATTATAATAATCAAAAGTAAATTAATTATATACTTACATCAACATTGTTAAAAAATGCATTATACAGTCACTTTTTTGTAACATACCTACAAACTCCAATAAATCTCTGTTTAATTGTAACTCATCATACTTAAAGCCTTTAGATCGTCGGTATGCTAATTTTAAATAGCAATGATCAAATGTTCTGTCATTCAAATCAATAACAGGATTTTTCAATCCACACAAAAAGCATTTTTTTCCATTTTTTATTTTTTTCACAAAACATTTTTTACTACGTTTGAAAATGATCCTCTATAGTATACTATTTTTTTCCTTGTCTATACTACGAATAGGAAGCATGCGCACTCTCTTATATTCTACCGGCAAGTACATGCTCCAATTTTCGCAACTTCAAAGCCTAGCTACCGTAATCTATGAACAGATTTTCTTGAGCAACCTTATACTACTCTACTCACAATAAATTTACCTACATTTTGATATATAAATATCGTGGTAAGCAGATGAGCACAATTACTAATATCAATTCACCTGTTTGCATGCGGCTACCAGGTAAAAGGGAACAGAAAAAGGTAGGCAACCGATCAACTGCATATAGCAGATGTTGTATACTCTCAATTAGACTATGAGTCATTTGGCAACCAAGACAGTCAAATTTGAAAAAATAATAATTTTTTATAATTTTAATTAATCATAGCCATGAACATTTTTTTTATGGCAACCTTATTGATTCACGTTCACAAACATATTTTATTCTTTAAAATATAATTTTCACCTGGTTATCAAATTGGTGAAGGTCGTTCTTACTTGGGATCTTAGACTAATACCTTATTTATTAATTTTCAATATGGCCTACAAAATTCAACTAAGAATATAGAGTAAAAGTAGACGAAATAAATCAATTAAGTTTTGTAACTTTACTATAGCTCTAACTATTTTCCCTAGTGCTTAGTCAACGGGTTACAATATCCAAAGACTCAAGTATAAATGTTTTCAATTAATTGTGACTAAGGCGACAAGCAGGGGTAAATTTTTCCATTTTGAATTTAAGTGATTTGAATTGAATAATGAAGGTATTTTTTCTCATTTTCCAGCGACCTTTTTTTTTTAATAAAAAATAGTTTTTAAGAGCGTAATTAATTTTTTTTTTATACTATATTTATTTATACATTCGTGGAAACAAATTAATTGATAATAAATAGTAATAAGAAAGAAATAAAATACAGTAAAAACAGGAGCAAATATATTGAAATCATAAGTATCATAAAATCTCTCAAACAGGAGCCAATATATTGAATTGGAAGTATATTGAATTATAAGTGAAACAGGTAGATTAACTGCTAACGTGAGAATTGAAACAAATGTAATTACAAGAAAAAAACGTCTCTTTTATATGAGTTTCACAATGTGAAAAAAAACATCTTTTATACATGTTTCATATAACATTTAAAAAACTTGAAATTCAATACAATTAATTTAAAAATTCCAACTTTCATAAAAAAATTGATGAACCTTTAACCTAATAGTTTTCATTATACCTAGTTTTAAAATAATTGATGATATTGGTATGAAATATTGATCTTCAATTTCTGATATTTAATCTCTATAATATATTTTGAAATATATACTAACTTTAAATTAATGAAATCAATATATCATAAATAACACTACTTATTTACGCACAGCTTTAATTTTTCCTTAAACTCACTACGAAATGCGCAAAACGAGATTAGATAAATTGTGTCAGTGCTATGCGGATGTACATCCTTCTGCTTTTGATACACAGTTACTGAACAGTTATAATCTTTAACCTCGTCTCAATATTAGTAAAATTTATCATTATACTAAATTTGTTAAGTCTATAACCAATGTTTGGAAATTAACAGATAACAGAGAGATAAGGACAAACTAATGTTTTATAATGGAATGTTCGTTAGGGTTTTATTTCCTTTTTATAGTAACAATTATATTTAGCTTTGCTCTTTCTTGTTTCAAGCCGTCCACCTACAGGTTTAAAGAACTTTCTGCTAGAGAAAGTTCCACATTTTTAGATATAGAAAAAAAAATAAAAAGTACTTGTATTATTGTAATTATGTATGACAGGAATATACTTTCCTTGAGTCACTGTGAATTTTATTACCATAAGTAACTAGATCTGAGTATAAGTAAAAAACACTTCCAAACATTGTAAATTTTGCACCATTCATTTTCCAATTACAAATAAAATAAACTTTGTTTTATTTCTGTTTAATGATATAAACTTCACAAACGATAATATTGAAATTAACTTAAGAAACAACAACATATCTGAAATTAACTTTAGGCCCTCAGACATACACAATAATTTAAAAAACATGGACTTTGACAAGAGTAACAAAAAATCAAACCTCAAAGTACTAATCGATGATAATCCACTAAAATGCTATTGCTTTCTCGTCGACTTCATTCATTATTTAAGAAAAGATATAGACTCTCGAATATTGAGGAGTGTTACCATTAGTCCATGAAGGATGGTGTGCACCTTACTATTATATTATTATCCCATTTAAAAGATATTCTACTTGAAAATTTATTTCCTCAAATATTGACATGTTCATTGATCACATATGGTATGGATAGCAATGGACAGATCTTATAACTTATGACAGTATTAATTGTCAACTGCTTTAATTCTAGTGGTAATGGTATACCCAAACTAATGAAATTAACTATACAAAACTAATTCAGACGGAACTGCATATAGAAGGCAATCACATAAATCACAAGCCACTGACAAAAAATATAGACTGAAAACTTTAATGATATTACCAAACTGTTTCTTACCCATAACTATATTACTTATCTTGAATTTTTTGGCCTATTCAAAAATGAGAAGTAAATACTCTGAGTTCACACATTTACTTGACAGACTTTAACACATATTATTATATTAAAGACCGATATACAATAAGTTAATTGTTTAAAGAAGAATCGAATATATTGTTTAATATAAAATATAAAAATAATATTCCATGCACTCAGAAAAAAATTTAAGTTCAATTTAATGCACATTTCCATACCTTTTTATTTTTTTCTTATTATCATCAAAATATTGAGAAAAAAGTTTACCAGAACTCAAACTATTAACAGAAATGATGAAAACAATAAAAATACACACAAAGTTACATATGACAGTTTTTTATACTTGAGTTGTAAGATACTTGATTTAAGGAACAACGTAAACATGTAAATAGTAGTATTGCAGATATACTGACTGCATCACTACAAAAGCTATGAATTTCCAGTAACCCCATCGAACGTGAATACAACAATGTGGAATGTTTTACGTTTATGAAAAATAAGTAGTATAGGTATAAATAATTATATTTTTATTAACATCTTACGCTCATTATTCTCATTTTTTGTATATATTCCAGATTAGTGGGAACAAATTGAAGTGCTAAAAAAAAATGAAAAATTATTTGAAATCCTATAACACCAGTCTTTCCGAAAATACTACCAATATTGTACTGTTGATAATATTTTCGGAAAGACTGATAATAACATTGTATTGATTAATAATGACTCTGAACACTATACAGTTAATGCATATTTGAGCAATTTGAATAATATCAATAAAAACTAAGTTCGAAGGAATTACATTCTTTTATTTTAGTTTTCAAAATTTCGTACCTGAAAAGAAAAAATGAAGAGTTTATGAAAAACATTATCGTTTTTAATTCTATGTATTGTTTGAAAGTGTTAGTTACAAGAAAATTAAAAGTATTTTTTCAAGTACATCAAAATGTGCTGTAGTCTCTTATTTCAAAACTAACTTAAAAATTATGAACAAATAGAATTAATAGAGTCTGGCTAAAGAATAACAGGAAGACTATAACAATCAACCTAGGTCTTACTGGTTTTAAGAAATTTATGATATTTTTAATCCTGTGAAATATATCCAAGGCAATATATATTATTTTAAGGCGAAAAATGAAATTAACATTTATAAATAGATTAACAGGAACACTTTGTACCCATAGGACAGTACATCTTTTACATTTCACAGGAAACTCTTGGATAACAAAAACAAAAATTTAAGTAGTATAATTAATACATTTACTTTATTTCACTCACTTAAATATAGTATCATTTTGACTTACTCGATTATCATAATAAAACATAAAAGTTATATCTTAATGTTGTAATCTTGAACTTGATGCAAACGGAAAGCAAAGCGAGCGAGAATGCTTCATACATCCTATTAACCAATTGCACACAATCTAAATATCAAGTTTGTGAAAATCATTCTGTGTATGTGGAAGTGTATGTGGTCAAATCCCATAAGTTCCACTATAACGGCTAAACTAAAAATCAGGTTTCGGCAAATGACATATCATTTAGTTTTTCTTCTTGATGCAATTACTGAAGGTTACAACAAGTTATCAAATACCATAGGGCACCACCAAGTAATTAAGAGACGTTTTTTTATTGAAAACCATTAAAGAACGATATCAAATAGAAAAAATGAATGAATTGAAACTACACTTAGAAAAAATTAATGAATTGTAACAGGTAACAAAATTTGTCACAAATTTGCTTTTGAAACCACTACACAATGCCTCTAGTATTTTTCAATGTTGGCCAAAATTAAAATAAAAGTATTTATTTTATTTGTACAGAAAAATTTTCAAAATTAATGTAATTAAGAAATTTTACCACAGCTAGCTGTTTAAATGCCCGTGTGCAATACCACTTATGCCACCATTTAATTACGACTACTAGGCTGAGATTGCCAGAAAGGCTCTTTACTTTTGTCACATAAAAATGTGAAAAAAAATATGTAAAAAAATGTAATTTTTATTTTTTTAAGTGTAATGTATGCTGATTTACAGAAATTGAACTCTTCTTGCTTTTATGTTCACAAAATCTGCTGTTAATTTTATTGTATCCAAACTGTCTAAGATTTCGTGTTCTATTGAAACTGTTGTTAAGTTACTTAGTCTTTGCTGGTGCATTGTTGATCTTAAGTAATTTTTTAAAATTTTAAATTTAGAAAAAGACCGTTCACATTCATTCAGTTCCGTCTGGCAACTGAAACTGGCAATGTAAGTAATATTCTTAAAGATATTGCCATGTTGGGAAATGTTGAAATTAAGTCGTAAATAAACAGATATTGTAAAAGAGTTTGTGGATCATAATACTGATTTTCTGGAAAATGCAACTTTAAAGCATTAATCTCGTTAAACAACCAATCCGTTAATGTCTGTTTTGACTGGTTTTAAAACTTTCGACTTAAATCTTTAAAATGTTTCACTAATTCATGTTTGGAGTAATTAAATAAATTATGGCTGAAAAAACCAAATACATCGGTAAATGTTTTTAATTCCTCGAATCTACCTTTTAAAGAAATTGATGTCTGATCTAGGATTCTGAAAAAAAATCTACTTTGTATTTGCTTTTAGGGTCTAGTAAAACTTCGTGACTATGTTCATATTCAAATTGTTTTGGTTTTCTTATTGCACAAATTGTGTTTATTGGTGGGAAATCTGTTTCTACATTGAGTTTGTGAGTTACATTGTTAGCTTCTTCTAACACTCTTTTAAAATGTTCATATGTACGATATTCTGTGAACTTATAGATTCACTTATTTAACAAATAAATTAATGCAGATTTGTGGATTCATTGTGGGGCTTTGCATAAGTTTACTCAGAGCATTAATTTCGTTTAAAATATCAAACCAAATTAGAACCAAGCAAATAAATTTATAATTTTGGATATTTAGAGCAAGCACATAAACTTTGTGAGTCGTAGTACATTCCCATTCCGATGAATCATCAGATATTTCTAGCTAAGCATCAAATATTTTGCAGAGGGGATATCTTGATGGTTTGACTGCATCGATTCTGCTAGATCATTGCGTGGCACTTAATGCTTTTAATTTTAAATCCGGTAAATGTTTGCAAATTATTGACCACTTTTAGTAGACGATGAAAAAAAAAACGTAAATTTTTTTAAATATATTGAAAAAATTTACAGTTTTGTGAGTAATATTTTCTTCATCATTAACTACTAAATTAAGACTATGAGCCGAACATGGGATATAAAATGCACGATTATTAATTTCCATAATTTTTGTTTGCAAACTGTTGTGTTTTCCATGCATATTAAAACCATTATCATAACCTTGACCGAGTAAGTTTTGAATGTTAAGAAAATAAATTCAAAACAAAATTGAATAGACCTTCACCTGTAGAGCTCGTAATCAGAGAGAAACCGATGTAATTTTCGCATATTGCAACAATTTTAGTTATTTGTTCAAAAGATTTAAAAGACATTGTTTAAAATAACAAATCTGAATACAATTATTATTTATTCTATGTGACTCATATCTAGTTTGCAATCTAATATGATAGAGAAATATTTTGATTCTCTGATTTTGTCCAGTATATGATTTTTTATCGACGTGGAGTAAATCAATGATTTCATTCTGTATTTGATCTCTTAAATAGTGAGTAATATGATTTGAATCAGATTTTGAGGATTCAATTCTGTGAATATGTTCTCGCATGACTGAAACAAAGGATGCTATAATTTTGTTTGATTATCATCAGAAAATTACCATTATCATGCTCATATAATACTTTTGATAAACCCCGAAAAGCCAAACACTGATGAGATAAAAACTTGATAACGGCTATGATCCTTTCTAATACCTCACACCGTTATTTTTTTCTGATTCTAATAATCTCAGCTGCATTTGATTTACAGTAGTTTTGTTTTTTAACATATTCAATTGTATCCATGATTTCACATTTTCATTGTGGGAAATGCTTTTGTCATGTCTTTTCAATTTTAAATGCTGCCAATCAGAATAACCGTTCAAAACAGAGAAACTACTTACAGTTTTACCAAATATTTTACAACAAAAACAATAGACTGAATATTTAGTAATAGAGTAAACCAGCCATTCTCAGTTAATTTTTTATCCATTGGGAACATTTCTAGAATTGTAATTGTCTGAGAATTTTTTTCCATAATTATTAGTGGGAAAATTGTAGTTATGATTATACTGTACAGGACCACGACTAACCAAAATATTAACAAGATCATTATTAACTAGCGTGACCCGTGCGAAGTCTTCGCATTATTTATTCCATTATGAAGCTCAGATGACAGATCAAACAAATATTTTACTAAAATTGACATATAGAGGTGCAAGTATCAAAAGCATTGACCTTAAGCGCCACTTTATTTATACGTGAGTGGATTTGAAATTAAACAAAAATTTTACCGACCGTCAATCATATTGACGTTGAGCCGTTAGATGGCAGCATTGCTGTTTTGTGTATATAATTTTAATAATTATATAATTATTAAAATTATATAATAAATTTTTTAGTTGTGGATGCCGGTAGAGCAAGCAATTATCTATAAAATGATATATAATTTATGTGGATTAGTTGTGAGGTTTTTTCTAAAAAGGGAGTGTAACATCTTAACCTTAGCGTATTAATATATATGATACTGGCAGGCCAAAAACAGAACCATCATAATCTAAAGTACTACATACTACTAACAACGATGTATTGTTTGCAAGTTTTTCAGCAGTACTATTGGAGTCTCCTTCTACAGAAGGACTATAACATACATAATTTTCATCAGCTACTTCCAAACCTTCTGGATCTGTGCTAGTCGAAGCTACATTATCAGTTTCTTGACATTCCGTTTCCTGATTACTCTTCCTCTTAAAGTGATTGTTAATAAAAAATATTGTCTCACCCAAGAGTGAAAGCCATTGACAAGGTCACTTGTACATTTTAGTAGAATATATATAATAAAATATGACAATTGCTTTCTTTGATTATAATTACTTAATTCCTCGACAATAATGACCTAATAACAGTTGTAGCCAAATCACATTTTAAAATCAAACAAATTAAATCTCAATAATGTATTCGATGAAAATATCGTAATTACTTTCTTTAATAATAATTATAATAACTTTGCTTAATTCCTTAACAATAGTAGTTAAGTGACAATAATAGCCCAAAAATTTATTTAGTAATTCAGAGCACAATTGTATTAAATAATATTTGAAAATAAGAAGTAAATAAAATAGAAATAAATAAATGGTAAGTACCTACTACTTACCATAATTACGATTTTATTACACTTACACCTTGCACTAATTAATGTTTATACTATCATTAACAAAACAATTGCATTGTAATTTAATGTGGTGCAATAATACTATTCGTATGCGAACAAGTACAAACTCAGAAGGTAGCTCTGTTGTGGGGCAATTCCCAAATTTCACCAGTCCTGTTATAAAGTGTACTCGTCTTTACTTTCGGGTGCACGTCGCGCCACACTGCGCCGGGCAGTTCAATCCACCAACATACATTTTACACCATGTCATAGGTCTGATAGACGCCAATAGATGGTCCTGTTATCTATATAATATAAAAGAAAAATAATAATCGTGCATTGGCCCCTCTTTTCTCTCCATGCGGTGACTTTTCTAATGCTACATAGGTATTACGACAAAGACTTTGATCATAATATGATCGCTCAATTTGCTGTTCCCCTGGATGTTCCGCCTATGTGCTATGCACACCTTGCACACGCACTTACGGCGGGCCTGCTCACTTATTATTATATTTCTTGTTTTCCTATACAAATTTGGTTTCACTTGACATTTTGATTGAAAAATAATTTGGCTTTTCAACGGTTCTTTGAACAGTGATTATGCGCAATGGCTGCTCCCTGTGGTCAATGACTATGATGGCATAAAGAAATTGACTTTACTCAATGAGTGTAATGCTCGAGCAGTAGTCAGATTTTAGAGAAATATGGTTGAGCTGACAAAGGCGATGAATCGCAGATCATAGTGTATTTATTGAACTTCATAACTCTTTGTAAGAGGGAGTGTTTCCTGGAAGAAGGATACCAGAGCCTAGATGTTACATCGATCCACATATATAGGAATCACACACAGATATAGGAATTTTGCAAAAAAAATTGAGATCTAGTGTTAGTTGACAAATTACAAATTGAAAGACGAACTGGGATTCCCAAGATAAAAATCCACTAAATTTTACCAAGAAATGAGCATACCGTTTTCAAAGAGTGCAACTTTTGCCTGCTGGTTTACCAAAATGAGTAGAATTTTGTAGAGAAAAAAGTGAAAACCTGAATTTTTCCAAAAAAATAGAAGTACACAAAATTTAGGCTGTTTAATATGCGTAACATTATTATTGCATTAGAAACCCTTATTTGCCATGAAAATTCCATTTCCAATGTCAATTTATAGTCAAAATGTGAAACGTAATATTAAACTGCAAACTTATCAACCCCTACAAACTGCCAACAAATCTCAGCGGTGAGCAATATTGCTGGTTTATATACATTTATGAAGGGAAGTATTTGTTTCCAAGAGACTAGCACATCATGTCACTAGGCTAGATAAGTTCACCTTAAGTGAACTAATTGAAATAATTGGATTGATCGTGAAGGTCCAGCCCTATGTCCAGACCTCGATTTTGATTGATTTGTTACAATTCTTACGTTTATATTGAAAGAGCAACAGCTTTAAATTTCTAAGAAAAAATTACATGTATTGTCCTATTTTACAGTCTACATTAAATGTGTCAAATGGAGGATTAAGGAAACAGGATGGAGATTCACTAGAAGGTTATTAAATTTTCTTTTATTCAAGGAAGTCAAAGAAATCAATGTTTGAGTGCGTTTCAGTTAGATCACATCAAAGTTTGAGTGCGTTTCAGTTAGAAATTTCTAAGAAAAAATTACAAGTATTGTCCTATTTTACAGTGTACATTAAATGTGTCAAAAAACAGGATGGAGGTTCACTAGAAGGTTATTAAATTTTCTTTTATTCAAGGAGGTCAAAGAAATCAATGTTTGAGTGCGTTTCAGTTAGATCACATCAATGTTTGAGTGCGTTTCAGTTAGAAATAAAACTTTTTTGTTAAAATTTTAATTGCAATAAATGAGAAAACTCTTAAGATATATTCGGCATTAAAAAAATTACAAAACTCCTTTATTTGTAGAAATGACATCAAAAAACTGACCAAAAGTGGTAATTTTTTAGACTTGCAAAAAATTATTAATTTTTGAACTTGAAAACCATTGAGTCTGAGATATATTTGTTTTTTACCCTACCTTCAATTTTCATTTGGACTCCAATTGTGATACCGGTATACATTAAAATTTAGGTACAAAAGAGATAATATTAACATCCATTAATAATCCATGTAGATATCAAGGATGCATGATTACAGGGATGACTTTATTTCAGGTTTTTCTAAAAAAGGTTTATATAAAAATAATATCTATAATTTTTAGGAAAAACTTATGTGGTATTTAAAAAACACTGCGCAATTGTAACATAATTGAAATTAATTTTGAGCAGATATGTATAGTAGAAAGAAAAGAAATTTTTTGTTTGTGAGATATATAAATGTAATATACATTGGTAATGATAATAAATGTAAATACTACATGAACCGGTTAATTACCAAAGGATTTTTCAGATATGGCAATATTACATAGTTAGATATGGCAATAAATATAGTCGTTTGGAAGAAAAGGAGTATATAAATACCAGAAGCAAGACTATTCCAGCAAAAAATCCCGGTGTAACTACGTCATGTTGAAACCTGAAATATTATGCTGTGAGGTATCTCAAATCCAAGCATTCCATGAATTGTATAATCTCGGTACAAAAAACGAACAAGACATTGTTCTTCAAAGCCTTCTTCAACCCAATAATATTAAACAAAGACCACCATGCCTTCAAGTGCCTGTTAAACCAGGAAAATGCTCATTTAAATATTTTATAAAGGTACATGATGATAAGATATGTGTGTGCATAAAGTTATTTATGTCCATTTACTCCATAAAGTACAAAGCTCTCTTTCGACTTCAGAAATTACTTCAAGAGGTAGAATTACCTTGCAATCTAAGGAGTAAGCAACAGAACCAAAAAAGTATTCCCGCGGGTCTCATACTTCAGGTCAATTATTCTTCAAAAGAATATAATTATCTATCAGCCGACTTGAATATTAAGAAGATGTTTAACATGTTCAAGAGATTACACTCAGGAACTAAAATAAAACTATCATTTTATTACAAAATATCCAAAGAGTAGTTTGATCTACACTTTGGTCGACCTCAAGTCGATGCATGTTGTGAGTGCGAACGTCTCATAATCAGAGTAAATTCAACTGACCTAGGGAAACGGCCTATCTTGTCAGCAAAGGCTAAATTAATAGTTCAAAAGAAACAAGCAACTAAATTCTATGAAAGTATCCATGAAGTAGAAAAAATGTGCGAAGAAAAAGAGGAAAATATACCACTCCCCTGTAAACCAGTTCAAGCGATTTTCTACTATCATCAGTTATCATTGTACCCATTTTGTATAAAGAATTTAAGAGCTAAAGAAAGTAGATTCTTTCTATACCATGAAGGTGTTGCTATGAAGAGGCCTAATGAAACATGCACATTTTTACTGAAGTACATCCAAAAGGAAGTTCTAAATGAAATCAACAAGTAAAATTTCACACAACAGAGCGATTCAGTAAAATTGTATATCGCTTCTCAGTCAAAAGGCACTTATTTCTCCCAAATGATCGGACTTTTGGCACAATAAAAAAGGTTTTAACATGAGGAGATAGGTATTATCTGTCAAAGGAAGTATGTGAAATGATATACAATGCCCACCAGAAATTCACAATATGTATGATTAACACTGATGACATTCTAGATTTTAAAAACTGGTGGGGCAAATTTTACAAGCGTCGTGCTATCTTTTTGGAGAGTCAATAAAAAAGGATCCCTGCCAACAAGAAACACTTTTTGGTATCTAAATTTATGGAATTTGAGTCCCCTTCAAACATGAAAGGCTCTGTAATAACTAGACCTTTCATCAACAATGTTGTTAGAACAAACACATTTGATTTAAGAACGCAAAACAGTGACACTTCCAATGGGGAAACCTTATAATAAGCCCGTGGCTATAAAAACTAATAAAATAAAAGACCTCAAGCGTCCCATGCAATACATTCCAGCTGAACATAAAGGCTACTATGAAAATACAATAGAAAATTGGCCCAAATGTTTTTTAAACTTTAATATGTTCATATTTTTCCTTAAAACTTTATTTAGATACTAAAGCGAATAAGTCTAGCAACTTTGAATTAGCTTAGTGTTTTCCAAAAGAGACAAGAAATCTAAAACTCTGTATTGATATGTTTATAATTATATATACTACTTGTTTAAAAATAATTCTACATATTTGCCTACGAAAATTTTAGAATAAACAAAATTTTTTATAAGAATAACGAAAATTTTTTTGTCCCTCCTGTAAAATCGATTCAAATATACTTGTGAAAAGATGAATATTACATGCTAATTCACTATGAACAGAAATGAAAACAAAAATTATTGGTTTGTTTTTTGAGTTTGCATCACATTGAGATTATAAATAGAATTTAAGAACATTTTATCGTTATTTATTTTATTTTCTGGCTACATATAGGGTACAAAGCATTATTCTGCTATTACAAATGGTTGGGCTCTAGAAAAAAAACTTTTAGAAATCAGCAACAGCTTGAATATGAAAACAATAATACTCATACAGAAATACAACATTAAATGGCCCATAAATTATTTACAATTAATATATGGTCTTTAAAAGTTCGTTGCAAAGTACGACATAATATCGATATAAGCTAAGTTGCTATCAAACCTAAAAAGTATTTAATTAAAGTCATTACAGCTATTCAAAGAATTAATTTCCGGATGGAATAAAAATATAAAAAATGGTTAAGGGCGCGATATCGTGTTTCGTACCAGTTAAATTGTGCAACCTTAGGATTATAGTAACCTTTTAAATAATTTAATCATTAATTGAAACAATTTAAATAGTCTTGTTGATTTATATAAGAAACATTAAAAAAATTATAATTTTTTTGCGGGAACATGGTAATATTTTTCAAAAGTAAAGTCTTGGAGCTAGACCTCAAGTACAGCAAAAATTTTATTTGACATATGTCGTTTTAAATGCCAAATTGTCGTTTCATAGCAATTCACTTTTAAAAAAATGTCCGGATTAGTGCAATATATTTTAATTAGAAGCGATTTGTTGCGTGAATTAAAATGGCCAATAGGAGCTCTTATAGCTCAAGCATGCCACGCTTCGACAGCAGCTCTTCATATATTTAAAGATGACGAATATACTGTCCAATATTTAAGAGATTTGGACAATATGCACAAAGTGGTTTTAGAAGTAAGATGAGAAATAAACGCCATTTAGAACCAAAGAGAGTTTAACTTTTTATTTATTATTAAATGAAAAAATGTACAAAACGATGCAACAAAATTCATTTCCGCTTACGATTATTCTATTGTTAAAAATTCAATTACAGAATATTTTCCATATGACTCCGTTTTTGCATTAAAATGCACGTTTTATTTTTTCACATTGGTTGCTATTCATAGTGACACTAAACCCTGTATATTCAAATATAAACATGAATTTATATGAAAAAAATCGGATACAAAAATTTTAAATTGCTTAAAGATGGCTTATAAATTTCATGTTTGACAACATATTTACAGCTGTTTCTTCATAGCACTAATCCTTTCAAATCTTTTTTTAGTAAAATAATCAAGAGCAGAATTTGTTTTTTACTGAATGTATCTTTTTATATGTATATTCTTTCACCCAAAGATTATTGGTGCTGAACTGCATTTACACCAAGATGAAATTATTAGCGTTAAACTTTTTATAAGAAATTTGTATAAAATTTTGAATAAAATTAATAATTTTTAATAATGACTGTTCGTTTGCAATATCAAATGGTGATTGAATCAAAAATTGCAGAAATGTTTCATTTTTAAACTGACATAATTTTTGTCCAATAGAAAGTTGTAACAGAGGGAAAAAATAAGGAATAAATACCTACACTTTAAGGAAAATGAATTTTTTCCTATTCATTCTTGTTTAACTAAAAGAAAACATACTAAAATTGGTTTGGGTAGTTTCAGATCCCATTCAAAATTTATTGTATAAAAAATTCAATTAACCCATTGAACCAGGCTAAAATAAGACAATCAGCCCTATATTGTATCATTCACTTTACTTAACGTATATAATGCACCACAATAACGGTTGTCTTAATATTCACTTTAAAAATCTGTATGCTGTAATGCACTGGCTTTACCTTAACCTCTATTCGTCGTTAAAATAAAGCTATCTTTCATTAGGCTTGAGAGAAAAGAATAGTACCATATAATTTTACGAGCAGAAAGAAAAGGACGGCGCTATTTTGTCGATGATGATAGTTCTGTATTTTATGTATAGATAACAGGAGATGTACTTTTTTTGATTATTTTGTTTGGTTGCACGTCAAGTTTATTCGATATGTCACTTTCAACATTGGTCTCAAATTGTCATTTTGGATTTTGTTATTTCTTTAGATAGTACGTTGCGTAGATAGTATGTGCGTAATAGATTGTCGAATACGGATTTTATTGCTATTTCTGCAAATGTAATAGAAATTATATGAGACAAAATTTTAGTTAGCATTTGCAATATAGCATAATTTATGGTTTTATTTTTTGATTTGCCAAATTAATTCTACTATTAAGGCTATATTTACTAATAATCAAAAGAAACATTTAAATAACCTACAAAGTTAACTGTTACGTCTAATGTTTTAGCTACCTTATAGGCACCGTTTTAAAGTATTTAGTTATCAAAACAAAGATTTCACAATAATACAGTATGCAGACGTCTACATACTGTATCATTGTGAAATCAGTACAGTATGCAGATGTTACGAGATACAGTATGCAGATGTTACGGAGTTATTAGGCTTATTATTAATACGTATTAATAATAAGCCTAATAACTCCGTAACATTTATGTTATTCCTTAAGTAACATGATACAATATAGGACTGATTAGACGCTGATGTTCCTGCTCCTTTTTTTATGCAATTATACCCAATATCGGACCATCGGTCCGCCAACTCCTAGTACAATATTCATTAAACTCAAATTGTACTCGGTTTATGAATTACTTTTATGATTTTTTCTATTTTCAAACACTAAATATGCAAATACGAGTACAAATTGATACATGCTAATAAAAAAATCTATAAAATATAAAAAGTTGCAATATAAAAAATTACAGAAAAAGACCTTTGACGGCCATTTACCAGTAGTAATAGCACTATTTAAATTGAGTTTTTTTATTAAAGAAATTGTGAGTAGCAATTATTTTTGTTAAGCACATTTTTTATGTACATTCATTCATTCAAACAAAAAGGGTGAGATTTTCACTATTGCTAAAGTGCTTTTAACTATATATAAAAAGCGTGGAAGAAACGAAATAAGCATATTACTAAAAGGAAGATGAAAATGGTTTTGATAGTTAAAGAAGTCACTCTTAATTTCTTTTATATTACTATTGTATAAATTACTCATGAAAAACATGTAATACCTTTACGGTTTTCACAACTTAATTATTATTTAATACACAAATATTTTAAATTTTGCATTTTGTTTCCATGTTTCTCAGCATATCTCTGGAGACTTACTATTTACACCTTAAAACCTTTTCAAACTGTTTTTTTAAAGTTTACAAAAGGAGACAAAACAGGAGGCAAAGATAATTAGACCTAGTTTATATTAGTTTATTTTATTTCAAAACATATAAAAAAGCCAATTTAATCTCTTTTTGGTCACAGTTATACCTAATCTGCATTATGATCTGTTGCGACCTAAAAAAAGATGTTTTGATGATACTTGTGGTACACGGCTGTGTCATAGTTGTAATCATAATTTTTTTGTAGAGGAGAGAAATGTGTCGGTAGTTGCACCTTGTCTTCATGAGTAGAGGTGTGCAATATCAGTATTTTTACACGCTAGGTGACCCTGTTAGAGTTGTAAATAAAAATAAGACATATGTATACTTGTTACAAAATACTAGCCCGTAAATTGCAGGCACGCTTCTTGGGTGTTCGGTCACTTATTTGAGTTAAACTAAACAAAGCAACAAAAATAAAATGGAATGGTTATTGTTCCATTTTTAATAAAATCTTTTGTCACAGTCCTCCAGAGACTATGAATAAACATATGCGTGCCAATTATGGATAGGCAGTGGAGTTTACATAGACTAGAAAAGACCTAGTATGAAGCTGGCACAATGTACAAGTATATGGGATAATAAGTTCGTTAGTATGTCACATTATGAATATGAGCCTACTATATCGAACATTTTCTGTTTCATTCTTTCCTAAGAAGAGATTTATGCGATGAACGGGATAGCCTGCATAAGTCCATATTAGCTTTATTTCATTTGTTCTTATTGTAGTTGAGTCAATATGAACATAGACAGAAAGTGATTTATTTTGTAACAGGTATCTGTGGAATGCCATATACACCTAGTACATCTGTTCACGCAAATATTTCGTACTTGTACTGATTACAGAACAAACACCCCACCTCTATTCATGAGTAATTAATAGTAGATAGTAGAGTGTTTCAAGTTAGTTGACAAGTTATTTGACTTTCATTGTATGTAAATATTTACTCATAGAACATTTTAATTGGAACCTTTGTGCCTGTGAATTAGATGTCCCATTTGTCCTACCTTGGCTATAATATTCTTTCATAAACCATCACTGAAAGAATTTTTGTTTTTCTATTAATAAAGTCATGCATTGATTTTTTTAATTGCAGGTTTCCGACGAGCCAGCTATGTTAAAGTTAGCCGCAAAATTAAAGGAAAATTCGATTGATCATAAAGCTTGGATAGAGCAACCAGAGAATGTAGCAACATGTATAGCATTGAAACCTTACCCCAAGGAAGAAGTGAAGAAATTTGTGGGAAAATTTAAATTGTACAAAATGACTTTGGATTAGTAATAAAATCTTATTTCTAAAATATTTAAGTTGCTTATTTGTAAGTATGATTCTGAAATCCCCTAGTGGAAAATTATAAAAATACAATTTAATGCACTGAGATTATGATGGTTGCTTAAGAAAGAAGCAGATGTTAATTAATTTAATAGTTTTTCAAAAATATATCAGTTTAATTACATACATATATATCTTTACAGATGTATGTATAAGGTATCATATGTAGCCTTCATGTCAAATTCCATCTAACCCCATTTGTTTTTGAAGAAAAGTTGGCAAACTTACACAGAGAGTTTTACACACTGAATTTTATTTATATGTAATATTTACTAATATTGCCTTTCATGTTGCTTTTATTGACGAGATTATTGTACAGAATAATATTGACAAGGAAAATATTATAATGCCCTCTTATTTCCTCCTTTCTCTGTTACAACACTCCCGAATTACGTAAATCAGTGGACATATTTCACTTGCTTTATACTTAGCAGCAACTGCGTTGTATTCATCATACCAGGTATTATTTCATACAGTTTGTTTATGCTGGATCAGAGCTTAGTTTTGTGTCTAGCTTACTCCTTATATCGGATATGGTGTCAGTTTTAATCATGACATCGTGAATCAAAAACGTCATTAATGGGCGATAATATGAATCTATACACCCATTAACCAACAATATTAAAGATTTTTGGTCCTTTTTTTTTGTTTTTTGATTCTTTCATGTAAAATATAAAACCCTCATAGAATCAAACTGTAAAGCAAAAAGTTGCTATTAGTTTACTGTATTTAAAAATTTTTAAGGAAAGTAAAAAAAAGGTAGCAGTTCTACAAAATAAATTAAAATTTGAATATATTTTTTGACATCTGAGGTACGATTTGAAGTTATTTATTACTATGCTTTATCTGTGCAATTTTTTTGCTTAACTGTACATAGACAATGCAATATAGTTTCTCACATTGACCATGTCACATCGGCAAAGTATATTATTTGACAAATACAATATTCAACTCCTCATGTTGCCACAGTCACACCAGCAAAGAAATTTGCTGAGTATACAGAGAATTGCCTTCTTCTTAAAATAAAAATCTAACAACAATTTAAAAACTCTGTTGTACAAATTCACAAGTTTGGAATCATAATTCTATAAATTACACTGTTAATTAAATTTCCTTCTAATTTACGCTAATATACAATTATCTTTATCATGATAGGTGGAGGTAATAATAGCAGATATAAGATCTTCATAATCATGTATTAATAAGAGAATACTAATGAAAAAGTGTATTTAATTCCATCATTTGAATGAAACATTCATAAAAAGCTTTAAATTATTATTGCATTTTATTTGTGGTTATAAAATATATAACATTTATTATTGAATATCAGATTAAGTTATTTATAAATATTACACTTAAAGTTGATCGATATCTGGAAAGTAATTAATAATTTTTAAACAAGAAAAAACTTGAAATTTATTAGTAATTAAGTCACTCGGGTAGTAATATATAATAATGTCTACTATGGACCATGTTTTTTATCTTATATTTAAATTATTTTATGCATATATTTAATATATAGATGTCATATAAAACAATTATTTTTGTTATAAAATAATAAACCATATATTTATCTATCAACTTAAGTATAAGTTAGATATGGTAATATGTGGACTATCACAGATAATGTAGTGCTCTTATAATTACTGTGACACATAAGATGACATCTTGAATGTAAAAACTATCCTGTAAATCAGATGGGGTAAACTTTTAACATTTATCCTTCTTTATTTCTCTGTTACGTATCTTAACACAAAGTGGCATTCACAGAATGTGGCCTTTAATTTAGAGCAAAATTTTTTGAACATCTTGTGGGTTACTTATATATTTGTCAGTTGTCCATGCCAATGTAGTCATTATTCCTTGTTGTAATATATATTGACCCGTTTAAAAAAATATTACAATAAAACGCTACATGTGTAGGTAAATTTAGTCACCTTATGATGTAAAATCAAAGCTAAATAGAAGACAAGGAAAATGTATACTGTTGTAACTTGCTGTTGTAAATATACCACAAAAATGAAAGTTTTAATTAATGTCACATTTTAATAACATTCAATAAAAATGTATGCAAATATATGTCATTTTCAAAATTAAAAAATGCCATGTGGAAATTTGAAAGTAGCAATTAATTCACATTTTCTTTTGCAAATTTTTCTAAGCCTATATTGCTACAGCAGAATGACTAAGAGTTTTATTATGAGTTGCTTTGTGCACATGTAGAAGAAAAATCCAGTTTAAAAAAAAATATTTATTTTATCAACTTCTTTAAGCTCATTTAACCATTGTCTCTTAAAATCTATGGGTGAAGTTTCTAAACATGATTTTTCACAAATTTTACAATTTTAATTTAAATACCAATGGATTAGTTATATTGCCCATCTCTAAGTTAGAAAAAGAGCCATTTCTAAACTGTGTAAACCTTTTAAATATATTTTACAATACAAAACATATGAAGGGAGGTCAAAAACTTCACGGGATGGAGCGGAAAGCCGGTCAAAAAAATTCTCTGTTTCATTTTTATATTATTTAAATTCCAAAAAAGGGGAAATCACCTGGATGAACAAATTTTTTATATTTTTGTGGTATGTACCTTAATTCTTCAACAAACGAAGATAAAACTATGTCAAGTTGTAGCAAATACAAATTTATAAAAAAAAACACATAAAATTTTTTTGTAAACAAAATTATTACGCAGAACCCAATGTTAAAAATAGGTGTTTTCTGCCTTACTCTGGAACGGGTGAAATAAGAAATAAAACAATTAGATTATTTTATCATTTATTTTCAAGATACATTTTTTTTATAAAATCAATACAGAAATACAGTTTCCCCGTACATAAAATAATATTATTGATAATGTAACATTACAATATTATCGATAATGACTAAATAATTCATGCAATATTATATTAATGTACCTATTCATCAAGTTGACATGCAAAAGGATTTTATCTACGTAGAAATAAAACTTAATATCAGTACAATATAAATGGTGAATAAAATCTTCAATATGTTTACAGCCATATAAATGCGTTTATTTTTTTTTATATGTGTGGTGATAATTTACTTACCTAATAATAAGTACAACATACTTAGAGTTATAGGCAGTTTGTTTATATATAAACCTGTTATAAAAATGTCAGATCAATGATTATTATAATACAAATTAATCATAGTCAATTGAAAAGATAGTTAATGAGAACAACAAAATTTTGTAAAATTGCAACTTTCATTTAATTTTTAGGTAAAAAAAACAAAATATAATCACAAAATTGTTTGGAGATTCTTATATTTTTGGTAAAATAAATGATTTAGGTAAATGATCATTAATAAAATCAACACTTTCAGAAATATGCTAGTGACAATCCCTGATGGATTCAGTAAAATTTTCCTTCCATTAAAATAATGAAAATTTAAATGGTATTTATATATATTTTATGGAATTTCTTATTGCAGTTTTGAATTTAAAAAGTCAAATTCAAACCCAAAAAGTGAAAAAATTATAATACATACAAAATAAATTTGAAAATGATATCTTTTAAGTAATTAAATGCACATAATAATTATGAAATGGCTATTGTTTCATTAGAAAAAATAAAACAAGATCACATAAAAATTAGTTGAATTGCTAGTAAATGAAATAATATTGTAATAAGACATAATAATAACTTGTAATTTCTCATCAGCAAGCCATCTAAAATTTATGTGTCTGTAAATTTCTGTATGGTCTTAATGTATATTATATATTGAACAACAGGACATTGGGGTCTTTGCAATAAGCTAATGTTAAAAAAATCTCAGAAATTGTACAATAAAAATGACAAGAGTTCAAGTCTTCACAAGTAATTTTGTCTAGTTAATTTGTCGTCAATACTTATTTTAATTATGCACAATGGTAAGATGCAATCTTTTATCTTCTCATAAATTGGAATTGTTCAGTGATAATGATAACATTTTTACTATCACAGGTATGATAAAGCTAAAAAATATGGTTTTTCATTTGTGTAAGTTGCATTTGTATATAATGAAATTTAATATTAAATGTCTTGATATCATATTTTGTAGTCAAATGTGTGCACGCAGACAAAAGAAACCATTTGCAAAATATAAAAATTATATACAAAATATTGTTATTAAAATTGCAACAATAGACAACACTTAGAACGAATGTATACAAGAATAGGATGATTGGGAAATATCTTTAAAATAAAATACCTCCCAATGAAGTTTTTGCATTAGTCTTTCAGTATTAAAAGAAAATTTGACATTCATCATTGCGACGATTGGGTACAGTTAAGTAAAAACTGTCAAATTACTAACATAATTCCTCAATACAATAATAAAAAATTAATACTAGCAAAAGTGTAAAACATATAACGTATAAGAAAAAATGTATTACGTATAAAAATGAAGCTATATATTTTTAAAACTCAAACTTTTAGAACAGGCGTTTGCTTGTTGGAAAAATTGGAAATCACAAAAAGTAAAAAAGCTGCTGCATCCTCTTATTTTTTTTTGGAAATATAAATGGCAGAAGTCTTGTGTGCCTTAAGAAATTCAATTTTTTCTGTTATTCTGATCATAATTTTAAGAGTCAAAACAGCATAGATTGTTGAAAAAGATAAAAAAATTGTGAAATAGAACAAATAGTGTAATTATAATTAAATAACGTTAACTTTAATGTATAGAAAATTGTAAAATACCCATTATTTGGTTACAATCAACAATAAAAGTCTTTTGTTTGAATTGTGATAATAGATAATTAAAATGTAATCTTATTGATTAATAAACCGATTAAAATATTTAAATAAATGTAGCTTTAACATAGATATCTAAATCTATTTTTTAAAAGTACTTATAAAATAAATTTAAAATTATAATTAAAGTTTAACACTTAATAAAAGAAATTTTAAAGGTTCAATATCTTTATTGATAATTCTCCTTACTTCTATAAAATAAAGTAAAATTAAATTCAAATTTTAGTCAATGAGGGGGATTTTATGATATAGTAAACTAACATAAAACAGAAATTAAAACTAAAAAAAATAAAACAAATACATAGTGATGTCAGAGAAAATATCTTTTTTTTAAAATATTTTTACGGTGGATACAACTTGATACATAAATGTGAATGTAAACTGAAATTTATACTAGTTATACTAAACTGTAGAGGCCACCGCTGAGTCTTTCACTGGTGTTTCGAAATTAATGAACGTTAAAATATTCAAAATTTTATGACTTTCATATATTTTTTCAGTAAAGGCGGTACAAAAGCAATTTATTTACAATGCTACAAAAATTCACTCTAAAATTAATCTCACTATGCCATATAAATTATAACCGATGCGTATATTCAGAAGGGGACTTGTCTTTCATTTTCAATTTGATAATTAATAACTCATGTTATTGTAAAACTATTACACTTTTGTGTAACTTATTGTGGTGGTGTGAAAATATAAAAATTATGACATTTTCTAAAATAAAATTCACTATGTCTAACAATGTATATTTACAGTTTTACAGAATATTTGGCAAATTATTTTATAAGTGAGAATTTAAATTACTATCAATTAACAGCTATTCAACTTTAAGTAGTATAACAAAATGCTATTCATTTAACATATAATGCACTCATTATTCTTAACAAAGGTAAGTCGAATAGCACCTTAAAAGATTTTGAACTTTGCTATTTACAATTTTATCATGATATAGAAAGAATTAACTTTTTCAATTTTTAGTAATGTCTCCTCGTAAATTTCTATAAACCATATGTGAAAACATATCAATGTGCAGTAAATGTCCCAATCATTGACATATCATCACCACAATGTTATAGTCATTCATTACATTAATTGGTCAGCCATAATTGTGAGTGCCACGAGTATCTATAAGTCAGCCTTACGCTCTTATGAGTATACACAACAATAATAAAATATTAGAGATGTCTTTAAAACAGTTCTTGTTCTAAAAAAGTCGTTACTAATATTTTATTATATCCTATGCTTCATACGTCGCTCTGTTTTGCATTACCATTGATTTTTAATCCGTTCATTGTTATCATTCCATTATTCACGATGTTTGGGTATTTGAGACCTCCATTTGGGACGTTGTTCACATGTTCCATTAGCGGGTTAGTGTGCGCTTGATGCGCTGGTGGAGTGTTCTGGGCGGGTGGAGTGGTAGGGCTGTTGCGGTTGATCAGTTCTAGCTTATCCTCGAGGCCCTTTTTTCTACCTGCAGGATTTGAAATTAGACTGTTCTTGCTAGATGGATGCGGTAGAGCATATTTCAAGTTATGCCAGAACCATGGATCTCCCCATTTCACGTAAGTATTCATTGTTAAGTATGCTTGCAATTCAGGATCGAGTTTATCCGTTGCGCCTATGTCACCATATAGAATCACTATCACCCTCGTCCTGCCTTCTTTTAGAGCATTACAATGAGCGGTACGGAACTCCATTTTGCCCCAGACCGACTCAAGGAAATTGGGCGAAAGAACTACAATTGTCCTGCGCGACTCTTCAACTGACCTTGCGATTTGTGTGGGAATAAATTCCCCAGCCACCCAATTGCGGAAGTGAATACATATTTTGAACGGATTTGGTCCCTTTTCCAATTCAGGCATCAGTTGGTTGACGACAAAATCTTCATCTTTATGAGAGAATGATATGAAAGCATCGTAAACTTTATCTTTGTCAAGTTCCTCTTCCTCCAACCAAAACAAGAACCAACCTTTAGAGAAGAGGAACACTTTAATTTCATGATTGAATTTGTAATAAAGCGCAACGGCTATACCCGATATAAGACAGACTATGGCTAACAAAACGGTTGCAGCTATAACTACTGGTGGGGCACCACATAGACTCCCAATTGTTAGGGTTGCGACTTGTGTATTATCAGAGCATTTTACCGCAGGAAAATCCTGGATCTGTAAATAGTGAATAATTCAAGCATTATTATTAGGAATTAAAAGATTTTTTTAACAGGGATAAAATATTTCTTTACGTATTTTCTTCTTTGTTACTATAAACAATAATAATGAGTAAATGGAAGCTGTAGGTCAATTTAACATATTTGGACAAAGATAGTATCCTGAAAGAATTATTAGTCATTTTTTTAATTAAAAGCTTATAATAACCAAAATTGGCATCACAATTTACATAGGAATATACATAGTACAATAATAAATATAATAAAAGAGAAACAATAATTGATAGAAAATAAGCAAGACACTTATTTGAAAAAGAAAATATTATTATTCAATTCAATAGTGGGTTCTATTGAGAAAAATTGGTGGTGAATTTTGTAGAAAAGTATACTTTTGACAGCCTAAAGAAAATCATTCACTCTTTTTCTGTCTCAAAAGTTAACCATTTTAAAAATATTAAGATTACAGATTAGTTTAAGTCAAAATAAAGATGAACAAACATTATGTCATTACATTCTTATCTACAATAACAGTTACTAAACTTATTTACAAAGTGTATTATATGTAGACATACAGGATTGAATGTTTATATCAAAGGAAATTTGTTTGTGTGCTAAGTAGGAATAATTTACTACTTTATAATTTTTACCTAAAAAGTCCCCCGTTAATAGAACTCCACAAAGAAAAGACAAGAAGTCCTCCATAAAATAAACTTCATAATCAGAAGAGTATGGAATACACCCTTGTATATTCTTATCACACATAAATTGGATTACAGACAACAATCGTCCAAAATGTTTCCCTATAGATAGTTAATAGCAAGGATATGTAATCCTTAACATGTTTGTACCAAGTTTGAACCCTTTAATGTGTCAGACATGCTGAATCCACACTGGAGTGAGACCCTGTATATTAAAACTTTCACACTTCAATTTAGTTGATTTGATTATCACTCAAGGCCCTGTGCTTACCAAGTCATAATAAATAATAAAAATAAGTGACAATAGACTCCACCCCCACCCCCCACAGTGAAATCACAAGTAAATGGACAAACATGTTACTAATATATATAAGACTGTATATAATTATACTGACCTTTTTATATTTATTTTGCATAAACAATAAAAAGTCTTTATTACTACATTCACATTCAATGGGGTTGCCAGAGATCCATAGCTTTTTTAGTGATGTAGAGTTGTTCAGCATGTCTGCGATACTGCTATTCACGTGTCTGATACTGTTATTTCTCAAGTCTAGAACCTGAAATATAAATTAAAATTGAATTTGAGAAAGAATTAAAATTGAAAAAGTATTATCGATATAATATACCATCAATTTTATACATTATCCTTCGGAACATTTAAAACTATTCTATTGAAACATATATGATGATATTTACAATCATATTTTTGATTTCATGACTGAAACAATAAAATAAGTTTATAGAATTCACACATGCTCTTTATTTTATGCGCCTAAGTTCGCAAATAAAAAAAATTAAAGTTTAAAAGTATATTTAAAATTTGTTATATTGTTTTTAAATTTTATTTTTAATCTGCTATTTTAACTTTTGGCATTTGAATTTTACTAGAAGTTTCATTCTTTCATAAATTGGTTACTTCCCATGATGTGAAAAAAATCCTTAACCTTACATTAAATATTCGATTGAATTAAAATTATTACCTCTATACCCTTAGATAAGCCAATAAATCTAAGGTCAGTAATATTGTTGTTGGCCACAAAGAGTTTAGTGATGTTGGCATTGTCGAAACGTTTATAGTCCACATTTTGTACTAGCGATCTTATTTGATTTCCTTCCATGTGCAGTTCAGTATGATTTAGCGTAAGGTCAACAATGTTCGGCAGCATAGGTATACTATTGACACTTGAATGGGAGCAGTCAACGATAACTGCAGAATCGTACAATCTAATATTACACGTGCAGTGTTGTGGGCATTCCTCTTGACTCAGTACATTATGTAAGGGACATATCAACTCTTGTGGCAACAGCTTCTTCAGCGGGATACCTTTTAAGCTTGATGGTGATGCACAAGTAGTTTTTCCTGCTATAACGTTGACCTTGTCTAACACTCGAGGGTCAATTTCTCCTCTCATGTACAAAATGAAGTCATGAAGGAAGCAATCACATTTAATCGGATTGTTTTCAATTAAAACAGTGATTTGTTTTGCTGATTTTGTATACGTATGAAGAGCGTCACTTTCGTCCATCGTAACACTAAATGTAGTGGAGCGACCGAAGTTAATTTCGGAAATGTTATTGTAACGTAGGTCAATTTCCGTAGAAGTACTTATGAAGTCTACATCGTTGAACTGAAAGGAAGAAATAAAGACGACAATATAATATAAGAATTATTTTCAAGTGAAATCCTATGAAACACGTACAAAAAATACTAATTTCTCTTTACTGAAAGATAATACTAAATATTTTAGTCGACTATTCTAATTATAGTAAAAGCACCTTGGTACACCAAAATGAGCGAAATATTTCATGATCTCGGTGTGCAAAAATAAAAGAAGAGTGAACCCTTTGCACAAATTATTTGAAAAAATTTGTTGCACATGAGGGCATATCAGTTGCAAAACTCTTGAGACTAATGCAAGTAAATGACCTAAAAGAGATTTTCTACTGGGCACATACCTCTTGCAAAACATCAAACTATAAAAAGGATCTGCCATTGGTCTATAAGCCCAATGGCTGATTATAGATATATAATATATATAGATATATATAATATATATATATATATATTTAGATATATAATATAAATAATATGCCATAAAAAAAACTTAAAATTAATAAGAGAAAATCTAGTTGTTAGCAATAAATCCGTTAATTGAAATACGCTTATTCTAATTCTAGAGCACAGGTGACAAAATTATGCTTTTTCCAAGAGTTTTATTGAAGACAAATAAAATAAAATGATTACTGAATAGGTTTTAACAAACAAGAAATCAATGGATTCATCACAATTTTGCATACAGAGGTCAAAAACTGAAAAACTAGTAGTCAGAACATTTTTTTTTCCTTTAATCTAGATTGACAGAGTGTCAAATTCAGAAAGTATGACGATATGAATTTGAAAATGTATATACAATCGTAATACGAGTTAAATAAGAATAATAACAAACATATTAAATATATTGAAAACAGATTTTTGTAGCTGAATAGTAATAGATAAAGGTCTTTTGGAAAAGGTTATAATTATTGGTGTATATTATTGGTATAAGGTGATCAGAAAATAAGAACCTAGCAACCTACCACATCTACGTTACAAGTATTTCTCTAATATTTTATTAACACTGTTATTTACATATTTCAATTTCGAATGATATAGGTATAATTTATAATATAAATTATTACAAAATATTTTATAATATAAATTATTACAAATTATATTACAAAAAATGCTAGATATTAAAATAGATTCAAATTTAACATATGGAGAATCTCGGTGCAGATAGACGCAAAGTGGGAGAGTAGGAGGGTGTCATTATCAATAGAGGATCATGTGGCACAGAAAAAACCAAGTGAACAGGTGTGAAGTGCGAATGTATGGTCTGATACTGTAAAATGTTATGTTTGTTTTGTCTATTTCAAGTTGATTTTCCATATCAAATTTTAGTAAAAAAAAGGCAGTTATCAGCTCAGGAAACTGTATTTTTTACCTCAGGTCAGGTGTATGTAGCATGAAGCAGAGCAGAGAAGATGCAAGCACTTAGCGACTATCTGCTGCTGTAATGCTTTTGCTTATGATTCCAATTTATCAACTTTCTACTTGTATTGTGTATTTTACATTATATTTAATAGACATATACTTTTTATAAAAGAGACATAATAAATAGAAAAAACAAATTGAAATAACTAATACTTGACTGAATATAAACAAAAAATTTGTGTTCTAAAATAACTTGTCTAATAATCTAAAGCCAAAAATAATTTTTTTATATAGTGCCAGTTTATCTATATGTAAGCCGCCATGGTTGTAGGTTCTGTTTAGTCACATAATAGGTAGGTAATCTAGTAATATATGTGAATTAATGTAAATGAATAGAACCTGCAACCACAGTGGCTTGAATACATGTCTATAAATTTTAGGCACGGTCCTGTCAACCGACATTTATAATACTAACGGTACATTATAAATAATTTTTTCTCTAAGTTCATTAAACAGCTTTTTTATTGTAATTAGGTTTTAGTATACTAAATTTAATTTTTTTCTTTCTCATTTAAGAGGATAATTCTCTGAAATAAAAAGAATTTTATAGCCAATTCCATTTCTTTACATAGTATTTACGCTTATCCTTTCCATATAAACAAAAAGATCATACTATTTCTATTTGTAAGTCTTTCACAGTCAATATGTTACACATGCTGAAAAGAACCTAACATTTATCAAAATATGTTCTATCCTTCTATTTGTCAAAGTTTGTCCTAATCTATGACCTTTTATATATAGATATGTTTTACTAGATATGTCATAAAAATAGCGCCAGTATTAAACGTATACAATTAGAGCAAACTATATATTATAGTTTTGTATATTTTATGAAGATAAGGCTCGAATTCGGAAACATTGTCGTTAGAAAGAGATAATCATACATTTTACTTTTCATGTCATTAACCGCTGACAGCTCACAAATGAGAACACGTCGTCCACCCCGGTTCGCACGTAGAGGCATTTTTCTCTATTGCTCTTATATAAAATTCGACTAGCGTCTCGCTTATGCAAGTGCTAGGTTGGGAAAAGTTAATTTTTATGGTATATTTTCTTATTAATATTTAAAGAGAATTTATATAGTATTTACGAATAAAATGAGACATATTTCCCATTTTTCACAGTTACTGTTTAATTTGTGCATCTGGACAGCACACAGGATGGTATTTGAATACATTTGACAAGTCAAAGTGACGTGCAGTTTCGACGTAAGACAGTATACGACTAAACGAACTCCAAGCAATTAAGTTCCCAACTTTCCTTTAAGTTCCCATTTTACAGTGCGAGTAACGCATCTGTGTATAAAATATCATTGCTCCAAATCCTCAGCTATCCTATTTTTACTGTTTTTATTATTGCCTTTCCGTTTGTGCACAATTCATTGTTCAATCTGAAGAGCCCATAGTATTTATTTTATTTTCTTATTTGTTCTAAGCTTGCTGTGAACTATGAAAGGTAGGTAGATCCCACAATTTATTATTGCCTTTCCGTTTGTGGACAATTCATCGTTCAATCTGAAGAGCCCATTGTATTTATTTTATTTTCTTATTTGTTCTGAGCTTGCTGTGAACTATGAAAGTTAGGTAGATCCCACAATTTATTATTGCCTTTCCGTTTGTGCACAATTCATCGTTCAATCTGAAGAGCCCATAGTATTTATTTTATTTTCTTATTTGTTCTAAGCTTGCTGTGAACTATGAAAGTTAGGTAGATCCCACAAAAGGGACTTATGCTATAAAATTGTTTTTGGAGCCCATTAAAAAGTTTTAGGTAAAGAAAATTACATTGCATTAGCTTGTAAATTATTGATAAAAGTGAATTGATAACAAATAGTGAAATTAAGTGTTTTCATAATTAAAACTCTATCTCATTTAAAAAGAGTTTTAAAATATAAATTTACACAAATAATCTTGTCCAGTAATATGATTTCAATGAGTCTATTACAAAAGTTGCTAGTATCCAAGCAAAGAAACAATACTAATATTTACCGTGAATTTCTCAATTCTATTATAACTCAGATCCAAAGTCATAAGTCTAGATAGAAGTATACGCCAGTCTTCATATATTTCAGAAATCGTATTATGACTCATATTCAAATACTGCAATGTGCTCAACTCAGGTAAGTGCTGGAAGGGAGTCCGAGATCCCAGCGTGTCCGATTCATTGAATATGGAAGCCTCAAAATTTAACTGGTTGTACGCCATGTTGACATAATTCAACTTTGACATTGCAGTAAATGCATACTTGTTTATGTGATGTAGCTTGTTGTTCTGCATAGTAAGCATCCTTAGTTTGCCCATATTTGAGAATAGATCTCTGAAAAGAAGATAGTTTTAAGATGTTAATGGATTTGAAAATGATCGAAATCTAAAATAATTATGAATAAAAAATAATGTTCTATTCATTATTAACTATATTGTTATGAGTATTCAGAGTTTTAAGTCTATAGATGTCTATAACTTGTCTTTTAGTCTATAAATTATTCATTTGAAGATGTTTAGACTTGAGAATATTAGTTCAATGTTAGAAATTTATAGGTAAACTTGTGTGCGAAAGGGTTTTTCGAAATACATATATTTGTGGTATACTATTTCTCACTGTTTAAATTTTCCTTGATCTTAAAAAAATGAATTTCGTGATGCTGGAATTTTAATGTTTTCTGCACTTGGAAGGTTTAAATTAGAATTCTTGGGATCCCGAAAACTTGGAATCTCGACGAATTTATACAGTGCTGCGAAATTGGGTCAAAATCCTTGCAATTCTAAAATTTATGTCGAAATCGGGATTACATTAAAATAAAATATAAAAAAAATGTAATTTATTTCACGTAAAATAAAAATACGTAACTCACATTATTTTACGTCATTTATCTTTTATTAGATCATCGCGTCTGGCTGCGCTACTTTTTTGCTCCGCGACCTGATTTGAACTTTTTGACGACCAAATTTTTATTACATTTATCATTAAAGTTTCTATTTTAGAATAATTTCTCGAAAAATGGCAGATTTACTTTAGTTTCATAAAAAAAAAGTTAAATTACTGTTCTATCTTCAGAAAAATGCGTCTTTATGACATTCCTAATCCCAAAAAAATCCCATAATCAAGATCCATGTCACTGATGAAAATAATGACTAAAATTAACTTTTCCGGATTAAATGCTTTAATAACAGCTAGTTTTTAATTTAAATACGCAGGTTTTTGTGTGTCCAGACATCCTCGTTATGTTCTTTCAAAGTCATAGTAATGATTGGAAATTGCAATTTATCTATTTTTAGTCTAGTTAAATCTATCATATGCA
This sequence comes from Druceiella hillmani, assembly GCA_039881145.1. Taxonomy (NCBI): domain Eukaryota; kingdom Metazoa; phylum Arthropoda; class Insecta; order Lepidoptera; family Hepialidae; genus Druceiella; species Druceiella hillmani. The sequence continues at coordinate 28,903,485 of JAYKKI010000012.1, read as the reverse complement.
TGCGATGGCAGTTGTACAGACACCAGAAAAGTTTTTAGTCTAGGTTTAATACTATTCATACTAATTTATTTGTTAAAATTTGAGAGCCGTTTATCTTAACATAAAAACATAACTTTCGTAAAATAGTTAAAAAAAGCGTCTTATTCAAGTACGACACATTTCAGTTATATTGAAAGAGGAGTAATAGATATGTAGAATATGTGAATCTACATACAAATAAGCTGTATGCTACGACATATAGCATTGATTATTGTGAAATATGTATAAGAAGATACGGAACATCTTGATTTTTAAACTTACCTTGATATATTTTCAATTCCATTATTATCTAAATTTAGTTGCTCCAAATTGATTAAGGATTTGAAAGCTTCATTAGGAATCGATGTTATTCTGTTGGAATTTAGATCTAAAGTAAGTAACTTCCTTTGATCTTCAAATAGATGCGGCGGTATAATGGATATGTGGTTGTTATTCAAGGAAATATTACGTATTTCTGGCGAATTCTTAAATATTGTCTCTGGGATAATTTCCAATTCACAACTGTATAGGTAAACTTCTCGTAACTTCGGTAAGTCGCTTAAGAAATGGTCTGGTAATGTCTTCAGTTGCTGCCGATTGTAATAAAGCATTATGTCTGTGAGATTTTTGTTGTGCGCAAACAGATTTTCCGGTAAGGAAGAAAAGTTATTATTATACAAGTTTATTTTCTCCAAGTTTGTCAAACTAGAAAATACATTTTCCGGAAATGTGGTGAAGGCGTTAGAGCCTAGATCTAGTTCTGTTAATTTATCCAATCCCTTAAAGGCTTCGGCGTGAAGCTCGGTGAAGCGATTCTGCCAAAGATGCAATCTCCTCAGCCGCTTTAGATGCGAGAAAACTCCGTTCGGCAGACTAGGTAGGTCATTGCTCGCCAACTGTAAAAACTCGAGATTCACCAATGGGGCGAAGGCACCTTTTATTGTGCGAATGTTGTTCGAACGCAATTCTAGCCAAGTCAAATTCGTCATATCCTCGAACAGATCATCTGGTAAATCTGTGAGCCCATTGCTGGATAGTGTAAGGCGAGATACCCCACCTAATCCTTTCAAATGACTTTTGTGAAGAGTATTTGTGAGGTTCTTCCCGAAGGCTTGAAACATGAGTAGATTTAGCTTGGTGACACCCGCTCGATTGATGACGTCGATGAATGAGGTGGACGGTAGCGGGCACATTTTGAAACTGAACGTCTTCACGTAGGCCGGCGGAGATAGGTCTAGTTGTGGCAGTAGTGCGTAGTTGGTGGGCGTCTGGTGTTCACAAATCAGATCCATAAAATTACCCGGCGAGTATTTCAGTGTGATGATATTTTCTGGAAATATGGGAAAATGTAATTTCAATATAATTAGAGTAAATATTATTTTTCTTGGTTGAACAGTGAATGATTATAATAAAAATAGTACGGTGCGACACAATATAACAACAATCTTTGTTACTTAGGAAATAATTAAATCTCACTAAGTGTTATTTAAAATTTAAATCGATTTAAATTAAGAAAGAAAAGAGAATCGTCTAAGCAAAGGTACCATTAACAAATCATTTATAACGCAGCATTTGAAACTAAAAATAAAAACTGTAGTTCAAGATAATTATCGATGGTTGCTTTCTTAAACTTGACATGGATAGTGATGACTTTTATTAAATCGTTTTTCTGACATGAAAGTAAAATATAATTTAGAAATTAATTATTAATTACAATCGCTTTGCAAATTTATTAGAAACTACACATGATATTGTGATACTTCCGATTTGTATTTTTACTCATCGATTTGTTCATCCCGGAATACCATTTTCATCTGGAAACCTAAAATAAACCTCAAATCACCTCAAATAAATTTCGTCAGATACCCTTGTTGCATTTTATATATAACATTAAGTTAGTATTTCTAGATTGTTATAAAAACACCAGGATTATAATTAGGGTTTATAAAAAGCGGGGTCTTTTATCTTATAATTACTGAGTTTTGGCGAGTAAAGAATATACAAAATATTACTATTTATTAATTAATTGAATATTCAAAAATCAATAATATGTGAAAATAAATAAATAAAATATGTGAAAATAAATTAACAAAATCTTGAACATTTTTTATTGCTCACTTTTATTTATAAACAATAAGGGCAAGAGAATATTAGATATAGAGCAACTAATTTCATTCATACCTGAAGAGGAAAAAAATTATTATTACCTTTTTTATACTGCTTATACGTATCTTATAAAAAACATGCCTTAATAACATTTAATAATAGAATAAGAATAAGATAATAAGTCAATTCTAGGCCTATTTCCTACTGATAAACATAAGCGCTATAATTTTTCTATTATCATTATTATTTTGATCTATAGTGATGCTTTTAATCCTAATATCGAAATTTTATGGGTTCTTAAATCGCGATATTCACTTATTGTTTAGAAATTCTTTCCCTGCCTAATTGATCACCTCACAAATAAACAATGTTAATATCAGACTTGTACTTTGGTAACGTCTATTGTATACCTACTTTAATGTGTTTTACGTGTCGGGTGAACAATGAATTCGAATACAAAGGGAGCAACTATAGATGCTAGAGAGAGTATAGATGCTAGGTGTGAGGTTTGAGTAAATATAGACCCTCATTGCCAGAAAATTTCTCAATAATTTCTTTGTGTAATAATTACGATATTATTAATAGGAAGTAGTTTGGACGTAAATAATTCGTCAGGGTAATTAGAGTTAACTTATTCAAAATCTAATATTATGTAACCTTTGCCTCCAAATTGTTATCGACATTTGGACTATCAGTGATGTGAAAAATATGTTTTATTAAATAGTATATGTTATATTAATCGAACAAAACATTGGTTTCAAATAGTGCACGCAAAAGAACGAAAAATAAAATAACTTAAAAAACCGACTTCAAAAAAGTAGGTACTAAATAGTAAAAAATAATTAGCTCAAAATAGGTAGCTACTTATTCGCAATAAATAACCAAGTTATTTATTTTTGAATTCGGTTCCAACTTTAACAAATTTATAATGTAAATTTAAAACCTTAACTTTTAATGTACTCACAATACGAAATAGATTCATAAAGTGCGTATTAATAATATAACATTTTACATTTGTTGTGTGACAACATTTTAGCAACTAAAAGTAAAATCATCTTGATCAATTAGAACCATAACTTGTTTGAGACATACATTCCCCTTGGAAACTTTAATTAAGTATAAGTATATTTAATTAAGGTTTTAACCTAACCCTTTGGTGTTATACTTAATTAAACCCTGTTCTTTATTTAAACTTTACTCCTTCATTTTCTATTATTTAAATTTTCGAAATTATATTATTTGTACACATGAATTATTTTCGTGCGTTAAATGCAAATAATAAATATTCTTATATTGGTAAACATTATAACTTCTATGAAGTTATAATGTTTACCGAATTTAATTTTTTTAACAAGAGTTAAAAATATTCACTAATTCATTATGTTGCTTTAGCTCGATATCGCGGCGAGCGGTTAATAAATGTACAGATTACAAAACAAATCTATAAACATTTTGAGTTGAGGTGGAATTGTGCAACGCAATGTTTCACTTCAAAAAATCAGAGTTGGAAATTGGTGATATTGTGTTTGTATACAGTTCTATGAATTAGTCCTTTCTATGTTCTTTTATACTTACAAAATATAAGTTTTTTGCATTATTTACAGGATACTGAAGAGTAAAATATTTTTTTCAAATTTATTTTGTCGCTAATACCTGATTAACGACAAAATAAAATAAAACACTTTTGAATATAAAAAGGCGTTAATTAAAATGATAATGAAGGTTTGTATGCATGTGCAGCATTCATAAGCAAAGTTTGAAAGCAATGAGAAATACATATTTTATTCAGACAATAATCTTGCCCACTGATCGTCAAAACCTATAGGGTACTTCCCGGCACAACGGGAGGTCTTATAGCATAAGAAAAGGGAAAATACCAAAAATAAAATATTTCTAATTCTATGTGAAATTATAGATTCGTTTCTTTTACACCTCTAATAGTTATATTTGTAGATTTCCATTCTATCATTAAATATTGTTTAGCAATGTTTGTTTTACCCGGCGACTAACTGTTAGGATGAAATTCCATATTCCTGGTTTTAATTCCGTATCTCCTCCGCAATGTCGTTTATTTTAAATAACTACAACCCTTTTATCTATGTTATAGATGTTTAAAGCGGGGGGAGTAGATATAAAAAAGAAGCAAAGAAATAAAAAAGAAGAAGGGATCGTTAATAAATTTACATATTACATTATAAAAAATATTAAATTATAAAAAAGAAGAAGGGAACGTTAGTCAAACAGAATAAGAGACCAAATCGATTGCGTTAATACAAAGAAGTAAACGTTGTTATTACTGAAAGTTGACCATTTCATTGCTGGCAATTTATCATCGAAAATTATATTCGTAATTTATCTTCGAAAATTATATTCTGAACATAAAGTTTTTAAAACGATAAAGTCACCTAATTCCACGTTAGTCCAATAGATTAAAAGATAAATCGATGGCGTTACGAGTAATTAAATAACTAAACAATGACATAATTTAAAAGTGACCACTTCATTGCTGGCAATTTATCGTCGAAAATTCTATTTCAAAACACGAGTGTATTCCCAAGATAAATTTTTAAACTGACAAAGTCACCAATATATATGAAAATTACATCTCATACATACAAGTATATTCTCGAAATAAAGTTTTTATAACGATAAAGTTTCCTAGTTCCACGTTAGTGAAACAAAATAATTAAAATATGATGTCATCATTTAAAAGTAACCGCTTTATTACCGTCAATTTATCGTCGAAAATTATATCTCAACATACAAGTATATTCTCAGGCTAAAGTTTTTTATAATAGTTCCACATTAGTAAAAGAAAATAAGAGACAAAATCGACGGTGTTAATTTAAATAAGTAAATGATGTCATCATTTAAAAGTGACCGCTTTATTGCCGTCAATTTATCGTCGAAAATTATATCTCAACATACAAGTATATTCTCAGGCTAAAGTTTTTATAATAGTTCCACGTTAGTAAAAGAGAATAAGAGACAAAATCTCAACATACAAGTATATTCTCAGGCTAAAGTTTTTATAATAGTTCCACGTAAGAAAGTAAGAGACAAAATCGACGGTGTTAATTTAAATAAGTAAATGATGTCATCATTTAAAAGTGACCGCTTTACTGCTGGCAATTTATCGTCGAAAATTATACTTCAAGACACGAGTATATTCCCAAGATAAATTTTTAAACTGACGAAGTCACCTAGTTTCACGATAATGAAAAAGAATAAGAGACAAAATCAATGGTTTTAACATACGAGTATATTCTCAAGATAAAATTTTTAAAACGACCGTTACCTAGTTCCATTGCCAAAGAAATCTTTCCAAATGTACGAGTAAGTTTACTTTATATTTCTTTATTCAATTAAAAACTACGTCTGTTCAACAAAGTGATACGATATGAAATTCGGTAATTGATAATATCTAGTAGGTAATATCTAAATGGTTAAAAGCGTATTCTTATGATGACATTTCGTAGTATTTTTTCAGTCCAACAGGAGGGTAGCAGAGAAAGTTCTTAGAATTTGACATTTGTGATAATGTTTACAGAATTTTAATTCAAATTTCGAAAATCGAACCTTTTGGTAATATAATGAGGTACTCCGCTTGAATTTGTTATCGTTTTTTTTACAAAATGGCAACAATTTGAAAATTGTTAAGATTAATTTAACATGAGGAAATTTTCTTTCGACAGATTTTCAGAACTTTCGTTGCGAGGAATACGATTACCGGACGCCGAAGAAACGATGACGGCCTTCAAAAAGGCCATAGAAGAGACGTCCAAGGAAAAGTGGGCCGACTATTTCTCTCAGTGGTTTCATCGAAAGGAACATACGCAACTCAGAGTTCCGTAGTTGGTATATCTCCTTAAATCTTTGATGTAAATTAACCGAAATACTTTCGGTGAAAGAAATTGGTAATTTCATTTGCTATCTATCTAGAATTTATCCACATTTTTCCAGTCCATAGTTGAAAATCTAGAAAATGGTGAACACACTAAAGCTTAATATTTGCATAATGAATATATATATATATATATATATATATATATATATATATATATATATATATTACTATATGAAGCGTATACACGCACATTGCAAATATCTACACTGTGCATGTATTAACTATAAAAATTACAAGGGTGTGACAGACAGGAACGGGAAGACGGATATGACGATTCTGTTTTTGCTATTTGGATACGGAAACCCTGAAACAGAATTATAAAAAATAAATCCACTATCTAAATGTATCAATGAAGATCACATGATCATTACTCATGTCAGATTATTCTTTTCCGTTTTAAGATTTGTGATTTTTCCACAATTCAGAATATTTCAGTTCCCGAGCAATACAAATCCAGACAAATAGAATAATAATAATTTTCATTTCGATGCAGATAACAATCAGGCTTCACTAGTGATTTCAATTTGCATTAGGCCATTTCTTGTTTAAATAAAAAAAAATACATAGTCTGTTACAGTGGCGAGTTTTTTTGTTTGATGATAACAAAGTTACGAAATTTAGCCAGATATATAAATGATTAAATATATTGTGTAAACATTTAACAAAAAAATTTTATCTGTACTTCAAGGATGTGTCTGTAAGTAAGAAAACTCTCAGTATTAGACAGCTTATTTTTAACATTGACATAAACTATAAATACTACATACTACTACTACATTGACATAAACTATAATAAACATACATACTAACATAAACTATAAATAGAACTATAAATAATTACCTAGTAAATGTGTGCAGAGCAGTAGGTGAACATTTTTGACATTCACGCAAAAAAACTGTTAATATTATAAGAGCCATGTCACGATATATTGTAAATTGATATTTTATCGCTTTTTATGAAAAAGTCCTTCGTGAGATCTTTGTAAAAAAAAATTCACCTACAGTACGAAAATACATTTCTTAAGAATACAGAATGGCAGATGTACATTTCTGATATTTAAAGTATAAAACTACTAAAATTGTAAGAGCTATATCATGATTTATTTAAACTGATACATCTTACGACTTTTTATGAAAAAGTCTTTTGTGAGATATCTATAAAAACAAAATGTCACCTGTAGTACTAAAATAAATTTCTTAAGAATACAGAAGAACAGGTTTCTGATATTTTACGTAAAAAACTACTAAATTTGTACTAGAGCTATATCATGATATATTGTAAATTGATACGTCTTATAACTTTCAAAAAAAAAGTTTTTTCGTGCAATATCTATAAAGACACACGCTTAATACCAAAATAAATTTCTTAAGAATACAGAAGGTTCACGCCGACAAATACGATACTACAAAGTTAGCCTTATATGTAGTTGAGAAGTTCTCGTTGCTTAAGAAAAATGTTCTTGTTCAAATTACTAAACCGACCAATTCCTGAAATTTCTTACTTTGTAAATTTCTTTTAATATTCCTTGCAAAATAAATACAAATCTAACTAAAATTATGTCTTTTTTTATTTTAAGAATCACCAACGAGAAATGGCCAGTAATTAATGTGATATTTAAGAATGGCTCTTCGTTTTTCAAATTAAACAGATCTCACGATAATTGAGCCCATATTTCTCGAAGAGGCCTGCCGTCTATAGCCTCTTTCTTATTTATACTTCTTAATACTCGACCTCACACAGTAAGGCGTCGAGATATTCGGATGCTTTAATCATCTATGACGTAGATAAAACGATTCCTTAAAACAGATGGCGGAGGGAATATAAAATGATGGCACGGAATATAAAATTATGCCCCGGCAATTAGTCGCCGGACAAAGCAGACGCATTAAAACTTTCTTCCGCCCCCTTTCTTGGTGGAATAAAGGCGTCAGCGTTACAAAATTTCCCTTTTGTATTTTTTTTATTACTTTTTCGGTTGATGCTTGGGGGCGTCGTTATGTATCGTTAATGTGCCAGTATTCTTTCTCAGCTTTGCCGTCTGGTGGATGTTATCTACATAATGGCAAATTTTAATGATGACAATTAAATGTTTTCGCGAATAAGATTTTCGTTTTGGCGTTAACCAAAACAATAGTGGGTGCCGACGCTTCTATTTCAAGCCACGTTTTTTTATTTTTTATTTGAGATAAAACGTGTTAAGATTACATTACGCTTTTTTAGACCTACGGAAAATTTCGATGTCCTCTTATTTAAAAAATGGAATATGAGCATATTATTTTTAATACAAGTTGTACTGGTTTTTACTCTGTTTAAAAAAACAATGTTTAATGAAATTTCTCTATTGTATACCTATGTTATATTAATAAATGTTATTACATTTGCTCGTAAATGCACATAAATAACACGTTAAGTAATTAATTTAACATGACGTCATTTTGGTTATTGTGTGCTTGGTTTTGGCATTTTTTTTCACTTTCACAAAACATTAATATCACTGCGTGCACGAACGTACAATACAATTTCCATATGCTATTTGAAAAGTTAATACTCGACTATAGCGTAGAGCCATACCCGCTCGTTTGCCGCTTAACTTTCGTTATATACATTTTAATCATAGAACTTTTGCCGCTTAAGTTTCGTTATATACGTTTTAATCATAGGATTTTCATTTCGTTTTTTTCTGGTACTATTATCTGGTTACAAATATGTAAATTTCTCAGAAAGGCTCATATTTCTAAAGAAAATAAAATAAAATTGGAACTCCCAAAGGAAAAGGAAGCGTGGCCGTCTTAAGCAGACTTGGTGACATGTACATATCGACACGGAAATCGGTGATGAAGGGCATTGGCAAGACGTGAATTGAAGCAAATACCCATGATGAAACGGCATGGCGAAGCAACGTAGTCTTTGTTCTTTCTTTAATAGACTAACTGTTGTCAGTGATTTTATCCGCGCCACTCTAAATATCGTCAGACACTAATCGATCAAAATTTATATTCTAAAATTCTCATATTATATTTACATTACTTCATTAGTATAATGATCTTTGTAAATCATTAGTATAATGATCTTTGTATATTAGTATAATGATCTTTGTAAATCATTAGTATAATGAACTTCATTAGTATAATGATCTTTGTAAATCATTAGTATAATGATCTTTGTAATCAGACACTAATCGATCAAAATTTATATTCTAAAATTCTCATATTATATTTACATTACTTCATTAGTATAATGATCTTTGTAAATCATTAGTATAATGAACTTCATTAGTATAATGATCTTTGTAATCAGACACTAATCGATCAAAATTTATATTCTAAAATTCTCATATTATATTTACATTACTTCATTAGTATAATGATCTTTGTAAAAAAACATAGATTTAGTTATTGTACCTTCCAGAGACAAAAATATGTGTTCTTATAGAAAAGTTGTCGCTAACGAAATAACATTTTTTGTTACGTCAAAAATCCATTCTTAGATGTTGCATAGAAATCGCAAATCAAATTTATTTATTCATAAATATATAATTTTCATTTATTTTTAACTGGCTTCAAAACCGAGTGTAAACAGAGAGGAGAGAAGCATCGATTCTAGCAGTAGCAGTATTTTGCAAATTTATTTATATTCGGAAACGATATTTTACCGCAAAAGTTCGAACTGAGTTCTAGTATTTTCATTATTTTATACTTTTCAGTGCGCTTCTTATTCGGTGATTATTTGAAGTCAGTTAAATTTTTTATAACAATGTTTTATTTCATCAACACATCATATATCATTTCAAAAATTTCGTGAAATTTAAAAACACTGCACTCGTATGGGCGTACTTTCGAATTAATAAAAGTTGTTGTTCACATTTAATCCACTTCAAAGAAATAAATTTGCAAACAACTTTGAAATTCGAAAAAAAAACCCTAATACTACCCGACGCCACTCTACATCCATAGCAATAAACACAAACGGTTTGGCAATAACAAAATTAATTTAGGAACACAAACGCGGCGGTGTTGCTGCCAATAAAACGAAATTGACTCATCACAGGAGAGCCAACTACCCGGCCGGCGAAGGTGCGCGTATGTGACTCGCAAAGATATTGCGCACAAAATCGGGCACTAAACATACGGCGAAAAGACAGGAATGGTACCATAAAGACAATAGGAGGACGTGAGATGTGCCCGAATGTCGGAATTCACATCTTTCAATGCCATCCTGGTAGAATATTTACGTTGGCCAAGTTGGCGCGAGCTGAATTGTGACATGATTGGTCCAATTGTGCAGGATATAGAGCATAGAGCTGCTAAAGTTTCGTGTTGTTTAAACCGAAATATATGCAAATTAAATGATTTATCATATCTGCGTATTTACGCAATAATGATTCAATAGATTAACTCTACGATATGCGAGTAAAGAAGCAAAATTAATAAGCAAAAGAGCAAAAAAGTTCCATATGCCATCCTAGGGACAAATAGAGAAAGAGATTAATAAGAGAAAATTTAAAACACTTCACTTTCGGGACATGGTGCAAGGGGTTAGATCGATAATTCTTGTTCACCGCACTCTTTTACTTCATGGACAAATACCGACGAATCGACCAACGTTATGCTAGTAATACTACTTATAGTCTGCTTAAAAGATGATTGTATAATGAATTAGGTAATATATACATGATTTATTCACATATATACATTATTATTGATACAGGTTATAAATACAGCTGAAAGGTTATTCCATGGATAATTTAATAATTGCTTGTCCAATAAATAACGTAGTGTAAATTTTAAACAAAGTATTTTGGCAAAATACTTTCAAATTTGATACAATAGTTGTTAAACGATTCATAACAAATAGATAAAAGAAGAAATATAAACGATTGTTAGATTTTTAGCGGTATATTCATAAACTACTTGTTAATTACTAAGAACTACGCATTTTTAAAAAAAATCAAGTAAACAATATTGCGTAGTTTTAATATTATGATCCACTCATCGGCAGTTTCGATTTACGCTCTCGTTTACTCGAAAATACATAAGACAATCATTTTCCACTACCCCCGCTCAATGGAAAATCAATACTACCAAATAGAGACACTGTTCCCAAAACGAGGCCCAGCACTTTACACTTATCCAATAATTCGATTCTTCACACGAGAAAGCCGCCCTTTGTAAAAAGGCACCGACGGTATTATCGTTGGATATGGGCCACCGCAGCGGTCCCGTATATTGCGTGCCCGTGCGAAAACAATTGGAGTTCTACTGCTCTACCTGGTACGTGACGTAATGTACGGTCTTATACGTGATCCTGTCCCGCCATTATGGAGTTCGGCGGGATAATTCTATTGTTCGCGATTTATGCTCCCGTGCGAGATTAATTGTTTGAGCTGCGCTGGAGAGGCGGCTATAAATAATTTCATTCGTGTACGTTGTTTGCACGTAACTTTAAGGTTGTTGCCAGCATTTCATAGAAGGTAAAGCTTCTTTGAGACTTGATTTGTGTATAATTGAGTTTATTGTAATATTCGCTGATAGATGCAGCAAAGGTTTCAGTTTTTATGCAGAGATGCATAAAAAGTTATGGTGTGATCATAATTAGCTGCATAAATTTCCGGTGTGATAATTAGATTGATGACAATTTTCATATGTTGTGCAATATTAAATATTCATATTAGGGTTCTCATTACAAATCTATACCGTAATTTGGTTTATTTATAAAGTTCGTGGGTAAGTTGGGTTAACTTACTCAAACCTTTGACAAGTCAAAAGTTGTTGGTTTGGTTAACGATTGGATCAACTATGATATAAAATTATTAGGAAATAATTACTCTATTATCAATTTCAGTTCAGTTTTTGTATTTTTAGAAGTAATGAATGGGCCTAAGCAAAATTTTAAAATTTTATGAATACACTATATACTATATTTTATTTATGTCTTAGTAATTGGATCGTTCATAATTACTTAAAGGAAATTCGAAAAAAATTGTTAGAGAAAATAGCTTTCTCAAATGTTTTCTAAATTATAGTCTCAATTTGTACCCATGAACTTTGTACACAGTACATATTAATATAACTAGTGTGATATTTATTTCATAAAGTTGGTACCACTGGTTTTTGTTGCTGAAGATAGGTAAACGTTAAAAATGACAACAGATAAGTAAATGTCGATGGATCATTTTCCATCAAGGCAATTTACTTGTGACGTAATTTAGCTATTCCATAAATGGAGCCGTCATATAACTAATATCTAAAACCCAATATGCCAAATTGGTAATAGTTATAGCTTCATTAAACAGCTTGGTTTTTAACTAAAATATTAACAACTCATTTTAAATGATTAATGCAAACGATATAAAATAGCATACAGTAATCACGTAAGTGTTCGATCGTTAAGTTAATTTCCAAGTCGACAAAGTTAAATGAGTCTTCAAGATCAATTTCCGAGTTTAAATTCAAAACTTAAACGAGTTTCGCGCAGTTTACTGGTGGCGGGAGAACGCTAAGAATAGTATGAGTATCTCCCGTCGTAGCAGCCACGCGACCTATCTCCACTCGAAATAAAAGTTTGCCCGACGCAAAAATAAAACCGCACCAGCGCCAACCTCGCCGACGACATAGTGTCAAAACTTAAGCAATAAGGCGGCAGAATGTTAACATGTGACACACGAAACTTTATCTCTGAACTCTAGAACTTGTCCGTTCTAATCCGGGTCTGGAATGTATTTCCCGCCTATAATTCCAGAAAGCGACATTTCCGCTCCAGCTGCTTCGGATTTGCCCCAATTAATAAGAGTGAGAACTGATCGGAAACTGAAATCAGGCATTTTCTTTTGTTTTCACAGAGACTTTTAAACTTTTTTCATTTGCAACAAATGGGGGTTAGCGAAAGTTTAGGAAGGAGTTAGAGGTTGGTTTTTGTTCAAGATTATGCTTTAGTTTTGTTCGCAGGTTATTAAAGCTATTGAATTATTAAATTCTTCAGAGTATTAGCTTCCTGATATTGGACTGTCCATTGTTTATTTGAGTGTATTGAACGAGATGGATGGAACTGGAAACCGTTTATATATAGATCGGAATTTCAAAGAAATATTTGTCTCTCGATGGTAAGAAAAGCGTTTTGTGTCAATATATAAATATTGACTCAATTGTTTCATTTTTAATACCTTAAGAGAAGCGGAGATTTTAGAACATTAGTTTCAGCCTACAGTAGTTTGATTTTATATAAGAGTATTTTGAAGAATCTGTGAATTTTGTTTACTTAAAATGCTTCAAAATTTTTTTTTAAAAATCATGACAAAAAAGATATTTGTATCCTCACTATGTACTGTGTGTGTGTAATTATTTACATATATTGTCTGCTGCAATTTTCCTACTCATATTGGTGTTTTGATTATCTGGATGAAACCGCTTATATATAGATAATTTCAACTAATTTAATTTTTTATTGAGTAGTATGATATTAATATATGAGTGTGACAGTTAACAATCTAAGAGTATAAGTTTTAGTAATTATAAATAAATCGTGCTTTGGTGTAATACCAATTAGATGGTTGAGCACTTGAATGTTATGGGAATTAAAGAATTCTAATATATTTAACTTCAATTTTAATGTATACGTTGAAACATGAACTTATCGAGTACGGAGACAAAAGATGTTCAATAATATATACTATTATAAAATTGTTATGATGGTGTGATTATACGTCGAAGATATTTTCAAAAAAGTGTCGGAGCGTTTTTTACTATATAAAAGTATGGTTTAAGGAACTAATAGAACACGTTTATGTAGCAATACGGACTAAAGTAAATTTTTTTGTCAATTGGTTTATTCTTATTTTAAGTTAAAAAAAATAAAGTTATTCCGAGTAATTTTTAGTTAACAATGCAACAGAAGCGTGTTCTTTTAGTATTTTTTCAACTGTAATATTATTTTCTAAATTTTTAGTTAGGAAATTATTGTACTGTCATCGCTTCCTGATACTGTGCGAAATTGTGACGTCTGGAAGTCGGTGAAAATTTAATTGAAAGATTCCGTTAATTTCACACACACACACATATATATATATATATATATATATAAAGCTTTTTAAAAAGCTTGCCTTTTTTAACTTTTGACAGTTTGATCATTAGGATTAAACTTAAATACAGAGCGATGTGTCTGACTAAAAAGAACTTTCGCATCATATTAATATATGAACAAAACATTAATTTGATCTGATTTAATAATAACATTCTTGTACAGATTTAATTTTTAAAGCCTGCTATTTAATTAAATAACATAATTATGTAATATGCTTGAGTTATATTTAGAAAGACTAGACAGAAAATTTAAATACATATACCTAAAATATTAACTTTAATTACTTGTACACAGGTCATTTATCATTAGATGACACTACATATATTGGAATCCATGGTTTCGTTGTGGTCCAGTTTATATGTAGGATCTTATTAAATTAATTGTTTAAATCCTAAATTGAACATGGAAGTAGTTACGGGTAAAAGTGCGAACAGGACATAAAGAAGTATAGCTTTATTTTTTAATAAAAATATTTATTTCGTAAAGGCTAGAACCTATGATAACATGTCCGAAAGGTAATCAGTAGTACGGCAATAAAGTAACTCCATAACATTTAATATAGATATTGATAAATTAAATTATTTGCACAATTTTTTAATTAACACTATACTAATTTTTACAAGTAGCCACTAAAAATTCATGAGGTGGGTCTTTGCTCCTAAAACATTGGAAAATAAAATCTATGAAATTGTTAATATATAGTCGAAAGATAAGACAATAATCGGTGTTCATTTGCAATACCTGTCCCGTCTTCGCTGGGTAAAGACGACATTTCCTTTTAATTCCTTTTTTACGTAAATTATATTTTTATAGTACAAAACATTATTATTGAAGCAAACCAATTATGTAACTTTGTCCGTATTATAGATTTTTGCAAGTACGTATGCAGCTCTTTGGAGCCGACAGTAGCTGCTCAAAAAAAAACAATCATGTTTTATTTTACAACGTCACAACGTTCCAAAACAATAATTATGTGATGGTGAAAGTATCATGTCAACAGCATGAGCCGTTTTTATATCAAACCCTAAAAATAAACCAACGAACAAAAAAAATCCTCTTCACAAAATTGCTTTTCTTAAGTCGGCATTTCCTGTTGCTCACAAGTTCTAAAACTGTATTGTAAACCTGATGTAGATTTGGACAAAGTAAACTTTGCGGTGGTGATTCGATCGCATGAACAAATGTTGTGCAAAATCCTAAAAAATAAACCAATTAACGAAAAAACTTTGCACTTCATAAAATTAGTATGATATTACATTCTTCATTATAACGTAGGTCAGGCCCAAGTGCAGCTGGATTATGGTAAAATAATGAGCCCGTTATTTCAGAACGATTTATTTGTAGGTTTGATGGCTTATAATCAGACAAAAATACTAACAAATAATTCATCAAAAGTGCAATCATGAGAACGATGACATATGACGAGGCCAGGAAGACGCGTCAAGTTCGAGCCGTAAATAAGGGGAGACGTTTTTAAGTGTTAATTAAGACCATATGTCACTTCCTGGCAGACTGTAGTTCTCCCGTTTAAAATTAACTTCATTGCTCGGTGAAAACCTCAATCTGTTCATTTGATAATAATGATGTTATTTTAGGGTTCGAAAAATGGGGTGGGTGTCACCCTGTCGTCGTTAAATTAATGTTAACTGATTTGGACCGGTTATTTTAACGATTTTTATATTAGAGTAATGATCACTGTTGACGTATGATTATTTTCTCTTCTTAGGTGTCAATTAAGATATACACAGAAATATGATCATAAAAAATTTCGAGATAAAATTAGCCTATTTAAAAAAAAACATTGATTATAAATTGATTTTGTATTGCTTTAAGAAACAGACTAAGTACAGACAAGAGGTAATCATGTAAAACCTTATTTTTTGTTAAAAAATTATAACAATATATTTATTGTTATACGAATATTTATTAACGACGTATTTTATTATTTGTAACATTAAAATATTGCTCGTAAATTGCCCCAAATATTTTTTTAGCGCTTCGCAGCTGGTCGTGAGCACGCATCACTAGTATTAACATAGCTCTGTAACCTAAGAATCTATGCACTAATGCAGGGTTTCTCAACCTTTTTTTGTTGAGGCTCCCCGGACTATAAATTATATTTTCATGCCCCCCCCCCTTTACTTTTTCATGCACCCCCCCCTTTAATTTAGTAAATTAAATAAAAATGGTAACTGAAGTTTGTAAATACGCAAACTTACCTTTTAACAGTGAGACACAATAATTTTACACACTCCAACTGATTTCTCAACAAAAAATGTACACCAAAACGTCAAATTTTTCGCAAATTTGTGGTAATACTAGTGAATATTATATTTAATTTCATTAATTTTATGCATGTAAATTAAACATTACATTGTAATGTAATTTGTTAATGTTGTTTGCAAATTTTTTTGTTTTTTCTTTCTAAAATGCAAACGCTTTCCGCCCCCCTTGACATCTCTCTATGTCCCCCTTGGGAGGCGCGCCCCCCTGGTTGGGAACTCCTGCACTAATGTATCTAGAACATATATATATATATATATATATATATATATATATATATATATATATATATATACATGTATATATAACTATTTTGGATAAACAAGTTATAATAAAAGAGATACGCAAAGTTTGTATTTCATATTTACACAGATGATATTCTTTATTGCTTACTTTTAATTTCGATGAGAGAAGCACTCAAAATGGAATATATTTTAGTAGCACACTATTCTGGAAGTGATCTCTGTCTAAAGTTTATGTCAAAATATGATCTGTTACGTCTGTATAACATTTAGTTACATAAAATGTTTGAGAACTTGGAATTAGGCGGTTACCGACATTACGTTTCTATAATTATTATTTAATATATTTGGCGTTAATTTTGTAGAAATTCATTATTGGCAACTAAATGAAACTACGTGATGTAGTATTATTTCTACTTTCTTTAATTTCTTTACCACGACCTAGGTTTCGTTGTATTACAACATCTTCATGTGGGCTATTAGCAAAGCTCTGAGAAGAAGAATCTTTGCGAATATCCCACCTGAAGATGTTGTAATACAACGAAACCTAGGTTGTGGTAAAGAACTTAAAGAAAGTAGAAATAATACTACATCACGTAAATTCATTTAATTATTATTAATAAAACAAGAAAAATAATAACATTAACAACACTGATAAAGACGAGTTAAAAATTTTGATCCAATCTGAGATTTAAGTAAAAATATTATACCTTACACAGCGCGCGTATGCTTGTTTAGGATTCTAAGTTTGGAATACATGAAATATGTTATACGATATTCGAGTAGAATATTGTTATCAATGTAAGTTTCAATTATCAACTAACTTTAATCTAGAAATTTCGCCGGTTTCCACACGTTTAATCTGCAAACAGACCGGGAGTTCGTTACCTCGAAGTTAACCCGAGATAAAGCATCTATATAAAGACGTTACAAGTTTCAAATTAATAACGGAATATTTGATGGTAAACAACACGGTCCCGAGCAAAGTTGGCTAAGCTAAGCCGCAGGTTTGGCCACCGCCTTACTCACATAAGCCTTTTACTTAAACTAGCTTTTGTGTCCGCTGAAAACTAATTAGCTCAACAAATATATCGCTATAAGTTTTGTTTTCGAAAACAATCGATCGAATAGCGTAAATTTGTGCTTTCAAAATTATTCGAGTTTCAATTTGGTACCACAAATTTCAGTATTATAAATCAAAATAACATGGAAAAATACAACATTAAATCTACTACTGCCCCTGCAACTAGATTATGAATCAACTTGATCCAAGTATTCATAAACACGTTCAAGGTGTCTTGTTTAAAAATTGTCTCAAATTACATTATATAAGTATCCGTGCCTATGATTTCGCTCAGGTAAAATTCAAGATAAAAAAGTTATTAGAATTTTTTCTCTCTTGTGTTACAATTACAATATATTTCATAACTAGCCATGCCTATGACTTCGCCCAGGTGAAATTCGAGATAAAAAAGTTATTAGAGTTTTTTCTCTCTCGTGTTACAAATTACAATATATTTCATAAATAGCCGTGACTATGATTTCGCTCAAGTGAAATTCGAGATAAAAAAAGTTATTGGAATTTTCTCTCTCTCATGTTACAAATTACAATATATTTCATAACTAGCCGTGCCTATGACTTCGCTCAGGTGAAATTCGAGATAAAAAAATTATTCGATTTTTCTCTCTCATCTGTTGCTCTTGGGTATAAACTATTACCACACCAAATTTCATCAAAATTAGTCCAGTAGAATTCGCGTGATTGACGAACAAATTAACATATAAACAAAAATTTTAAAAACAGGTTTTCTGGCTTCTTTTATCATTCTGTACGTTAAATCAGTCATTCTTTTTTATGTAGAGAATGTAATCTGTTACAATTTTATTATATGTATAGAGATTTGTTTACCCTCTTATTTATTATTTTCATTTGATTAGTTTGCTATTGTTTGAAAAAAACACCAAAATATTTAGTTTTCAAAATAGTTGTTGTTTTAAAGTTGTATGTTTAAAACGACATGGAACAAAATTCAATGGTAACTCTTTAACTGCCCGGGCAACTTGTTTATAGAATCGACTATGTAGTACGTTTATAGTCACGTGTTTAAAATTTTCTCAAATCAAGTTATCTTTCATAGCCTTTCTACTATTTTATGCCTTATTCTGTTTTGATTTGTGTGCAGTTGTATACAGAAATATGAAAATTTGTGTTTTTAAAAATAATTGTGTTTCAAAGCTGTAAATTAAAAAAAAAATTAATGGTAAATCTGTCATTGTCCGTGCGTCTAGATTATAGAATCGACTTGCTCAGAGCGTCCTTATTACGTTCACAGTGTATTTCTTAAAAACTTGTCTTGAAATATATCACAATATATTTCATAACTTGCCTACATTCTTATGCATTATTACATTTTTATTTGTTTGCTGTTGTATATAAAAACGTAAAAATATGATTTTTAAAAATAATTGTGTTTTAAAGCTGTAAGATTAAAAAATAAATAAAACAAAAACCAAAGGCAAATATTTTACTAACTGCAATTATACTACGGAATCAACCCGATCCGGTTCAAAGTGTCATTGTATAACATAGTATCAAATTGTATTTTCTTTCATAATTTGTCTAGATTCTTATTCTCATTCTTCCGTTTTGATTTGTTTTATATAAAAATATTTGATTCATTTTTAACTTCATAAAATTAGTTACTATTTGTTCATTAATTCAGTTGCAAGTTACTTTCAGTATATAATAAATTATATAATATACCGTGACATCTTTTTTAGAATTCCATAGACGAATGGAAAAAAATAATCATCAAAGCTCAATTTCGAAATTACGTTGCAATTGGCGTCAATTTTAAAGCCAATTGCAAAGAAATTTGTTTACATTTATACATGTAACAGCTGTGCCCCACGGTTTCACTTTCGTGAAAATCGGAATAAAAAGGTTTTTTTTTCTCATATGTTGCTTTTAGATATTAACTATTACCACACCAAATTTCATTAAAATCCGCCGCGTAAATTTTGCGTAATCAATGCACAAAATAACACAGACAAAAATCTCAAAAAAATGATTTTCAGCTTCTATTATCGTTCTATAAGCTAAATCAATATTTTTGATACATTATCTTTTCCACTATTCGAATCACCAAACTTTTCTATAGTGCTTACGTGAATTAATAAAATAAAGAGATATGAGCAACTATTTTATTTACATTACGCCTGTGAAAAATATACTAGGCAATATTAGTTTGGCACAACTAATAAACACGCTCCTTTTTCTTCTTAAACATTTATGGTAGCGTATATAAATGACACGACCTTCGAACTTCTCCGTTCACTTAGCAACGGAGTTCCAATATGTAAAGAAGAAACAAAATATGGAAATTTCACGAAGAGCACTTGAGTGCTCTCGTTTAATGAATTTCCTTTACATACAATACGCAATATATGCAGAACGATAGTGACCTCTTATAAAACTTCCAAGCGTTGATTCCAAAGTTATTAGGTTAAACAATTAAAAAGCCTTATTGAAAATTATCCCAGGTTAATTACGCATTATCTGGCAGAGTTCCTCTCCAGCTCCAGTTATTTACAGAAAAAACAAACTTCATGCTTTGGAGGAAAAAATAAAATATTAAATTTGGCTGCCTCGTGGGCATCCCTTCAACTTTAGACGAGCGTTCGATCTCATACAGCAAAAGTGATGCATGAAGAAATACTTTCACTTGGATGAACTATATAGTTCCAGAGCTCTACGACTATATCCGTTTCGGTCGCTGTCTACATACACGCTCAAAAATGAAGTGCCGAGATCATCTTAAGATTTAAGTACCTCAATTTTTTTATTCAAAAGTCCAAAGAAGTCTATAATTTTACAAATTCTTCATCCTAAAGAATTCTACATTCTAAACAATTTTATCAGTAGTTTAAGGATAGTACTTATATGAATGAAGTAAAATTTTGTTAATTCCACATAAAAAAATAAATAACTTTGTAAACTGAAACTGTGGCTTCATTCGTTACTAACTAAATATTAATATTTATAATCGTTTAATTGAAATACTATGCACTATTAACACTTTATATCATATTTAAATGTTATATATACATAAGGCTCTACGCAAACCTCGTAGTACGAGTCCTACTCGTATATAACAGGTTATATACTTATTACTTTGTAGTTGAATGTAAAATATTACTATCGTAGAATAGAGATCGTAGTATCAGTAAAGCAAAGCATATAAATATGTTATTTCTGTACTTAGTTTTCTAAGTTTTCAGTAACATTTTTATAAATATACTGGTTTGAGTCAACATTACGAAAACATTTTATGGAAGTTTCATGGTGTTAGCAGCGTATAAACATTACACGAATGTCGTTTATTTTATTTGCGTAGTGACATTACGTACCTACAGTCCTATGATAGAAAAACGCAAAATGTACAGCAAAGAGCGACAATATACATAGTTTTTTTGAAAAAGGTTATTCGGGAAACATTTAATGTTCAAATTATGGCTCAGAAATGGTAAAATTAGTTTATTCTTCCATGATATTTTGCAGTTATTTAAGACAAAATTATAAGACTTGTAGAAATAATTGTCGTACGAAATTCAAGTGACATTAAGTATGAACGACACTGCGTGAATTGTACACCAGAACATTTCAAGATGTTATAGTTTTCGCATTAGGAAGGGTGGAGTAGGTACAGTTCGTTTTTATCAAACTGTCAATATATACAATTACTCTTGTGAACGAACCATAATCAAAAACCGGTCAAACACGAGTACAACTTGCACTAGAAGGGTTCCATATACATTTATGGACATAACAAATTAAGGGATATATCCCTATTAAATTATTAACAAATATTAATTTTTCACAAAGTAAATATCTTACCTACTATATCTTTCACAATCTCTAAACACAAAAACGGTTTTTTTCATAATTTTACCATGAGTATTTTCGAATATGGGGAGGGGTATATGGAAATATATTTTTCTTGCATATTTTTTAGAATATCGCTGAATACATACTACAATTTAAAATTGTGAAAAACACATTTTTGAGTCCTTGTTATTAGACCTTTCAGACGAGATTCCGATATTTCTAAGTGTTAGTTATTGAGATATGTGCGAGTTAATATGATTTATTACTATATCAAATTTATTGAGAAAAGCGACTGTGACAAATGGACAGGCAGACACCGGATTCCGTTTTTCTTTTTGAGGCAGGGAACCTTAAAAAACAACATGAAATTATATTTATAAATACCATTATTTTATAACAAAATTAAAGGGTGTTTTGAAATGTTTTATTTTGACTGGACAATCGTTTATACATGAAATATTAATTTTATTGTTTGCTTTATAATAAAGTAATCACTTTCTTATAATAATATATCAACATAGTGTCGGAAAAACAAGACTATTTCACTATATTATTTTTCGACGGAAATTTATTTCTGCTACCCTTTATTAAATCTTAAAGGTAGGAAACGCAATGACAATTATCTTTTCCCAAAATTTTTAAATAGTTTAATATAATTAATTTATCTGCGGCATCTGAATCGTACGTCGACAGGTCATAGACAGAATTGCCTCGTACAAAGCGCCCGATACTATAACAGGAATTAACTTGAGTGCTCAGCTCTATCTTATACCGTCGCTGATGAGGTCGGATTAAGTGACTGCTAAGTACTCGTCGACCTAAACCCTACGCGAGATATAAAAGTTAAATAGATCCCTTACACCGACACTTCGCTTTGGTTTACAGATAATTCCGTTGCTTGACTAATGTATAAAACTTTTTTTTTGATACTGGAGAATTCTGACTTAGTTTCCTATTAACCCCAGGTTGGAAATTTAGTCGGCTTAGTTTGTGTAGTGGGTTTGAAAAGTTAATTGTTTATTCTTAGTCAAAGGAGTTTAATATAATTTAAATAAAGAAAAGAGATGGACTTACGTTTCCACAAATGTTGCCAGAATTAAGACAATGCCGTTCCTCTTCGAAATGCAGAAATATGTAAAACGTATATAGCTAAATTTTGACGCAATTTTATTTACCGATAACCAAAACGTGACATACAGTGCAAAGGTCTTAATTGCCATCTTAGCGGTATTTTTTTACGAATAAGTAACCATTTTTAAGGGTTATTTATTACAAAAGGAAAAACGGAACCATTGTAAGATAATTTCGTGTCTAATTAAGTGTATATCTGGCATAGCCCTTTTCAGAAATTAATTGGCTGAATATATACCGTGTTTCTATGCATGTGTAAAGTAGGCAATATGCACCATGTTTCTATGGATGTGTAAAGTAAGCAATATGCAACATGTTTCTATAGTTGTGTAAAGTAGACAATATGCACCATGTATATATTCATGTGTAAAGTATGCAATATGCACCATGTTTCTATGGATGTGTAAAGTAGGCAATATGTACCATGTTTCTATGGATGTGTAAAGTAGGCAATATGCACCATGTTTCTATGCATACATAAAGTAGGCAATATGCACCATGTTTCTATGGATGTGTAAAGTAAGCAATATGGACCATATTTCTACGGTTGTGTAAAGTAGGCAATATGCAGCGCACCATGTTTCTATGGATGTGTAAAGTAGGCAATATGCACCATGTTTCTATGCATACATAAAGTAGGCAATATGCACCATGTTTCTATGGATGTGTAAAGTAAGCAATATGCACCATATTTCTACGGTTGTGTAAAGTAGGCAATATGCAGCGCACCATGTTTCTATGCATGTGTAAAGTAGGTAATATGTACCGTGTTTATATGCATGTTTTAAGGAGGCAATATGCACCGTGTTTATATGCAAGTGTAAAGTAGGCATTATGCACCATTTTTTTATGCATGTGTAAAGTAGGCAATATACTTACGTTGTATAAAATTTATATTTGAATATAGTTTAATAGAAATACAAGGCATCCTTTAATGTAATCTAAATACGTACGGAACCCTTGTAAGCTCTACTCGTGATTGACAGGATTTTTTCCTTTTTAACTCCATCATGTGAAATGAAAACTGGGAAATGCAAAATTTAAAAATATAATATTCAACGTGTTAAATGAAAACTGGGAAAATGCAAAATTTTAAAATATAATATTAATTGTTACTATGTTTGGCACGTACATTGTAACATATATTGTTTGCACAATTTCATTTTATTTAATTGGCACAATTGACTCAATATTTTGTGTATAATATACATTTACCTTCTATAGCCTTTTATCCATATTATCAAAACAAACTAACACATATTCTGATCTATAGATATATACGCTGCACATTTTCCATCTCGTTAGTTCCCAATTGCAAAGCACAATGTGGCAATATATGTAGATAAACCCAATTCAATAGCCGCAATACAAAACATGTAGGCACACAAAGCTGCCAAGTGGCAAATTGTTTTATATCGGCCACTACGTGCGGCTGTACAAATAGTTGAAGACGCCGTAAATCGAATGCTACGTGACGACTCGCCCAGCGAAAGGATAAAAGTCTAAACGGCAAACCGTTCCATGGAATTTCCAAGCGTAACAATATCGTCAATATTTGGAATTTATTTTCATCTCGCGCCGGGATGAAATTGGAAGTGTGTTTGGGGATGCTTCAGTTGGTGTCGGTGCTCGAGGCTACTTCGGGATTCGGCCGGCTCGGAAATGTGTGATATGGATGTCTTTTGAGAGGGCAGGGTATCTGATCAAAGTGTTTACAGTCTTTTTGTCTGATTACTATTGTGTAACTATTGACTATCGAAGATGTATAAATAGGTATAGGACGTAAAATGTTGCTTATATTTACATTCAAAGATATTTAAAACATTTCTCGCCATGTTAAAGTAATGTTTACATATATCCGTATATCCAAATTCGTGTTAGATAACTAACAACTGAGGGTATAATAAAAGAAAAGAAATTTTGATGCCATTTATTTTTGAAAACAATGGAAAAAGAAGAAAAATTTATAAGCATAAACGCTGGTGAAAATTTTTGTCAAAATGTATATCACCGTTTGACGAAACGATCCGGGTATACGTACGTTTAATGGGCGGCACACTCCTAATATCCATAATCAGTTTAATCTACAACTTAGCCACATAAATATACACCAGAAAAGCGTGGGAAATAAAAAAACAAATAGAATTGTGGAATTCGGCTAGCAAAATGTAGAAAAATTATGCGTGTTGTGTGCCAATTGAGTCACAAATAGTGTTCAGAAAAGTCATAATATTTTGACAACGAAAATGTTTAACGAGACGTTTTTCGCGATTATGTAGTTACATTATATGAACACTTCTGGGTGAGCTAGGAAATTGAAACGTGGAACTTGTTATATGAATTGAAGATATCTAATACTTGCAAATGTTACCAGTTATTTAATCTAATTCAGTTAAAGTTAGAACAAGTGAAAAGTACGTAATAAGTACGCTTTTACTTTCGTCGTTTCTCCAATTATCACAGCGGTAAAGCATTAGGTCCTAAATTCAGAACTTAGTTGAAATCTCGGAATTAACCTTTTTTATTTTTTTCGACTAAAATAAAACAACAATAGCATTGGCCCTAATAAAAAGTTTATATAATTTGTATTTAACATTAAAATATGAGTGTTGAGAGATTTTTTTAAAGTGAAACACGGACTTGACTCAGGTATATCAGAGAAAATCGAGCGAGCGAAATAAAATTAGATATTACTTTGAAGTTTTTTTCTGCTTCTCACATTTTATTAAAATAGAAATTCACTGAATTACAATTGCGTCACGATCTTCAAATTCAAATTATTCTTTATCCTAACCCGCTTACAGTGCCTATGTGCGCGCGCGCGCGTACGTGCGTGTGTGTGTATATATATATATATATATATATATATATATATATATATATATATATATATATATTTGATAAGCAGCAAATAAATATTTACCAATAAAATTGAAGGAGCTTTAGGTGACACCAAGGAGGACAGAACACAATTTTGACGCTGATGCGTCTTATAAAATAGGTAAGCTAGCTTAAAAAGGGGAGCTTTTCGAAAATAGAAAAGATTTTAAAAAATATAAATTACAAACCGTCAGTCTTATAACAACGTACTTTTTGTCTTATTATGATAAAAAGAAAGAAACAACCAAATTTTAAACGTTTTTTTATTAAATTTACTTCTTTACCGTTTTTTTTCTTTCTGTCCAAAATAATGTGAATCACACATATTATTTGAAAATGATTATATCAGAAATAGTTCGGTTATTTCATATTTATCAAAAATACTATAGGTTCAGAATGGTGTAAGAAGGATACGCGCTGTGAGAAAAAGTTGTAACGATGAATACAACCTGTATATGAAGCAAGAGTTTACACGTGTGTCAGCAAGATCGATTCTCCAATATAAGAAGGTCATGATACATAATTGTCCCTTTTCTCTGTTTCTTGCCCAATCCATTTCGAGACAGCGTAGCGGGATAACAGATTAACCGATTTTAATTAAAGAAACTTCATTTTGCGCTGAATATAATGAATCATAAATACAACCTGTATATGTAGCAAGAGTTTACACGTGTGTCAGCAAGATCGATTCTCCAATATACGAAGGTCATGATACATAATTGTCCCTTTTCTCTGTTTCTTGCCCAATCCATTTCGAGACAGCGTAGCGGGATAACAGATTAACCGATTTTAATTAAAGAAACTTCATTTTGCGCTGAATATAATGAATCATAAATACAACCTGTATATGTAGCAAGAGTTTACACGTGTGTCAGCAAGATCGATTCTCCAATATACGAAGGTCATGATACATAATTGTCCCTTTTCTCTGTTTCTTGTCCAATCTATTTCGAGACAGCGTAGTGGGATAACAGATGAACCGATTTTAATTAAAGAAACTTCATTTTGCGCTGAATATAATGAATCATAAAAACTTTCCAAATATATTTAACACCGATATGAAATACTCATTGGGAGATATAAACGTTTCAGATTGCCAAATCATTGGCTCATTTGGCTGTCCAAAATTTAATTTTTAAAATATCGATTGGAAAAAACAGTATCTTGTAATGATTAACAAATAACACTGTTTACCAGCGCTGAATGTAATATACATTACACGAAGAGGAAAAACAATTTTGCCGATTAAGCATATATTACATGAAATTATAAATAGTGGACCTAAATGACTTTCTTTCTTTGGACTCTTTCCATTCACATAAAGTATTCACGTTAAAATGACTCATGGTCGGGTTTCGACACAGCATTTCTTCCAATTTAAAAAAAGAACAAAACACGTTGCTTGTATCATATGCGAAAGGAAAATACGGAAAATCCCTTCCAAACTAATAGATAGACTACAAGAGTCTTTATATTTACACATGCTTCTCGGTATACACGACATAATAAAAAAAAACATACATTGAAGATATTGCGTCAGAGAATACAAACATCTATTAAATATTACTCAATCAAATAGAAGACAAGGCGGAGCTCTAAATATATGAGGAAGTAACCCGAAAACGTATTGAGCTGTAGCTACCTACGTATTTTTTATAGCCGGCGTGGCCCAAGCAAACAAACATATAAAGCAAATAAATGAGAAGCATTCAATATTTATGACGAGTCGCATGACGTAATGGCGTTACGTTATTCGTTTCCATCCTCGCCCTGTAGTGCTAAACGCCCTCCGATCTATGACGGCGACTGTAGCTTTCTTCAAACCAACCCCCCGCCGTATTCAAATGTGTAGATTTTATTCCTCCGACTCGGGGTGGAGTTAAGCGAGCGATTGCGTGCTCTTAATGTCTCACTCATTCATTGAGATGTGTGACGTGTCGATATATCGCGGCGAATGATGGAATATTTATTGAATATAATTTTGTGAAGCGTATCTCGGGGCGGGTGGTAAGTTTAGGTGCTATGACAAATTTAATGACTGAGATAATCCAAGTTTAATTATATATTTCTCCGCAACGTTATTCGGCATTGTCCGGATTATAATTAGTTTTCTTTTGTTACGACTAATATTAAATCTTAAGAAGAGAAGTTCGCTTACGACTTTAGGTTTTAAATATATTGATTGTTTGATAAATATATTATTATCTACCTGCAAAAAAATCCAGTGTTAACTTACACAATAATATTTTAATACCATATTTACCATGTATAGAGAATTTATATAACTTTCGCCTAAAGCAGAAGACTGACTTTTGTAGGTGGTGAGTCGGCTGACAATAGCTGACTTTTGTCGGAAAATATCGATGGCCGATTCTTCACCGACTCGATGCACACGCGTCCAGAGTCTCGCACCCCCGACAAAATCTCTTCCGTCTCCGTTAGCGAGGGTTTGCTCGTATTCTATTTCTTTTTCCGATTGGCGAGAGTCAGCCAGAGTTTGCATTTAGTAATAAATATTAATAATAATTTACCGTCTGTGTAAGGCCTTATTCATAAACGAAGTTCAGACTTGTTGGTTTAATAGCTTTTATGTGACTGAGTAGTAAAGTTATCATTTTTTTTTCAAACAAAGTTTTACTCGTAAGGATAGATAGAATTCTATTCAATGCTTTATAAGCAAAATAAAAGAAATAATAAGCATTTTACATTTAAACTCCAATAGTATTATTAATTAAAGAAAATTCAACCCTAAAAATCGTGTTGTTTTTGCAACCACAAACCAAAAGAAGGAAACGTGTATTTAATTGAAATGTTTTGTATCGATCGATCTATAGTTTAATGTTTGTTACGCAAATTAAAAGTAGCTCTTTGTAGGTAACGAAAACTATTGGATTATTACAATTGTATGAGTAAAAAATATTAAAGAAATGCCTAAAATTTATGCCTATTTTCAAACCTATTAAGGTCACGCATTTTATAATTTTCAGAAAATAATAATTTTATGCAAAGATATGGTTTTTTCGAGTTCATTTTTCTGAACATGAATTTTTTATCATTGCTTTCGAGTTTACTACAATTTTAAGTCATAACGTCTAGAAATATTAAAAAAAAGACACTACAATCAATGAATATATGTGAAATAAGACTAGTGCAAAAAAGCGAACAATGATAGAAGATACGAGCCATTACTTTGATTCAAATACATACACCTCATATACCTCCAACATATATCTCATACACCTCCAACATATATCTCATATATCTCCAATATATATCTCATATACCTTCAACATATACCTCATAGTATATTTAAGTAGCGTGATAAGTTTATTTTCATTAATTATAACTAATAATCAGGCAAAAAGCAATGGAAGACATAGTCATCAATCGCACGTTTGGTGCCTATGTCTTCCACGATAAATAAAAAAAAATGTCAAGCACGTGTAGAACTCGCACTACGAATATTTTACTTAAACTGTTTACAAAATTAGAATTAGAAATAATTGATTTTCGAACTTTTGCCTTTATTTGTGCCATAAGACATTGTGCCGACTTTCAAGATTATAGGTCGGCTTGGTTTTGATGAACAATGAGTAACACTATGGTAAAATAAATAAAAAATAACTTATAATGATGTGGTCTCCTCAGGGTTACAGGCCTCAACAAATAATATTAATTTTAAATTTATAACTCAAGCCATGTCTGAGAAAAACGGTTTTCACAGACAGACAAAAAAGTGGTCGTAAAATGGTTCCGTTTTATTCATTTTGAAGAAATTTATAAAAACAATTTAAAAAGTTTAACAGTTAAAATCAGCAGAGAACAAAGAAGAGGCAAGACGACCGGCAAAAAACTGAGACCGAGAAAAGATGGCAGACAAAGTAGAAAAAGAGTTTATGTAGAAAATTGTTTATGAAAATTGAACAATTTGACAAATCATTGCGAAAATCAATAGGTTTCTATTCTGATAGTAAATAAAACGATAGAAAAAATAATTAGTCAAGAATTGCTACCTGTAGCGTATATCTTCATACGTGCTTACGCACACTCCAATAAAAAACAATAAACACTCCAATAAAAAACCATTTTTAAAAGGCAAAAGATCGTAAAAAATTTTTAAAATATATATACTATTCTTTATAGTAAGATTTATTCTTTTCTAAAAGCTATATTGAAAGTATATTACTTCTAAAATAACCCGAGTTATAATTACTTCTACCAACAAAACTTGAGGCTGGTGCCCTAGTCGATAACGAAAAATTATATCTTTTTTCGTATCTTTCAGATCAGCAGAAGAAGATTGCGCAAAAGAAAAAAAACAAAAAGAATAGAATATGCTAGCATGACCTTTTGCTATGACTGCATGCTATGCTTAAGCTAGAGGTAATATAACGATTTAAATACATTATCAGTATTTCTTAATTTTTCATAGTCTATACAAAATTAATAATAGATAAATGATATTTAATATCATAGTTATTTCGGGCTAAGTATAACAGAGGCACATATTTTAACATAAGACGTAGGCAGACAACCAACAAACACACGATTGTTTCGCGAAGCTGCGAGTTTCGACGTAATAGCTCACAAGCTATAAGTGGCAACTCCAAATAATCGTTTCGCGGTGAAGACTTAACGTAAACTTGTACGCCTCCCACATATCCAGAGCCGTTCGTGAATTATTCATGAGGAGTTCATAACCGTTTAGTTTGATAAAAGTTTCAACTGAAAACAGGAAAAGTTTTATTGGAAGCTGCCGCACGGGATGGCTTCCACGAGAGCTGGGCTGAGTGCAATTTCGTGTCGGCTACAAAATGTTTCATTACGGGCGGGGAAGTCGGTTTGCGCATGATTTTTATCGGACGAGAAATGAAATTTGATGCTGAGACGCTTATTTTTAGGGTTCTCCTCCATTCCGTGTAAAATGACTGATTTTTTAATAAAATTGCGAGAAAATTGGGTGCCCATAATAAAGCTAATGGAAAACTATCTAAAACTAATTTTAAAAATTAAAGCGACCGATATTGAAGTGAGCTTTTAAGCAGCGGTGAAAGTAAAATTTGAAAGCCGATACGAAAAATATAATGCCACGAAACGAATAACAAAATGATTCCGCAGTCGAAACGCGCAATCACAACAATAACGCGATATTACAATAGACGCTGTCTTCTCGCAATATATTCTTAATATAAAATCGAAAACATTTATTTTTTTATTTTAGTAATGATATAATATATGCTAATGTATTAAGTTACTCACATATGGCAATAAAATAAAAAAAATAACTCTTTGAATATTTGTGTTTCCATAATAAAGAAAATTCTATTTAAATCATATTATTAAAACAAAAATATGAACCAGTTTACGATATTTTGTACATAATAGATGAAGCTAGTTGCATATTTCTAGATCGACATTGCTATTTCTTGGTAACATATGCACGGTTTCGAAATTAACAATTATTTAATTAGACCTAATTGAAGAAACCTTTTTAAGGCTGGAGTACACCAAATGCGTATGGAGTACACGTGTGTAACTCTTTACAGAAATGACTCAGTGTTCCGGCACATCGCTGTAATGTGCCAAATGATCCGAAACAGTTTCATTATGTCAAAAGTGTCATTTGGTACATTGTATCTCGAGTTCCGAAGCGATGAAAAGAAACGAAGCGAACACCGGTCCACTGATTAATTTCGGTGAGTGAGATATAGATATGGATGGCGAGCTACAAATTGCGAAGAAATATTTATATGAATGATATATTTTATTCGCTTTAAATTATATTACTGACTGTATTGTAAGTTGATTTGTACCCTCAGCGCATGAACGCGGCATGTTTAAATATTTGCCGGTATGTTTTTAAACATATTTATATTAAAGAAGAAAAGAAAAAGGAACTGTGTCGTGTATCACGACGTAAATTAAAAAAAGAACGAGAGCAGCCTGTACCGAGAGCTGGAGTCATTTGAAGACAAGTTTTTGGTAATTTCGTAGTCTCGGTCCTTTTTACATGAATTAATTAAACCGTAAATATTGAATTTTTATAATTTTATTGCTGGGATCTAAAATAAAACTGCATTTAGGAACTGTTTTTATCATATTTTCTTATATTTCCACGTCTATATTTAAAATTATTCCACGCACTACACTGCTGCTGCACAACCAGTCCAGTGTGACATTCAATGAAGAGAGCCATATGATAACAACGTCCGCCGCTACGACCTACACACGCAGTGCGTTTGGTCCGAAATCTCATACGATCTTTAGCATATTAAGACGGCTACTGCAACGCAGCCGTGCTGCATTTGCATTCGGTGTGACCCATCCATTAATTGGGTAGTGGATTCTAAGCATGCCATATAATTTTTAAACGGCGCTTTCCACTAATGAAGTGGATCAAGGCGATATGTAATAAAATTAGATTTTTTAAATCGTAAAAACTACTATGCAACAGATATTATATTATATGGTCATATCCTAATATAGTCATAATAGGTTTTATTTATAAGTATAAATACGTTTTGCAAATGAGCAATTTCTACTAGCCAGTTAAAGCATCTTAATCTAAAGACGTTGTATATTATGGACGACTGTTGTAGATCGAGTGTAATTTAAAAAAAAACAAGAAAATACTAACAGAATGAATATTAACAATAATACAGACTAGAATATTATAAGAGAGAAAAGTAAAGTAAACATGATAAATAAAGCTTGTTATCGAAGAGCATTTTCATATGTCAGAGTTAGTTTTTTTAATTTTTTAATGGCATGAGAGTCGGTAAAATATAATTTAGCAAAAATTACAATTAAATATTAAGAAAGTCTATAAATTCTTTTTCCTATATATATATATATATATATATATATATATATATATATATATATATATACATACAAATATATATATATATATTTATGTATGTATATGTATATATTATATAAATAAAAAGCAATATTCTTTATATTAAAAAAAAGCATATTTTTTATATTAACAGTACATTACTATTGGACAAAAATAACCCCTAAGTATTAAAATTTCTTTTCTCTGATTTGTATTTTTTTGATATTCCTTGTTCTTTCCGAAGGTCTTCATATAATAACGAAAAGTTCGTAAAAACTATTATTTCAAGTATTAAAAGCCTAAGGTGATTTACAAAATAAAGTTTAAAGCCAGGCGTAACCGCAAGAGATCTCGTCATTCTGACGGTATTTTGGCGATTATGAAACCAAATTAAATATTAAAATATACTAGATAATGAATAATGACGACAGAATACGTGACTAAAGAAAATTTTAATGTTATATAAACGACAAGGTACCATTTTTGCCAAAATTCTGAGATCTACTTTATTTTCACGTAAACTTTCACGTGATAATATTAAGCTGTCTGAGCTAATTATTAACTTGGTAGATTTAGCTACGAAATTTAAAAGTTTTCTTGAGCCAAAAAAATATCGATACTTTCCCACCCCTACGAAAAGTGTTTATTATATTAAAATCGCCCCCGCGCATACAAACAAACGATGCCGCCACCAAGTCACAGGCGAGACCATATAGGTAGACAAATGTAGTTATGAAATCCGTACCAGGCGCCGACGGCAGCCGAGTTTTGTCGCTCATAAACCGTGCTTTACTGCGATGTGATTTTTGAACTTAATTGACTGAGCGAGGTTATTAATGCCCCGTCGCGTGATTCGACCGTAAAATTTATTGAAGTTGATTTTTTACGGTGGCGAAAGTTTATCACGTTAAACAGGTACCGCGGAGCTTTTTCCAGCGAAGCTTTCTCGAAGCTTTTCCTCCGCGACGAGTTGATCCGGGCAGAAATTAATGGCCGCGATAATGGAAGGTGGTCATAATTTAGAGGGCTTTAAATGGCTGTGACTTCTATTATTATTGTAAGCTCTGTAATAATATAATGATAATGTTAAAGGAACGGTTGTAATTTGTGGCGAGTCATCTCTTTTTATTAGTTTCGCTGGATTATGACATTGTGTTCAGTTGTAAGTTAAATTTAAATAGAAGAAACGGCATTCTGCTGAATATTTATCAGTGACATACTATTTATATTAATATCTAAAGTGATAATCACTTATCACGACAGTATATTACTACTTTTTTATTGTAATAATATATTATCATTTATGAATAAAATGATTAAACTACCTACTACTATTCCTAATGCAAACGT
This sequence comes from Druceiella hillmani, assembly GCA_039881145.1. Lineage (NCBI taxonomy): Eukaryota > Metazoa > Arthropoda > Insecta > Lepidoptera > Hepialidae > Druceiella > Druceiella hillmani. The sequence goes on along the minus strand of JAYKKI010000012.1, from coordinate 28,869,762 downwards.
CAGTTAGTTTATATTAAATGTCATGTTAACCTTTAATTTTTAAATTGCAATATTAAAGTGTAATTATCTACTTTATTAGATTTTTTTATAAAAAAAGAGGAAAGTAATTACTCAACAAGATTAGTCGACTAACTCCTCTGAAAGCTGAAAATTTTTTTAATTAATTACTTCATAATTAAGAAACGTCGTAGGCCGGTTAGACTAGTCTATATTGAATATCGTAAACCGTGATATTAAAATATCCTTTTATATTAAGCTTTTCGAGGTATCTAATTTTGAAATCAATAAAAAGTTTGATAGTTGAATTAAAATAAAAATAAAAATTATATAATAAATATTAAACTATGTATAATATACATACTTCTAAAATACCTCGATGTCACTATTGCTAGGAAACAATTTCATTCTATTAAGGGATATATTTGTAGGCATATGTATATAAGATCGCTATGATAATATTGACTTACACTGGCAGGGGCCTATGTAAGCGCGCTTTAATCCATAAATGGGCAAATATCGACAGTTTGTTCGTATGAATACCGCGAAATCTCATATTCGATCCAATTAAACACGAGTGTGATGTATTTCTGCACTGTTTTACAAGGAAATCGTAAATTTAAGGGGAACGTTTTACGAACATTTTTACGTGAACTATGGAAAAATTAATGATTAAAAAAATTTAATCACATATTTTAGGGTATTGTCCTTGATAAAAAACGGAATCATTATAGATATGTTCCTTAGTTATGTGTGTGGTTGTTTGTTACTGATAGTCATCAATATCCAATCGTTGGCCAAATTCGGGGCAATCTGGATATGGAGGGTCCATGGAAGAGGTAATTTCTAGATAGAATTGAAATTAAATTTAAAAGAAGTATTAAATTTGAGAAAAGTGATAAATTTCAAGAAAAACATTGGGTATGGATGTTATATTCTACCTTACATATATTGGGAAACGGCGTTTAAAGTTTCTTGGAGATAAGTGCAAGGGTGGTCATTATGATGGTCCAATATGTACTTACTTATTTACTACTAAACTTCATTATCTGCAAATTTACATAGGCGAATATTTTCCTAGCTCGTTTTATTACATTCTCTTACTTTCCCATTTTCTGAGTTAGCTTTTTTTTCATTCTGAAGGTGTAAATGTTGGCATTAGATCTAAATTTGAATAGTTTTGATCAGCATTCCAGAACATTGTTCTTTCATTGATTTTTACAATATACTTGTAGTTCCTCATATTATACATGCATATGAGGAATTTTTATTGCTTTTTTTCAAAACAATAAAATTGGACATATAAACACATGCAAATATTAAACAAAACAAATATTTACTATTAGTTGTTAAGTCTAGAGCATTCAATGACAAGCACATTTTTTTAGTACGAAAAATGTAAAATGGACTAAAGGTCTTGTGAGACTCAATGTTTTCCTAATGTATGGAAATTTTTTTTTAAATATGAATGATAGGCACCTGGTTTTTGACCTTTTTTAATACCTAACCATTTCTGCAGAGCGCACAATTTGGTTTTTTAAATCTCCTCTTGTACTATATATCCTCTTTAAACCTCCTCTCGTCCATTATACATAAGGAATTTTTTTACAAGACTGCGTAAAAATTAGTGTTATGTATTTAGGATTGATGTATAAAACTATTATGCGAATTTTTTTATTCCAACGTAGCGACGAAACGGCTCAACTGATTTTATTTTTTTCACCGCTAAAATTGGTATTTTGTCTCATATAACCTAGGCCCTACATGGACATAAATCTAACATATGAGCCTCGACTGTTATGAAAATTTAATTGAAATGACATTTGATTAGAGTACGTGTTATTCATGACAATTTTGATCAATCTGCCATCAGACTGGTTTCCTAAACGTGATTTAGATTTCAGTCAAAGGACTGTTGTTCCAATATAATAAACTTAAAACATATCTGGCAATAATATTTACGTATTAAAAGGTAATATTAATATTTGTAAATAGTTTAATAGAAATACTGTATGGTGTACATCATTTAAATGTTTATACGCTCAAGAGTAATGCTCAAGAGTAATATGGAACTCTTGCAGCATAAGTACTATTTTATACAATTTTCTCTGATTTATCTGTAAGAGTTAACGAGATTCGTCCCCAAATTAACTTCCCTATGGTGAGTACGGCATATTATGGCTGAAAGTTGAGAACAGTCTTCTATTAGCATTTTTAATCACGGGTTTATAATAACACCTTTTTTCGCTTACCAATTCGATTTTTTCACTCAGTGGTGTTTTCATTTTGTTTTTCAATTACTTTATTTTCTAATCAATTCCTTATAGTGGAAATTAAACTTTCTCGTAGAGAACTTCCGTTAAGTTCAATTTTAAGGTTGCAAAATTCAGTACTCCAATTTTTTTTCAATCTCATGTGTCGTATATTTCAAAGACCGAGTTAGTTATAAGGATTCCGAAACATTTATTTTCAGACTTTTATTCAGGACAGTTGTAGAGATATTACTGGAAATGTCCTCAAAGATATCCCTCCCTATCTCCAGAAATGCAGTGAAAATTAAGAGGAAAACAGTGAGTTTATTTAATGTTGACCAGAAAACTCTAGCGATGATTCTAAATATCATAATTTTTAAAAAATGTACGACTTTTATAGGGGTGTAACAAATATACTAGTCAATATATTTACATAAAGAAAAATAATATTAATATGTGTATATAATAAGGAGGGTCGTCTTCTATCTAGATGTATATTTAATATTTCCAAAGGAAATGAGGCTGTTGCAAATTACAAACTATCGTACGATGAAGTAGTATCGTATGACGTATTTTTGGCTTAGGAGAAAAAGCTCAAAAGATTTGGGTTACGAAATGAGATAAAGATATTAAATGTGAAAAAGGATAGACTGTAAAAAATGTTAAAAGGATCTATTTGGTTGCTATGGTTATTACGAGCGATTGACAAGTGTCTCACAAAATTCTGTTAAGTAAGCGAATTTCATAAGGCACTTGGAAGTGAAGATGAAGTGCACATGAAAATGAAAAGGTTACCATTAATGTTGAAAGACTGATGCAATATTACTTTTTGGGGAACTATTTGATATTAGAGATAGATGAAAATATCCTCAGCGTATTCAACATCAGCCTTCGAATCCTATCAGCCTTGCTTACTTTTATCTTCGCCAACCAAGATTCAGACGATATCATCCTAAAGCGCCGTATCTATTTTCCCATTTCCACCGCCGCAACCTCTCTTTTCAATCACTTCTGTGTCTTCGTCCGCCAAACGGGACGTAGTTTCCACAAATACCGAGACCGCGCCGCGGAAGGCGACCATTTCAATAAAATAAAGTCTCGCCGAGTGGCGGAAGCGAATTGCGTCTGCATTTTGTCAAAGACGGATGCCGGGCCGCTAAGCTCTCTTTTATCTGAACGGAAGTCTGCTCCGGTTAAGGGTTTCATCTTCCGTTTCACTTATCTGCGGCAGCCCGATTCCGCTCCACCGGCGTTGGTATAACTTGTAATTAACTTTGCAGTCGGGATTTAACACTGGATTACGCGGATGCTTTGTGAGAGGATTACATGCTTAATCTCCCCTTTTTCCACTGCTGGCGAGGGAAAAATAATAAAAACTTGAGTTCCGTTTTTGCGGGATTCCGGCTGGCGGCTTTGTACCATCGTCGGCTTTTGAAGTTGGAACTAGTGCTGGCCACTGAGATGAGTTAGTGATGTCGTATACAAGAGTAGTCTAAGCGTACATAAAAGTGGTTTTAATTACAATGTTTCACGATAGTAGTCATTAGTAATTCGTGGGAACAAATATGCTTTGTTATTATAACTTATTAGATTCTTATTATGATTCTATATATCTTAGAGAGTAATATATTTTAATAGTTATAACTATTAAGATAATATAGAATCTTTGATATTTCATAGACATTTTTATATCTCTATTTTTAGCGGGGAGTTAAAATGTAATAAACAATAAGATGTTTGTATATTCAGAATTTTCTGCATATACAAACATAATGAAAAAAATCATTAAATTATTTTTGAGTATGAAAATATTTTGTACGAGTTAATTAGTTCATTTTTTTATGTTTTTAGGATGTTTCAACAAGACACTATTAAAATTGTTTGTGTTGTTTTCTTTGGGTATATTATGTTTTCGTATTGAAAGATGTTGTTGATTTAATGTAATTTATTAAATCGAAACTGTACATTAGACATTTGGCTGACCATCCATCGACAGTTAGTTGTCAGTTACGAAATTCATATTCAAAACATCCCCTTTCTTAAATTCTTAAAGAACTCAATATTTTCTACATAAATTAAAAACAATACATTCCAAGTTTTACTTGACAAAAATTAATTAATTTTTTCCTTAGAAAACAAAATATTGTTTCATCACTTTTTATTTTTTTCTTAATTTTAATGACTCGATTGAGTTTACCAACTATACTGAACCGTCGACAGTAAAAATGTTCGGGGTTGCCAGCTAGAAAGTCCATATCCCTAACAGAGCACAAACTCTGGACTAGTTATTAAATTATAATATTTAGTTTAAACGCAACGGTTTTAAAAAATATTTGCAATGGATATTGCACGTTTATTCAGAATGTTAATTGTCATAATGTGTAGTTTTGATATAAATACATGTGTGTATCGCTTCGTTTTACGAGTCTTACAAGCATTAAACATACTAGTTGAAATGTTTATTTTTATTTTCATATATTAATTCCTATGTTTTTAAAATACAACCATTCAACTAGCCCTTCAATGTATAGTGATTCGTCATGCTGAGTAGTTGCCTATCCAAACATATGAAGTTTCACATGCTTCTAAATACATAAAGTTCGTCATATAAAAACTATTATATATACATATATAAACCAAATCAATCAACACATCTATGTGCGTATAGGTTAGATTTTTAATATGACATATTTTCAGTCAGATAAGTTTTCATAATGTTATATATATTAAATATTTGCACATTTTTAATTTATTTATTCCATGTTAGAGTTGAAGTTATTCCATTTTGCTCTTTCAGTAAGCAGATAGGTAGTGTCAGTAGCGATGAAGTAAGCTCACATCTCTCTCGCTCATTCACGCGACGGTCTACGTCCTAAATATTGAAGAAATTTTTATTAAATACGATATTTAATTATATCTTCCTAAAAAGAGTTTATCTATCTAATTATTAAATAAAATACTTCATCACTTAAGTAAGTATCTTCAATTTTAAAATAGATGTAATCTCTCCCGAGATGAAAAATAAGACCTTATTATTTGAAGATTATATTAAAAAAAGCTAATAACGTTTAATTGCTTCCGAGTATAGATAATTAAGAAATTTCCCTTTTTATCTTCGGTAAGTGCTTTTTTCTTTTCTCCTCTCCTTTCTTAAAACGACTGATGTGCTGCATACTTAAAAGCCATTATCCTTTCTTAAGCTCCCTCCCTTATATTAATTACGTGAGCCCGAAGCCATATTGTGCTTCGAACTGAAATGGAAACGCCGACGGAGGTGGGGTAAGGGCAGTGTTCTTTAAAACACTGTGCTGCCTCTGCATTCAGACGTGACTGTTGAGATAAATATGCCATTGAATAAAAATAGGATCTTAGAGTTTGGTTGCTGCCGTATTTTTGCATACAGCGTGATTCGTTTTTGCAATAGAGCTTTGACAAAAGTTTTGTTTAAATCTGAGTTAGTTATTAGATGAAGACAGATGATTTATTGTATAATAAGTGAAAAAAATTCAGTTAAGAAGTAGATAGTAATTTAAAATCAATTAGTACCGTATGGGGCTAGGAGCACGGTTTTTACAGTAAGAAAATGAAAAGTACCTGAAAGTAAACTGCAAGGTAACGAATATAGACAAGGTTTAGCTAAGATTTCAGAAATCTAAACGCAAAGATGGTTCACAGCATAAAGTAGTTTATGAAAACATTTCTATAAAATATTGATAAATTTGTGTTTTGTTGTAATTTGTTTACGAGATAGAAGCGAATATCCCTAACAATGTAACCGTTTTTACGGGTGATGTATTTAAATTGCTGGTATTGTGATTTGTTGCCTTGTTCGATTACGACCTTAGATGGTGCGACAAAGCTTGAAATCCTGGTCTCTTGTGGAACTGGGCTAGTGTTTTTAATCGTGTAGCCAAATGCCAGAGATGGGTGACTGAAGGAAGCGCTACTACGCAAACCTTCCCGACCATAGTGGAGATTATGGGCATTATCTATAATGATCCGCCCATTGGAGAGAATTATTTCCAGCGGTGAATTGAGACAGGCTGTTAATGAAAGTTAAATAGCACATCTGATTGGCTGTAGGGGTCATATATCCCATGTTTACAATTTATTCATGATAACGAATTCTAAAATTGAAATTTTCTTCAACTGCTCCGATAATTTCTATAAGTATTTTCCTGTCAAAAGATATTCATTTCATCGGATTGCGGGAGTATCATAGATCATTATCATACAGAATAATAGGGTCCTAGGGTTCTGTAGCGATTTCTACGTAGACACTTCAATCGTAATAAAATAATCATCAAATAGTTACCAGTATAGTCAACCAGGTATAGTTAAAATAATTAAATCCTACTATAGGAGGTGGTTAGGGCAAGTTTTCAGGACCAACGCTATAGATCCTGTGAAGAAAATTGAAGGAACCAGAAAACGATTAAGAGCTGGACCCAGGTGGCTAGACTGTGTTGAAAAATACATCAAGACATGGGAGTTAATTGTTGGAGAAACTTGGTCAAACGGAGAATCGGATAGAAAAGCTTCGTGGGAAAAGCCTGCATTGCTGCAAGCTATACTGCCATAGAAGGAGAAGGTCAATAATTTCTTTTTCGTATGCGTTTTCTAATCGCACTTAGACCAAAAACATTTTATTTGACGAAATATTTACATAGTAATCAATAATTTGGATCTCTCCTTTCGTTATATTATATTTCATAACTTTTTGGATAAAACTTTAAGTAACTTAAATTTATCTCATTAAAGTAGGGTATCCGATATAATAGTGCCAATCGTTCATCTTTTTGCGCAGAAAGCAGATGAAGTTGGATTTTAAGTTGCAATGTATATTTGTTAGGTTTAATATTACAATAATTTTAGACCATATGCAGAGCGCTTAACATTACACTTAATAAACCTTACTTTGAAACCACTATTAAAAAAATAAATGACACTACTTACAACAAAAACAAGTGAAGTTTTCTCAAACGTTTACTATGATCGTTATACGAGATAAAGTTCGTTAACCTCTAAGATCAAACTAGTTTAACATAAAGATGCACAGATACGGGCTCCGTATAATCTTACAGCGAACCGCAAGTATGAACAGAGTTTCATAATCAAAACACAGGAATATAACGAGACCGCATACTTCCTCGTCCGAAACCACATGTATACAAACGAAACGGTAGTACGGTCTTATCTCTCAAGTGCCGGTGTAAGTAAGTGCTTGAAGCTGCATCCAGATTTGAAAGGACGCAACGGGAAAGATTAAAGTTACTAAAATAACACAACACAACGCACGGACGTTTAGTGGTATCTATTTAAATAACGGTAACACAGGCAGTATCTTACTCGAGTATATGAAGGCACATGAGTTGTAAAAAGCTTAGCTTGTGCGTAAGCATACTATGTCCGAGCTTAAAGTTGTGGTATTGTAGTTTATGAAACGGCATCCGAGTCATTTATTGATCGGTTTAGGTGACAGTAATCATAAATAAATTTAAATACGTTGATTAATGTTAAGTTTAACTAATTTCTGACTTAAGTATATAATAGTATGTATATCGTAAAAGGATCGTTTTATATTCAATGTTAAAATTTAAAAATAGAAATTGTAAGCTTTTAAGCTCGCGTTTTAAGGGATTCAAATATTATTGATTAATATGTTCTGACAATGTAACTTTTTCAATGTCGGGTACATCTTTTCAAATCTAGTTCAGTATCTTTTAAAAGGCAACTCTGTAGGACAACGGCCTATACATAGAGGATTCTCGTTGTGTTTAATAAGTTATCGTCGAGTAATATTTTATTTAATTTTTTTAAGTTTTAAGTAAGGAAGCCAATTTATGTTAAATTTATAATTTTTGTAATTGTATTTCCACACTTAATATTACTGGCACGTAATATATATAACCGTACTGACTTCTATTAAATTGATAAACTTTTGTGCGAAGTTTACGAATACATTTAAGGGGGACGCAAATTGTTTATACCATTGAAATTAAAGCTCTTAACACATGTAGTATAAATATATCATATTGCATATATATATATATATATATATATATATATATATATATATATATATATATATATATATAACTACATTTTGTAAGTGGTCATTTGTATAAGTAAATATAAATATAAGTCTCTCATCCTTATTTTGTTATTTTTAAAATAGTAGCAGGGAAATTTAAAGAGAAGACGTTTAAATAAACACGCTTCCGATACCGGAACCTCGCAAAGAAGAGGCCGTATAAAAGTGTTAATAAACATTTGCAATTATATTTTCATCATCATACAATTATTCAACATTGCGAAATTCCTTTTTACGGACGGACTTGACGGAATTTATTTTTACGGACACATATGACGAAATTCTTTTTTACGAACAGAAATGACGAAATTCCTTTTTACAGATTGACATGAGCAATTTTTTTAAGGATAGACTTGACGAAATTTATTTTTACAGACAAGACGAAATTCCTTTATCCGCACATCCGGACATGACGAACTTTCTTTTTATGAATGGACATGATGAAGTTTATTGTTACGGATGGACATAATGAAAATTCGGTTACAAAATCCCAAAAATCGCAATTTAAAAAAATGTTCCTTTATATTCTTGTTTATGATACGGAGATTATCGCATCTTTTTCAATGATTTGTTTATTAATTTTTACTTTGTTTTATAAATCACATTTAAAGATTAGACACTTCGGTATATACAGGAATATACAACACTCGGTATATACAACATACTACTTCGGTATATACTTCGGTATAACATACTACTTCGGTATATACAACACTAAATACACAGGCATCCCTATTAATATATTGCTTCTCAATACCTCTATAACCAAGCGACGAATTGCTACCAAATTCAGTATATATACAGGTAGTTCGTTGTATTACTCCAATTCACAGGTTGTTTTGCGTGTTAAATTGGGCGGAATAATCCAAGAAAAATGTTTCCGGATGTTCATTATTCAATCAAAAATATTAGATAATTGGACAGATTTTCATAAAACTTGGTACAGACATTGTACATAATTTGAATTGACAAATAATTTTTAACTGAGAAATAGCATAGTGCCTGTAGAATAAAACTCGGTGTTTTTTTGTATATGCTCGTACATATAATAAAAATGTAAACGTTGCGTGTTCGTATTTTGAAAAAAATTGTAAAAAATAATTAGGCGAATGAAGGGTAGGGGATCAAAGGCATTATGATCATCTTTGGAATTTTCGTCTGTTTATCTGTTGTCGATGTGTTTGTTTGTGCACGCATAATGAAAAATTACTAACTCAATTCGAATGGTTATTTTCGAAGTACATAAACGTCAAATTGAAGTAAGATTTAATTTTTATTTTATCACAATCAGTTCATTTAATCGGAGGGTACACGAATTAAACAATTTCAAAAATTAATTTATATTGCGTTACTTTATTTTAATTTATATTGATTTATAGTACGACAACAAAGAAGTGCCTAGCTATAAACATCAATAGATAGCGCTATTTGTATTTTAAATCGCGCAATGAAATTTTCTGCTCGGATATATATTGACGAATTGGGAGTGGCTAGAGGAGAAGTGTGGTGTGTTGCTGGAGAAGTAGGGGAAGTTTGATGTAGTGAATCCACATATTGAAAAAAAAAAATTTTTAAGTGGAGAATTTCATTGCTTTGTTTGTTTTTACTTTGTTTTAGCATAGTCCAAGGCTTGAAGTTATTTATAAGAAACGGTAACGGTACATTTTTCTGTAGTCTGCGCGTACTAAGTCGCAATTCATTAATAAACATTTTTCAGATAATGTAAACGTATCAGTATATAATGAAACCTATCAGTTGATTTCATCTCGTGTTAATTTTTATCAACGGATAGGTTACATTATAAAATTTGTCAACACATGACTCATTGAGCATATTTATTACCCATGTATTTCGGGAGAAGCGGCAAAATGTGCAATACTATTAAATTAGATATTGCTATAGTCTCATTGTGAAAAGGAGAAATATTACCACCTTAACGGAAAATTTACGCGGGCAAAACAACAGAAACGTTTTTTATTGGAAACCATCATCATCATCATATATATTAATACGCTAAGGTCTCAGTCCCTTTTTAGAAAAAACCTCACAACTAATCCACATAAATTATATATCATTTTATAGATAATTGCTTGCTCTACCGGCATCCACAACTAAAAAATTTATTATATAATTTTAATAATTATATAATTAATTATTAAAATTATATACACAAAACAGCAATGCTGCCATCTAACGGCTCAACGTCAATATGATTGACGGTCGGTAAAATTTTTGTTTAATTTCAAATCCACTCACGTATAAATAAAGTGGCGCTTTAGCTCAATGCTTTTGATACTTGCGCCTCTATATGTCAATTTTAGTAAAATATTTGTTTGATCTGTCATCTGAGCTTCATAATGGAATAAATAATGCGAAGACTTCGCACGGGTCACGCTAGTTGTAAAATAATAATAGTAATGGATTATTTTCAAATGCGATTTCTGTATGTGCTTATATATGTGTAAGTTCACGATGTCTGTATATGCGAGTATATATGTCTTGTTTAACTATATGCACAAAAATATTCTACTTAGCAGAATTCCTTAGCCGCCCCAATTTCCATTTCAATAACGTTATAACTTACCCTCCAATTACCGACCATAAAATATTTTAATCTCTCAATTTATTCCTAACCTCTAAGCACATTTACGGACTTCCAGCTCACTTTACGACCGCCACATGAAATAGCATAATATTATACATTAATTTTTTAGATAACATCTTCATTATGCTCTCGGGTCCAGGGTTCCAGTGGCCCACTCACACACTAAACTATATCATAAGCACGGCTAAGTACGAGAAGAGGATCACACAGTGATTTATTTCCACTCGCTCAGTATTATTATCTCGACGGGTAATCTTTTATTCGTTTTACCTACCGACGGACCCTCAACCCGGCTTTAGACAGGAACGTATTGCTGGAAATATATCACTGTGCTTATAAGTATGCGGCGTTCGAGCGTTGGCGGCGCTTAATTCAATATAAATTTAAACAAAACTTTTTGCTTAAATCGAAATTTAATGGATATCGCTCTAGTCTGTTTATATAAACTTTTAATCACTCGGCGTATGGGTTTTAAGAAAAGGAGAGGTCAAGTCCGTGCTAAAGTTTATGAAGCCCTTTATTGTAATAACTCGATATGGTGACGCCATATTGCACAATTTTTTTAGCGCCAAATTTGCGGAGTTTAAATGAGTTAGGGTACATTTACCATTTGTAATTCAAGTATGTATTTGGCTAATTTTCTTTGATTTTGTTTTCGTTTTCTCTTTCTGTTATTAGTATTTAGGCAACCTGTGTTCTATGCTGATTTTTTACGGTGGAAATCAAATATAAGATGTATGCAAATTATTTATAAATTGAATATAAAACTGATGTAGATATTAAAATTCCGTCTCTACTAGATTAGAATTCCTATTTAATTATGTCATTAAAAGCTGCCTCTAACAAGAATGTAGAAAAGAAAAATAATGCAGCTATTTTTATACAGCTTCAGTTAAATCATGTTTAGGATGTGTACCTGAATAAATCTCAAAATAAGTAATTTCTAAAAGAATATGAGAAACCGCACTCTATTAGAAATTACTCATAAAATAGATTAATTACAACGCAGCTTTGATGTTAAGAAAATTGTTCGATATTGTGTCGCCAATTCGATTAAGAGTTTCATAAACATGAGCACAGATTTGACTTTTAGCTCTCTTCTGGTATAAATAGATTAAAGCGATATCCCCGAAATCTCGATTTGAATAAAAGTTTAATACTGACAGATGTTTGAAAAGTTGTATGTTTTTAAATGTTTGCTCTTAACAAATCTGTTTTAGGGTACCGTATTATTCCCTCCGAGACTACTTGACGGAGAAACTTGAAATTTCTACGTCATGATGTAAAACTGTGAAATTTCTAGGACATGGCGTAATGATAAGACAAATTAACGCGCAACAATCTCAATGGCTAACACTCAAACAGGGAATTTTAGGGGGAGTCAATTATAGTGTGGCCATTTATAGTGTGGTGTAGCTTATGAAAATGCTAATAAGAAGGGCCTCAAGAATAGTTTTTCATAATTTTTAGGTCGTATATCTTCAGAGATATATTAAAAAATATGCAGAAAAATATATTTACCCATCCCTTTATTCCGAAACTTTCAGTAGGTTATGAATAATCAATTAACCTAAAATTATGGAAAAAATAGGGCTATTAGAAGCCTAAGGTTGTAGGAAAAGTACAGCGATTGACCTAGACGTTATACTTTTTGAAATATACACCGTGTTTTAATGCCTGCCAAACATGTTACACGCAATATATTTATATTCAGAAAAATTTATATTTGTAAATAATTTAATACTATATATATACCTCTAATGTTCACGATTGCCTAAATGTGTACGGATCCCTAGTAGTGGGGGTTTTAGTAAGTACAGTAGAATCCGGATATAATGACCTTCAAGGGACCGGCGATACTATGTCGTACTAACCGGATGACGCACAAAACGGCAGAATTATTTCTTAAGTTGGTGCATACATACATACATAACTTACGAATACATATGTACTTCCATATTGATTACGCGAAATTTTGGATTTCCTATTTAGTTAAATAAAACATTTCATAGAAATCACAAATGCTTTATTTTGATAGTTCTTAAACATTACAAATTACAAACATAGGTACATAATGTACTGTAATACAAATAAATAAAGTACACAATCACTACAGACAAAGCTCTGTGTTACTAACGTAGAAAGTCTGTTATTTGAGTTTGTTTTTGACAAACTTTTGTTCGGTAGTAAGAACTTCGTACGGCATTGTGAATTCGTGACATCATTGTTTTCATAAGATCATCATCAAAGTTAGTCTGAACAAACACACTGAGTGTTTCTGCAGCCTTCAAAGCTTCAGACACACTCAAAGTCGGATGAATCTCCTCTGGTTCGCCATCATCACCGTCGCTATCTTTCAAATAGAACGTGGTTAGCATGTTCTGTTAGAAATTATTTAGTCTAAGATTGATTCAGTCAGTATATTTATCGAAAAGGAATGAGTACACGATTAAGAATTACAAAACAAAAATGAAAATACTATTACTTTATACTTCCTGTACCACCTCTTGGTAATTGAAAGTATTCCATGAAAAAATATAATAAAAACTACATATAACATGTATACTAATGATTTACGCATGTAAAGTAGCTAATATTATATTAAAATAAAAAATTGAGGTGGTGATGCTTTGTTCATATTATATATATATATATATATATATATATATATATATATATATATATATATATATATATATATATATATATATATGATTTGTTCTCAGATATATAAGAAGCTTTTTGTTTACGTCACAACATAAGCATACAAAATTCATTAGTTATATTTATGACGTATTCGTGATTTCAAAACTATAATTGTAGGGGTTCACGATTCATCTATGTACGCTCTTGCTGATTGTATTTGGTTTTATTTTAGCCTTTTACTTGTATTTTTGTATTAAATTGTTGAACGTCACTAATGTAATCAGCTTATAAGTTGAACACCTATGAGTTGTTTGCGCATTCATTATGTCACAATTCATTCATTTCTTCTTGTTATTTTACTTAATAGCCGATGCATTTAAAAAGAAATGTTTCAACAAGAAATAAGCGGATTACTAATATATATGCTAATACCATATCGAATTTTCCCGAAAACTTTAGGTGTGTATTTACGTCGTATATTAAACTAGGAATAACAAAGCTTATACCTACTTTGCAAATTCAGGTCTGTAAAGTGTAAGTTTAGGTGCTAGTTATACGTCTGTTGGAGTAATTACAGATCGTAGCGGCCAGGTAACGGCTGCAATTAAGGGGACAATCATTACTGTACCTTCGCACGCAAGGCGGCGGGTTTGAACTGAAGCAGTGGGAAGGTGACGGTGACACAAGTTTGCTTATGGTTCATGTTTACGATATTGTTTTATGTAAATTCGGGCTTTGGAGGATGTTTTCCAGCAAGGACTTTATTACTCGGTTAGGAATTTCTAAGAGATTGCAGGTTAGTTACAAGCGAGGTTTTAGGAATGAGTCGGTTGCTTCTAATGCGTGTTTATGATAGAATTTCTTCGTTGCTGCTTTGTATTTCGATAACTTTCACCCTCGTTCTTACAGAAAAGTTTTTTTGTTTAATATTTTAAATAAATGACAAAAAAGCATAACAATAAGCATGCAAAAAGGCTATAATATTTTACATATATCTTTCTAATTACCTTACAATTTATTATGACACAATTTCATATTTTGTAAGTGATATTTTGCAATCATAGGTGAAAATCGTGTAGTAAAAATAAAAAGATTATCAATTATTATTATAACGATATTAAAAATTGGAAATTCTCAGCGCAGACATCCGTCAATGATGTGTGCCTGATCTAATAGGTGTAGCTTGCGAGACACAGAAAAACTGAGCGGCGCTGATGCACGACCCCGTGAGTGTAAACGTATTGATTAGTACACTGTACTATTAGTTGTGTGGACATGATCCCGTGTGTGTAAACGTACTGTTTGGTCCACTGTTGTTGAAATATAGAATTGCGTAGAATATTATTTTTGTATATTTAATACCCTTTATTTTATTATTTATTTAGCGACGTAATACTTTGTATTGATATAAATATTAATAATTTTTCTTATCACTCCTAGTCGGGCAAATTATAGTTTTGTTTTCTGCGAATCAATCAACATCGTTTGATTCTGTATCAAGGGGGACCCCACTGATATAAGAAAAAATCTGCATCTATCACATTAAACTTATGATGACATCATACATTTTACATACATAATTTGGATATCAAATTACCTGTATGACGAATTTCATTAAAATCGATTTCATAATCGGCATATAATAAAATGACAGACAGATAGACTCATTTTCGCATTTATAATATTAGAGTGCATTCAAAAGATTTTATGTTAACTACTTACAAATATATTTTTGTATATTTTTTTATAACTGAAACAGAACAAAATTGTTTTACTGAAGTTTCAATATCTTCAATCTTTTTTATTATACCTGCCGTAATTTTTAAGTTCAACTCCCAAGTTTTTAAATAGTTACAATATATACAATTATAATATAAGGAAACTGATTTATTTTATATTCAAACTATTATAGTTTGAGAATAAAATTTAATCAGTTTCCTTCTTTAATTATGTTAGGTAAATTATTAGATAACGACATATTTATAAACTTGCACCGATTATGGGTGTTCTTATTGAAGTTAATCTTAATTATGCTAAGTTAGAAAACAACATTTTCTTGGATTTAATCAACTTAAAAATAAGAAATTTTCAATTTGTCATCCATGTATTTTAAGTTTTAGTGCCATAAAGGATCATAAAAAAATCTTATGGTCCAATGTCAAGTCTAGGTACTTGGTTTTTTTTTTGATGCAATATTTAAAATTAATAGAAAACTCTGTAGTCCAGTTATACTATGATTTAATAATCACTAGAAGATTAAGATTTATAATGATTATGTAAGTTTGAAATATTTATCTGGGAAAGTACTAAAAGTAAAAAAAAAACCTTAACCTTTGTAAAGAAATTATTTTTTTAGTCAAATATTTCAAATAAAATTATGGAAATAACTTTTAAATAGTTTTTTTTTTGTAAAATTGCTTTTCTACCTGTAGTCCAAAATCGTAATTTATCCGAAGTTTAAGTGTAACATATAGTTTCAGAAATTATTACAAGAGTTTGCTTAAACATGTACAAAACAGCCAGAGAACATCGCCTATAAATTAAAATTCTGTTTGTTATTTCGGTTACCCAAAGACAAAGTAACCAAACACCACTTAACTCCATAATTCTCGCAGGCAATAGACGAATGTCGAGCATAATTCTTTGTTTATTCGGTACGTGTCGTGATATACACAAGGAACTCGGACTTTAAAGTGTCAACGGGGGATTGCGACAAAATTCCGACACGAGATTTACGTAAATGTCACGTGCTGGGTCTATTCTCGTACAGAGCCCTCGATGGAATTGAATGAGAGCGGCATCACTGCGTCTCGCTGCGAAGAGACAATTGATGTACAGGTTATTTGAGTCTAGTTAAGCGAGATCCGTATGAGAATTTGTTTAGATTATTTTAACGTTCGCGAAAGAGAAAAACATTCAAATTGTTTGAACAATTTGCGTGAATGTTTTGCGTTCGAGACGAGATTTGTTTTCAGTTAAGTGGAGTACGTTCACATTGCGCCCTATTTTTGAATTATAAAATTAGTCTTGAGTTGAACGTGTGCTCTTAGGGTGCTCTCATTGTCTTATGTTGAGTGTAATTTTGAAGTAATATAGATAAAAATAAGAATCGCATTTTTTTAAACAATATTTCATTGTTATTGCCAAGGATATTTATGTTTGCCTACCCTTGATGTTTGTTTCGTTCATAATTTTGATTATATTTCTTGTTCCCTACTTGTATTAAAAGCATTTGGTTGAGTTTAATGGTAAATCAAAAAGGGAAAGTTCAAGTGTACAAAAACTAAACTTTTTTTAACTTTTCGACAAGCATATAAAGTGCAGATAAGATCAGTAATAGAGTAACGATATTTTCAGTTTTATTTACCAGTTGTGAAGAGCGGACAAAAGACGATGCATGTAGTTTTTGCGACTACGGTTTATGCTTAGAGGTGGGCCGCAAAACTGAATGATGACTCAAAACGGGAACAATCGTTAGTCAGTGTTAGGAATTCTCATTAAGTTGATTTAACAATAAACTTATTTAAAAAATATTATTGAAACATAAAAAATAAGTTCCGTTAATTACAAATTATTAGTAATTATGTGCATATATGAAATACAGAAAAATGAAGTAACAGTGTGGCAAAATATATAAACGTTCGGTATAAAAGTATAAAGTGACGTTAGAGTGACAAAAGTGACTTGAAAATAAATCATTTTATTTACTTATTTCTTTACAAACACACATTTGTCGTTACATTACATAAAGAAATTACTATAAGAAATTAATGGTTTAACAAAGTTTAAGCTTTTAAATTAAACATGAACTCAAATTACAAAAAATAACGACCCCACAATTCGACAAATTTACTTTCACTCATCATAAATAAAACACTCACTGGTGCGACCGCGAACAGGTAGTTGAGCAATTGAACAACACGGGACACTGGAGAGTTCTGATATAGTTCGATACTAGAGGGTGGTATAACAAATAGGTGATCACAATTAAATGAAACTACGTGATGTAGTAGTATTTCTACTTTCTTTAATTTCTTTACCACGATCTAGGTTTCTTTGTATTACATCTTCAGGTGGGCTATTAGCAAAGATTGAAGATGTTGTAATACAACGAAACCTAGGTCGTGGTAAAGAACTTAAAGAAAGTAGAAATAATACTACATTACGTAGTTTCATTTAATTGTGAACAATGAATTTCTACAAAATTAACGCCAAATACATTTAAAATTTGAAAACAGGTGATCATTGCGTGACCGCAGAAATTGCTTTGAAAAATAATGAGACTTGCTAGGCTATATCAATATGTAGCTCTGCGATTATGTATTTAATTTTACAAAGTGATACGGTCGCTTGTATTAAAGAATATCATATTTAATTCAGTTTTTGAAGTGAAAACTTCTTTAGGCGCACCACGCGCATTTTTTCCTGAGTAGTGAATGAAACAGAGCCGTTACGTTCGGGTCGGTGACGCTGACTCGGAAAAACTCGGCACTCTTTTGGCATCGGCCAAGCGAGTTCACTGTTCGGGTAAACTCGGCGCCCTTCAGTATCGGTCGAAAGAGTTCATTGTCTAACACGGAGTGCAGTTTCAAGAATTACGTTTTATTTTTGATCAATGTTTTATTTGAGTGTAATTTAATACGATACGCGTATATTATTGCATGTTTTATTTTAGTTTTCACTTCTATCATGTGGTCATAAGGAACACCAGTGTTTTTAATGCATAATTTTAATTAGCCCTATAACCAATCTATCCCAAAGGATTTTGTCCTCAAAATTTTTAGCTGTCCTTGAAGGTTCAGTTTTGTAGTGAGTTTATATCTATTTCCATTTTTCCCCCTTTTAGTGAAAATATTATTTTCCAAAATAGTTATTTCACATCGTTCCATGTACATATTTTTATACATAATCATAAATAGAAGTCCATTATTAAGATTACTATTGGATTAGTAACATTCAAATTCTAAACTACGTACGATATTAAGCACAATTTATTATTTGATGTTTAATTTTTACCCTAAGTGGGAGCAGTAGAGTTTAGGGATTTGAAGCCAACAACGCTCTAAAAGCAACGCACTAAAAGTAAATCTAAAAAAATACTAGTTACGAGTAGACGTTGTAACAAGACTGCCTCAATCACACGCGGAGGAATGAAGCTGTCAAGCAATTTAGGTTGGACGGCCGTAATGTTTGAATGAAAAAAAAAGGAACGCGTACCTTCTATCGCAGGGATCCAAAATTGTTTCACGCAAACATCCCAATTGCCGTGGTCCGAAGACGGGTAATGATGACGTGGGCGTGAAATTGACTTTCTCTTACTTGAAGGTTTATCAAAATAGGGTGACTGTACGATAATAAATGAACGGGAAGCAGAAAAATTATGAAATTAAAATCTATAGTGATTTTCTTAAATTTATATAAAACAAATTTTCATGAAAGGAAAATTTTAGTTTATAACAATGGGGTAAAAATTGTTAAGGTGTTTTTATGTAAGAAGTAAATTAGCATTATACCAGCCTAATAACAACCCCCAGGCGAAACCGAGGCTCAATATCTTTTGAATGTGCTATATAAAGAAGTAGTTTAGAAAAAAAACTTTGCCAACTCTACGAAGCTGGGGTAGCTTGCTAGTCTTATAATAAAAATATAAACGGCGTCTCTAGTTTATTACATGGTAACCCTGGATTCAAGAAATAGTTAGGAACGTGAGGTAAGGAGCTGCGTGGGCGGCCACGGTTGTGTAAGAGTATCGCCAAAGCATAAATTACATTCCACAATTATTTACGTTTAAAGTTTTTGTAGGCGCCTGCGGGTTGTAATGGTAAGTACATTGGAGAACAAGTGGTCGTCGTGGGTGATATTTAATGGACATCTTATGTTTACGTATCGTGTTGCGAGGGAGACGTTGCTTTATTTATATTGGATCATAAATTATAAAATTTTTGATAACACTAAGAAGTGAAGGTCTAAGAAAATTTTAGGTATTATGGAATGTTAGAAACTACTGGACAGGATGTATTGGCAATCAACATATTACTTTTGAGCTTTTTATAGGGTTCAAAGGCATGTAAAGAAGTATCCCTATAGCGTTCAAAAAATTTCTACTACGTAGTTCTATGGAGATTTAATTAACTGATTCAAATATGTAACACAATTTTAAGCATTCCATAATATGAAAGAAGTCGTATATTAGGAAGTGTACTTTAACTTATAATTTTTATATAGTCAAACGTAATATGCAGAAAAAAACTGAAATGGTTACGAAACTGTGGCGCAAGTTTCATATGTTGCATTTATTTAATATCAAGGATAATTATTCCTGTTCGGAGTTAAATGTCATCCGTATTTATATACATATATGTATGTATCTATATGTATGACAAAAAGCTTACTGGCTTGTTATACATTGACTTATTTAGTCAATGTTGCTGATAGAGGTTAAGCCAAAACAAAGAAAGCTCCGTTATATGTTGTTACTTTCATTTATTTTTGAAAATGGATTTATCTATATTAATAGTCTATACTAATAAATAATCTATACTAATAATAAAAAGTATATTAAGTATTTTATTTACTTTGTGTTTCAAAGCAAGCGACAGACATATTGAAAATATTGGTACAAACAATTATATTATTAAAATATATATAATCGGATGTAAGTACAGTTACTTAGAGTAATTAAATGGTTGAGCCCTTTTATTACCGTTAGAGATTATTTTAGGGTTCCATAAGCAAACACGGAAATTTACAATTAGGTGTATGTGTCCGTCCGTTTGTATGAAATTTTGCAAAAAATAGTAATAACTATATAAAGATCCTTCTTCCCAAGAATGGTCAGAGATATAAAGTCCACAGCCCTACAATCTTTTAAAATTCAAGCTACTAAATCAATGCAATAAAAAGATACGGTCTTTCAAATACCACGTACTTTGATAATGGCTTATTTATAACAACTACCAAAGAATCCTAGGTGCATGAAATTTAGCAAACAATAGTCATAATTGTATCAAGATCTTTTTTCTTAAGAACAATAAGAGGTATAAAATTTATATTAAGAAAACCTGTCCTGTAAAATTTAAGCTTTCAACTCAGTGCAATAAAAAGATACGGTCTTTCAAATGCCACTTATTTTGATACAAACTTACCTACCAAAGAAACCTAGGCGCATGAAATTTTGCAAAGAATAGTCATAATTGTATCAAGATCCTTTTTCTCGGAAATGGTCAGCGGTATAAAGGTCGCAGCCATACAAGCCCTGTAAAATTTAAGCTTCTAACTCAGTGCAATAAAAAGATACGGTCTTTCAAATGCCACTTATTTTGATACAAACTTACCTACCAAAGAAACCTAGGCGCATGAAATTTTGCAAAGAATAGTCATAATTGTATCAAGATCCTTTTTCTCGGAAATGGTCAGCGGTATAAAGGTCGCACCTATACAAGCCCTGTAAAATTTAAGCTTCTAACTCAGTGCAATAAAAAGATACGGTCTTTCAAATGCCACTTATTTTGATACAAACTTATCTACCAAAGAAACCTAGGCGCATGAAATTTTGCAAAGAATAGTCATAATTGTATCAAGATCTTTTTTCTCGGAAATGGTCAGCGGTATAAAGGTCGCAGCCATACAAGCCCTGTAAAATTTAAGCTTCTAACTCAGTGCAATAAAAAGATACGGTCTTTCAAATGCCACTTATTTTGATACAAACTTACCTACCAAAGAAACCTAGGCGCATGAAATTTTGCAAAGAATAGTCATAATCGTATCAAGATCTTTTTTCTCGGAAATGGTCAGCGGTATAAAGGTCGCAGCCATACAAGCCCTGTAAAATTTAAGCTTCTAACTCAGTGCAATAAAAAGATACGGTCTTTCAAATGCCACTTATTTTGATAAAAACTTACCTACCAAAGAAACTTAGACGCATGAAATTCTGCAAAGAATAGTCATAATTGTATTAAGATCCTTTTTCTCAGAAACTGTCAAAAGGTATAAAGGTCGCAGCCCCACAAGCTCTGTAAAATTTAAGCTTCTAACTCAGTGCAATAAAAACATACGGTCTTTCAAATACCACATATTTTGATACTGACTTATTCATAACAATGATATTTTGCAAAAAATAATCGTAATTATATAAAGATCCTTTTTCTCAGGAACGGTCGTACGTTTAAAATTTACAGCCCCATGGTCTTGTAAAATTTAAGCTTCTAATTCAATGCAATAAAAAGATAAGGTCTCTTAAATGATACTGACGTACTTTGATACTGTCTTACTCATAACAAATACTAAATAAATATATGTGCATGAAATTTTTCAAACAATTGTCTAACAGTAAGAAGACCCTTTTTCTCAGAAACGGTTTAGATATAAAGTCTACAGGCGCAAATTAAAGCTTCTAACTGAGTGAAACAAAAAAAAAAACAGTCAAACAGATAAAATATCACATTTTTTACTACCAAAAGCAGTTCTCACGTGTAGAATCTTGAGATTGAATACAAATTAAATGAATTTATAATTCCACGTGGAATCACTGTTTTCTATATCTATTTTATTTTTCTTGTAGATATATTTATAAAATACCTATTTATTAAGCTTCACTAATACTATAGAGTGCGGAACTCTCGCACTTGACTGTCTTTTTTATGCATGAAATATATTAATACGTAATTATTTATTTATAATGGGACATGGAAATAAAAACATTTTCAAATAATTAAAACGAACTTAAGAGCTAAAGATAACAGCGTGATAAATCTGACTGTCTCTGAAACAATTTAATCTTATAAACTAGGTAATTTTTCATAGACGTGAAAAATTCATAACGAAAATAAATAATTCAGGTTTCCAAAGTCAACGCGATACAACCTCCAAACATGACATTAGAAATTCAGAACAGACGTCGCGAAAACGACGACTAAACGACCGAAACGCACCGAAAATTCTTGCTCGTAATTCTAAGATTAAATAGGTTTATTAAAGCAGGTGACAGCCGAATAATTTAACATCTTTCATAAGGCAGGAGGCTGCGATAAGGCGGCGTAAAAAAGGAGATAATACAACAATGGGCGCGTCCCGAGCGAGATGGAGAGTGGCGTCGACTTGTTTATGATGTTATAATTCTGCTTTGTTTATGATGTCGGAATTCAATTTTGTTTATAATGTCAAAATTATGTTACATTTTCGTTACAGTTAATGTTAATTAGCAGTTTTTCGCTGAGTAGCATCCGGATATCATTTTTCAATAAACGTCAGTGCGTTGTTTAATATAAACAAGAATATATTTTAAAATATTCTCCAAATTTTTCAAGTATGAAATTATTTATGAAACCTAAATATCTAACTACGTTTACGTTACAAAATTCACACCAAAAAGGCTCCGGTTTAAACTTGACACTTTTATATTGACTATATTGACACTTTTAAGTATGTATACAGAAATAGTCTAAAATTATCTCATCGATATATTTTTGCTCCACTTATTTTTTTTCTTTACACGTTTCTACGTTCTTCTTTAGGATTACGTATCTAAAAAGGCAAAATCTAAACCCTATATGTTCATCTGTCGCCGCTGGTTTTCCCAGAGACCACTTCATGTAGGAACTTGAAATTTGGCATAATAATGCAAATTAGACCAGTACATATCTTAATGTTTAATAATCAAAAATAGAGTTATACAGAAATTTTAAAGGGGGCTCATTAAGCAGGTACTCGATTTTTTCTTTAATTCTATATATATATATATATATATATATATATATACAGCGCAAATTGTAAGAGTCTCGAAAATATTTAATTCATAATTTTAAGTATTACAACTTAAAAAAAATACGAAAAAGTATGCAAAATATAAGCTCCCTCCTTTATTTTATAAACGACTGAACCTATAGTATTGAAATAAAAGCTTTTTTATGAAATTAAGCAAAGTTCGTACAAAAATAGAAAAATGATTCTAGATGTTATAATTTTGAGGTATTCACGATAATGTATCCGTTCCCTTAATTTATTATATCAGTTATAATTCAATATTTATGTATTCGGAATTCAATATCAATAATTGTTTACGATAAATAAAGTAATTTCAATCGAAATGAGGTACAGTACCACAAATGCACGAATCACACTAGCACGTGACCGAACTTATTTATGTTTTTAGGACAATTAAATTTTTCGTTTTGTTATGATAAATACTTTCAAAATGCATATATTGAATGAATACTTTTTACAACGTACCTAATTCAGAATTGAAATAAAATGTTTAGCAATCAGCAACTAAGGATTTTATACATTGAATCCATTGCCCAAGAAGCCTTGATGACAAAATATTAAATAAACAAATACATTTTTATGGAAATACTTTTGTACCTTTGTACTTAGTTAACATTTAAACGACTACATGAATTAAATATACTAATTTTAACAGGTTATACTGATAAGTATACTGAATATATATACGATAAGTACCTACATATCCGGATCTACTGACATTAGACACAGTTGTTGGCAAGTCAAGTTCATTCACTGAACTTTAGTAACTAAGTAACATGCACCAAACTGATAATTCATAAATCACAATCTTTCTACTTCATTTGTAGTTATAAAGTATGTAATCTGTGAGGAAGAACAGTTTCTTAGAAGCTCGTTCCACTTAATGCGGGGAGTGTTCGGACAATGCCGTATAAATTTTATAATGTACATACACACACACACAAGCACACACGCGTGCACACACACACACACACATATATATATATATATATATATATATGATGGGGAGTTTTTAAAAATACACAGGCAAAGAACCACCACTAAAGAAGGCACCAACTTCATTCAGCTGTTTTACTTATTTGCGTAAACAAAAGTCTCACATAATTATTTCACAAGCTCTACTCGTATATTATAAAAAAGAAATAACTCCAAAAAGTAAATTAGCTCGCGCACCAGACTATACGTAACGCCGTATATTTTCGACGAAATGTTACACTTTTTTAAACACCAATGAATGACTTGAAAAATAAAAGGAAATCGACGAAAAACCTGCAAGTAACATAATTACGCTAGCTTAAAACCCAGCAAGTAGGTTTAAAACGTAACACGTGTCAAAAGCTTTTCTAAGCCCTATTGGAGTTGCTAAGTTATTAAGTTGGGCAGGCAACGCCCTGGCGTGCCGCACAATGCATGCCCAACGCAGCGCGCTGGCGCCGCAGTACACTTGCTTCCAATTTCATTTGGAAACTCACTGAGGTGCACAGCGTTTTAAAATATCAGCTTACTACGATGAAATAAAAGTATTTAATTTGTTATTAAATGTTTTACTATGGCTCTACTTAAATGTTACTTGTTACAATAGCGAATATCCGTCACCTAAGTTATACTCGAGAGATTTTATCGCCTGTAGCATACTATATATTTGTTATTTTTAACTTAGTTGTTCATACTTATCATTTTTGATATAGGTCACTTAGATACTTATTGTCAGTTCACAATGTTATTTAATTTTTATACGTAACTAGTGGCCCGTGCGAATAGTCACCGAATGGTAATATAATGTGAAAACAAGTAAGTGAAAGGTATTTTATTTAGTTAAATAGTTTACATATTTTAGGCTCGTGCATCAAGGGTTCCGAGCCCTGTTTCTAGTGAAATTGTTTTATTTGTCATAAATCATTACTAACATAAACTTTTTAGCGCAATAAATATTTAATAATATCTAAAATAATTAAGGGACAAAAATATAATACACAGTTAAATAGATCGTCAATAGATGGCTCTGTTTACAATATAAACACCTTTGAATAATTAAACAATTAAAAACATAATTAAAAAATTAATTTGGAATTATTCGTTTATTTTTCGTTATTAGGGGTGAAGGTAATCTTGAAAATGATAGGGCAATAATTGGTTTTGATAAAATATTAAGGGAAATATGGCGTACCGACAAAAAAAAAGATAATATAAGAAATAATATCTAAAGATTAATGAAATAAATCGTCAATTATATAATCACGATCTTATCTATCACAATAAATCAATGATTTATTGCAATATGATAGTATTTGAGTAGTTTTGCCAGATAACATGAACTTTACCTTGGATGTATTTTAATAAGGCTTTTTAATTTTAATAAATTTAATATAGGATGGAAACTCAGTTACTAACTGAACTGAAGATCGAACGCTATACTATTTATATACTCTGCCAAGAAATATAAAAAAGTGGCGGTTATTATTTGCCAAGATAATACATAACTAAATGCATAACGAGATTTACGTATTCAGGTGCTTCAAGGTAAGGTGAATGAGCAAGTACATGTAAATAATAAACGAAAATCGACGAAAGCGAGGACGTAATGATAAACAAATAATAATACGGAAGCGAGTCTTGTGCAAAGAAGGAAAGAAAAACAAATCTGGGATAACGGAAACGAGAAAATTCAGCAATGCAATGGAAGGATTCCGTATAGTGAAGTGAAAATATTCGTCTGAATTACATATATCATTCGTCAGAAAGCGACAGTTGCCTCTATGGTTAACAACTTACAATGTTTAAAAACTAGGAACGTAGACCTAGCCTTGGGCTTTTGTCTTACACCATTTATTCTTCTTATCTATAATTATATTAAATCTTATATTAAATCATATATTGAAATCAATATATTGGCATGCGAATGGAAAATTTTGTTTTCGTTCTTTAATAATTTAAAGTATTTGGAAAACGATAAAAAAATCGCGAAAAGTCTTTTAAATAGCAATAGAAGGATTCCGTATAGTGAAGTGAAAACTAAACATATTCGTCTAGATTACATACATTATAGGTCAGAAAGCGACAGATGCCTCTATGGTTAACAACTTACAATGTTTAGAAACTAGGAACGTAAACCTAGCCTTGGGCCTTTGTCTTACATCATTCATTCTTCTCATCTATAATTATATTAAATCATATATTGAAATCAATGTACTGACATGCGAATTGAAAATGTTGTTTTCGTTCTTTAATAATTTAAATGAAAGTGTTTAAAAAGTGTCACGATAAAAAATTGGGAACAATCCATTAAATATCTAGTTTCTTTGCCTTTAATGCTTAATTTTACTAGTCTTTCATTTTATCTGAGTTCGTACATCTTTGGTAAGAAATAAAAAAGCCTAAATGTATAAATGTACATAGTAATTCTATTGTCTAATTTTACAAATATTTATATTCTTTTCAATATGTAAATACTATGTAAATACATAGCTTAGTATATCTTTTACAAATAACTTGGTTCTAGATATCTGATTTTTGTAAGATCTCCGACATATGCCGTCAAAAGTTTAAAGTGCAGACACACTCAAAAGGTTAAAGTGTAGGATAAAGTGTTTGATGAGACACTGAAAAACATTTTGGAGATTCGTGTCTCACGAAGGAGACGCCGTAATCGAAAAATTGAGTTTGATTTTAAGAGGCCTCTTTAGTTTCATTCCATGCAATCGGATCCGTGGGAAAAAAATCCTTAAAAAGAAAGTAGTGAGAAAAAATGTAATTATCAAATTTGACTTTCCCAAATTTTTTCAAGGTGATTAATAAAAATTAAAATGTACGTGTTCTGTTTTTTGGCGTAATTCAACTACGCTTTCGTGCAAAATTGTATCACAAAAAACTACAAGGCTGTGACATAGCACGAATAGGCGGAGAGACCAAATTATAAAAACTCCATTTTTGCCATTTGGACATGGAGCACTAACAGTTGTGTGATGGAACACTAAAACATTTTTGAAACACACAATTTATGATTCAAGAATTTCGTAAGAAATAAAGTAAAGACGTAGTTTAAAAATAAAATTAACCAACAAAGCGCGTGTCAAAAGACGCACAAAGTAACGTTCCCAGTCATCAATATCTCTATTAGTTGTTATTGAAAGTAAACTGATATAATTTTATTTCAAAGCTCTAGTCGATTTATATACAATTTTTACATTCGTGGTTAAAAAATAAAGAGGGGTGAATACATAGCACGATTTTGAATATAAATGAAAAAAAATCTTAATGACCCCCTAAGTTTAATTTTAAAAGACTTTTCAAATGATATAATCTCTATTAAAGATTCGGTTAAAGATAATAATGATTCTCAATATCTTCAAGATTCTGATAAAGATAGGACGACAGGAGACGTTTTATCGTTAAAATAAAGAAATCGGAATGCGTCTCGTTCCGAGTGGCCAGCTTCACAGTGTGTGTCGCCATCGCGTATCCAGTTCGCAATTTTTCGTTAAATCGCGACCTTCCGCCGCCCGTCTCATTATCGGGCATTACTTAATAAGTAAATCTAACGACTCACTCAACCCGTCTCGCCGCCACATATAAATCACTATGGTATTGCAATTTGCAAAGACTACCCATTTATCCCGTACAATATGATGCAGTATCTATCGTAACGTGGTCAAGGAGACGTTTTATCTTTAAAATAAAGAAATCCGAATTCGTCTCGTTCCGAGCGGCCGGCTCACACTGTGCGCGTCGTCATCGCGCGCTCCGCCCGCAATTTTCCATTAAATCGCGACCTCCCGCCGCCCGTCTCATTATCGGGGATTACTTAATAAGCAAATCTAACGACTCACTCAACCCGTCTCGCCGCCACCGATAAATCACTTTAGCATTGCAATTTGTAGGAATTAATCATCTACTCTCATAGTAGTCGCGATTTGACTTTCTGTCTATTTTCGTAGACCGAAACGCTACGGCTCAATCGTAGCAACATTTTAATATATGAGATAACATTGATAACCATCAACACACTAATATATTGGATCGCATTGAATATTTATCGCCCGTTTGTTTTACTTAAGTTGATTTCAAACATATAATACTTATATATATATATATATATATTTCTTTTTCTTTTTTTTATTTATTTATTTTTTTTAAATTAAATCATTTCATATGAGCATAAATTTATTTAGAAGCAGAAATATGTTTTCTGTGTCTGATTGAACTTTTTCTGAAGCAATAATATCATAAAGTAATTATTTACCATTTTTATTAAACAGAGGACCAAATTGACATTGTCATTAACAAATAATTGAAGTATTTTTATTAAACTTGGTATAGACATAGTTTACAATTGAATTTACTATACAGGCTACTTTCTAACATGAGAAAAAGCAAAATTCCTGTAGGATGTAGCTAATTGTTTTTTTCCGATTACACCCGGGATTATTTACGCTCCTCTCTTAAAGAGAAGACCAAACTGACATTACCATTAACAAATATTGAAGTATATTTACTAATTACGTACAGACAAAGTTTATAATTGAAATTAACATACATACTATTTTCTAACATAAGAAAAAGCATAATTCCTGTAAGATGTACTTTAATGTTTTTTTTCTGAAGCAAAAATAATACACCAGAATTATTTATACTCCTTTCTTAAAAAGAAGACCAAGCTGATATTACTATTAACAAATATTGAAGTATATTTACTAATTACGTACAGACAACGTTTATATTTGAAATTAACATACATACTATTTTCTAACATAAGAAAAAGCATAATTCCTGTAGGTTGTACCTGAATGTTTTTTTTTCTGAAGCAAAAATATTACAAAAAATTATTTATACTCCTTTCTTAAAAAGAAGACAAAACTGACATTACCATTAACAAATATTGAACTATATTTACTAATTACGTACAGACAACGTTTATAATTGAAATTAATATACATATTATTTTCTAACATAAGAAAAAGCATAATGCCATGCAGGATGTACCTGAATTTTTTTTTTCTGAAGCAAAAATATTACACCAGATTTATTTATACTCCTTTCATAAAAGGAAGACCAAATTAATATTGTCATTAGTGAATAATTGAACAAGAATCATTAACTATATATAAAATGGGTCGTAAATCATGATTTTCTTGAAATTTGGTATAGACATAGTTTATAATTGATATGAACAAACAGATTACTTTCTTACATGAGAAAATGGATAATTCCTATAGGATGAAATCGGAGTTATCGAACAATAAAATTTAGTATTACAACATAAAAATAATAACGTAACGTATTCAAACTACATCTTACGTGTATCTTATAATAATTGAAATATAATGTGCGGGCAAAAGCTAGTACGTCCATGATTGAAAATTGGCGGTGAAATGAGAAAATAATTTTCTTGTGAAAATATTAGATCTTAGCATTAGAAATGGCTAACTAGTATATAGTAGTACTGAACATTGTAATGGGTGGCCTTAGACTGATATGTGGTTTAGTATTTATTAACATATATTTATGATGACTCTGTTAGAGTGTAGAGCAAAATATGAAATATGGCTTTGTATTAGTAATACATATTTATTAATACTTTATATTAGAGTGCAGAACAAAATGTGAATAATTAATTTATTAACACATATTTATTGACACTCTATTACAGTGTAGAGCAAAATATGAAATGTGGCTTTGTGTTTAGTAATACATATTTATTAATACTTTATATTAGAGTGTAGAACAAAATGTGAATAATTAAGTTATTAACACATATTTATTGACACTCTATTACAGTGTAGGGCAAAATATCAAATATGGCTTTGTATTTAGTAATACATATTTATTAATACTTTATATTAGAGTGTAGAACAAAATGTGAATAATTAAGTTATTAACACATATTTATTGACACTCTATTACAGTGTAGAGCAAAATATGAAATGTGGCTTTGTGTTTAGTAATACATATTTATTAATACTTTATATTAGAGTGTAGAACAAAATGTGAATAATTAAGTTATTAACACATATTTATTGACACTCTATTACAGTTTAGAGCAAAATATGAAATGTGGCTTTGTATTTATTCATACGTACTTATGTTCACACTCTTATACCTAACAGGATGATATTACTCATCACCAAAAATTAAATGTTATATTAGGGGATAAAAAAAATAACCATGTTTCATCTCCATGGGACAGAGTATATGTATACGAAATTGTTTTAAGGTTAATTAAATAAAAGTAGCGTGAAAGCGAGGCAAATACACAAAATATTTTCAATGTGTCTTACAAGCTATGCAGATTTAATAAACCAAAAATAAAAAAGATATATTTGCCGCCTACAGCTTTCATAGGACAATTTGAAATCGATTGTCGCTAATTATACTGTACAGCAGACTAAAATGCTCACAGCGGTGCCGAGTCACACAGAACAGTGACGTGGCACGACAGTTAGAAGCTCGTTAAGTTCTCTCTCCGGCAATTTGCAGTAAAAGCTCTACCAGTGAAAGGAATGCTTTTGGATTTACGTTATTTGCATATAGCCCGTTTATTATTTCTGTTGTCAAACTGAATCAATACAACGTTGAGGCTGCGAACGCCGGATAGCTTTTAGTATTCTGAGTGAAACATTTTCCTGAAAATTGGCTCATGTTAACATTCAGTGAAAATATTTTGAATCGCTTCGAACGTTTATATTAGGATATGAAGTGTTATATTTCTGGATTATGTAAATTGAATTCTAGTTCTATATTTCAGATTCCGTACCTGGAGACGGGTAGCTTCGTCTATTTACATGTCACAGTGCTATATTCCTTCAACGATTAAGAGTAGAAATTTCCGTAGATCGTTTTTCACTGATGAAATAACATTAAACACTATTGTTTAATGATGTGCAACATTATAAAAACTTTTAAAATGAAATACCGGAAAATTTAAACCTACTCAAAGAGGCTTGTAGGTACAGACCTTTTGGACCAATTTCCGCTAAAGCGTCTGTTGTTCCGTTTGAAATGATTATTACGTTGGATTGTTACGATTTCAGGCAGAGAGCCTGAGTCAGTCAAATGAATGAATTTAGTTTTTATATTATGTATACTGTCTAATTTTTTTTTCTCACTTTTTTTTCAAGGTTGAGAAAAAAGTGCCACTTTTCTTTCGTCTACTCCGTGTGTATAAACATTTTCATTAAACTCGTATTATCTGCAATATAACAAGTCTTTAAGGTATATTGTTTAAAACAAGTAGTAACCCTTGAAAATCTATGCATAAATATTCAAACCATTTTGTGCATACATAATTAGAGTTATAGTCTAGTTTTATACTCTGTTCTTTTTAATATACATTTACGTGCCTAACTTGTTTTGTGACCCCTTCAATAAATAAAATAAAATAAATAAAAATTATTTGTTGCATTAGGGATAATCACAAATCAATCTAAATATTGTTTTCAAATCATGAATATCATCTTAATCAGATAGAAATAGATAAAATTAACAGTATAACCACGCCGCGTTTGTTTCCTGACCTGAATGAAAGCTATGTTACATATGTATATCTTGTCATGTTATAATAACACTATAGTGGTAGAAATGACAGATCGGTCAGATACTACATTTTTCTACAAAAAAAAATTATTTTTCATAAGAATTATGTATAAAACGTGCAGCATGCAGATACTTTTTAAATTTGATCACTTTTTTCTTCTGCTTCAATATTACCTTGCGTACGTAAAATTAAAAACGCCGCTCCTCCGAGTGATTTTAACGCAACGACAACGTTATTGTAAAAGGCGTCACATCACAACGCACGGGCAATCAGTTATTCCGAAACGCAATAACTATACGCCAGAAGCCCCATTCGGGCGCCGCGTCGCTGCTGTTCGTTGAAAAAATAATAACAGCTCCGTCAAAGCGGAATATGAAACAAAAGCGAAAAAGTTGAGGTGTCATTTAAATGAAATATGCAGGGAACATTGTCGCGCGGTACGCATCCGCCCTTCCGTCTGTGTCGCTTTATTTATTTAGCCCATAGGGCTCAGGGGGCTTAGGCTGCGCGGGAGTATTGGCCTTTATATGCGCTGCACCCGATTATGAAGTAGCGAGACGAGAAGGTTGTGTGCCGTAGATCTACGTTCAAGGTACGTTAAGGTAATCGTAAAAACGGCGGGATATTATATTAAGGTCTAAAGATAAACATAAATATAAAAAGCGAAAGCTACGGTACGTTATTTATATCGTTCGTCTAAATGTTGTTAAAAAAATATTATATCACTGATTTTTGTATTGGTATATTATATTTTGTAAAAGAGTTTAATTTTTCTGTCATATAATTTATGAAGTTGTTTTAGGACAATGCTGGTAAATTTTAGTCCCAATCTGCCCTATTTCACTTCGATGTTAGCAAGAACGTGAATTTTCTACGTCTCTCTATTTCGGGATACTTACGAGGGCTTAGACATCTTGTTGTCAAAAGAAAGAGGGAAGAGTAAACGTAAGAAACAGTAAGTTATAAGTATTGGCAATTAAATTACCTTTATAATTAGTGAAATTGGAAAGCCAAATATGTTATATTTTTTTCGCGGTTTTTAAAGATATCCGTATAAACATATATATCATTTATTGGGTTGAGTATGTCTCGCTTAAGCAAAAATTACAAAAGCATTACCTCAAACTTTATCAATGAAAACTTAATAACGATATGGTAGCTATAATTACAATATGGCAGGATGACCAAGATGAAAATATTTTGCCTGCGTTATTTTACGTTTTTACATAATTTTTAATTTTTTTTTAAATTTCGTGAATAAAAATTCATATTTCTATAATTAATACGGTACTTTCATTCGATTTTCAAATGAAAGTACATTAATTATTCACATTCACTATGGATATTATGGTCAAAATTCAAACCTTTTTTTAAAATTATATGAGTTTTATCACCTATAAGATCAAGATTAACTCGGATATAAATTTGTAATATCTTCTTTAGCCGGTTCTAAAAAAAGTTACGACGCAACCTATGCAGATAAAAGCCAATTCCAACTCGACTCATCACGAAATCTTTAGAACTATAAAGTCTATAAACTATGTTAGTAATTTGGCAAGTATATTTCATTTGGCATTTCAGAAGAATTTTCTCCCGAAAGTGTTTAAATGTGGGTGAAAATTATATGGGAATTTCCAAATAACTAAATTGGGAGGCATACATATTTGTATTTAAACTCTCATGTAGAAATAAAGAAATACCTATTTAGCATTTTGGGAAAATCGTTAACAGTAAACATTATAGGAAAAAACAGAATGCTACTGTGTTCACTATATGCTCGGGCAAAGGTAGTAAAAAATAAAAATATGATTTTATAAAGGTTCTGTTTCAACCCATAATATTTGAACAGGTTTTCGAAGAAAAACAAGGGTTTCCTCACATCTACGTCCTGGAAAGTGTCAATGCAAACACACTATAAATTAAATAGTATTACCTACTGAATAGATTATTTATTGCAAGTATAAGATATTCAACGTTATAGCAGAGTAACACTCGACAAGTCGCGAACAGTTCTCTAGCTCAACTAGGATTATGTACGGGCGACCTAATGAGATATTCAGCGGGTACCGAATCTGTCCTCTCAAGCGATCATAAAGTGATTTAATTAGGAAGTATCTAATCAATAACTTATTATTAAAATACAATACGGTAGTTGACTCATTCTAAATTTTGATATTTTTCGTACAATATTGTGAAATATAAGTTAATTAAAAATCAGTCTTGAAAAAAATTCAAAAATTGATTGAAAAATAAGCCAGTTGTAGGCTTTTAAATTTGAAGATACGGATAGAGTTGAGTATATCCCTGTCTCTTTTCCACTCGTAGAATATAATGTGCAATATTAAAAATGACCTCACAACATAGTATTACCGTCCTTCTCTAAAGGTTAAATTTAAACTTTTAAAACTCGGTAAATTTTTAAGATTATGAAAAAAATTTTCACTCTTCATCAGCTTGTACCTTGAAATTATGATTAAAGAAATAAAAAAAATTTAGTCAAATACCCAATTGTATGCAATTGTTGAAATCGTCATACATGTAATAGTATGACTACAGGAGAGAAAATCAAATTTGTCTACACAATCATCACTAATCATAGTATAAAATTAGTGGATTCAAGAGTTGGTTCGCTTTGTGGATTGAATGTCCTTGGAGTTGAATGCCTGCTTATTATAAATGTTTCGGTTCAGATTAAACTCTAGGCTACCTTAGGCCCGATCGGATATCCTTAAGTCACTTTATGTCTATTTATTTTTTATCTATTTATTTGTTCGTCTTTTCGTTACAGCTTCTTCCACAAACTATTGAATCGATAGAAATGAGAATTTTACTGTTGTAGGATTTAATTATTCTTGCAACTCTATTATATTAAATCTTTAAATAAAGATAAGCAGAGTCAGTATTGGTGGGGTAACATTTTTAAAAACGTTTTTAAACCCATTTATTTTCATCAAATAAGAGATAAAATAAAAAAGCCGTCAAGTATAATGGAACTAATGAAAATTAATATGTGCTTAATTATGACAACACATTTTAATACACAGCCAATATTTTTATAACACATTAATACAGAATATAATTATGAATAATGGTATATAGGTTTCGCGATAACTATAAGGCGTTAAAATTTGCTACAATGATATGCATTTATTAAAGAGTGTGTTTCAATATAGAAGAGATGAATCATGTGAGCCCTTATAACGTAGCCCATAATGACTTGACCGAGAATGACTTACGTTCAGAGCTTTCGGTTAAGGCGTAGAAACAGCGGTTTTAAATAACTCACACTGTTGAATGGAAGCATTTTCATAGAAGTGAACACTATGGGAAGTCTTTAAAAGCTATGTAATAGTTGTGTTGTATAAAGTGGGTCGTTATAGAACCCAGGTGCGGTTTTGAGACAACCCGGGCGGTGGTGGTTCCGTTTCGTAATCTATGTACAACCTAGATAAAGTTTCACGTGTTAAGATGAAAACTTTACGTGTTTGTTTTGAATTGTTGACCTAACTAAAGATTTCTCGTTTAGTTAGAAAAACAACCTGATTTCATTATCGTTTTTCGTAAAAAGGAAACGGCCTTATTAGCTTTCTACTTTGTTTTCTTAGCTACCTCAATCACGGTTGGTCAGTCTGCTGATATGTGGGGAGTGGAGTGTTAAAAAGGTTTATTTTTTAGTCAATTTTTAGTCCCTTTTACTTTTTACAGAAATACTAAGACCTGCATATATTATCAAATATTGATCACGAGAGGCGTAAATGATATAAGTATTGAAAAATTGAGGAGCTTAATTAATGATGAAGCTTTTTATAGAAAAAAAATTAAACCTAACTTTACTTTCTAAACTAATGGGTAAACAAAATAAGTATATTATATCACCTTCAAACCGAAAATTAGTTTTATTTTCCCATTTATTTTTTGTTTATTGTTGACATGAAAATGTGTGACCACATGTGACCATAGGAAAACATGAAACCATTTATTTTAATTTGTCGTTGTTCATCACAAACGTCAATGATATATTTTGCGTACTTCGATATCAGTGAAAATTATTTTGTTTGATTTGTAGACTAAAAACCCTAAATTAACGTTTGATCAAACAAAATATATAAATTGGGTATTATAATGACTTTGTTAAATGTATGAAATAAATCGTATTAAAAAGGCCATCGAAAATAGTGCATCAAGCTAGTTATGTTGTTAGTTAAGCCACAGTACGAGAGGCACTATCTGTAAACAATGGATACGTTACGTGCTACGTCATGAAAGCTCAACACTATAATGCAACACACGTCACGTAGTGCAACGTCACGAGCTTTTAGGCGGCGAAGCTTGTCGGCTAATCCGACGCAGCACAACGTCGGTTCCCGTACCCCGTGTGCTATATCCACCAGCTAGTTTCAATTTGAAATTAATTGATTAGCTAATCGTGGATGGAGATGGCATTATTTTAGGATTATCTTTAATTTTAGCATGATGTTGAAAACAGTAACATATCTTTGCAGAAAAGTTTAAAGTAAATTAATCTTTTGACCGTTATTTTGGAGTAACAATGGTAGAAAATGTTTTTTCCTATTTCCAATATCAAGTATGGGGAGGGTATAAAATAATTCCAATCTTTCCCACCTTGTGAAACTATGGAAAGTTTCACAAATTAGAGGTCATTTCAGTTGCAGGAGTAAAGCACTGATTGAAAGCTCATGTAATCGTTAAGATTGTTTGCTCTAATCACTAGATAAATAAATAATAAAAAGTGTCTTAATGAAAGTTTCAACAAACTGAAGTTCTTTGACTCTCTGAAGCACAAATCGAGGTTAGTCGCGAAAAATATTTTTTCTGCGATTTAAACATTCATACCTAAATGGACGAAAATTCCAATTACTTGCTCCACAATTTAATTTCCTGTTTAAATTAAACTTTCCTAAACCATTGTTAAAGTAATATAAAAATGATACCGTCCTTCTTGACCGCTTAATTCACTGGTAAGTTTGTGGTTACACAGTGAAACTATGCGCTTCAAAGGTTTAAAATAGTAGTATTAAACCGTAGTTTCTGCTGTAATAAGTATTTACTTCTTAAAAATTTGTATTGGTTTTGCTATGATTTTAATTCTATACTATAATAGCTTTACGTTAAAAATAGATTTCAAGAAGTATTTAGTTAATAAAGAAAAAACTGTTACATCTCATACTTGATATAGTTTCACGATTGCATCATGAGAGCTCCTAGTGCAATACTTTATTATTCACAGTTATGATAATTAAACAGAGAAGGTAGTTAATGAAGTTATTTTAATTTTTTTCATCAGTAGATAATATGTATTAAGAATATAAAATTAAAGTCCAGATAACTTCTAGAATCATAAATTTACCTCAACAAAAAGTTCTGCAGAAACATTTATGGTATAATATTAGGAGCAAAATCACTAAAATCAATCTACAACCATACATTCACTATAAAAGTGAAATCCCTTCATCCCTCAGGCAATAATTCGAAAGACTATAAAACTCACCTTCTTTTAAAGTCATAAATATCCAATAATATCTCTGCATACAACTTCATGGCGTTAGGTTTAGAGTAAAAACAATAAAAGAAGTCTACAATTAGACATCACCACCATACACTCGTCATCGAACAGAAAGTCTTTCAACCATAAATCATCCAAACTCCCAGATGAAACTTCGAATCAGGTCTTTGCTGGTTCGTCCTGTTCCACGGAAGTAAACGAAGATTTAGCTTTGATCAACGAGTAGTGTGTGAAATTACGGATGTATGAGCAGTATATGAGCGCATGGCGTAACACTTGGGAACTGTATCCGACATGCAAGTCACTTTGTAAATCAGATGATTGATTTTGTTGGTTTGGAGCAAGCGGTGCCTTCGTTGATAAGCAGAGGGGTGAATTAATGATCGGATGGAGTTTAATTTAACAAAGTAAGGGTTAGTTGCATATTGCAATATTTGATTGAAATCAATTTGCGTATTATATTTGTGATAATAGAGAAACATCTGAAAAGATAAGTTGTGTACAACCAGCTGTAACGTGCGACTTGTTAGCGTAAAATTGATTTATAATTGCATAGTGAAAATATACAGATTACAAGTGACGATTTAATAAAGTAACTTTGATCATCCTAATATCGTTCCACAATTAAAATTTTTGCATCTCACACAAGAAGACGATAATTCTTTAAAGCGTCTTGTTACTGCCTTATAATATTTTTAATTTGTTTATAATATCTAAACCAAACTCCAATGTAAGAATGATTAGTCGAAACTAATATACCAACAAGATTTTTAAAAAAATAAAATATTTCACACCACGAATCGTTTCATTATCCCCCCTTCCA
This sequence comes from Druceiella hillmani, assembly GCA_039881145.1. Classification (NCBI taxonomy): domain Eukaryota; kingdom Metazoa; phylum Arthropoda; class Insecta; order Lepidoptera; family Hepialidae; genus Druceiella; species Druceiella hillmani. The sequence goes on along the minus strand of JAYKKI010000012.1, from coordinate 28,831,529 downwards.
CAATCTAACACAAGCACATTAATATTCTTGTCAATTTACAATGTAATTAATGAACTCCGACTAACGGCCGCCCGTGATACGCGCGACTGAGCGGTTCGCGAGAAATGCAAGTCATTTTTCACTCAGCTCTCGGTGAAAAACGGAAAATACTTTTAATAGGGATAAACTTATCTGAGTGAAAACACCAACGAGATTTCGGGTCATTAGTTAAACAAATTACGGCTTGTATTAAGAATTATGTGGGCCACCTTCGAAAAATACCGAGCCATCAACAGGGGAAATTAATTCCACAATTTGAATGTTATCTTTTCAGCTTTGTGGAAAATTATAAGTTTGATATATCGCCGGAGCTGACGCGGGGAAAACACAGTGCGGCGGGAGGTATTGTCCTTCCTTGTCATATCATTTTGTGTTTGTGTTGCGTCACAGAATGATGGATGGTGTCACACTGGAAACTTGATAAATTATGGAAGAAATAAGGTTTACCTGCGTTACTTTGAAAAAATGTAATGTTTTGGCATCAAACGAGGGTGATAAACTATGTCACAATATGAGAAATAGGTTATTTTTATGTTGCAGAAAAATATATACGAATGCATATCATTAATTTATTAGGGGTCTGTAGCAAAATGGCCAAAACGAAACTCTTATAATTTTGTTCTGTCCGTCCGTAGGTATGTCCGTATGTCACAGCCATTTTACTCGGACACTATTGACACTACATAGATTAAATTTGGATGGTAGTTTTCTTAATAGTGGGTGGAATTATGACCAAAATAATATTAGGAGTAGCATTTCATATATGTAACTGAAGAATGAAAAAAAATCCGATGCACATAGGCGTATATAGTATTATTATATATTAAATTATATGTCTTAAAAATGATATAGAGGTTCCAAAATGGTGTGTAGTTTTAAAGATATGGGATATTATCGGTACCGACCGCATCAATTAAGGTAGTAGACCTTAAAATAAACTTTCAATAACAACTTTGTTTGAATAATATATGGTGTGTAGTTTTAAAGATATGGGATATTATCGGTACCGACCGCATCAATTAAGGTAGTAGACCTTAAAATAAACTTTCAATAACAATTTTGTTTGAATAATATATGGTGTGTAGTTTTAAAGATATGGGATATTATCGGTACCGACCGCATCAATTAAGGTAGTAGACCTTAAAATAAACTTTCAATAACAATTTTGTTTGAATAATATATGGTGTGTAGTTTTAAAGATATGGGATATTATCGGTACCGACCGCATCAATTAAGGTAGTAGACCTTAAAATAAACTTTCAATAACAACTTTATTTGAATAATATATGGTGTGTAGTTTTAAAGATATGGGATATTATCGGTACCGACCGCATCAATTAAGGTAGTAGACCTTAAAATAAACTTTCAATAACAACTTTGTTTGAATAATATATGGTGTGTAGTTTTAAAGATATGGGATATTATCGGTACCGACCGCATCAATTAAGGTAGTAGACCTTAAAATAAACTTTCAATAACAATTTTGTTTGAATAATATATGGTGTGTAGTTTTAAAGATATGGGATATTATCGGTACCGACCGCATCAATTAAGGTAGTAGACCTTAAAATAAACTTTCAATAACAATTTTGTTTGAATAATATATGGTGTGTAGTTTTAAAGATATGGGATATTATCGGTACCGACCGCATCAATTAAGGTAGTAGACCTTAAAATAAACTTTCAATAACAACTTTATTTGAATAATATATGGTGTGTAGTTTTAAAGATATGGGATATTATCGGTACCGACCGCATCAATTAAGGTAGTAGACCTTAAAATAAACTTTCAATAACAATTTTGTTTGAATAATATATGGTGTGTTATTTTAAAGATATGGGATATTATCGGTATCGACCGCATCAATAATTTTATTTATCAGTGTCTTAGAGAAATACAAACTTATTGTATACGAAATAAGTTTTATATTGTTTGACACTACGGAACCCTTCGTACGTGAGTCTGACTCTCGCTTGCCCGAGTAGAGTTTTTTAGGGTACCCTTAGCAAGTGTGGAACTTTTACCATGTTTATGGTGACAGAAATTAAATGAAACTTTGACATCAGAAGCATAATGAAAATCAACAAAATATTTCGAGAATATTCATTGTATTTACTTTGGTCAAACAAAAGACATGATCAGATATTAAACTAAACCGTTCAAGTGCGTTTCGGAACAAGCACAAATTAGGGTTCATATTTGTCTATATCTCTTGAAACCGTTGATGCAAGTTTACCGAAATGATTTGTAAGTTCTAATCAAACTTTAAATGCCCTCTACACTTCTCGTGAAGTTACCTCGACAAAGTGCTCGTCGAAGTTGATCGCAGTCTGAAGTACGCACAAGCGAATCAAAGTACCTCTCTACACTATTCTCTTCGCCTAACTTCGATCAACTTCGCAAGGAGTGTAGTGCTAGTTTTAGTATTCATATTTTTCAGTTTTTTTAAAGCCCATTCTTGAACAGTCAGAGGGAAGATTCCATTGAAATCATTTTGAAGCCTAATATTTCAAAAACAGGACATCAAAATGGAATACTGTAAATAGAACTCAGTTTCTTATTTAATGATTTCAACTCGATGATATGCCAAAAAAGCATATTCGTTTATCACTCTACATTTACGGGGAAGGCACATTAAACAACCTGTCAAGTACAAGTGGAATACGCAGTACGAGCGTTCCATAAACACTTCGTATTTTAAACATTTAAGGGTAAATAATATTTCAATTAAATAATTTACAAATACTAATTTTTCCTATATTTTTCACGAACGTAAAAACAGGGTGCATAATTAAAAAAAATATAAGATCTAGGATAGTCGCTATAGTTTTCCCGCGATCTCCTAGTTATATTTTACCAACCCTGTGTTTTCATGGTTTTTGGTTCACTAGTTTCGAATGGACCCCTCCTCCCGAGCTATGCTCTATTTTATCATATTTGTTAGAATATCTTTTTAAATATGGAATTTAAAATAATGTCCGTATTACACATAATAACCCCTTTCAAATGATACCCCACATGATACATAAAACTGAAAAAAAATTGCTTTGTGCTTCATTTAGGGGGAAATCTAAAGGGTTCCCCTCTTTAAAGCTTATATGAATATTTAAAAAGGGGAACTTTCTAAATCTCATATGAATATTTTTAAAGAATTAGATAGTGTAAAATATGAGAGTTAATAAGTTATATTGCTATGCCAAATCAAATCTGTGCATTGCATAGTTTATCAGGAAATCGGCTATGACTGACGGACAGACACGTGAGTGATCTTGTAAGCGTTCCGCTTTTTCTTCTGAAGTATGGAACCCTAAATTTGTTTTTTTTTTAATATTTTGCTAATCATACTTATCAAGATCTCCATATGAAGCATATATTTCCAAAATTTCATACACATATGTCTAAAATTATAGAAACTTTGAAGCTGTGACAGATAAACGAACGGAGATGACAAAAGTTTTATTTGTTTTTACCATTTGGACACGTAATCGCAAAAAAACATAATTTTATCGTTTCCATGAAGAGTGAGTCTCGCCGGAAATTATTTTAGTTTCATTTAAAAAAGTCTTTGTCCTTTTCTGAACTCAAATTTATACCTAGTCAAAACTTTTTTGCAACCATAAAATTATCAAACCATTTAGGTATTTGTAGCCCAACGATCTAATCATGCAACTTATAATTTTTTGCAAATGTACTTATAGAAAAACAGGAAAATACTTTCCTTCTTAGGTATTCTGATGTGAAGTTCTCTGGTAACATGCAAAACAGTACTTTTCGACAGAATTTTAATTAATAATACTTCATAAAAAATGTGTACGGGTTTAAAAAATAATACAAACCTCCAACAGGGCAGATAAGCTCGATGTAGTTTCCATCGGAACAGGTGCAATTGGAAGCGCGAGGACAGCGGGGGCCGCTGTCTTCCGAAGATGCTACCAGCTGAAGTCCCAGGCCTGCGGAGACTCCGCCAGGTCGCCACGGAGACACCACCAGTGTCGCCATGGCGACCCACGCTGCGAAACCTCCCAGTCTCATTTCGATAGCAGCAGCGAGACTACTTTGCGCTTCTCAGCCTCGAATTCGGCCGCTCTATTCGAATCCGTAATTGTTTCCTAGATTCGCCGACTCATCCCGCTCCTGTGGACAAAAGAGGGAATGCTCCGATGAGGAGATAAGTCTTTGTGAGGGTTCCTCGCCAGGGTCATTTTCAGGCCCCCATCCGTCATACCTGCTGTTGGTCTTTTGTTTAGGGCTGCATTATCGCGCTTTATGAAGGCGCTTTAGTTTTGTTTCTTTTTTGCGGGGCTGTGTTCGAGTTAATAGCATTCTTTTGTTAGAAAGGGAGAGCCAGCGCACTGGGAGATGGGGTGTTTTTAAATATGTTTTTGCTTTATTTCAGATTTGTTTAAAAGTATATAGAACTTTCTCGCATTAATCAGTTAGATTGCAGATATTTTACTTACATTCTGAAAGAGCATGTACTTTTCTTTTTGAAACGTAAATATAAAATTAATTCATTCAAAATTCGATTAAATTTCAATATGACGTAAAACGAGCAGTATTTTTAAGTTTTAATACGATGCGAAGTATAATTTTTAATTTCGATCACCAATGAAAGGGAAGTATTATAGTAGTCCAAAAATGTAATTTCGAATTTTTACGGATATCCGTTCTATTTTTCAACTAGAGTCTAAACATTCAAAAACAAAAACAAAACGAAAATTTAATTTGGTGTTTGAAATAAGAACAAAAGGAGAAAATAAAAATTAAATTTCAAAATATTCCACAAACATTGTATTTTATAAGACCCCTACAACAACACCCCACACATTGGGGTTCTTGAGAAAATAAATTTTCATTCCCGAGTTCGATATGCGGGGTTGCCATTTAAAAAAAATTAAAAACCTTTTTTAACTTCGATATTTTTACGTAAATTAATTATCTTTTCTCGTGGTCATATTCGATTTTAAACTGAAGGGGTTATGATGCTTTAATATAGGGGCGGGCAAAAAAAAGACGAAATTGTAAGGGATGCCTCTTTCGATACGGATTCCGATGAAAACACTTGCCGCGATTCTGCCACTATCACATTTTTGACAATATTATGTTAGATTTAGAAATAAATAGAATTCTGCAATTTCCTCCATTGATTAGTTATCTTTCTCACTGCGATCGTATCGCAGTATAATTCGTATGTAATTATATTTCTTAAATTAATTTGTCTAATTGTGATATATAAACATATTAAAATTGTAAAGGGCGTATATTATAATTTTAATTGTTATAGGGAATGTAATCATCAGAGCTCCATTTAAGAGATATTAAGACTAACCGCAATAAATATTTTTAACATCTTTAACATCATTATTAATTTACTTTTCTGACAGCCTATTTATTACCGCATCACATTCCAATTAATGAACAGTTTTATAATAATTTATGTAAATCTTTAGCTTAAAACTTATATTAACATACACAACATCAATATTATTACAATATATTAATAAACGACAAAGCAAAAGTTATTAAAAAAATTAACGATCAAAGAAAGTGTTTTGTATCAATTTCATTGATTGACCTTTCTTTCAGTTAGGCATATAAATAAATTTATAAAAATATAAAACGTATAAACGTAGAAAACATATTAAACATCTATCAGTTATAATTCACGCTTATAATCAAGCTACGTCTTCCAAAGAACAAGTTGTTATCACAAGCTAAACAATAATTAAAGGTTTCGTTTACGTAAGAGGATCAAAAGTGGACTGCGAAAATTCGCTTATAATGAACATCAAAGGATTAGTGTATTTCGCATTACGAAAATTCTCTAATAATAATATAATATACTATCTATATAGTCCGCCTAAGCAATATGACACGAGTTCAGTCCAACGATAAGTAGAGGACAATCGTTTTCGTGATATTCGAAATTAATTTAGATAACGAATCTCTATATTCCTTTTCATAGAGGGATTATTAAGAATTAATACGCCAATTGAGTACTGCATCACTCACGCTGCCGCTAGCCCTCCAGGGCACACTACGTCACGTAAAACGTAACGCTTTCCATTAATAATATCAAAGGGCCCTGCTATTCAACGTAGTCGCAATTATCTTCAAGACGTTTCTATACATTAATGGAGTGGATAGAAATGGATGTACTTCTAAGAGAGCGGTGGTCGGCTGATAAAAGAGATGATTGAATCGTGATCGCTAAGTAATTGCGGTTGGGATTTGAGTACTACTCGTTTGGACTACTTCATTAAGAGTTATTAATGAAGTATCTTTCTTTAAAAGGGTTTTGAATTCCAGTAATGGAAAGGTAAATCTGTTAAGACGTCTCGATAAATAATATTACGTCAATGTTGTTTTAAACGAGATCGAATGTTTTTAAGCTTATTAGTGTCAATATTAAATTTTAAATGATATTAATAACTTAGAATAAAGTTATGATCAAAAGTAAGTTTGAATTTCGTTCAAGTTTCATACAAATGAGCAGGTCTTTAAAGTTTTTCACGAATTTAAAAATGACTTGTACAAGAAGATAACTACGAGGTTTGAATTTGAGGTGAAAAATGAAGTAAGGTTTAATTAGAATTTCGCTGGCATTGGCAACAAATCTTTGAGCAAAAATATTTCTTGTTTATTCAATATAATATTAAATATTAGAAATATAATAAAAAAATGTATAAAAAAGTTAAGGAGCTATTTTCAAAAAATGGAAATTTAAGGATTTTTATTAAAAAAAGGCATGAGAGCACCTATACATATAATAACAATATAGATGTTATGAAATTTTATGGCCTATATTAAAAGCAATAGAATACAAAAATATCGAATTTTTGTATGTTTGTCTGTCTGTGTTTGTTTAAACACCCATAATGTACGGCTGACTCAATTCAGATTTAAAATAACATTTAGTTATTTCATCGCAATGTATTCACGTAGTTAGAAGATATGCGAATTTTAGATATTTAAATATTCAGCAAAATGCCTAGCTACTCGACGCGTCGTAATTAAACAAATGTATAATGTACGTCAATAGAGTGCGCTACGTGTATTTTAAATCGCGCAAGACAGTTTCCACCCAGGCATCGCGACATATATAGCGAAATAGGCATAAACAAAGATGAAGTATTGAGTGGTGAGGAAAGGGGTAGGCGGCTTAAGCAATCTAAATGCGAACGACGCATGAGGATAGACGTCGTTGTTGTCCGTCTTTTGCACATAAAATTCGATATAAGCTTACTTTGTTTCCTCAATTTGTTTTAAATTTAAATTTGTTGTCTACATTTTTACTTTGGTAGGTTTACTTTTGGGCTAATAAATTGGTTGTATCGTACTGTATTGTCTATGAATATAATAAAACCATAAAAGTAGCCTGTCTGTATATTAAAGGTATTTACGAAAAAACGATTTATCGGAACGCAATAAAAGTAACAGAATATAAAAATATATTCTTAGAAAATATTGTCTGTTTATCTGTGAATATGTTTATTTCTTCGTCCAACACGTAAGAACAGATAAAGTGATCTTTATGAAGTTTTCTCTGAATTATTCTGTCTGGCATAATTTATCCGAAGTTTCATCGCAATAGACCAGCCAAAAATAAAATATGGCAATTTGATATTGCAATGCAAAGCGCACTTACTTAAAAAAGTTTACATTTATAATAATGATAACAGATTGTGTTATGTGTTTAATCTTAAACTTTATAATAAAGTAGGCACAAATAATTTATGTTAAACTGCCTGTACTATTTAGATTTGAGGAAAAACATACATATAATGAAATACAGGAGAAGGTTTTAATGAAATAAAAATATGAAAATATTTTGATAGATTAGATTTGTTTTATAAACTTTTGCTCCTTCAACATATTCTATCCAGTATTTTAAATGGGAGTATTACAAGATGGATTTTTATCCAGGTTGTGGAGCAATCTATATGCCTTAAATATGTTTGCGCAAGTCAACCAGAGTTTTTCATTTTGTATACAAGTTCTCTATCAAATTACCGAGTATCTAGATTTTTTCCAGATTTTTAAAATCTACGGTTGGCAAATTCTACAGCTCAAAAACGCAAAAGAGTAAATAGAATTCAATTTTGAACCTCAAGACCTACTCAATCATAACCTTGACTTGGTGGTATGCACAAAAAACCCACCTTAGATTTATGGGGATGAAGTAGATAACATTTGTATTATTCCTAAAAAAAATTTAAATCGACGTGCATTTAAAGTTATACAATGTGCTAATAGGCTTCATTTTGATTAAAAATGCGGAATTAAATCTTTTGGGGTGCAACGCTAACGCTTACTTCATTTATCACAATATTTTTTTAATCTAAAGTTGCGTCACGCACTTTTACCAACAAAACCTCTCTATAATTTAATTTTAAAAGATTCACAAGAACAGTCATGTTCGCCGGCACGACCGCTGAGTTTCTTCAATTTATGCCAATAGAAGAAGTCGAAGGTAATACGGTACAAAAATAATTTGCCTCCACCGCATTGCACAGGCATCCACTCCGTACCTGAGCAGGTGTCTATGCCATTCTGCAAGTTGAAACTATAATAATACTGTACTGAGCAAACCGTACTCGGCGAGCCAAGTTCGGCATTGTTATAACGAGACATCCGAGCGAAGGCTCCCTCTTTCGTTATTCATGGATGGTGAAATAACTTAACAATGAAGTCGAGTGTTTTAACGGAGCTTTCTGCGCGGACCTGTGGAAATATGTATCCTTGTGTAATTGTGCGAAACGTTTTTCCTCATGTAACTGCGAAAATTTTTATTCTACACGCGAAAATTTCGTAGATTTTTTTAACTTCTTGGGATTTTCTTTACAAAGTTGTTTAAGAAACCTATACAAGTCTTATTATATGGAATCAACGACAAATATGAATGAGAAGAATTTATTATAAAGCGGATTCTATTTCGTCGACAGAATAGAAACTTTAGACCTTTTAAAAAAATTACTGAAAACGTAATGTTGAAATAAAAAGGAAGCAGGGACAAAAGTATATATGCAAATATAGTGAATTGTTTGAAAATGAAGCTATAGAAAAAGTTTAAACGCAAATAGAAAGGGAGAGAAGATGACGAGTTTTTCTGCCAGTTCGTAGCTTCAAGCTTGTCACATTAACCTTCACATCAACCGTGGGGAAATAGGAAAACTGTCATACTGCAACAATGTTGATAGATTAAAACGATATGCGGCCGCACGCTTTTGACACGTCACAGGCGATGCCCTCGGGAAGAGGCAACTTTTTCAATTTCCGCGCGCTCGGCGCAAATTGTATTATTTTACGTATGTACTTTATGGCTAGCTCCGAGGAGGTGCTATTTTGTTTTAGCGATGTGTTCAATTGGGATACCATGATATTTAATGTGAAAATTATATATGAAGTATAGTTTTCTAGAAAGATTTTTTATTATTGTGCATGACATTTCAGTGCCTGATTTAATAAAATCAATATCGATAATATATTTTAGCGAATAATCTTTACTATAGGTACTACTACGGAAAGAAAGAAGATAGACTGTAAATGCTTATATATAAATTCAAAAAATTGGATTGACTGTAAATGCTTATATATAAATTCCAACTTTGTCCACTGAATACAATTGAAACTATATCGAGAGTGTAGTCAACTAGTCGTAAAATTTACTGTTAAAATATTATATTTATCCTTGAAAAGTCAGAGTGAAGAAAATTACCATATCCCAACGAATTCGATTTTATTGAAGGACCTTTTAAATAAAATATATACGACAAAAATTTGTTGCCAGCCATGATGTTTTACAGTCCTTATCAGAACATTTACTATTCTATATTTTTCACTTTATTACCAAAATTATAACTATTAAAAAATGTAATTGGATGAAAGACAATAAGAAAAAACATTTCTTTAACCAATATGGTACATTCCACGAAAGTATTCCTCTGTCAAAAGGCGCAGAAAGTCTTCTGGCACGATTCATAACGAATGCAAGCACGTTCAAGAATGCTATATAATTGCTTCTTGAGAAATGTGCTGAAGGCATAGATTGGATATTATTGCCTTCAAATAAATCAACACAATTACATAATCATTGGTAAGACCAAAAGTGCACAACCCTCGTTGTTTATTGTTTATTAAATAAACAATTTTAGGAAAAACATAGTAATATCATAACAAATAAAGTTTAAAACAGCAGAAAGCCGAGAGAAGGGGCCAGAAAATCCGTACAAAAGGGAGGCTTCTGGATCTCAGTTGCCGAGTACGAAAAACGGAGCTTTTGTAGAAAATTGTTCATAAAAATAAAATTATTTCACAAAGTATTGTGAAAGCCAATGGGGTTTTATTCTGATAGTATACTATATGATGTAAATAAGAATAATAAAGATCACCTAACAGTTGGGACCTGAAGCGTGTTCTCTTACATACAAACGTACAAACTAACAGACGGAGACAACAATGTTCAAAGGGAGATTTAAACTACAATAATTATTTTAAAAAATTTTAAAAAATGTATCCTTTTTTCAGATTTAGGTCCCTATTTTGAAAAAGTTATAATAAAAGTAGAATTAAAATTACGTGAGTTTTAATTATATATCGTCAAAATTCGAGGTCGGTGTGCTAGGCGACAATAAAGCAGTATCCGCGGGTGTGCAAGATGTGTGAGTGTGTACATAGAACAATTTTGTGTCAGAGGCGTGTCTAGATTTTTCCAAATTATTTTCTATATTTTATCTATTTTTTTACCCAAGTCTATTGGATCAATCTGAATAGAATTTTCCACTGGTATTACTTTGGGAATTAGATTAACGTCTAGGCTACGTTGATCTCTTGATCGAATATTCCCTCTCTGCCTTTTTGGTTGTCTTAGAATAATACATACAAATCATATATTGACACAAATAAGATTTCCACTGTGATAATACGAGATTCTAATTAGAATTGAGGTTGCGTTTTATTTCAATTGAATATTGTCTAAGGGACGTAAAATTTAATTATAAGCGCTCAAGTAGCACGTATTGTATACGCGGACAAATAGCTGGTAAAAATATAAGTTCGCAAACTTTTGCGGACCGATTAGAATTTCATAAATTTTTGTTTTCCATTAACTGGTACAATAAAACAAAGTTACACAAAGTTTAATATCGTCTTCTTTTGCGTCACATACTCATTAGCTCCCTTATTCGTGTCATAATTTATTAATTATTTTTATGAGTTTTCTTCTATATGTGAGGGAAAAAAATCAAACTTGTACCAAGTTTGATATTTTCTGTTCCTTAAGTTTTAACCATTTTGATTTTAACAATTTTATCGATGCATTTTCTACTGTGACATTTAAATTAAATTACACTACAACATAAAGAAAAATAAGATTTTGAAACAATCGCGTGATTGCTCGTATGGATGCAAGCCATTTTTTCTTAGCTATAGTAATTTTTAAGATGGGAATGTCATAAAAGGGTATTTATGGGAATAAAATTAAAAGACAAAATGAAGAGGAAGACATTGTATATGACGGCAAAGAATTTTTTTTTATAATAAAAATAAAGTTACTTTTTAATTTACTTCTTTATTTCATATCATTATACCAATTACCACAGCAAATAAAAATTACTTATATTCAACATAAACTCGTGGATTCTATAATGACATTTACGACAGAGATGTTTGCGCTTTATGAAATTTTATTCAGTTGTTATACTGTTATTTATCATACTGATATTACATATCTATATACTTCGTCCATATACAGAATCTCCCGCTGGTGTTAGCACATTGAGTGAAAAGTAAACACATTTCCAAAGTCACCCAATCTTACCCACATGAACCGCACTCAACGTAACATTTCAACTAAAAACGGTTAGTCAGTGTAGAATAATGCTCCTTTTTTACGAACGTAATAAAACTGAATGGCCGAAGAGACGATTATATTACAGCAAATTGTTAGTTTTTACTCTCCAGTTTGAATACAGCTGCGAGACGTTTTCTTCGAGGGTCCCCGATTAGGGCATTCCTGCACGGACAGTTGTGCGCAGCCCGTCCATCCGTCTCTGTTAATTCGGAGAAAGCTCACTATAACACGAAGTGGATAGCACGAAAAAGAGTTGTAAGAACGAACTGATTTTTTTTGTTAAAATAGTTTCAGTGAGCAATGCTTAAGAATATAATTAGTAAATATTGAGACGTTCATAGTTTCATTACTATGAACGTCTCAATATTTACTAATTATATAGGTATTAGCGTCTGTGCTTTCATATCTCGCCAAGTGATGATCTAATTTCAACGCGCTCTTTTATTTTTATATTTATACAGTCGGCAATATTCTCAGCTAAAAGTCTTGGACTTTCTGCGATATTTTTAATGAGAATTCGGTATAGGTAATAATTGAACAGTCTAGGTTTGAGATCAAATATTAAGGTTGATGCAGTTTGAGCTCGTGGAAAATTAAGGGTTTGATGACGACTAGAAAGATAATACTTGGATTTATGTAATTGGTAAAGCTTGAGATTGAGCTTAAATGCATGAATTTTTGGTGTTCAGAGTTTTATATTTAGTAACAGACATAACTGTCAAAGCGATTAGCAATCTTAAATCGTTATAAATTTTGCCAGCACTATTTTCTCTAGCTCGTATATAGATATATTTTAGTAATTCTATAGCTACACTTTGTAAGCTTTTTAAGGTCAAGAATATCAATTATTAAAAAATTATATCACCAGAACTAAATTATAATGAATTTATATAGGAATCAAGAAATATCCATCAAAGAAAAATTGAGTTGTAGGTAAGAGGAGAGATTAAAATGTAATATATATCAGTAGCCCTAACTCATTAAAACGTTTAAATAGCAAGCTTAGAGAACATAAACGACAAAAGTTCCCAAGCATAAATGATAAAGTTTATATGAAATTAGTAGTAACGATTAACTGCCTAAATGAAATCAAATTAATTTTGAAGTCAATAAAATTACCTGTTAGTTTGTTCTTTTTAAACCGTTATTCGTAATTTTTTTTTAGTTTATCTTGTCAATTAGTCATGTTTTGGTGTCGAATTATTTTTGTAAGTTTGTAATTCAATTCGAATTGAATTACATACTGCAATTTTATAAAAAGTAACGGTATAAATGTGGTTTAAGACCAGGAACTTTTTTACAATTTTTTCGATCCCATATGAAAGATATTTATAAAAAAATGAATTATCAAATTGGATATTTTTTAACCTGTCTATTTAAACAACTACATTTTGCTTATACGATGCAAATATTCAAGAAACAATAAAGACTATTTGTATTATGGCATATATTTATTTTTGTATATTTTATGGCATTCATTTCACTTTGTTGTTGCCTAAATTTTATACATATTTTAAATTCACATACTATTTTTTCTTCTACTTACCACTCGATACACACACAAAGGGCTGATTGGGCTTTAAATAATCAGTAATAAATATTAGCAATATTAAAATTTGTATTATTAATATAATTAAAAATAAAATGATAAAAATGAAAAAAATAGTATGTGAATTTAAAATATATTTAAAATGTAGGCAACTACAAAGTGAAATGAATGCCATAAAATATACAAAAAAATTTATGCCATAATACAAACAGACTTTATTGTTTCCTGAATGTTTGAAATTTTTTTTTTATAAATACTTAAATAATGCATAATAAATTATACTTTTAATTGTATAATAAGTAATTAGCGATAAAAGAATAAGTGAAATAACTGGAAAAAAGTAATCGCAAACAAAATCATCCGGTACAAAACAGTAATAAATTAATTGAAAATTCATTATAATTTTTAATATTAAGCATTTAATGAATGATAGTCATAATTTGTCATTTATAGTGTAAATAAATATATACCGAATTGGGAACGGTCTGGCAGATGACTGACTTGGAATAAAAAGCCGGAAGAAAAAAACATTGATGCATATGGTGTAGTAAAAGTGTCATTTTATACTGTAGCAAAAGTAGCGTTGAAAATCTTACACTTTTTTCGGGCTAACTCTTATTCACCAAGCGTGTAACGTGCAATAAGGAACTTCGTTCCAATAGCACATGCTCTAAGCCAGCATAAAGTAAGTACGTAAAATAATACAATTTGCACCGAGTTCGCGGAAATTGAAAAAGTTGCCACTTCCCGAGGGCATCGCTTGTGATGTGTCAAAAGCTCGCGGCCGCGTATCGTTTTAATCTATCAACATTGTTGCAGTATGACAGTTTTCTTATTTTCCCGCGGTTGATTTGACAGTTAATGTGACAGGCATCAAGCTACGAACTGGCAGAAAAACTCACCAGTATTCTTTCGTTTTGCCTCTCTTGTCCCACTAGGACGCACATTAATTTAAATATGTTTTGGACAATGGGTTTCTAAATGTTTCTGCTGTCATTTATTTTCAATTTTTCTTTTCCATTCTAAACTTAAATTTATTTTTCAAAAATTATCTTTAAAAATTTTAGGTATAATATATATATATATATATATATATATATATATATATATATATATATATATATATATATATATATATATAGGTATAATATATATAGTATAATAGGGTGGAGTTTTTTTTGAAGAAACAATTATAAATTATAGTATGCACATTGTGCGAAACTAGAATTATATGCATATACATAGAAATTTTGAAGTTGTCCCAATTTTTTTAAAGAATTTCATATACAATATCCGAACTGATTTAGATACTTCTCAAAAATATGGACCTCATCTATGTTTATAGTTCTATAAATAATTAAAATTACAAGTGACTCTCATAATGTCCTGGAAATTTCATTATTATAACCAATATCCTCAAATAAATAGAGAATTGGTAAATTTATTAATGTAATATAAAGGAAGACATCTGAATGGCTTTCTTAGTTCATTTATAGATAACGTCTCCTCAGTCTTTTGTATAATACAAAGGATAGATAGTTACGAGCCATGTGATGTCATCGACCGCTTGTCGGTAAATGAATATTGATTACTTAGACGAACCGAAACCCTCATATATATTATATGATCTAGTCCCTTCGGCTACGCAGGGTCTGGTAGGACTCAATTGTCACTAGAGCCGAACGTCTGGTATGTAGATGAATGTTGAAAAGTTCATCCGATCGTTTGAACTTTCTCAATCACAGCCAATTAGAACTTTGGGAGTCGCGTGTGAAACGTGACGTTGAGACGGAGGATCGGGTTCTATTAATTTGATTCAGTTCGTAAGTGAAATGAGGTTTACGTAACGAAATTTTAATTGAGAAATATTTGATATCCCTTCGCTGACTGATTCTGACTTCTGGTAATTTTGAAGGTACCAATTAGAATCTAATTGATTCTAATTGGCAACTGTCTGGAGATCAGTCTGAGTATCTGAAGTTTTTGTGTCTTACAGATTATATAGAAAATAACGAAGGACGTACGGATTATACAGTATATAACGAAGGACGTTTATATAATTGAAACACGGCATTTTTAGTGTTTGACTGAGTAAACATGATATATATCAACAAGTAAATATGACATATTTGTTTGTTTATTGACTTAAAAAAATAATCATCTACCAAACAATAATCATTCGTAAACCAGCCAGTAATTTTATAACAAAAAAAACCGACCCCAGCTGGCGCACTGTATATGTAAGGTACAATTAAATCTTTGTTCGTGACTTGGCTCATGTGAATTATTCAGTTTACTCAGATGTGAGTAACGGTGAGATATTTAGCCAAGCTTCAATTATATTGTTGTAGGCCGATAGGTTTTTGTAAATTTTAAAATTTTCTGGTTTTCATATCAGGATATCTCAATTTCTTTCCTGTAACTTTTTACCACTTTTAACAACAGTAAAATCTCAGTGTTCTTACCATTGTTTAAATGAAGCAACTACAGAGAAAACAAACATTTGGACCGAATGAGAAACCTAGCTTTAAATAGGATTGAATCGAAGTAACTTTAGACGTTCTTGACTTCTCCTAAACTGTATTCCCAGAGAAGTTTTGTTATATATGTGTACCTATAGTATTACATAGATCCATATCTCGGCACATATGACTTAATACCCGCATGTAATAGTCGGAAGAATACGAAATACTAAAAATTCCAGAAAATGTCATACTAATAAATACTTTTTTCCGGATCTAAGAAATCAAATCAAGAAAAATGTCAAAATAAGCCAAGTGTATCTATTATTATGTGAATAATAAACTTTACGTATTAAGCAGTCTATATAGAACCATAACAAATCAGTATCTTTTTTGATTTGATTGTACCTTGTCACGTTCTCAGAAGGAGAGGGTCTTCGAGAAATAACGGGCGCCTTATCATATTTATCAACGTGTAAATACGATAAATGCTTCGTTATCTTTATACCTTGGTGGGTAGGGAGACAAACTTTGGTTAGTTGATTATACTTTAGCTTTAGATACTTTTCGAAATATTGTGTATAAAATGCAATACTTTGATTTATAAGTTCAACTTTACTGTTCTACAGACAAAATATCGCGAAATTGGTATTATATGCAACATTGAAAATAAACGTCATAGTAATAGATAGAAAATGTTTCGTTGTTACATTTTCGAATTGGAAAGGACGTATATAAGATGGGTCTTTGCCTGTGGCTTTAAATATTGCCATTGGTTATAGGCAATTAAAAAGAGGAAAGGAATACATGACATTTTTTTTCAATTGTTCTATAGATATATTTTCTTTTTCCGATTATTTTTTTCTGTTTATATTTTAATAATAATTTTATGAGTTTTATGACCATTTAAAAAAACGACTGGTGATCAAAAAGATAAAATGTAACCGTTTATTTCCGATATATTAACACGTCTCTGGCAGGACAGGATATAGGATCCAATATCACCAAAGTGAGACTAGTCCGGACTTCGATTTCCTCGGTATTTCTATATAAGTCAGAATCGTGGACGATTTGGTCAGTGGAATGAAAGAATGTGGTACTGATGAAGGATGCTCTTCGTACTAAAGACCGCTATAAGAACGAACAAATCAATCCTCGATCAGTTAAACATCAGAACTTGACTTCCGACGATCTGTTACCAAAGAATCCTCTGGTCTTTTGTATTCCAGGTTCGATGTGGAACATATTTTATACTTTATCTTTTACTTTTAGCATAGGTTAATATATGATTATTTATAACATGGCGATTAGTTGATTTTAAGTGATTTTCTTTGGGAGAAATAAATTTTCGTCGAAATGTTACGTATAATTAATTGATGATATTACATTTTGATATTTGGTTAAGGTAATAAACGTATAAAACGCGTTGCCAACGAAACTCACTGTTTTTTTTTATATATTATTCAAACTATAAATATCTTATTTTAAAATTTAAAAATAATTTACCGTTTAGTTTTGATAAAAATCGCTTTGAAAAATTGTACAATTAACACTACAGAAAAAGTAGTAATTTCAACCACAATTTTTTTTAAACCGCGTCGAGCGATTTATCTAAAAAACTATATCAATGTACAAATGTCATGTTAAAATTTTGAAAAAAAAAGAAAAATATTTACCGCTTAGTTTCGGTAAAATTAGCTCTCAAAAATGGTATAATTAACATTAAAGAAAAAGTAGGGATTTTAAAACATTTCATTTTATTTAAACAAATGCAATTAAAAACGCAAAAATAATATTTTATTTCTTACAAACTGTTAAAATGATATATTAACAGTTTGAAACACAAAAAAAAAACAATTTTCAACAACAGATTTTATAATAATTTTTAAATCTTACTGTCACACTACAACTACCTTAACATATATATCAGCTATACCGAATTACGTTATGTGAAATTCGAAATGTCTAGTTAGGCAGCACATAGGCCTTTTTTCTGACTATTCGTTTTAAAATAGTTCCATTTATATGTTCGCACTTACTTAATTAAGTAAATTCTACTACATCATATTAAGAATACTTAGTACATATTTTGTTACAGGTTAATATTAACAAAAGTTTCATAAGTCGAATGGCTCTGTACAAATATGATTTAGTGAGAATATGTCTAAAGCAGCGCTATGAGATTAAACGTTAGTATACATCAGATTACAGTTGACCAGTTTTGGATACAGTCTACATATTTAAATAACTGATTATATGTATTAAACCTACCGCGAGTGCTTTTGGAGCAAATAGGCCGTAATACTGGTTTGGTCTTATAAAATATCACTAAGTCTAATTATTATTAGCAGTAGCAATGATAATTTTCCTATTAAACAATTTTGGTTACGCATGTTAAGTTTCTTTTTCAGCCAGAAAAAATTGAGATTTAATTTAAAATAAATTGAATATATTTCCCATTTACATCAGTGTAATATCACTGAAATAAAATGACTGAAGTAAATTAATATTCAATATAACAATCCCGATAATAACAAACTAAATTTATTATGTATTAGTAGGCCCTCTACACCTAGTTTTAAGTTTTTAGGGATTTATTTCTAGACAATAATCACGAAAAGATTTTTCCATATTTTTTTAATTTATCGTTTTCTTTATACGTTCTCGAATTTCAGCAAAATGTCAAGTATTTTGTACACTTAAGGCAATTTTCCCCTAGCTTAACATGTAGGTGTATTAATTGTCCAAGTTTTTGAAAACAGAAGGTTAGTTTCAATGTTTGGGAACCTCCATTAGCTGTCAGATTGTGAAGTTTGTATTAAAATTGGTTACAGACTAAACAACCGTAATGAGTATTTGATTTTATATTAACTTGTGATTTGTTATCCAAGCAATGAAACATATACTTCGATATCTCCATTGCTAATTGAAAACAAACAATATAATATTAATAAAATATAAACATGAAACGTTGAACACTCGAAACGGCCATAACATTACGAAACGTATAACACTCGGCCGCACTAGAAACACACAACTCGGCGCAGAAGAGGCTGTCTGCCAAGAATACAAATTGCCAAGTCGAGTACCTACCTGCCTGCACTTGAGTGCGGGAGTAAGTTAAAGGAAAATATTAGATCCGCGGGGCACATCAAGCTTGTGGTAACGGATAATTCGAAAGCTTCAAGTCGCTCGAGTGGCATTCTTGCCGCTTGTGTTCGAGCGGTATTAACCGATGAGAGCTTTGAACTTTGTGATGTGGAGTAACGAACTTATTGAAAACGTATTCGAACATTTAAAACTATTTATTTTTTCATTGCATTATTAACTAATATTTCTAGCGCCACTATTACATGCATTGGCAAGTTATTGCACAGTAAAGTGGGTAGTGGTAGCAAAGTACCATGTCACCCTTATGTGCCGTTACGGTATTTAGTAGTAAACAAGAGTCTCGCTTTCATAATATATGAAGTGAAAAGTGACTTTTTCATTATATTGATCTACGTTATCTACATATAAAAAAGAAATAAGTAATCAATGTGTTGCCCGTATTTTAAGTTTTGGTAGGGATTTTCACAATTTCAACAAACTCTCTCATAGCCCCTACACCACGTTTATGAAATTATGGTTATCTATCCTGAAATGTTGAGGAATGCCATGAGCTGATTGTTGGAGTACATAGTACTTTAAAACAGTATGAGAATAAATAATTTTATTTAATATTGAATTAAATATACATATATCAGAGTTAAATTACATTTCAAAGGTTCATTTCAAAATAAAAGTGCGCGCTATGAGTATCAATATAAAACTCAACTGTGTTAGTTGCAGTAAGCATACGAGGTTGAGTAGCAAAATAAAATTAAAAAGCTACATTTTGCCTAGTGAGCGAAAACTTTTCAGCCAAATGATCCGATTCTTAAGTGTACTTTATGCTTCAAATGCTAAGAAATCTCCGCTGGATCGGGAAAGTGTACAGACGAAACTACACTCGAAGTTCGGTCATGTATCGGGCAGTTATTTGCATTCGAGTGCATATTTCGATTTAACTTTCACAAATATGTTTCTTGGGAAAAGCTTTTTATTAAATGCAACTATTTTATTTCCATCGTTTCATACTTTGTCGGATGCAATTTTTTCGGAAGCAGGTCATTACACTATTAGAATATTGCACATATTTGAATTCTGCTATTGGAATTTTCTTGTGAAAAGTTTGATTATGATTGACATTTTACAAATTCGAAGATAAGTTCAAGTATTAGATAGTTATCCTGAAACCGGTTGTGATATAAGATAACACAAAGTTTCTTATTATTACTAAAACTATGAAATATGTTTACATCTCATTAATCTCTGGCGCTTAATATTTGATTTTTTTAAATATTTACTTAATATTTTATATACGTAGAAAATTAATATAAAAGTTTCGTTTGTTTTTTTTATTATTATCAACTAGAATTTTTAATTTCGAGGCGTTCCTGTAATATCATTTCTTCAAACACATAAAATTAAGATTCTAAAAACCCATTGTTTCGTTCAAATATTTTTAGTTTTGGCTATAAAGAAAAACTAACTAATAAACTAATAATGCTTTGGTATATGTGAAATATCAATTCGAATCATATTTAAAATAGTAGCTTACAGTTTGACAATTTCATTTTAAATTTGCGTATATATCTCTATATACTCAATTAAAAATTAATAGACCAGTTTTAATCGAATTATTGTTTTTGTTTCTACTCGAAGAAATAATATTATGGATATATTTTATGCATATATAAAAAACTACTTTTGAGTCCCTTCAGTAATAAATAAAAAATCTATACTAACAAGGATTCTGTTGCAAGGTTCGATTGAAAACTGCCAAATGGTTTAAATGAAAACTGTTAATTATGAGAATATTATGACTTCAGAATAAATTATTAAATAGTAAACCGTATATATTCTTATGTATTTAAAAACACTTATACCAATGAAAATTTCCAATTAACTCTATTGATAAAAAGATTAAAAAAAAAAGATTCGCCCTCCAAGGCAAGAAAAAAGGAATAGATGGAAACGTAGTTTCTCGTTTATATTTACATTAGTTTTTAGATTACATATCTAGTTTTTAAACTTATGAAAGGTGTGCTAGATAATATATAGTTAAAGATAATATTAAAATTTATACATAGTTTAATAAAAATGGCATGTATCCTTAAATGTTTAAACTTTTAAACATACTAAAGTGCGTAAGGAATACCCATAATTAGAATTTTATTCTCATTTCTTCTATGTTTATTGCATTTTTTATTACTATGGACCAGTTTATCATTTTTAAATTAAAATTATGAACATTTATATTTTTATCAATAACTAGACATGAATTAAGCAAACATTATAGCAAGTAATTTTGTATTAAATAATAATTTTTATATTAACTCAATAATCGCATTCCACGTACCGTATGTTGCATCCGATTATTGAGTTAATATAAAAATTATTACGTAATGCAAAATTATAGTGCTATAGCGATAATAAAACACTCTTTATCTGTAGCTATAACTATAATAATACGAAATTATTACATATAAGTACTTTATATTATTTTGTTATAATGTGTTACCGCATAGTTTAATTAATAATATGTGGATGTGACTTACAATGTGATTTTTTATTTTTCCACCCCATCATCCCCAACTCCAAATACGAACACCCCCAATATCACCTAAAGCTCCAAGCTAATATCGCACGTACCGGAAATCAATCGCGACGGTGAAAAAAAGCTCAGCTGCCACATGGCGTAACTCCGATCCGTCTAAGATCGGAGGCTGACGCGAGATGACGTGGCGTTTCCGCAACTTTTTGCTCTTCCGGTCGTAAAGCGGAAGGGCAAAAAGTTTATTCGCAACTCCCGCGGGCGAGACTCGAGGTTGGACCGAGCCTGACCGTTCGTAATGATTTTTGATTGTTAATGCCCTTAACGATTGGGAGTGGTGTTTTGATCTGTGCCGGTTTATGGATATTGAACTTTATCCTAAATATACGTCAATATTTACACTATGCTTGGATTTTTCACAGTGATAACATTATCATCATCTTTGTTATAGTTGTCTACAAAATTAAATTATTTTCGTAATATTGAATATATTTGTAAATTAAATGAAACTACGTGATGCAGTATTATTTCTACTTTCTTTAATTTCTTTACCACGACCTAGGTTTCGTTGTATTACAACATCTTCAGGTGGGCTGATAGCAAAGATCTTTTAGCTATTTTATTAATCGTAATCTTACCCCATTAACCAGCGATTTACTTTTGTTTCTTTTTGCTAATTAGGTACGAAGCTATTTACTAAAATAAGTGTCAATAAATTAGAATAAACCTAAAACACAAATGTATTTGGAAAACAACATCTTTTTATCCAAAAGAAAATAGAATAAAAAATGAAAACAATATTTATACTTTGATACATAAAAACATTTAAAACATTATTGATATAATATTCTGTCAAAAATAATGATTTTCACGTAACTTTTAAGGCGCAGAATGAAAATATTTCAGTTTCATGATAATTTTAATAGTTTAATTATTTAGATTAATTTTACATAAAACTTGGAATAGTCCAATAACATGTTTCGTATTTATCACTTTACATTAACACAGAAGATTTTATATATACTTTTATAGTGAAAAAAAGTATTCCATATTCACTTTGTTTAAATAGTTCTTTCTTCAGATTAGCTTTACATATTACTTGATATGGTTTAATAATATATTCTGAAAGGTTTAATTAATAATGGTCTTAATTTTTTGGATTAATTGTCTCTAAAGTTAAATATATTCTACGCATTATATATACATACATTCATTTTAAATTAAGCAAATGTTAAAAAAGAGAAAAGAAATTAATTTATTCGAAAAGAATAATTAAACAAAAACATTCAGTTTAACACACGTAAAATGGTAACTTAGTAACCGGTAGGTACGTAATAAATAAAAAAGGGATGCGGCACGCCATTAGAACAATAGAGCAAAACGAACTGAAAAAGGCGTATTCAATTTTATACAAATTGAGAGAATAAATATTTAAGCACTCACTCACCGTAACACTGTCGAAACGCGCCCCCGTATCGTGTATTTCTCACAGCACGTGCCGAGCGGAAAAAAGTGAAATTATAACAAAAAAACAGGAAAAACAGGACGAGAAAAGCGAACGCGAAATACAACAAAAACACTTCGGCCGAAACTAGGCAGCGGGCGAACTTAAAAAGGAAAGCCTTAATTGAGTTATTAAATCGAAAGCCGCCTGTGGTACGTACGTCCAGCGCGCGCGACGAGACGCGGGCTAATAAAAACACTCGACCCGACTCACTTGTTGATGAAGGAGGAAGAAAAAAAATTAGGGAAGGGAACCGGAGAAAAAAATAAACAACATTCGACGCTGCATTCGTCTAGCGAGCAGATGGTCGGACAGGAAGACGCAGTGTACGGCGGCTGTCTAACGTCAAACAGTGCATCGGGTATCTACGATCTCACGAGACAACGTTAAGTAAAAAAAATAAAAGATAAGGACGCCTTCTAAAAACTGTTTGCTTACCTGTTCGAACCGAACGAACCCGTAGCGTCCCATACTAACAAAAGCTCTATTGCCATACGCTGTTCGGCATTGTTTTGTTAATGTTTTAACAACTCAATCTCGTGCGCACCTTGTGTCTTAGGGTCCAGGTTTCAAAATAACGAGCTAATTATACCGCCTTTGTGTTTGTTGTACCTCACAGGATGGTCATATGTATTGTACGGGTATGTACTGGCATGAAACTTAAAATGACATGAGAATATTGAAATCGCCTTCATACAAAAAGATATATACAATTTTTCGTGGTTGTTTACCTGAAAATTATGAAATGTTTGGACTATTTTTCCTTTTAGGAGAAATATAAGATTACACTATTTACAAATACATTTAAAATATAGAAATTAAAATTATATTGTTGTTTTGTCACAATTCGATATGTGAAAAATATCGATCTGTTTGATTTGGATCAGAGGTCGAATCCAAGAACTTCGCTGATTGCAGAGCCAATATTAGTAAACGTTAATAATAAAGCTAATAAAGTATCTCACCATTGTCTCGTGCCTAAAGTTTAGATGAGTAATTTATTTTTTTTCATTTCTACTTAAATGAGAATTGCTATAAATTAAACATATTTTTAGCTTCAACATAATGTCTGCTCTGATGCATAATTATCATACTGATTATATATATATATATATATATATATATATATATATATATATATATATATATATACATATATATATATATATATATATATACATATATATATATATATATATAAATATAAAGGATGAATTTATTTGTCTTTGCGCTAATCTCTGGAAACACGTTCAATTAAAAAAAAATTATGTTGGAAAGTCTATATCATGAGGAATATTATCATCGCGTTACGACTCATAGGAAGAGAGTAGAGTGGTACAAAATGTTATTATGATAATTGTACGCGAGTAAAACCGCGGAATACCGTTAGATAATCAATAAATATAATTATCATATTAACGTTTTATTTTATTAATTAAAACAAAGTAAAAGAAAACAAACTTGACAACTTACTATTGTTGCGAAATGCTACTTGTTCTGTCGATATTATCGCCTTAAAATAGTCTGATGTAAATAATAAAACAAATAATAAAACGATAGTTAATACTTAAAAAATAAATAAAAGTAATTATAACTAATTTTTTTGCTTTTCATGTTATTAAATTCAATTTAATTTGAAATTATATTTAAAAAACAAACAACGAAAAATACAGTTTATTTTCATAATATAACACAGTACAATAAAACAGTAGAGAGAAAGATAATATCATTGGGTTTAAAGAAATGAAACAATATCAGAGCAGCGGCGCGTTTCCTGCTAATATCAGCTCTATATGAAAATGTAATAATTTTATAATTAAAAATTAAAAAGGTTTATTATTATATTTGTTTTTTATTCTTCAAGATAATATTCCTGAATGATTCCATATGTCATAAAGACAAGTTTTTGGAAAATCAGATAACTAGCGGCCTGTTTCGTTTTTTCTGGACTTTGTGTTGATAATTTTTTGGTAGATAATTTTGGATGGTTTTGTTATTCTCCATGGTATTCTTGACAAATTTGTATTATAGTCGAGCACTGAATTATGGCATCCAATTCCTCAACTTTAATTCTTATCTCTTTTCATTAACACAATTTAAAATAAAAATGTTACGTTCTCTAGTGTACTTAAAATTAATCATAAATCATAAGGTTAAGTTGATTGAGACAAATTCGATATAATTATGAAATAATTTTAAAACTAATTAATGGAGATATTCCAATTTGTATTTTCTGTGATTACGTTGATAAAGTTTCTATTGATTGATGATGTGATAACATTACTTATTGTAAACTTTGAACTGTGAAAATAGAAAAGACACATAAAGCTGTTAATTTACCTAATATATATTTATCAATATCTAAGTAGGCATAATACGAACGTATTTTTAAATTTAACGTATTTTTAGATTTAATAAATAAATGGTTTGGTTTTTCAATGCCACTCATTTTATTACGGCAACCTGTTACATTAAACTATAGTTTAATAGAAGTCATAATCACGTTTGTGATTATACCTGATTGTGATTTCTATTGACCTATTATTTAGAATAAACATAATTGGGATTTATATTAAACTCTTATTCAGAATAAACATTATTGTGATATCTGTTGACATATTATTGACAATCAACATAATTGTGATTTCTACTGACCTATTATTTAGAATGAATATGATTGTGATTTCTCTTGAAATATTATTTAGAATAAACATAATTGTGATTGTTATTGACCTATTATTTAGAATAAACATGATTGTGATTTCTCTTGACATATTATTTAGAAAAAACATAATTGAGATTTCTATTGACCTTTTATTTAGAATAAACATGATTGTGATTTATTTTGACATATTATTTAGAGTAAACATAATTGAGATTTCTATTGACTTTTTATTTAGAATAAACATGACTGTGATTTCTTTTCACATATTATTTAGAGTAAACATAATTGAGATTTCTATTGACCTATTATTTAGAATAAACATGATTGTGATTTCTCTTGACATATTATTTAGAATAAACATAATTAAGATTTCTATTGAACTATTATTCAGAATAAACATGATTGTGATTTCTGTTGACATATTATTTAGAATAAACATAATTGTGATTTCTATTGAACTATTATTCAGAATAACCGTGATTGTGATTTCTATGTAACTATTATTTATATTGGTTTCGTCTTTTGGCCGGAAAATTTTAATATTTAAAACTCTAGTTTCGGTGTAACAAAATTATACTTTCGGTCATACAAAACTTAAAATGCCAATAGCGACCGTCAATAACTATAATACCTTCTGTATAAAAACTATCCGGAATCGTTAAAAAAGAGAGCCACTTAAAAGAAATTGGTAACTTTTTTTGCTATGGTAAGTATAATGGTAAAACTTTCGTATCAATCGCATTAATAGTTTTCACCTTAATTTAAAAAAAAATCGATCAACGTTTATTTTTAGAAAATTAGTATGAATATGGTTCATTTTATTTATATTAGTCATTATGATAGGACTTTTCGTCTACTAGTATAGATCTCTTTAATCATAGCTTTTCGTAGTTTTTTTTAAACATATTTCTGAGATGATTCATTAAGATACAATAGATGAAATTTACGAAAAAATAGTTCTAATTTTATTCCTATTATTTGGAGTCTCTCATTCCAAACATTTACATCTAATAACAGGAGTGAAGTTCGTTTACAGTAAATATCACACGCAGTTGTTAAAATACTAAATACATTGTAATTAATTTCAAATATGTACAAATTTGAAATGAAGTACCTATGTCGTTTCCACCATCATATTTAATCGAGTCTTCAATAGTTATTTGCAAAGTTTATGTGCCAGTATATGACTAGGTAATTTGTAAAATGAATTCATTAGATTAATTTCTAGATAAAGAAAATGAAGCAGCCCGCACGCCACGTTGCGAGACAAAATGCCATTTGAGAATATATGTATTATTATCGCATTTTCAGAAGGAAATTCTCTTAACGGAAAAATGGGAAATTGAGTTAATGTGATAAAATGACATAGGAAAGCATTTTACTTAACCTGTAAATGATAAAATACATTGAGAAACGGGTTTATACACACACACATACACCCGCATACGCGCACGCGCACGCACACACACACGCACGCACGCACGCACGCACATACACACACACACATATAACACCGTTTCCCAAAGTTAGGATTTTTGAGCTGTGTCCCGTTCGCTCTGAAGGTTCGATATATTAGTATGGTTTATTCTCATTCAGTTAATATTTCGCGACACAAAGGTGAGCTGTTTAACTTAATTACTTGGGAAATGGAACTTAAACAAGTTAGGTTTAAAGCCAATTTAGGATATTTCCTTCAGAGAACGTATATTTTGAGAGTATTTAGAAAAAGCCAGTCAAGAGCGAACAGAACTCGCACTGTAAGGAATCCGTCCACATTTAGTCACTAGGAAACATTTAAGCAAGTATTTATTTTAAATGATTTACAAATATGAATTATTTACAACGTAAATATGTATCATATTCACAATATACTACTATTATGCTATATACGGTGTATATATTTAAAAAAATATGACATCTAGAACCACCGCCATAGTGTTGCTTGATCTTCTAAAAACCATATTTCTTCATAATTTCAAGTTCAGTAGTCTCGAGAACAGGAGTAAAAGGGAAGGGAATATTTTTTTTTGCGTATTTGTCAGTAACTCTGAAAAAGTGAATATAATACTAGCCCTTTCAAACGATACTCCACACTATATATGGCATTTTAAAAAATCGAATCTATAATTTGCCCCCACCCCCCTAAATTTTCAACAATGAAAATATCTGTAATAAACTTAGGAAAATGTTACTTTTCGAAAAATAAAAATAATTTTATGCAACTAATTTTCCTGAACAAAAGACTAATATTGCGAACTCTTTATTTCACAGAATTATTTATCTTACTATCCGTAACCATTTTATACTATAATAAGTTTTATTATACTATACTTATCCGTAACCATTTTATACTATAATAAGTTTAATTTGTAACTATGTGGCGGGTGTGCGCTTTATTATCGACTAGCGCGCCCGCTTTGAGGTTTGACGATATTATAAGTTGGGTGATTTCAAACTTTAATGTAGGTTTTTTCGGCATACGTCACAATTTTTCAGCATACGTCTTATGATCTAAATTTGATTATGAAAAATGACATGTCTCTCCACAGAACATTGAGTAAGCCTATTCAATTTTCTATGCGTCTCTCCGTACATTGGTTTATACGTACGTATGTGTGTACTTATAAGAAAACGCTGCGGGATGTTTTGTTGACTCATTTTGGTGATTTTTCAAACTAAATTATGTCTTTTCATTTTTTAAACTTTCTTTTCGTTTTTTTTTCTTTTTCGTTTGTTAAACAATTTTATGCAGACCTTCTTGGCACTTCTCGTTACTCATTATTGTTTTCCATTTTTTTTTCATTTATAACTTTTTCTTATTAAGGTTTATCTAATAAACTATAAAAAAAACGCGGCGTGCCATC
Organism: Druceiella hillmani; assembly: GCA_039881145.1. NCBI lineage: Eukaryota > Metazoa > Arthropoda > Insecta > Lepidoptera > Hepialidae > Druceiella > Druceiella hillmani. The sequence goes on along the minus strand of JAYKKI010000012.1, from coordinate 28,802,956 downwards.
TTTTGGTTAATTTTATGGTAATTTTGAACAGAATTTGTGTAAGTTTAAACTAAAACTTAAACTTAGGTTACTTTAATTTCTCTGTTTATATTTAGAAATCAACATGTGATTTAAATACATCGTTCTCAAAAAAGGAGAGCATTCTAATGCTTCGGAAAGATTCTATACTTAGTTGAAGATAGATAAAAATGGTGTAAAATCGTAAAGAAGAAAGTGATGTTTCGTAGCGGTCATTTTCAGATCTGAGGAAATAATGCAAGGGAAAATATAACCTTGAAATACCATAAAAATTCAGCATTGATTTAAAATACATTCATTCGTCACAAACCAAACGAAACTTAGACATTAAATATTTACATAAATCTTAACTTAGAAATTCTGGTCTATTCTTTTACAGCTAGCTAATGAATGATCCCAAAAAAACCTTTCAAATAAGATTGATTATATAAATTTCGTGACCTCGTCTCTCTCTGCCTTAAAATATCTGTGATAAAAATATTGACGTAACAATAGAAAACTTTGTAGGCAGTTTTGTCGAAATTTTTCTAGATTTCTACCGTGCGTTATTGTTTAACAAATAAATTATTTGCAATGTATATGTATATGTGAATTAAAACAATAACAAATAAATATTATAATAATCACAATACTGAAACCAAAACTATGAGAAGAATGAGAAAAAAAATTAATTCGAGGAGATTACGTGACATGACTGACTATGACAAAATGTGATTTTTTTAAAAGAAATTAATATTAATGAAAGAAATCATATACATACTTCCCAATGTAGCGTGTATTATGGCTTCAAGACAGAAACACACCTGTCCGGACACATCAGGTGTTCGACACACGCAACAATAGACACAAAAGCCATCATTTTCAAAGTGAATTAATAAAGATATTCAGCCAATAAAGCACGAGACACTTTGTGTCGTTCAATGAATTCAAACACTCCACTTCAGTGTTTGGCTTGCTTATATTAATATTGGATAGAAAGCTTTTATAAAAGCCTTTTTATTAGGAAAGCACAATATCGTAAAGCGCGAATGAGCTTTATACTCGTCGAGTGACAGCGGTGACTCGCCGTATCCATTATGAGACGTTGATAATATAATGGATATATTCTGTTCATTAAATTCACGGATATAGTCGAGTTAATTGTGTTAAGGTTTATACAGACGCGCTCCTCATTGTTGCGAGGCGGTGGATCTTCGCATTTTACGTCGGCTTAGAGGAGTTTAAGGACTGTATCGTGACGGCATAACAGTATAAAGTCGTCAAGAGCGTATCGGACAGCAAACAAAAAGGTTTTTGTACCTATTTTCTTTATTATGGAAATTACATCGATTCTTAAATTATTGGCTGTGATATATATGGTTCCAGTCTTAAAGAAGGTATGTAGAAGATCACGCGTTAAAAATATTACTGTGGCGAAGCTATATGATCACATCCTAATTTTCGACTTAAAGGACTGTTTTTTCAGACTTTCGCGATGGGATTTTCAAGCGATTATACACTTTCAAATGACTAAATTTTTGTAGGCACTCTTAATATTTGACACAAGTTTGATGCTTTTTCCATGAAAATATTATGTTAATGTGAAGCTCTGTAATATTATCATCAAGGCTGTTTAGGAGTAACAGGACTAAACGAATAAGAAAAGAGATTGACAGATAATATTATTATGTTCAAGTATTCTTAACATCCGCATTCTACGCTTCTATAAATTATATGTGGCAATCGAGGTTCAGCTTGGACAAACGTCAAGAAAATAATTAGATTCGTTTAATATTCCTCACTTTGTAGGATGGGACAATAAATGGTAGCAAAGTGGCTGCATGTCGCTGGTGGGACCATCTTTTCGGTGACGCGGCGTTCGTCATCTACTGCGGCGCCTGATTTAAAATTTGATTTTGATGAACGATTGCATACTTAATATATTTCCTTTTTTGTGGTACTTAGTTTTGATTTAATATTATTATATATATATACTTAAATATATTTTACCGTAGTGTAAATGTTTGGTTTATAAAATTGATATTTTATATTATCATATTATGGCAAATAAATCCTAGTGAAATGGAAATTGGCAAATTGGCCTTACCAGATCCTTTAAATTTTTAGAAATTTTAATTTTATTCAAACTTTCTAATTGTACAATTTTGTAAATCTGAAAAATAAAAGGAAGGACTAAGGAAATGCCATTTGCAACAAAATAATCTCATTTAAGTGGTCAAACAAGATATTTGCATTAGTTTATTTCGTTTCTCAAGTGACTGAAATTATAATACCTATGTTAATATTGCTCTAAATTTTTTTCTTGTCTTAAAGAGATAACTATTGTATTTGTTTATTTTGAAACATGTTTAATTTTATCAACGTGCCTAATTAGACTAGTATAATTTAATAATGCCCTCGAAAGTTTTTTTTAAAAATACCTTTTAACGTTGAAATTATTTCAAGAAATTTGAATTTATATATTTAATTTGTTAATGCGAAAGTTTATAGCTAATGTTTGTTTTCTAAATGAAAAATAATAATTATGCAAAATATTTTATATTAAAATTAGGTGCGTCTTATATTCCGCTAGTACATAATATACGAGATTTAAATTTTTCTGATTTTTCTAGATTACTTATACACTTTGAATATATGTACGTTTTTATGAAACTTTACAGCCCATTTACCTACTTATTTTTGATGTTTGTTGTAAAGGCAGGTATGATAATTTAAATATATTCTCCAAATATTTTGGTTTATTGAAAGTTTAACAGGGTTACACTAAAAGCAGTACCAATGAACTTTTTCTAAACCAATGTAAACATTCTCCATCGACCTGCAGAAACTATCTACTCGATAGACATCTTGCAGTCACTAGATACGCAATCCACTCAGAGGGGCTGCCACCACTTACGACGCCTGGTAGCGATTGTGTTTTACATACGTCAACAAGACGCGATCCGCGAAATGCTTTTTCAACCGTTTCTCCAGGATGCTGTGGGGCAGATTGCTACTTGGCACGGGCTCTCTCTCGCCTGCCTCGTACTTGTCTTCAGCCGCGTCTGTTTCTTTGGCGACGGCTCGGTTGTCTCGAGTGTCTGTTCTGTTGTCATGCGGCTGTGTACTTAGTGAATGGAGGTCGGCTGGCGTATGTAGAAAAAGTGGCGGTCGGGGATAATGAAACGGGTACCTACATATGTACGTGTATGTTTGGAGTAGTTGTTGCAGTCTGATGTATTATTAGTAAGCCGTAGATTATCATAAGGATGTGGGATGACATTTGTTGTGTTTTTACAATTATACTTATTATTTAATATTATATTTATTAGTAATTTAATTTGACATAAAATATGTGTACTGAAGAGACTGGGCATTCTCAATGCCTTGTTCTTCAATGCAAAATTCAGTACAATACAATATATAATTAAATTCTTGCAAGGATGGAAGAGGGTAAGTTTTTTCCTATTTTTTCTCCGTTTCCTCAAACAGTTTTTCATTTTGGATTGAAATTGAGAGTAAGTGTCATTTTAAGAATGTCGATGGTAAGAAGATCAAGGCCTCATACAATGGTAGGCGAAACACCTAACACAATAAATGGAAGGCTTAATATTATAATGGGGTACTTTGTCATTGTGGCATAATGATAAGGTTTAGATAAATATACGAAATGATTATATGACGATTACGTGTAAAGTTATATTTTCTAATAAAAATACCTTGGAATTACAAAAAAATAAAATTAGTAAACATCTTGGATTCGATTCCGCGAGATATGTTTCGGGAGATTTCGGTATTAAAAAAAAAAAATTAAATTTCATTTTAAATACAATAAAAATAATTCTTTACTCTGCTAATGCCAGAACTGTAATGAATTTATTATTATATGAATACATAAAAGTAAAGTAATACAGAGTTTCATATTCCTTCGTGTTCGCATCGTAATTGCTGAGGTGTCCCTGGTTATCACGCGTTATGTGATTTGGTGTTGGTTCATCGTTTCCGTTTGGGCGTCGTCTAGCTGCGGCAGTATATTATTATGATATCCAGTGACTGCTGAATTTTGGGCGCCCAAAATTATTTTAGACTAAAACATATGTAGTAGTAATTTTCGACTCACCTACTTCTGCACAAGGTTTTGTTTTATCAATTTAAAAAAAAAGTTAGTTTTTTTTAATTTAGCATAAAAACGATTTCTTTGATTCATATGAAACTTATGTAATTCGTAGTATCAAAACCGAACACAGAGTATAAAATATATTTTTATAACTTAAGCGTGTTGGTACGTCGAAACGGTACGAATCAAAGTGGAAACTTTTAAATATTAACGACACTAAAATGACTTATGAAGATATTGTAGAAAATATAAAATTCCACAAAAACCTTTCACTGTATATATTGCTAATTATTAGAGATTACCTGTTGTTATTAGTTTTTTTTTTGGAAACTGGATCATGTTATTTAGTTAACCAAACTAAACCGTTATAGTTACATCAAAATAATGTTTGAAAAAACTATAAACGACAACGAAATATATCAAGAAGTTCTAGATGTTACACAACTAATTATTTTATATTGTTTGTTACAAGCCTTTTTATATTAAAAGGTTTGACTGTAAGTTCTGTACCCCAGTGAAGAGTAGTAACTAAATATCGTTAGTAAATTACTTCTAAATATTTATTTTTAAAATAGGAATTAAAACAAAACGCAATCATAGTTTCTTTTTCCCCGGTAAAGCCTTGATGCTCAGCCTTTTTCTTATATTTTAAGCCTGTTTCTCGTATTTGTTGTTAAAATTTTGTAATTTTAAATGTTAGAGCTTTTAATTGTGGATGATAGGATTTTGTTTTATCAGTTGGCAAAATTACATTTTATGTTAATTAAAACAATTCAAAGATTCTTGAACTGAAACTTCTTATGTCACGTTAAGAGCGTAGTGTATGTTGGCATGTTAAGAAATGGGAAAGTAATACAAAGAAAAATTAATTTTATTAATACGCGATGACAATAATAATAATACTAAAAGTGTAACAGAAAAGAAAACGTTTACAATTTCTATTCAGTGCATCAGTAATAGACAGCCGCCAGAAAAGTTATACTAGCGTGTTTTAATTTTCATTAGGCTCACGATCAAAAGGCTAAAGTGATGAGAGTGCATGTGTTTTTCTTTTATCTTGTGAAGTATCTACATATATAATATGATTGTGGAATTAGTATGTCTGTATATTGAATATATTTACGAAAAAAAATATTTAGGGGGACATAAAAAAGCAATGGAAAACGAAAATATTGTTTTTGGAATTTGTGTTTGTATGTTAACGTGATTGCTCGTCGCGCAGAATCACTGCAGGAATGCTGATAGCGTTTTAACTGGTGGATTCTGTAGGAGCTAAGGCTACAAATAGGCTACACATTTCTTCATTGTAATCGAACTGCTACAAAAGATGTGGTAATTCATAACTTCAACACTTAATTTAAAAAAAGTTCAATTTTATAATGACATAAATTGCGTCGTGTACTATAACCTTTAGCCTTACAGCTAAATTAATAAAATTTCCCAAAGGTCCACGTAAATGAAGCTACAGGTATGACTGGTTATACATATATGTTCACAGTAGAAACATTATAATTTTATTCTTGGAAGTATTGCCCCACCCTAATTAATGTTTTAATTCCTATTTTAATGTCCTAACTAAAACAATCACTCAAAATGATTAATTGGGTGAAATTTGGCCCAGCGTGAACAAAATATACGACAATGATACGGTCCAGTGTCTCGACATACCGCCAGGCACCTCCGTGCGTCTTCGGGTAGTTTCCGCTTATTTATTGTTATATGTATGCGTTCTCAACGCTGTGTAAACCAGTGATGGACAAAAAGTAGCTAAAAGTTTTTGATCCTGATGTTAGACCATTTTCGTTAGCGTTACTTTGACAATATTGTATTATATTTGTTGCTACATCCTATGTTTAGTTTTCAGTGATAGACCTGATTTAGTTCAAGTGAAACTGAATTATTTTCATAGTATTTGGGTATAAAACAATCAACAATATTTATTTATAATTGATATTAAAATTAACTTATCGACGAAATTTTCGAAAACAGTTTATCGGGGAAGACATGTGTTAAAATTTTATTTTATTTGCTTTATAATCTGTTTTAATAATTTAACCGCAAAATTGTAAGTACATATATGCGAACGTAAGGGATGGCTATACGATAAAACATCTCGATCGATGTTACCAGGTTCAAAATATTCGAGAAATTTTAAACGCATTTTTTTCTATATTTCAGGAAATAGTTAATGAGAAACTTAGTTAAGCCCTAGTTTATTTCAATTGTCTACAATATAGGTACATCTGAATAAGTGTCGTTAATAAATTAAAATAAGGGTACGAGTTTTTCAGACATTTCTAAAATGTAAAAATTCGCAAATATGAATTTGTACATTGAAGTTATACTTTGAGTGCCCATGGAGTATTATCGTTTATTATTTACAGTGCTCATAAATTATTGTCAATTATTTGTCAGCTAATATGACATAACGCCAGTCGAGTTGACACATAAAAAGCCTTTTCCGCACACAGCATAAGCGTTCATGTTGTTTTGAATTACGAAAAATATTTAAAAAATTAAACTCATTTCAAAAGCTCCTTATCGGTCCTACGAAAGGGACGCAGACAAAACATTGTTTGCCGAGTCCAAGACCGGAACGACCGCGTGCATTCAGCGACGCCAAAGCCGGGTACAATAGGCTGCCCCGTTAAATTTTCAGCGTCACACTCAACGCTAACCTGCGCCGCTATTCATCGCGATGAGCCATAAAAAAGTTTCTCCGCAATAAAAGCTGGAAAAATAAATTTTCAACGCCCGCACGACACAATGTCTTACCTCACGTCCGACACTCAGTAATAAAACACACAATTTTACAGCAATAATATCGCTTTGGTTGAAGAGAGCTTTTTATTTCGTTTCCATGGATCTAGTTCTCATGGAACCTCCACAAAATTTATGAATAAGGTATAATGTGCGTTTGACAGTACCCCTCTCTTGTTGCGTTATTACACTGTGATTATTGCGCGTTTTATGACAGAAGTGCGATTGTGACTCGATGATAAAATTGTAGGAACATAGCCGTGTAGTCATAAATCTTGACATTTCGTTGAAATGTGTCTCAGTGTAATACAGAGTGACGTTAAAAGAGGCGTTGAATGATTTGTTTGGATGCAGTAAAAAGAAACACAATATCAACCGAGAACTGGAGTAACAGCTTTCATTATATCAAGTTATGAAACTCTGATTTCAAAAATATTTTGTTATTACACAGTGGGACATCAATAGAAATAAGTTTATTTACATTATGCGCACAGATGAACTTATTTCTACTATTTCTCGTGTGTATTTTGAAACATACTAACGAACTATAGCCAGAGAATATATGAAATCACAAATACCTAGTCAAGTGTTTAATATTTTTTCAAGAAAGAAAGCCTTTTTGTAAGTTAATTTAATTAGGTAGGTGTTAATTTAATTATGACTCACGTACACACTTCAAAGTTAGGTCGAAGATTGGGTTCATATATATTGGTTTCATGTTTAGGATTTACAATTATTAACATTCTGAATATGGAATAAAAAAATTAACACTTTCGTAAGGAAAGAATTAAGATTCTCATAAAAATGTTAATACAATGTTAAATCTACAGTTATCAATAAATCTATAAAATATTCTCTAGTTTTATTATTTTCTTACTCGTATAGTAATAAGTGACAACATCTGAACGACCGTAGTACGGATATTATTTTGGAATAATCGTTTATTAAAAATCAAACGCCATTCAATGCGTGTTAATATTTTGTAGTGACTTATTTATTAAGGTCGAAGCCGAGAAAATATACCTCATATTTTCTCCGAACCGGAAGCGTTTTATAGAAAATAATACGAACTGAAAATCGTTGTGTTTAAGATTATTACGTGCGTTATAACCTACTTCACTTATTTATTTATTAATGACATACGTTAGTTATATCATATGTTATCAATTTCCGCGTTTTGGCGCTCGTGCAGCAATCAATTGGCCTAATCTTAGACAATGATATATTTACATAAAATATTTTAAATTAATTAATAATTAACAGTCATATTCCAGAATTTTCTAAATATTGAGGAATATAATATTTTACTTAACGCTACGTGTCGCTAAGACCCTGGATCTCATTTCAAATAATCATTGAAAATAAGTAACATATACATTAATGTGAGGTATTTAGAACTAACTACCTAGGAGGCGACGGCGAGCCAAATATCATTAATTTATCAAAATTTATCTTCAGTCCCTTAAGTGAAAGTAAATCGCTTGGAATAATAATGATTAATATTCATTAGAAGAAATTACTTATTCCGAGCCAACGATCTAAGTCATTGGCGCCAGTCGAAGGACGGCCGAGGTCGAGTTTGGACCGGCCTGGCGTCGCGGCAAGTGTCCAAGCCAACTTGTCTTAACGGAGAGTTTTTAAATTTTTAATAAAAAAATGCCAATACCAATACTTCTTTAACGAAACATATATTCGAAAATTATTACATTTGTATTTGCATGACTTCCTACTCCATATTCCAAACGGTACAACAGCGATGTCTTAGCTCTTACGTACTTTATTATTAAGTATCGATAAGACAATATGCAACTAAATTGTTTGAATTTGCAAGTGTCTGTACAGTGAATATTAACACGCTGTAAGACTTGTTCAATTAAAGCCTGTAAATATGCCATGGTAAATAGACATTTACAAATTAAAATACTTGTTAAATAAATATTGATGTGGATTTTATTGATTTTAATTGTTTATAATTTTTCTATTGGGTATGGGTTACGAAGAATATATAATAGATGGCATCCAAATGACTGTTTTTATGCAAGTCACTTCACTTTCCATATCAGTGCTTAAGAGGTAAAGACGTTATTAAGAGGTCAGTATTAATTACAATTAATACTGATCTATTATGATAATTATCGTTACATAAGAAGGTTTTAAGTTACAAACAAACAATTACCCTTAATAATATTAGTGTGATGAGTAAAACTTTCATATTTGGAATGGAATTAAGTTTAACCAATTAGTTTAATGACTAAATTGTCATAGAAACTGACGACAAAAATTTAAATTTTGTAAGTAGGCGGAACAAAATTCTTTTCGACCTTTTGATTTCGAGGCTTGGAGGTTTTAGAATCTTTTATTGAATTTTTATAAAGCCGTTACAACTTAAAAAAGGTAATAACACACGAAATACTTCCAGATCCTACTTATACTTGGTTGGAAGTATGCAGACCGAGTATTTGTATCACTGTATAAATAGAACGAATCCCTAAAATATATAACGTAAAAAGACATGTTTTTATGTGCATCAAAACGAAATACCATCAGTTTCTCCATATAATATATTTATAAATATTCGTGCTTTGAAATTATTATTAAAAGACAGAACTATTTATTGTATTACCAATATTTTGTAAAATCATTTCAAAACGAAAGTTTTTGTTGCTGGAGCCGAAAACTTTTCAAATGTAACTTAAATTTTGTTTTGTCAATAAAAAAAAAGATTGCAATATTTACTTTTAAACAGACGGTAATTATGATCTCAATAGAAAATGGCAAAAGATTTCAAGCAAACCTTTCTAAGCCATGCCTTCGTATAGCCCTCGCGAATCGACCTCTTATATATGTATACATATGTTAGAAAAGGTTATAACATTAATTTAAATTACAGACAAAACCTATCATTAGTATGAATATATGTACGTATTTAACTTTCAAGTTCCAACTGTTTGTCATATTTTCCCGTAAAGTTTCACCGAGTCGCGACCCTTACTGACACCGGTTGTGCTTATTTGTCTTTGCTTAGTATTCACCTGCTGTACAAACGCGCCCAATAAGAAAACGCATGCGGTCTGAGAACTATAAGTTTGTCTGGATTAATAATTATCTCGCTTGTCAGTCGTAATTTATGCAAACTACGTTATTATTACAGAGCAGTTATTCTCTTACGAAGATTCGTAGAGTATTTCGACAGCACCACATCGGAGATACCACCCAGGTTTAATTGTGTTTGGATAGAGAATTGTTAAAGCAAAAACATGAAAATCTGTTTATTTGTTACGTGATCAAACAAACAGATTTTCAGGTTTTTTTATTTCATAATTCTCTGTACGTTGAATCAATCGATTTTGTATCTTATATATATATATATATATATATATATATATATATATATATATATATATATAAAGGTAGTGTTTATTACGTGATCAAACGAACAGACAATTTTCTGTACGTTGAATCAATCGATTTTGTATCTTATATATGAAAAGGTAGGAAGGGTTTAAGCATATAAAATTATTTTTTAAAATATCAAACCCTAAAAATTATTAGAATTCGGACGAATTGTTCACGATGTAGTCGACACACAAATTGTTTTTGAAACAATAATAGTGCGTATCATTTTATTTTTTGTCACTCAAAATACTTTACCTGTCTTTATCAAAACCTAAAATTAATGTCAGATGAGGGGCATGCGTAAGTCACGCTTGTGTACGAATAAATATATAGTTGTATATAAATACATATATACATATTTTTAAGAACAAAGTCACACCTGTCACTGTAAGGCCAAAGGCCACTTCATAATTAAATCATAGTTCCCCTCTCGTGACAGGCAGGTCATCGTTTCATTAGCTATGTCGGCTGTGACTTGTTGATGTGTCGCCGCACGCGACAAGTCGGGTGAGGGACTTCGGTTGACGTGATATGTTACGCACTTTACATATAATGTACATATGTCTCTGTACCTCCGAATAGATGTGGGGCTTCTAATCTTGTAAAGTGCTGGGCGGGATTATGCTGATAGGGATGGAAGACATATTTGCGATTGCGATGTATCGATACTGGTCGTCGGCATAAAAATGAAAAAAAAGAATGGCTATTGCTTTACATGTTTGTAAGGATATAAACATTTTAAATACTGTCTATTTTTTAAATTTTGAAGTATTTTCAAAATTTTGTGGTTATTGTTTTCGGGATTGTGTATTTTTTAAAAGGTTTTAAAACAATTCTTTATTTGACATGGTTGAAAAAGTCTGTTTTTTGGAAAATAAATAAAACAATTACACAACAAATAAGAGTACAGGAGGCGTGTAGAATAAATAACATTCTGATGAAAATAGCAAAGAAAAAATAAAAACAGAATTTATTTAATTTAATTTTTTCTAGGTAAAATATTTTAAATATATATTCATAAATTTTGAATTGATTAAAAATAGTCGACAAATTCTGCATGCATGCAATAAACGGAGTATGTGTAGTATAATTCATTGTCAGTAATTATTAAGAAAATAGTTTTTGTGCATGGTTTCGGTGTTAGGAAAATGCAAAAAAACTTTTTTTTGAAAGAAATAAATATAGATTTCGGGCCATTTATGTAGTTGTGAGGTAAGTATTATATTGAACATAATTTGCCAGACCTAACTTGTAGCATTTGTTAACAATAAATGTTGTGTACAGTGAGGCGCAGTAAACTTTTTAATTTGACATGTTAAATGGAACATGTATCACTACTTCTACCGTGGACCGTAAATTTGACGTATTAAATGGAACATGTACCACTATTACTACTGTGAACCGTGAATTTGACATGTTAAATGGAACATGTACAACCTATTCTACCGTGAACCGTGAATTTAATATTTTGAATTGAAAATGTGCCACTATTTCTATCGTGAACAGTAAATTTATATTTTGTACACTTAACTATCTGTACAAATAACGTATACACTTTAAAAAACTCTTAAAATCCGTACTATTTTCGTTTAAGTAGGATGTGATATTTTGATTTAAATTAAAAAAAAAAGAAAAAAAATATATATATATATAAATATATATATATATATATATATATATATATATATATATATAAATATGCCATAGTAATATAATACCTATTATTTAAACTTGTGAACAAAAAACGATTGTTCTAGAAAAAGAATTCACCACACAATACTTACATCAAAATGAAATTATCCAAAATATATATAGTAGTCTTAAATAAGGTAGATCGAAAATAAATCGTTTGTTTATAACACACATGGTTGGCCACATAATTCGTTTGTCCTTCAATGCTTGTCATTTCCTGTTGTATCCGATTCTGCATTTAAAAATTACAATTCCTAAAATTAACATTCATTTATTGAAGTAATTAAATTAAAAAAAACAACAATGTGTCCCCAAAATAATCACACAACCAAACTTTAATACACGAATTTGAACTGTCAAATAACGTAACAATAGCAATGAAAGAAATTGTAACGGCCATCTAATAAAGTAATATTTTCATTGCCCGCGTATGGATTCTTATTTTTCGGATGCAATCAAGTATAAGGAAATAAATCCGTTTTTGATCTAGGAAACTGCTTTATTGATTTTAATAAAAAAAAAACAATATTGCTATTGTTTTTTTGTTCAAAACAAAAAAAAATTAAAATTTAACCGATTCGAATCCAGTTTTTAAAATTATTGTATTATATTTTAAGGTATTTTATCTTAAGAACAGTACATTTTTTTTCGGGTTCTGAAATGTAACGTATGTATGTGCTGCCGAGCGTTATGAAACAAAATATGTCCGAAGGCAATTAACTCTAATAAGGCTTTTTTTCTAATAAGGCTTTTAAAAGCGCACGAAAAGTATGATGTTACGGCCTATATAAGTTCAAATTTACATATATGTTTATAGATTCCCATGTGGTTGATTAAGATTTATTTACTTTAATATCATTTTGGACATCTGGGTACCAACACAATACTTTCCTCATAACAGTATCCTTTGTTTTTATTTTAACATGCTGCTATTTCTATCTGCTCTACTACCGGAGAAATTAATTAACTAATAGGGTACCTCTACAATACGATAGTTGACTCATTCTAAATTTTGATATTTTACGTACAATATTGTGGAATATAAGTTAATTAAAAATCAGTCTTGAAAAAAATTCATAAATTGATTGAAAAATAAGCCAGTCGTAGGCTTCTAAATTTGAAAATACAGATAGAGTTGGGTACATCCCTGTCTCTTTTTTTCTCGTAGAATATAATGTGCAATATTAAAAATGACCTCACAATACAGTATTGCCGTCCTTCTCTAAAGGTTAAATTTAAACTTTTATAACTCGGTCAATTTTTAAGATTATTAAAAAACATTTTCACTCTTCATCAGCTTGTACCTTGAAATTATAATTAATAAAATAAAAAAATTAGTCAAATACCCAATTGTTTCGTTCTCTTTATACACACCTTTATAGACAAGTTTTCTAGTTTATTTTCTTATGCCAGAAGAAATACGCAAAAACACTTTCAATAGACGTTACATGAAGAAAATCTGTTTTAAATTATTTATCACATCAGAATTTTCGACAGAATATATTATTCTTTCAGTCATAATTATAAAAAAAAATGTCATAGAAGTAATACACCCTTTCAATGGTTCAGGCTGAGCATTTCAGTCGATAGAAGATGTATTGTTCAGATTATGACTAGTTTCCGGGATTTGTATTGTGTTTGGACTTTTGCAAGTCTTAATGCATTAAAATATTTTTTAAATATAAATTAATGTACTTCGTAATATGTATTTTATACTCATTATTTTCTAAGCTGTTCAGAGTTTCGAAGCTATGGAATAAATAATCTTAAAGGAAAACAAACCCGTATACAAGTAAACAAGTATATCTTCGAGATAAAAGTTTAAACTTGATTATAACTAAACTTTATATTTCATTAAACGAATTAACGTGAGATTTTTAAGAACTCTGCTTAAACTAACATCCCCTTAATAACCATAAAGCTTCCTTCACCCGCTCGGGAGCAGATAAAAATCATTAACAACTTCAAATTGAATTTACGCGGACTTCCTTAATTTATGACTTCATTTTAAACTGCTGTTTACTTCCTCGTCGTCGGAGACGGAAAAGATTCAGTGGCAAGCTTGCGAACTTCCGCGTGCAACTCGGTAAGGAGCCGTCGTGTACATAGAGCTTTTGGGAGCTTTACGGAACAAACTTTTAAGTTCTTCAATCTGAGAAATGTATTAAGTTTTTGGAGGCGTGTTTTAACGAGTTTATTGTATAATTTGTGAGCTGTGTTAAATCATTGTATGTTTATTTAGAACTTGTATTGATATAGCACATTCATAACGGTTGTAACATATTCCAGAACTTGTAATTATTTGTAATAATTCTTGGTAGATATTTTGGTGTAAAAAAATATTTATATTTTCATGTTTTGAAAATTTTCACAGGTTTATTTTAAAAAATCTGTTTAGTTTTTAATTATGTCTTCAATTATTTTATAATTTCAAAACAGTTAATTACCAATTGAAACCAAAGAGAGCAGACTTTTTTTTACACCTGCATGGAATTATTAGTATTCTTGAACTTTCTAATGAATCCCACAAGCAATAGGTGGATTTAGCAAATAAGATTTAATTCACATTGAATATGGATACAATAAAGACCAAATTAATCGATAAAAAAACAAGCAATCCTTGTAAGTGCACACAAAAATTATACGATAAATCTGCAGTATGATGTAATTAAATATTATGAATATCTATATCGTTTACTGAGCAAAAGTCTGCATAATTTTGTGACGTAACGAAGAGTTTCAATTACAGAAGCTGAACTAGATTAACCAAATATTAATTAAATGATTACTTAGTAATAAGTGGAGGTTTCATGAAAACTGAAAAATCTCTCATAAAAAATTTAATTAAAAATTTTGAGGAATTGTAACTTTAAGCGAATTAACAGCTTTAGCATGTGGAGTATTGCGTTTTTACTGAAGAGTTATAAAAAGTTCTGTATTTCGTATGCATAAATATGTATGTTCACACTTGTATATATTTTTTTATTAACTTGAAGTTTAAACTTTACCTCCCTTAAATGTATCTCTGTGGCAGGCTAGTTTTCTCTAGCAGTTTGTCGAGTATAGAATGTTTTGATTGTCTTTTACACGACGATTTGTTGTTTTAGTCAGTGTACGAACTAAAGATTTCACCTCTTTTTTATTTTGATACGACCTGATTGTTTGGGATAAATACTATCAAATGAAAAATTATTTATAGATGAGTATATGAATTTCTTATTCCCGCAATTGGATTACTATATGCGTTGATGGGGGTGTTGAAACTGTATTTAAATTGATTTGTATATATCGAGTATCAAGTTAAATTTTAAATTTAACGTCAGTTGCAATTTTAATGAAGAACTCTTTTGACTATTTCCATGTCTTTATGCTGGTGCATATTCGTACAATGTAGCTCGTTTCGACCAGGCGCGCATCGCTCGTCGCTTAAATTAAGCATAGTTACAAACGCCTGTCTTCCATTTATGGACCTTGTTATAAATACTTATATAAATACCTGCAGGATTATTGAAATACATCATTTGATTTTTTTTTGTGACTGATAGTAATTGATTTTTGAAAGTAATATTAATAATTAAGTTTTGCAATTAAATGTTAGGATTACACTTACAAGTGTCGTTTGGTTGTTTGGGTGCCTATTGGACTCTTTAGAAATATAGATATAACCAGATGATGAACTCGTGCTATAAGAGAAACTCTTTAAAACCAATTATAATGCAATAAATAAAAAAAATATTAGTGCATTGGTGGATTGGAAATTGTTGACACATATAAGTTAATGACAATAAAAAGAAATATATATATATATATATATATATATATATATATATATATATTAATACACAGATAGAAGTAACGATAAAATACAAGAAACGATAAGGGTAGGGAATGAACAGCGAGAAAATGAGGGTATTATAGAATGGATTTAACCCACAGATTATTTAAGACAACGCGACTTCAGAACAGTTGGAACACAGACACTGTGGGTTCATTTTATATAACAATCTCCACAAAATGCAATTCTGTGCTGAGGTATTAGGAGAGTCTTAATATCTTTTTATAACGTAGTTCAAGGATAAAAGTGATATACACTAATGGACGCAAAATGGTGATATAATTACATTCAATAAAGTAGATTTACAACTTCTCATATTTGTTGATGTTACAGTCATCTTCTACATTAATACAGAAAAATATCTAAGAACGAACTAGATGTTAAATTAAAATTGTATGAACATATAAAAATACAAAAATGAACAATTGAATACAGAACATAGACAATTTCGTTATTTGCTAGGGCGAAATTTAAAATTTAGTTCGAGACTGAAATACTAATTTGCAAACAAACTATGAAACCATTCTGGAATTACGGCATTCAAATTTGGAGATCTAGTAGGAAAACAAAAATTCAACAAATACGAACATTCCAAAATAAAATGCTGCGGAAAATTATCAATGGCCCATGGCATGTCAGAAACAGTGACTCCCATAGAATCAGTTCCAGAAGTGATAACAAATGTGCAACAAACCACATCACGCGGTTGCAGAATTACGAAGACCTGAGATGGAAGTGATTCCCAATTTGGCGAATATGTGACGATGACTCAATAGAACTAAACTTCAGAAATTGATGATCTAGAATCAGGCAGAAAACCTTACTTAAGTATGCCACTAAGTGGTAATTAGAAAAATGAAATAAAGACAATTGCTAGGTGATCTACTTTAGCCTAGTCGTGATTGCGGTGGTGTTTTTGGTGGTTAAAAAATCCCACATTATCGATTCAACTTGGAAAGCTTTTGAAAATTGTTTCACTTCCTATTAAAATAAAAAAAAGATTACCTTCTAATTAACCACCATAATTTATTTGATCCACTAAATAAATTTAATCCGTTGCAGGTAATTATAAATCTGCTAATTATCTGTACATCAAAAAACTTAATACCTCCTCGTAATTAACTCATTTAAATATGGTCGTACCTTAAAGATGTAAATAAATTACCGAAATTTTATTTATATATAATATTTAAAAGCTTTCTCGTTATCGTTTCCCCTTACTGCTTCCGGATATTGAAGCTAACAACTTTCAAGATTATGTATAGGCTGTACCTTTAATATTTGAACCGGAAAGCTTTTTAAAATAATTACAAAGTGCAGGGGTGAAGTTTCCTTTAGAACCTCGATTGTATTCGATTTATTACACAGTACGATAAAATTCTTCTAATTATTTTATTCGCACTAAAGATTTATTCATTTAGACAATATTAAATTACTACGTATGCAATCAAAATTTGATTCCATTTCTATTTAAGTTGCATTATATTTGATTAGATTTTTTTCAAAATATTCAACTTTTTTAGACTAATCCCAAAAAAAAATTAATTATTGCCTACTGGGAGGATTATTAACACTCAAGTAATGTTATAAAAAGAATGAATTTATAATAATTTTCAGAATTAATAATTAATAATTTTCAGAACTGCGTATCTATTCTCGATGATTTCTTCACTAACATATTGCGTATTTTTTGCCACGTAATAATCTGCTTTAAGATTCGTCAGTTTTGGGTTAAGAAGAGACAGTCAAAACGAAGAAAACCAAAGAACAAAGATTTGCTGGATGTCTATTAGCGAATACAGTACTTAATATTTCAGATATATTGATATTATGTACCTAAAAAGTAAAGACATTGAATATATTAACTAAAAAACGATCTATCAGTACCTTAATTTTAAAACAAATTCTTAGAAAATTATTATTTGCTATGGACATCTAATGAGAATGACAAAGGTTTACAGCCTCTGGATGTTATACCCTTTATTAGATAAATTATGCTACATATTCTGAAATTAATACCTCTACCCAGGTACTTACCACCTTTTTCTAGGTACTTTCATATAAATAAACACTTTATCAAAAACTCTTACAGTCTTTTATTCCAGAAATAAATATTGTGTGGTTAAAATAAAAAAAGAACATTAAAATAATTCCTGAAGACAGGTCGCATACTTGTTTAAAAACTATAAAAGAATACTAAAAAATAATTTGATTATTTTTAATTCAAATGATTAGCAAAGCATTTGTTCTTAATGCTAGTTATGACTATTGTAAAATTTAACTTTAACATAAATTTTATGAACACGCTGTAATTATATATAAGATCAATGTGCTACTAGTTTGAGACCCTATGCAGAGGCAATGAGTAGGTGCATAGAGTTAAATGCATGGTCGTATTAATTTAATAACTCGTTTAAGCTCTCACACGCGGTCGTAAATCATATGCAGCCATGTGTAATGGGTTAATAACCGGCGAGTCATTGCATTGATGTCCATATTTTTATTAGTTGTAATTATGTATATAAATAGTTTAAGTAAAATTAATTCGTTACTTAATTTTAATGTACTTATATTATTTAACCTAATTGAAATATTTATTAGAGTTTACAATACCACAAAAAAATAATCAAATATCACAAAAAACATTTCCCAGTAAATTATGTTTTTTTTTGTAAAAAATAAAGCTGAAAGTATTAGATAAATTTGAACTGATTACAACCTTTTTGCACTGCTTAAGCAAGACATTTCTAGGCCCATTCGCCGCTTCCATTTCAAAATCGCACGTGTATTGGAAAACATGAAGCGTATACGAGAAGTGTTTATAATTATATGTGTACATACATATTAGTATTTTGGTTTAGTATTATGTGATTGTGGATCAGAAGTTTCGAAAAGAAACAAATATTGTACATTGTTAAGCTGTGATTCAAAAAGATTAAGTAGTTAACGCTAAGAGGCTTACGAGATATATACATATGTCGTTTAGAAAAGCGAAACCCGAATAGAAGGTTATACTAAATAAATAATAAGAGATAACCAATGTGTTATGGTATTTTGATTTAGTGTTATGTGATTGTGAATCAGAAGTGTGGAAAAGAAACAAATGTTATTCATTGTTAAGCTGTGATCCAAAAAGATTAAGTAGTTAACGCTAAGAGGCTTACGAGATATATACATATGTCGTTTAGAAAAGCGAAACCCGAATAGAAGGTTATACTAAATAAATAATAAGAGATAACCAATGTGTTATGGTATTTTGATTTAGTGTTATGTGATTGTGAATCAGAAGTGTGGAAAAGAAACAAATGTTATTCATTGTTAAGCTGTGATCCAAAAAGATTAAGTAGTTAACGCTAAGAGGCTTACGAGATATATACAAATGTCGTTTAGAAAAGCGAAACCCGAATAGAAGGTTATACTAAATAAATAATAAGAGATAACCAATGTGTTATGGTATTTTGATTTAGTGTTATGTGATTGTGAATCAGAAGTGTGGAAAAGAAACAAATGTTATTCATTGTTAAGCTGTGATTCAAAAAGATTAAGTAGTTAACGCTAAGAGGCTTACGAGATATATACATATGTCGTTTAGAAAAGCGAAACCCGAATAGAAGGTTATACTAAATAAATAATAAGAGATAACCAATGTGTTATGGTATTTTGATTTAGTGTTATGTGATTGTGAATCAGAAGTGTGGAAAAGAAACAAATGTTATTCATTGTTAAGCTGTGATCCAAAAAGATTAAGTAGTTAACGCTAAGAGGCTTACGAGATATATACAAATGTCGTTTAGAAAAGCGAAACCCGAATAGAAGGTTATACTAAATAAATAATAAGAGATAACCAATGTGTTATGGTATTTTGATTTAGTGTTATGTGATTGTGAATCAGAAGTGTGGAAAAGAAACAAATGTTATTCATTGTTAAGCTGTGATCCAAAAAGATTAAGTAGTTAACGCTAAGAGGCTTACGAGATATATACATATGTCGTTTAGAAAAGCGAAACCCGAATAGAAGGTTATACTAAATAAATAATAAGAGATAACCAATGTGTTATGGTATTTTGATTTAGTGTTATGTGATTGTGAATCAGAAGTGTGGAAAAGAAACAAATGTTATTCATTGTTAAGCTGTGATTCAAAAAGATTAAGTAGTTAACGCTAAGAGGCTTACGAGATATATACATATGTCGTTTAGAAAAGCGAAACTCGAATAGAAGGTTATACTAAATAAATAATAAGAGATAACCAATGTGTTATGGTATTTTGATTTAGTGTTATGTGATTGTGAATCAGAAGTGTGGAAAAGAAACAAATGTTATTCATTGTTAAGCTGTGATCCAAAAAGATTAAGTAGTTAACGCTAAGAGGCTTACGAGATAAATACAAATGTCGTTTAGAAAAGCGAAACCCGAATAGAAGGTTATACTAAATAAATAATAAGAGATAACCAATGTGTTATGGTATTTTGATTTAGTGTTATGTGATTGTGAATCAGAAGTGTGGAAAAGAAACAAATGTTATTCATTGTTAAGCTGTGATTCAAAAAGATTAAGTAGTTAACGCTAAGAGGCTTACGAGATATATACATATGTCGTTTAGAAAAGCGAAACCCGAATAGAAGGTTATACTAAATAAATAATAAGAGATAACCAATGTGTTATGGTATTTTGATTTAGTGTTATGTGATTGTGAATCAGAAGTGTGGAAAAGAAACAAATGTTATTCATTGTTAAGCTGTGATCCAAAAAGATTAAGTAGTTAACGCTAAGAGGCTTACGAGATATATACAAATGTCGTTTAGAAAAGCGAAACCCGAATAGAAGGTTATACTAAATAAATAATAAGAGATAACCAATGTGTTATGGTATTTTGATTTAGTGTTATGTGATTGTGAATCAGAAGTGTGGAAAAGAAACAAATGTTATTCATTGTTAAGCTGTGATCCAAAAAGATTAAGTAGTTAACGCTAATACGTTTATGAGATTTATACAAATATCGTTTACAAGATCGAAACCCGAATAGAAAGTTATAGTAAATAAAAAATAAGAGATACATCCTTTGACAATTTAAAGGACCCTAGTATGGAGATCTCAATTAGTGGAACACAAAGCTTCCGTTATTATTCAAATGTGGCCCTATATTAAATGGCTATTAAAATTATTCATTTTAAACAACGATTTTTAACGAATATTTCTGCCCAGCTTTTCAAAAATTCACAATTATTTAAAGGAATTATTTTATAAAAATTTTATTTTTTTATAAAAATTACCGTTACACAGTCATATAAGTTTCATGAAACGTATACGTATTCTTTGAAAAAAAAAATTAAATAAAACAAATGGTATTTCTGGTGTAAACAATGTTTGTTTCGAAAATGACATTACTTGCGGATGGTGCCTATCAATTCATTTTAGTGCCTATTAATTCAATCTTTGCGCAATGAACATTTCCACAAGAATTAATGGATTTTTCCTCAATATTATTTCAATTTAAAACAAGGCTATTTGTATATATAAAGTAATACATCAACGATTCTAAGTTTCATTTAAGTAAACAACTCATAACATCGCAATCATTTATTAATTTGCGTTTATTATTTAGGAGAAAATTTAATTGAAAATGTAATACTCCAAAATGAGATTTGCTGTACTAAGCAAGCTTTTAAAGGAAATTAGAAAAATACTTTTCAAGAAAAATTACAATGAATACAAAGAAAAAAAATACATTTCATTTACAAGGTAACTTCTTATTTATTTTAATTAAAATCTTATCTTCCAGTTTATTCTGCCCTTATTTACTAAATAAAATGAATAAATGACATAAAACGTGACTTAAATGAAAAAGAAGGCTGGCCTGGGGCATTTTAATTAATTTGTTGCTTCAAAAATTTGAGAGCGAATTCCGGTAAGATGCCTTGCAAGAATAAATGTAGCGCTTCGGCCACCCTCGCTGGCTGCTCCTCCAGTATAAGACCGCTATCTGATATTTTAATCCAAGTCGAGCTTGATGGATCCAACTTTTCATTTAAGAGTATAGTGTCATCTACGTGCGGTGATAAAGATCCGGTCATATTAAGGACGGGAACTTTGAGTTTTCTAGTTTCCAGATCTAATTCAGTCCTGCTGATGTAAGCTTCAATTAAAAAACCCAAGTTAATAGGATTGAGGCAACGTGTGAAGTTATCTTTATAAACTCGTTGCAAATCATGGTTTCTCTCCTCGCTTATAGTGCCAAAGTGATGCCATAGTAAATAATTGAACACTTGCTGCGTCATACCGCTATAGAATAAATGAAGTGTGTTGTATTTTTGTTCACACCACTCCATCCAACCGGCTTTTCTTGGGCAGCAATTTATAACGATTAAGGCTTCTACTTTTTTCGGATTCTCTATAGCGTATCGAGTTAGAATATTAGCGCCTAGACCAACGCCGAATCCTATGAATGATGTTATACTAAAATATTCCATAACAAAATTGATTTGGTCAGCCAACTCGTCCATGGTAGGGCAGATGAATTCATGCGGAAGATCGGACACTCCCTCTTCCTGACCAGGAGCGTTGAGGTGGTACACGCAAAAGTGATTCAGAATCGACTGCATGGCAGAGTAGTTAAAGAATGCTTGGAAATTGGTCACGTAATTTAGGCCTAAGTCATGATAGGTGAAAATAGCTCGTTTAGATCTATCACCCTTAACAGCGACTAGTATTTCTCCGTCGCTAATAGCGATGCGGTATTCCTCTAGATTTCCTTTTTTGATAACACACTGTTCAGATTTGTTCAGCGTTACATTTAAATGTTTAGAATTCATTATAAAAAAAACTTATTTGATACGATTTTAATTTTTGTTTTCGTCACTTGGTTGGGTTTCTAGATAAGTGCAGTTTGCGATGTTGATCCTGAAATTAAACAAGATTAATGCTAAAATGCAAAAAAGTACAACTCGTAATAGTATATACTGAGAAATACTATACATCGCATGTCTTATTTAGTATATGGTAACCGAACTAATTCATAAGTACGAAAGTTTTATCAGTATGTTTTTAGTGGACTTTCACTATTGTAGTTTACAGTAATCAGATGAACACAGGATATATAGTTTTTGAATCTGCAGGTAATTAACAATAACGATTTTAGTGGTAGGAGTCAAAACATACTGGATGTATTTTCGAGTTAAACTTTTAAAACAATATCCATAAAGATAAAGTGTTAAGATATTGGAGATAACACAAAAATTTACAAAAAAGTGCACACACATAGTTAATCACTACAGATTATCCATTTTCGTTTTCTGTTGTGGGTTAAAAAAATGATCGAAATAATTATAAAGAACAATAAAGGTAGAAAAATACTCTAAATAATTATGCATTATTTACTATGAGCCCTTTACGCTACAAGATCTGGCCGTAGAATTTTCTACTCGACTCGTTAATAATTATTATTGTTAATAATATATTGAAAAGCTATTAAAATAATGTACGGTTATGGTCCCTTCTGCGCCAGGACAAAGTCGAGGTGGGCGACTAGTATTTTATACACAGATAAAGTTAATGATATTATACAGAGATGTCGTGAGTGCTGTAAATGTTGTCCTCGAATTGACATTATTTGGCTCAACTTCAATACAATTATCTCTTTAACATATGTAATATCGTGGACTTTATATCTTTTATTACAACATCATTTAATACACCATATATAAACGTTTTGTCTTTACGACCACAACATAACCTTACATATTAAATAATACTTTCAAAGGATACGTTATTATAATCTAAAGTTAAAATTAACACTGGTTATAAGTTTATTAAAACACAGTAATTATATAAAATACCTGTTTTTAGCTACAAAGCGTTTTTAATAATATAACAGCGAAATGATAATGACGTAATAAGAGCGTCTGACGTTACCTCGAACTGATGCTTTGCTCTGAAAATAGCTACGGACGTTGTTGGAGCATGCGAGTCACAGCGGTGGCTAGCTTCGCGGTAGTCACGTGATATCGCATGCGCGACGGTTCGCAATATTTCAACATGATGCACCGAGTGGGCTACTTGTATAATTGATTATATCGGGACTAGTCAAACGACAATGGATAATTTTAAACGTTATAAAAAAAGAAAAGAAAAGAAGTGTCAGATATACTTTGAATTTTACACATGTGAAGGTACTTTGGGCATATTTTAAAGACGTAGAATCTAAAACTAACAGTAATTTAATCATATCGTATTCAGACTGAGATATAAAATAAAAGACCTTGGCAATATATTGTTTAAAATAAAATAATCCTGTTATTTTAATGCGGTTAAAATATGAGGTAAACGGAAATATTAACATAAGAATGAAATTTAAAATGGTTCTTCAGGAAGCTTGCTGTAATGCAATAAAATACTAATACACAGTATTTTAAATAATCGTCTTCATAAATATTAAGAGAATTTATATTTATCTTAATATTTATGAAGACGATTATTTAAAATACTGTGCAATACAGTTTTGGGTAGATTCGAAAGTTATACTAGCATCAAATACTGGCTTCGCTGGTTTTTTTTGGTGGTATATTTATTCATGTCTCCCACATTTTTTTTGTATAAAAACATGTGTTAAAAACATTTCATTTTTATTAGTTGTTTATATTTTCTACATAACATACATATATAATATATATATATATATATATATATATATATATATATATGTATATATATATATTTATATATATATATATATATATATATATATATATATATATATATATATATATATATATAATAAAGACACTAGAGGAATCGAAGTTATTTTCTACAATTTATTTTTGTTTTCTGATTAAAAACTGGGGGATAAGTGCCATCTCTACATAAATTTCAGAACGTATATTATGGAGATACCACTTTGGTGTGATTTTTGTAAATCAAAGGTTTTACTGTTATTAAAGAAGGATTATTCTGTAATAGAAATGGCTCATTTAATATTAAATATGCTTTCACCGGCGACTTCTCTCGCATGGATTTATAGGCGCCACGATTCACATAAAAGACATTGCGCAATATATTCGCAAGCACTAAATTGTTATTAATTTATAAAGATACTATGGTTATATCTACTGCTACTCTATATACAGTATTTATAATATTTCTCTTGCCAAAAAGTAGACTATGTGTTTATTAAAACCATAAACTATTTCTTTACTAATATTTATGAATATCTGTCTAGTTGTTTACGATTGAGTGAAACATATCAGGTTATCATATAAGTAGAAATAAGTTAGTATTTTATGCATGCTAAGCTTACTCGTATATATTGCTCCGCTACACGACCTATATATATGCCAAATTTAATAGCAAAGGTTAGTAGCGGAGTAATTAGGTACGAAACAAAGTAACTTTCAGATTTATAACATTAACAGGGATATTTGAATTAAAACAAATATTTAGCACAGATGTTTACATCCGGGGTGAATTAAAAGTCATTAATATTAATCTTACATTTCGAACCGTTTTAAGCGAAAAGTTATGAAATAATTTCAATACAAAGTGTAATACCTTCAATAGAAAGTATCTTTTTCGCAATTTCACAAATTTAAGTTTTGATGATTTTCTACATCAGAACGAAGAAAACGAAACACTTGTAGTATCACTTTGATGTCCGCTCGTCTGTCTATCTGTCAAGACTATTTTTCTCAGGAATAGTCAGAGGTGTTCAGTTAATATAAAATACTAAGATCCATGTCCAAAAAATGAAGATGCTAACTCTATGCAAAAAAAGAAATATGGTCCTTCAAATATCTCGTCGTTGACATTGACTTATTCATCAAAATTACCAAGAGTACTTCCCTTAGTAGTTTTCATAAGTGAGTCAATAACTACTAAAGATAAAAATGAAGGTCTTTAAAATTATTAATTTGTAATTTTATGTGGAATTATTAATTGCAAAATAATTTCTTACGTAGTTCGAATTTTCGTTTTTTTGCATATTTATGATACGTAAAATTATATATATATATATATATATATATATATATATATATATATATATATATATATATATATATATATATATATATATATACATACGATAATATGACTGCGGTACAGAACCCTTAGGACATGACTTTTGCTCGCGTGTGTTTTGTATTGTTTAAATTTTGTTTAGTTTACTATTAAGCTTGTGATTTTTATGTCTTGATACAACTGTAGTACATTATTTCGGATTTGTCTTTGAATATAAAATATTACCTATATTTACAGTACTGATTTCAAAATCAATACGGATATACTAAATTCATTTCAATACAGTGAATAAAATTTCTTTAAATATTTACTCGTCAAATACACGTACCTGTATTTGACATAGACAGATAAGAAAAGTTAGCACGGGTAATTATTTATTTTTGAATCCATAACATTACGTATTTTATTATCGATATAATAAAATACGTAATATAAACACATTACATTTCAATATTTAAAGTTACGTATGCCCTAATATTATTATCGATATAATAAAATACGTAATATAAACACATTACATTCAAAAATTTAAAGTTACGTACGTCCTAATATTTGTGGACGAGTATTAAATCTCCTTACATTTCATCATTACATTTTTAAGTTTGAACGGTATTGAGGTTATTTTGTCAAAGAGTAACCCTCTATAATCATTGTATATAATTATTTTTTAATTTTGTTACGTCAGCTGAGAGCGTGTATAAATAATAAGTGTGTTGTTAGCCTTAATTCCCTGCAATAACTATAAAATTTAAAATTTAATGCATGTGATAGCATTAAATCATTACAGCTTGTATTTTTATTTATTTTTTGATACAATTCATTTAATTTTTTCATATTATTATTGAAACAAATAAACGCTAATAAAAAAGAAACTCTTCCGTGCGCGCAATATGCTTAAAAAGGAGTACAAAGTTTTCTCTTCACGTATTAATATATGGATACCAAAAAGTCGCGAACGCGTAATTAATTTCACATTACATTAAAAGTCTTTTAAAGATGTACTAGTCATAAACCCATCACAACATTATATTTATAACATATTTTCCTCTTAAAATAAACTAAACAAAAACCATGAAATATACATTAATACTCCAACTAAGAAGCGCACAAGGTAACAAAGGCTTACGATCGAACTAATGCAAACAACATCATTTATCGGAATGCACCCTAAAAATGGAGTCGTCGTTTAATTTCACATAAAAATGTCAGTGGACCTTACGTGGGGGCTTTGAGAGAATAACTGCGCAGAGCCTGAGAATTGCCTCCGAATGAGACAACTTCATCCCCAGAGCATAGTTAACTGAAAGATAAATGCGAGCCAGGCTCCGGCGTTTGACCCTTTAAAGGCGGAGAGTTGCGTGCAACCCGCACAGTTAGCAGTTTTTTTTAATCTACTAATTTGTTAAAGAAAGTAATCGAATGACGGAATTCAATTTTATTAGCGATTTGTCAGATTTATTAAGTTAAACTCTTTGTCATTTCGACCTTTTGCCTTTTGAACTAAATTATACTGAAAATTCATTTTAAAGGTAATGGTGGACAGATATTAAGTTAATAACGCATCACGTTCCTATAAAGAAATTTTAATATTTATTGTACGCGAGAACATTATATGAGTATTAAATATTTAATAAAGAAATATTTTTATAGTCATTTTGTTAAACGTCTAATTAAATGTATAGTAAATTTTCAACTACCGGTTACTTCATTCATTGGGTCTATTATTAAAAACATCCATGAAATTAAACACAGCTTAATGATTAAACGTGTCCAAAAACTTTCTTTCTGTATTTGTAGATGGGGCGATGTGGTTATTTCCCTTTTCTATTTTCTTCCAGGTTTCCCTTGGATATGCTGTGTCAGCACGCGTTACAGAAGAGAAAAGTTTGGTGAAATTTATTTTCCAATTGTTAAATGGAAACATATTATGGCCTAATTTATTGGAAAAGCTCTCGCTCTTCCAACTGATTACGTGCGCCCGCAGTCATATTTTTGCCATAATGGCATTAAGAATATAATTACATCAAAATTCCCCGAAGAGAACTAAACAAAGTTGCACTAGGGTGTGATATGTTTGTAATGTTATGTTTTGTAGGGCTATAGAATATGTTTAATTGTGGCGGTATCGTTATTGAAGCGTATGGACGTAACAACTGATATGTTTCCATAACTATATGCTAGTAAATAAATAAACATTAAAAGTAAATAAATCATTCAATTTTGACATATCCTAGAACCGCTATATTATGCCTCGCGTAAACATCTTATTTGGCTGGTCTAACTTGTTTATCTTATTTTAGTTATTAGCAACAGTGGTGAATGGTTAATTGTGTAATCTCAATAGACTGATATTTATATATACATATATATATATATATATATATATATATATATATATATATACACACACACACACATACATACATACTAGGTTACATTTTGATGAGTGATCAAATTTCAAGAACCGATTAAGAATCAGTAACTAATCAAATAATGAAAAAAAATAAAATTTTTAATTTTTTTTAATTAGAAATAAATAAGTAAAGATGATATAATAAATAAAGAAGATAATATAAAGAAGATCGCCATAAATGAATCATAAAATTCCATTAAATAACCTTTTTCCTTTAATTTAGAGAATATTTTGTGCTTTTCATTGTAATAACTTTATAGTGAAAAATCAATCCTTAGTCACATTTAGATTTCTAGTGGTATTACTTAATTTATAACAATCCACTCCAAAACAGTACAGGATGAAACATATATAGAAATCGTCATTAGGTCTAACGGATAAGTGTAACAGTATCTTTATATCGTCTCGTTGCCATTACTATTTATATTTCTACAAAGGAATAATTATTTATTTTTAATCATTTTTCGTCTCCGTAATGATAATTTTCCTAACCTTGAATGTGATATTTTTTGAACCGCCCAGTTACAAATTTTACTAATAACATTTTAATAATTCTCAGTTCTTAGATTGCAATTAATTAATGTAGTATTAAATAATTTATTAGTAACTTCCTTTCAATATGTTTGTAATATCGATTATTAAATGTAACAACACAATTTGTTTCTTTATTCTTTATCCAGTCGGGTGAAACCATTAAACTGATTATGTTTAATTTTTTTTATATCGATAGGTTATACAATTTTTGAAACAACATCTGTTTCTTAATAACTTTATTTCATGTCTGGAACAGAAAATTAAATTATCTCTCAGTTCGTGACTTGAAAGCGTTTATTACTGGAGAAGATTTCAGCATAAAAGCGTTTATTCCTGATAGTAAAATAAATATATTTTAATATAAGAACAGAATGCGGGATTCAAAGTGTTAGTTCGGTGCGCGGGCGTGTAAGATCCGTAGTCGGATAGGGCCGCGAATTCCAAAGGGACTCAATTAATATTTGATGCGTGCGGAATGTGCCGTGTGGGGTCTACGTTTCGCCGTGCAACAGGAGCGGAACAGATTTTTATGCATAAATCGTTCAAATCCTGGGCGGATTATACGTTTTAACAGGCTCTAAGAGTGGGGCAGGTTTGGGTGGGCGGAGGAAGTGCCCGCAAATTGTTTCGCCTGTTGCGCTTAATGTTCAAGTTACTGTTTACGGTACAAGAATCGTGACAATTTTCGTAGTCAATATTATTATGTTTCTTTGCTAACAAGTGTGAAATTCATTAAAAAATCGTACAGATACTATGTCTATCTACTGAATATTTTTTGTAAGCGTATTCGTAGCCTACGCTTTGTAATCTATAACTGATGAATATCAAAACAATAGTTTTAGGAACTCTGGTGTTGTTTGTTTGTCTGCAATTTTTTCAAAGAAGACAAAAGACATGTTGTCTGGGGTTTTGTTATATAAAAAATAAAAATAAGTAAAACGACTTTTAATAGAACCTAAATCATTACGTAGCAAACCATTAGGCTGGGACGTATAAACCTGAACGCTTTTTGAAGTTAGGAAGTGGTTGAATGAATGACATTAGTAAAATAGTGATCCACTTGCTATATATATATATATATACACATACACACAAAACTACGTAAATACTTCGCGAAAAATTAGAAAAAACATTAATTTAGTTTTCAAAAAATTATTTTATAATAGTTACTTTGCAACGATTTTGACATCTATTGAAATGAAATTATGGCAAGAAGTGTGTCTATAGTTATATTAAATTTTTGAAAATCTTGAAGAATTCAGAGAAAACAGACCTAAATCAGGTCACATAAAAGATTTTTTGTCACCTATTTTTGCTTTCGATATATGTTTGGTAATTTTTTGAAAATACACTTTATTCATTTTTGGCAGCACTATAATTTTAATTCCAATAATCCTATTTTCACTAGGTAAAATTAAAATTCGCATTTACTCGAACGCTTAAACGATTATGCGCAAATGATTTCATTGATAGCACTATAATTTTAATTACAATAATCTTATTTTCACTAGGTAAAATTAAAATTCGCATTTACTCGAATGCTTAAACGACTATGAGCAAATTATTTCATTGATATGTATAAAAGTGAGTCAATTACGATATATAATTCAAGATATATGATATTAATTAATTTAGGTTTTAACCGACTTCAAAAAGGGAAGAGGTTATATGTTAATATTTGGAGCTAATGTCATGTTAGGTTAATTTGGTAACATTTGTAGATAATTAGCGTATTTTTTGGATGTATGTACATCTTTCTGTTATTCTTTTTTAATTGTATTATGTGATCCTTTTTTAAAGAGTATACTAACAACGTTGTCCCATTTGAATATGGTGAAGATCCGATGATGACGTTCGGAAATAAAGCGTGGAACTCCATACCGGACGGTAGTACATCAATCATGATTCAAAACATTTGCTACTGGTAGTTTTTACTTTACAAGATCTGATGTTGGACTTCGGATTTAGAGCATGGAAACGGCTAACGCTGTTAGCCATTGAGGAGTTCCGTACAATTCTTCATAAAATATTTCAATAATTAAAAAAAACAATCAACTCAAAATAGGTACCCCATTTATTCACACTTTTTGAATTCGATGCCAACACTGCCAATCAATTTAAACGCAAAATTTTATATTTCAAATATGCCTTTTATGAAACTATTTTGTACTGAGAGTATATGAGAAGTTAAAGTTTTAAAATCAAATTATAAATTAATTAAAATTATATATCTGTTTAAATTGGTCGACAGTACTGGCACCGACTTTAGTAATAACTTACCTATTTATTGTGAATAAATAAGTACCTATTTTGAATAATATATAAGGTACTATAAGATTACTAGTATGAGTCTAGACAACAAATCGTGTAGTTTATGGATGTTTGATAATATGGACGTAGCGTTTTTTTAGCCAAATGATGATATATTTAATGTCAAAAGTATTTTACGGAATAATTCATTACGCATCTTGTATTGTCTTAAAGATATTAATATATGTACATGGATCAGCTGTTTTCTGGCGATCTACACTGTCTTTGACCGTTGGAAACGTGGAACTTTGGAACGTTGTCTTTGACCTTAAAATAGATGTATTAAAGCTAGTGAAAAAAATGCCTTCGTAAAGAGAGCAAGCACGGGTCTACTAGACTCACAAAGTATTAGACCTAACCGCGAATAAAATGAGCCGAAGGATAATCCATCACAGCCGAAAAAACTTTCAACCTTCAACTAAGTAACAAACGAGTGGAAACTATTTACAAGTCCGAGGGTAAATTCGTGTTGAAGTGGGAAATTTATTTAGTTGCAAATATATCGCTGATCGATAGGGCTGCGCAGAGTTTTGTAAAAGTTTTTCTCTATATATAAAGTTCATTTATTCGGTATATCCTTAATGATTTAATACTTGTCAAATTAAATACTAGAAAACAATTATCCTTATTATTATGATCTACTAATTCTATGCTAAAATGAAAATATTTTTTGAAATTGATATAAAAATATTGCATTAAATAGAAGGCATCCCTTTTTATTCCTTCTCTACTGTGATGCTCTTGACAGAACGGTCGTGGTCATAATGTGGTAAATATCAGGAGCTGATATAATCAGCCTCACGATATCTCGACATATCTCTCTGCTTGCCTTCAGTCTGGTGCAATCATGCCAGGGACTAACCACAGCAGATTCGATCTGGTCAGTTCATTGCATGAGCTTTGCTGCACCCTGCACGATAAGAACTCTCCTTTCGTCGAAGATTGATTGCGGAAGACGTTCTTCACAATAATATATAATATAAACGGTCTGGTTTTGTTACTAAGAATTCTTGACCAATAATGAAAAACAATTTTGATCAATCTTTAATCTTTGGTTTTATTGATTCTAAAGACGTATACTTAACACAATGTATATATATATATATATATATATATATATATATATATATATATATATATATATATTCTAAAAACTTCAGAAGTATTCTGAATTATAAAAAACCTACCCAACGCAAGTGGTACTCTCACTACGAGGGTTGTGTATATAAACATTTTGGGGAACATACGCAGCATTTCTATTAAATTATCTACAAATATTCAATTATCACTATGTATTGACTTACAAATCCTTCACATGCCTAAAAACATGGTATACATTTAAAAAATATTATATTAGAGTCATCGTCATAGCTTTCCTATAATCTTTGTGGAGGTTTCTGAAGCTGTATTTTTTCAGTAGTCTAGGAATCGGAAGGCGGGAAACATTTTGTTCAGAATTTCTCGGAAGGAAGAATTACGAAAAAAATATTGTCGAAACCCTTAAATGTAGAAGGTTAATTTATTTTCTAGGACTTAATTGAACAGATAAAATTATTGACTATTATCCGCGTTAATGTATTTTATTTCTGTACCAAATTTCAGGTCAAGCGGTTTATGAAAAAAAATTAAAAACAGTAAAATGATCTTTAGATACGGAAGTCATCTTTAAGGATACCCCGTTTTTCTTTTCGAGGAACTGAATCCTGAAAAATAGTAAACATCGAATATTTCCCAAATGTTTTGTCTTTTTGAATAGAATTTCTATAAAGATAGGTGAACAACTACCTAGTTGTCCTGTTAATATTTTATGCATGATACGATTTACTATAAGAAATTACTTCTAGCATTATGGTCAGCACCGTAATTATGGCAGTGCGAGCATTGCCGTGGGACCGTCCGTAGACTTGAGGGATGCTTAATAAATGAAGTAGAACACCGAGCGTAAGTTAGACTAAATATGGCTCTGTTGAAGGTTCAGTCCTAAATATAGACTGAATATATATATACATATATATATATATATATATATATATATATATATATATGTATGTATGTATGTATGTATGTATATATGTATGTATGTATGTATGTACGTACGTATATATATATATGTAGTTATCAAAATTTAACAAAAATAGCTTCAAACATAACACACATTACAAACCGTGACATTGGGCGTCTGCATAGAGAGAGTATGTAAATTGTAAGTAGGAAAACCATAACAACCAAATAAAACCTCACTAAATATTTTTCCCTATCGCATAGCACGAAACAATAAACAATCGAAACGGCCTTCCGACATTCGCTACACGACCGCGCTGCCAACTCTGTTGAATCGCGATGGAAACCCAATAAATATATGCTATCTTCCGTTCGACATCGCTAACAACGAGCGCGCAAACCGAGCCACGCATCTAACCATCCGTTAAAATGATAAAACAAACGTCATTACGACGAACTGCCTCGAACGTTGCCAAGATCATGCGATCAGCCGTTCGCTCCTAAGCCAGAAAGGCGGGCGACGTTGGCGAAAATCTCAATATTTGACATTTATTACGGACATTCGTTTAGACGGAGATTCAGTAGAAACTATTTATGAGTTCATATCGGACGGGGTAGAAATCTTTACGGTTGGCTTGGATGTCAACGTAATCGAATACAGCTTAGCTATTAACCATTTCGATTTGCTCC
This sequence comes from Druceiella hillmani, assembly GCA_039881145.1. Classification (NCBI taxonomy): domain Eukaryota; kingdom Metazoa; phylum Arthropoda; class Insecta; order Lepidoptera; family Hepialidae; genus Druceiella; species Druceiella hillmani. Next base: position 28,769,201 of record JAYKKI010000012.1, on the reverse strand, counting down.
TTGTACATTCTAGATGATGCATTTCTGTGGGAATCGAATGAGTTATTTGCTGCAGTTTGCGTTCAGATACGTCGATAAGTATGTTTTATAAACTGCATCGAGTTCACCGAACTCTGCTCTGTAAGTGCAAAGAGACATTTAGTGTTTATCGCTTTTACTTTAAGGTCAAGTTATTTATAGTTATATCCCAGCTTTTATTACCTTTTAAGTTAAAAGTAAGCAATTCATTCTCAATGCAAGATATGCACAAGAACGATTATAGGACGAGGGAAATAAATACATAGTTACATTTTCATATTTATGATCGAGTCAATCTTACATTAATTAAATTTATTGAATATATTTGGCGTTAATTTTGTAGAAATTCATTATTCACAATTAAATTTATTTTTCGTAACTTATTACATCCCATGTGTTACATTATTTTTAAAAATCCATGTCAGCAGTAGTTTACAGCTATGCAAGAGCAGTAAGAGTATGCACATGCAAATTATATAATTTATTGTCTTAAAAAAAGTGATATTTTCATTACTACAAACGTAAGAACAATTGAAAAACAATTGAAAACTTGTTTTTTTTTCATTGTTGTACTGATCATATAACTACTGTTACAGTACATTAATTCGTCTTAAATTCTGCAAGAATATTAATGATTAAAAAAATTTAAAGAATAAAAAACTTATTTCTCTTGAAGAATATAAGGAAATTAATATATTTTATGTTTATAAGGAAATTAAATATATTTTATTAAAACTCACGAAGTTCCTCTGTAACATTATAAATGAAATGGTTATTTACTGCGATGAATACGTTATGTCAGTTTAATTCACGTGCAGCAAAATTTTAACATTTTTAATCAGTTGAGATGTACAGTCGACTTCATATTGAACAGCATATTTCAAAGTTATATATTTTACTGTGAAATACGCCGCCCAATATTTTCCAATTCGTACCGTTTATTTTCGCTTAATTATGTTACCGTAAAACTTCAATAATCTGTGGAAGATTAGCTTACTTCGCCTATTTCAACAGACAGCCGAATGGCGAGTAGTGGCACTTTCTTATTAGATTCACTTGTAGCGTGTAACAATACACCCATCGAGTTCAAGCTTGTTTGAGTCATTTGGTTACATATTGTAACTGGGAGGATCTGATTATGAAGCAGGAGATGGTCATGGGAAATTCTCCTTTGGATACATATTGCAACAGAGAGGATTTGATGATGGAACTAGAGGTGGTTATGGTAACTTTTCAATGGCTGATAATAAACCCATGGAGTGACCAGAACTATCTGATTATGAAGGAGGAGTTCTTCATGGGAAATTCTCACTGGCTAACAGAAAACATCTTATGTTGAACTCATTTGATTTGTCTCAATGAGTCCTTTGGGTCAATATTCTAATCAGGAGGATCCGATAATGGAGCAAGAAGTGGTCATGGGAACTTCTCAATGGTTGACGGTAAACTCATCAAGTTTTGTTCGTTTAACTGGTCTCCATGAGTCTTTTGAATGTATATTGTTAGCAGGAGGATCTGATTATAAGGGAGGATGTGCTCGTGGCACTTCTCAATAGCTGACTGTAAAGCCATAAAGTTTTGCTCGTTTGACTGGTCATGATTGTGATCAGGAGGATCTGATTATGAAGGAGGAGGTGGTCGTGGGAAACTCTCAATATCTGATAGTAAACCCAATGTGCTCGGCTCATGTGACTTGTATCAATGATTTCTTTGGATAAGTAGTGTGACTAGGATGATGGCGGAAGATAGAGGTCAGTGTCGGATGATGAAGGGGGGTGGTGGTCATAAGAAATTGTCAACGGCTAACAGTAAAATCATCGGGTTTAAGCTCGTTTGACTTGTCCTGATAAGTGAAGCATATATATATATAAATTATAAGTCGTCGAAAAGGCTACGCCTCACTCTCTCCTAGGTTCGCCATTGTGAATTAATGGAAATGTAAAGCATGATGCCAAACCATACAAATGAAAAAGTAAATGTTTTATTATATAATTTCGACTTTTCAAAAAAGCTTGAGGTTAACAACTAAAGTAATAATTGTATCGGCAGCGGAGCCATAGTAACTGCTATAAAAGCATAGGACAAACATCTTTTAATTATCTGATGATTAGCTTGAAGTGACAGCATATTTCCTTGTTACTGAGGCCTACAAAATAAATCATTCGTGAAAAAAAAATGAAAAACACAAAGATTCATATAGTTTTTCTCTACCTAGTTTACCTGTATGTTTTATTTGGGATTGTGCCTATATATGGACAGGGAAAGATAGATACCATAAACGTATTGTGAAGTGATTGTAAAAACAAGAATAAAAACACACGAAAAATATCGTACGCATAGAAAATTCGATTTCACAAATTTTCAAACTATTTGATTCTCATACTCGTAAATAACCGATTTTAAAATAAATTAAGGCCTGCGTTAAAGTAATCTTGATTGTGTATACATATTTCATTTAAATTGTTTTCTTCTACTTGTCATAAGTCTTTTAGTCTTATCAAACTTTTCATTAACTGAATTCCCTCTATATTTAGAGGCTTTTAATATAGCTCGAAGCCCGATAATATAAATCTTGCTACACATTCTATGCAAAAGCTCCTTTGAAAGTTCATTACTTTGGCGTACTGAGTAATGAACAGTCAGGGGCTATACATCGCTTGAAAGCTTTTAGGCTGTGGTACGAAGGTAACTAATGAAAGCTCGGGAGTGTCGCTCGAGCTTTGTGCTCAGAGTGGAAGCCTTACTTTTAGTTCTGTGAATCATGTTCATTTTATTCACGGTTAACTGCAGTGGAAATTACTTTATTTTAATTTAATTTCATATTTACCTTTTCAATAAATTAAGTTTAAAATTGAGTTGAAGTTTTCTTAAAAAATAAAAAAGCTGAGTTTCACCTTGGCGACGTAATTCAAAAAGGAGATTTTAACCTTGAATTTAATTCTATTATTTTTAATTTCATTTGATATATGTTATATTTTGAGAGAAAAAAACTAGTTTTACATTCATTTAAATTTTCACATACTCGTATACTTGGGCAATCGAGACGAATCGATTACACAATAATGATGATCGAACGAAATATTATGTCGAAATAATGTATAAAATAAAAGACCTTTTTATGCAAATTTCAATCTTTTCTATGTTTGCGTTGGGTCATCAAGAGCTTACATTCCCATGTCATGAATATGTGTTAAATAATCTAAACGTGACGGACGACGGACAGGCACATAGTGGAATGATAGAATATATTATGGTTCCATAAGCATTTTATTGACTACTGTAGTGAAAAATAAAAAAGAAAACAAATGTATAAAATACAATTCGAAGAATATAGAAACACCAATGAAATTTGGTCCAATTCATCCTCAATAAGATATTATTTTTTATTTAATATTTAATTAAACTTATTTTTTCCTCAAGCGAACGTACGGAATAAATAAATAATTTTGGAAATACGATGCTAAAACCCACGATCTGTCCTTCAGTACAAGTAACATAATAGCAAATGAATGTTATTAGGAGACGAGTTAATGTGAGTCGACAACATATCGTAGGAAAAGATCAATTCACATTACGGAATTGTATGTCATAATATACACAGATTACGGGAGAAAACATACAAATGATGTTACGATAAACTTATAACACAGTCATTACCGATATGTAAACATGATTTAATTGTGTTTTGTTCATGACATTGTCAATTATTGTTAGAGTATTATTGAGATACGAAGTTTTGTTTTGGATAATATTTCTTCTGTTTGTTTCCAATTAGATTGTCCCAATAGTTTTTATTAGTAATCAAGATATAGCCGCAATGGATACTACATTAACCTTAACTTTTTTCTTTTTTTTTTCTTTTTGTGCCTTGCATTTTTTCTGCGTTTTTTTAGTGGTACACGTATTAGCATTGACTTAATTTATTCATAATATTTTTGTTATGAATGATTTATTTATAACGAATTCAATTACATTTATATTCCTTGTAAACTCGATATAAAATAATGAATATCATTATCATACGACGTAAACTTACTTACACAGTCCTACAGTTAAATTTTACAGTTAAATTCAGTTAATTTTTATTTGATTACTTTTAATAAATGTAGAAAAATGGACATTATTCTAGTACATTAATTCAAAAATATTTTTTTTAAGTTGATATGATTTTTTAAGTTGATAAACAACGTCTTCTGTACTCTGAAGTTAAAAATGATCAATATTCATTTTAATTAATATACACAGCTAGCGTTATAGAAATACTTATATAAATTTAACGATAAGCAGAATTTGAGTAATATTAACTAAGAAACGCTATTCTATCATGTTTGGACGTTTCATTCATTAACACAAGAGTACTTCCACTTCGAAATTTGAATACCTTGATTTAGTGATAAAGTTAAACACAATTAAATTAAACCGAATAAAATAGCATCAAATAAAATCGAATTTAATAAAATCAAAATATATTAAATAAAGTCAAATTACTTCTTTAGTAAGAGTTTTTCGTCCTTTTTTGGTTTGGTTTGTAAAATAATTATATTGCATCGATTATGGTAGATCTAACTTGCATTTCACTAGATTTTATTAAAATTTGTATTCGTAGAATAAAAAATATTATTTACTAAAAAATTTGAAAAAATGATTTTCTGACTTTTGAGTCGGTTTACTCTTCAAGGAATAAATTACGTAAATACACAGGAAATTCAATACATTTTCCAAAGAGCATTCAGTCTTTTCAAACTTCTGTATCCCTCTTCACTTCTTTTTTACATGTGTGTTTCGTACAATTTTGAAACGTTTTCTTATATTTTGTTACGTTTTATGTAAATTTCACCAATATTACAAAATTATATTATTAACTTTTCAAAGGTTTAATTACTGGCCCGTAGTAAAGTAGGTACGTTAAATTTAATAACTTTAAGGATATTCGTTTCATGTGGAGATACGTATATACTTATTACGTTATAGTTGTACGACATATTATCCAAAAAAATATAATAAAGAATTACACAAGATTTATATAATCCATTTATGCTGATTATATTAATAAAACCAGGAAAATCTAATGAATATTGCACAGCCTACGGTTCCCTTTCCGTTAAAGCTAAGAGATCGCCGCCCCGAGACTTGACGGAAGAAAAAAAATATCACAACAAAGTGCAGCGATCTAATAACGCCCCCATATAAAATGTATCAAACACTTTATAATACGAATATCCTATTACATAAACGTGTTCAGTGAAAAGCTTTCGGGGCGGACGTACATTACGCGAAAGCTCGTTTAGACCGCGGGAGCTTTTTTATTCTGAAATTGTTGCGCCATGACTCCGGCTTGCACGAGTGTGCTTCCGCATTACTCGCGGAATTATTACGTGGAAGAGATTTGCGGAATAGCTCGGCCTAGCAGTAGTATGTTTCACGAATTCGTATTACGGAATTTGTAATGAATTTAATAACGTAAAGTTATGGGAGAGACGTGAATACGATGCGAGTTACGGCGATGTCGGAAGTGGATGGGAAATAGCGATTTGAACGAATACGTTGGACGATGATTATGTATATGTTTTGTGGTATAGAAGGATGTGCTTAAAAATGTGAAATCATTTTAAGCGACAAAATTTAATTATTTCGACAATGTTACATAACTGACCCTAGTCGCTACAATTTAGAAGTACAGACACTCGAACATTGACATAAATCAAAATTGTTTTTTTTTTCGAATTAAATGAAATTACAAACTATTGATTTTTTTTCATAATTTAGTTAAAGACTTGAATCAATATTATTACATAGAATAACATTCTCGTTTGGCTGATATATTTTCTATTATTTATTTTTTCATTACGAAAACCCAAACTTGAATTTTCAAGTTGACATCAAATATTATGTTAAAGAACATAATTTATTATTAATTTTAAAAATTCTAATTTGACTGCCGAAAAAGTTCTTGCCATGTTGTCTTACATGATAATTTTTCGTAATACTAGTAAAAATAATGCGGCTAAGAGGAATCTTTTAATTCTCCCTCAAAAAAATAAAATCTACTGTTATATTTGACAATCAGTTTCGTATAATCAAAACACAAACATAAATACGAAGATTCACTAAAACACTGTATATTTAATAAAAAAATTGAAATATTTTTCTTTAGAACGAAGAGCAGAAATATATTATTTTATTATTTTCTTAAACAATTTTCCATTGACATCAAAACTTGTATATAACATAACATTACAGAACAATTATATGCAATGTATATATACCGCAATTTGATAAAGTTAAAGTTAATAACCGAAATAAAATGAATTATTTAGCTAATTAACTTTTCACAACAATTAAACTTACTTATACAGTATGGAAATGAAGAAAATGTACTTTGCAATAAAATGTATATAAAATTAGAATTCAAACAGAATTGAATGTTCATTTTGCCACTCCGCGTCGAGCTCGCACGAAAAGCTCATGCGGCAGCTCATGGAACTTTCGTACGGCTTTTATCAGCCTTTTATTCGTTCGCCCAATAAATTCCACCCACACGAAAGATGTCACATTTCAAATTCAAAGCTCCGTTTACACTCTCGCGGCGTAGGCGACTCGATATGCCAGTACCATATGTTATCGACACGCCGAATATTTGTCGGATTCTTTTCATGCTTATCCTTTAAGGAAATTTTCTCATTCTCCGAGAGCTTTTTAGTTTAGCAATAATGCCTGTATGAGAGCGCTTAAAGAAATCCGGTATAGTGATTTACTCTCTAAAATAAAGTAATTTATATAAATTTCTTTTTTATAAACAATTAAATAAATGTTTCTATATTTGATTTGATCAAATTAATATTTCTATCGTGGTACTAAGATTATGGATTACGAATGTAAATGGTTTGATTAAATATGGCTTACCTAGAGTATGAATTTAAATATACCAAAATGCAAGAAAAGTTCATTTCATTCAACTTTTTATTACCATTATATAAACTGTATAAAAATATATTGTGAAGTACAATATAAAAGTAGAAAAAAAACGGGAAAGATATTCTAATAAACTTTTAATCTATGTTTGTCTCCAAAAAACACACAATGTCTTCTATGAAATTTTAACTAAAAAAAGACAACTTTTATTAGATTTTATTAAGTTTTCATCCACTTTTACCTATTAGCAAAGCCGTTTATGAAAAAAGTATTATTTATTAAACTGAACAAGCATTAACAATAAAAAAGTGCTCCATATTATCTGCGTAATATGAGTACGGTAAATGTACACATAGACATAAGAATAGGCAGGTTCACGTAATTATTAATAGATAGCATAAATACATTCTTGATAAAGTCGTGATCACATTAACTTTTTATTGATTTTTATATTAAAATTTATGTCTAGACAAAATGTTCCAATGAGCTATAAGCAAATAAAACATAAGGCAATAATTTCCTTTTATTTTCCGTGGTTTAAGTGTCCTGTTTTGTAATAATTTCAGTAATACAACATATTAATATTTATTTAATTAAGTATCACATATTGATACGCTAGCTTCAGGCTGGCGTGTAGCCATCGATATCAAGACACTTTTGGACCCTAAATTGAAAATGGTACAAATTGTTATTTACCCCCATTTTAATCGAAACCCGTGATAGAGAAACTTAGTGATGCATTTAACTATAGAATATAAAACTTTGACTTGCAAAGATTGGAAAAAAAGTTTCGAGTTTATTAAGTATACACATAAAATTTTTCCGGCAATTTTCTTTCCTATACCAGTTAAATAGGAAAAAATTACCACTTAGAAATTATGTCAATTATTGTTCGAGAAAGAAACCATGAAATGGCAAAAATATATGACTAAATAGTAGGTTCCTTCGGTTCAGTGGTTCTCGAAATATGGCCTCTCGTATAGACATAAAGCAATAAAAATGTAGTTTCTACTTAAGCCTTTTTATGTCGAATTCATTGGAATGAAATTCATAACTTTTACAAAACTTATTTTAAAATTGCTTTCTGTTTCTTGGGACAAAGTTGGGATAAAACGGCGAATGCGTTTTTAAATAAATACTAGCAAGTTTATAATAGAAACAATGTAATAGCATGCATATTTTAATTCTTTATATTATTTTGATAATCGCCTTTTCCCCGGTTCTGTATACTTGGCATCGACTTGATCACATAGCGAAGAAGAAAATTCACGTGCAGGCTGCGATAGTAGCTTTCATACGATTATGTGAAAAATCGCAGATATTAGTATAGGTACTTAAGAATATGTACATTGTAATGTTGATTACAGATCTAAGATCATTTTCAGAAAAAAGTATTTTAACTTAATAATAGAGTAATAATCTTAACACATACAATTCTAATTTGCATAAGATTATTATCTAACAAACTAAAGCTGAATAAAAATGTAAAACTGGAAATGGTTTCAGAGCATCGAATATTATGAGTAAATCAAGCCCATTGAGCAGGTTGTGTAAGAACACAAGCTGGCGTGCGTGTTAAGTCGCGAACAAGTGATTCGTAGATTTCTGATAGAATTTAGTTTTAGTTTCAGATCTTAGCTGTTTTTGCGGTCGTTTGTAAATTTGAGTATTGCATCCATATGTTACGTCGTTTTAGGTATGTTTTTTGACTATGTCAGGATACTGTTTGAACATGGAAAGTACAGCTAATATTTTTTAAAGAAATATCACCATTTTTTTATAAGCTCGTTTTCAGTTTAATTAGATTTTTAATAGACGAAAATCTGTATTCAAATACCTACTGGTTAAATTTTAATTCCCAGTCAAGTGTGCTCGATACTAAAATACATATTTGTTTTACTGAATACAAATATTCCATGTAATGCGATTAGAAATGTAAATGGCATTGACGCTCATATTTATTTTCTGGACTTATGGTCAATAGCATGATGTTTACATTGATGCTCAGATTCCTTTTGATGGACTTATGGTAAATAGTATGATATTTACATTGATGCTCATATTTCTTTTGATGGACTTATGGTAAATAGCATGATGTTTATATTTATTCTCATATTTCTTTTGATGGACTTATGGTAAATAGTATGATATTTACATTGATGCTCATATTTCTTTTGATGGACTTATGGTAAATAGCATGATGTTTATATTTATTCTCATATTTCTTTTGATGGACTTACGGTAAATAGCATGATATTAACATTGATGCTCATATTTCTTTTGACGGACTTATGGTAAATAGCATGATATTTACATTGATGCTCATATTTCTTTTGATGGACTTATGGTAAATAGCATTATGATTACATTTCTTTTTAGGGTTCGGTAACTTAAAAGGAAAAATGGTACCCTTATACGATTACTCACATGTCCGTTTGTCACTGCCGTTTTTCTCCGAAACCATTTGACATAGAAATTTGAAATTGAGTATCATAATAAAGCATATTAATTCACACGTATGTAGATACCTATTACTTAACAATATTTAAATGGAAAATTTAGGGGCGGGGTTCGGGCATGTTTCAAAAATTGTTTTTCGTAATTTTAGGTAAAATATCTCTAGAGATATGGTGAAAAATATGCAAAAAATATGTCGTTTACAATTAAATGAAACTACGTACAAAGATCTTTGCTAACAGCCCACCTGAAAATGTTGTAATACAACGAAACCTAGGTCGTGGTAAAGAAATTAAAGATAGTAGAAATAATACCCCATCACGTAGTTTCATTTAATTGTGTATATTCAATATTTCAAATATGTCGTTATTAAATAATATTCGTTTAAGTAACAAATATAGTTAAATTTACGAAACCTTATTTATTTTAATAAATATACTTGTTAAGAAACGCCACATGTAATGTATGAAACATTTAAATATATATATGTTAATAATGTATGAAATATGGCAATACTTAATACCCGGCTTCAATTGACTAGTAACTTCATCGAGCAATGTTAGAGGAACATGCGAAATTTTCGTATTTTTTAAATACGCTTTGTACATTTCATACCGTTATAGGTAGCGAAGGGTATAATTTTATCAATATTCTTAATTGTAATAATGCCGATATTCTCATTTGTAATAACTAATATTGAAGTGAGGTGTGAAAATATGTCGATAGTTAGAGTAAACGATTTCGTCGCTTTTATTTTATGGCCTGTCGCCCGGATTATTTGTACATTGATGTATACTATAACATATTCCGCCCGAAGGAGCTACCCTCGCGCAATTCCTGTGGCGGTCGCGGAAACTAACACGAAAAATTAAACTCCAAATATTCTGGTCCGAGTGCGAGACATGAAAGACAACAAAAGACCTCACAGAGAAATATATTTTCCGAATAACTTGTTCCGAGAAGACGTCTAACGAGGACTTGTGAGAACGATGCATAGCTTCGACTGAGCATCAAATAAGGTGCCACAAATGGAACAATATTTGCCATACGCTCAGAAGGGAACAAGTTCATATCCCCAAAGAGGCTTTGGTTGGAACCCTCAAGGGAAGATAAAACATGGCAGGTCGAAGCAAACCTGATGGCAGGCTGTGCTGATGGATCTGAAAAGATTGGAAGGATATGAAGCGAAGCAATTCTTGATACACAGGACTAACCGGCGTGGCGAAACACCGTTGATGCAATTTGCCCCACTGAGGGGACACAGGATCTAAATATAGATAGATAGATAGAGAGAGAGGGAGAGAGGGAGAGAGAGATTTACAACCCACATGCTTTCTTCCATTTAGTTTACACTGGTCTAGTAAATCGCGTATACAACAATGTCTTACCGGATCTTTCATACATCTTTTGCCCATTCTCATAACTTTTTAATACTTTACTAAAACACATACTTCAGACGCTTTTGGTTTTCTATTCCATATCTATACTGGACTAGCAATTAACTTTGCTTTTTGCTCTCTTTGTTAACAGCCCACCAGAAGATGTTGTAATACAATGAAACCTAGGTAAAGAACTTAAAGAAAGTAGATATAATACTACAGCACGTAGTTTCATTTAATTGTGAATAATGAATTTCTACAAAATAAACGGCAAATATATCCAATAGTCCCTTTTAAATTAAATCCCAATCTTTTAAATTAAATCCAAGCCTCGAAAAGGGAACAGTTGTTCAAGAAAACATTTTACCATAAACAATCCACCAGAGCATTAATACTGCAGCAATACGGCAGCGCTAAATAAACTACTGCGTTGCTCTGGACATGTCAATTACTGACGCTGCGCAATTTAGCAAGCCGTGACAGGGCGCGGCAAGGCGTCGCAAACTGTCATACTAGACGGGCGCCAGTTGCAGTCGTAATTAGTATCTGTGGTTGTTTCAATTTCGAGGCAAATTTCCCTCTTCTCAAAACTATTTTGTGATAAAACTTGACATGGTCGACATGGAATGTGGGTAAAAACGCATTATATAATCAGGAACTAATTTAACTATTAGTTAAATTTAAACGTTTAATTTTTAATTAGATATTTAAGTACATATGTGTTTTAATTACATATGTGAAAAATTTATTTGGTAATATATTTTTGAGAAGTGTAAAGGCAATATTTAACTTAACGTAATTAAATTTAAACTTTTATATGTACATAAGTGGGTACGGGAATCTCGTAATGCGAGTTCTATTCTTACATGGAAGCTTTACACGGGTTCCGCATTTCAAAAGGGAAAACGGAATTTTTATGAGATCACTCACGTGTCTGCCAATCCGTCTGTTACAGTCGATTTTCTCAAAAAATACGTGACATAAAAATTTGACACTTGGCAAAATAATACATCTTATTAACTTGTGCATTTTGCACAAATTAACTTTTAAAAAATATTCACAGAAGGGTTAAAGAGGGGGCAAAATAAAATATTCAATTTTTATTAATTTGTTTTATCGTTTGAAATGTCATTTGAAAGTGTTTCTCATCAGTTAAAAAAATATTTTTAAATTGAATATTTAAAAAGATAATCTAAAAAATATGCGAAAATAAAGTACCCCTCCCCCTATTGCCGAAACTACTGCCAAAATCATGAATAAAACAGGATAGGTTTAATCGTATTAGAACATTAAAGGAAATCTATAGCGATTTCATTATTTATTTTAAATATGTACCATGTTTTTGCGCCTATGAAAAATATAGTAGGCAATATATTTATGTAGTGAAAAATTTATATTTATAAATAATTTAATAGATATACTACGTACCCTTATTTTTTTATAACGGTAAACGTGCACGGAATCTTCTTCGTGCGAGGTCTACTCATGCTTGACAGGTTTTTTAGGTTGTGGAGGAACGTATGTGGGAAAAAACTTAATTAACCAATTTTACGACGTGAATTTCTAGTATAGATCAAGAATCACATGGAATTTTATTAAGTGTCGAATAATATGTAATACCTGTCTTAACACCATAATATTTTTTTACCAGCGGCTTCTGCCCGCGACTTCTTCCACGTGGACTACGATAACGTAGCTCACGTGGCTCAGGTTCACGCTGTAATGTATTTCTATTTCAATTTTTTTCGAAATCTACTCTCGATCAGTAGTAATATCGTGGGCGAATTACAAAAGAGAAAAAAATTTATTTTCCAAGGGAAAATAAATTTTTACTTCTTTTTTTCCAAGGGAATCGTGCTTGGATTTGGGAATTCGTAAGATACCGTATGATTTAATACAGGCTAACTAAAATATTACATAATTTTTCTTACAGACATACGTATTTAAATATACAAAGACTGATACTGTATTAGTAATTAAAAATGTAATCCAGCTTATAATCTATTCGCATGCCAAAGTTGTGTAGATTCTTTTAGTAATCAAGGAGTTATAGACTGACAAACATCCGACCATCCATACATTTATAACATTAGTTAGGATTACCATAAAAGCCTCAATTACCGTTTTCATTATTTACTAACATCAACAAAAATCTTTGCGTCATCATAAAGCACGAATTAATTAATTACAATGTCGGGGGTAATTATAACTTTTTGTGTATATTTTAAAGTGAGTGAGAATATATGTGTTACCTGGTTTACTTACGATTTTGCCTCGTTTGAAGGTGAATTCATAAAGCACGAATTAATTAATTACATTGTTGGGGGTAATCGTAACTTTTCGTGTATATTTTAAAGTGAGTTCTCGTATATGTGTTACCTGGTTTACTTACGATTTTTCCTCGTTCGAAGGTGATTTCATAAAGCACGAATTAATTAATTACACTGTTAGGGGTAATCGTAACTTTTCGTGTATATTTTAAAGTGAGTGAGAATATATGTATTACCTGGTTTACTTACGATTTTGCCTCGTTTGAAGGTGATTTCATAAAGCACGAATTAATTAATTACACTGTTGGGGGGTAATCGTAACTTTTCGTGTATATTTTAAAGTGAGTGAGAATATATGTTTTACCTGGTTTATTTACGATTTTGCGTCGTTTGAAGGTGATTTCATAAAGCACGAATTAATTAATTACACTGTTGGGGGTAATCGTAACTTTTCGTATATATTTTAAAGTAAGTGAGACTATATGCTTTACCTGGTTTACTTACGATTTTTCCTGGTTTGAAGGTGATTTAATAATTAATAAAAATTTATCGGTATTGTTTTCGTCATCGCTCTTAAGTTAAGATCTTGCTTTTTTAGTTTCATGTTATATATTAAAGTAAGCTCCCGTCCTCCGTTGCCGCCCCGGTTTCGTCCCGTGTTTACATTTAAGTATACTTCCTTAATATATCGAACATTTTAAATATAACTCTGCTTGTATAAAAGAGTTTACATATAAATACTAGGCAAATATACATTTACGCACATCGTGATTTCTCGTCATAAATATAAAATTATTGCATAAATTTGAAGTTGTCGAAAGTATATTATTAATGTAAAGAATGTTGAAGTAATTTGAATTCTATTGTTGTGAGTTTGTTAAAAAAAAGATGAGTTGAACTGTTTTTATTTCCATAGCCAAACGGCGAAAACGGAACTCATATAATGTCGTATATAAAGGCAACATAGCTCTTTCAATTTTAGGTACATCCATTTAAGTACATACAACGAACTTGGGGATCTCATAAGATCAGCGAGAATATAATTTGGTTTGGATATAATTGAAACGTTATCGATAAAGGCCTAATAATATTTTTTACAGTCTCTCTCCCATAATATGAAATTCTAAAACGTATTATGTATAGTTAATTTTATCCGCTAAACATATAAAATATATTACCCGCGTCCGTTGCGAAACATAAAACTCGTATTTACCCACGAATACACGCGTAAGGAAACCTTAGTTAATGGTGTTCGATACGCACCACCTTTAACGTGAAAATCTCTATTCGCTCGTTAAGTACAGTGATAGCCGGTCGCAACCCCTTGTGTTACAAAATACAGTCATATTTCAATCGCTAATAACTACGGGACTAATAGTGCATTAACAAATGGTTGAGCCCACATCGGATAGAGCATGTCTGTACGTGTTTGTTGTGCAATGTTTGTTTTGCCTGTGACGTAATCAAACTAGTGTAAGTGCACGCGCGTGATAGTTGCAAATTAACTTTGTGTAAAGTAATAAATTAATGTACCGTGAAAACCTGTTTAGGTACGATGTTGATTTGGGTGTCTTTGTGAAGAGCTTACGGAGCACTACTAGGATCTAAATGAGACAATAAAATTCTTTCATATTTAATTGATGATAAGTTAATATTAAGAATTTTCCAGATTATATTATAAAACTTAAGTAGTGGTTTGTTTGTCATTGGAAATATATTGCTTGAAAAAAGTCAATCTATACTATTTCAATGTATCCAATTAAAAAAAAAGTGAAGAACATTATGATTTTCGAAATCCGACCTTATTTACTTTATAACTGATTCAACTATTTTTGATTGCTTAAAAATTAATTATCTAAACGCTAGATTAAACTAATTTTGTCAAAATGCATGTCCTTGATTTTGGCCTGCGAAATAAATGTAAATAAACAAAGAAAAAATAAATGTGTTAACCTAAAATAAAAAAAATATATTAGAAAGTGTTAAAAATGAAAGACTTTAATTGTTTTCTATGTAAGAGGTACACATAAATGTAACCGATAATGATAGACTTAATTATATTCCATGTAATCGGTACACATAAATGTAACTGATAATATAATAATAACATAGAAGTATTCGACTTTCAAAAATATATTTTGTAACGCTCTCATCAATTGGCAGGATTTAATAAATAATCACGCTCGATTCAGATTTCACTATTTTACGTCGTGTTGCGTTTTACGTAATCTTATATTTATTATAAAATAATACAGTCCTATCAACTTGAGTATAACGAAATTTTGCGTTGCTAGTTAATGAAGCCTTTCCATGACGTTTAGTTTAATAATAAAAAAATCCAAAAGTGGTATAGTAGCAACTGTCCTCTAACTTTCAACGTACCGTATCTCCGATACCGTATATACATCGATACCGTATCACTTTTAATGAAGTTTACCAAATTAGCAACAAATGGCGTTAATTTCCTATGAATATTTTTTTTTCTTTTTATAATAGACTTAGTGCGAACAATATCGGGTAGTGTTTGTTTTTTACGACTCAGTTCGTTTCTTCTGTAAGAGAACACAACATAAAAAATTTTTGAAATTTAATTAATGTTCGAAATTGCATTGTCTTCGAGATTTGGGGAGTTGAACTGCAATTTATTTTATTATAAATTGGACTTTATAGCTTTTCTGAGGACATTCGATTTATATATTCAAAAAATTGAACGTCTTAAATACCTTGTACTTACAAATAGATCCAGTCTGTGAAAAGGACGTCCTCCTGCAAAAGAAAAAAAAACAGTAAATTAAAATACAATGCGAGGTAAAAATGTTATTCATGGAAAAGTAGTTATCGATTTGAATAAATGTTTGAGTTTAGTTTACCTTCATTCTAAAGGTTTTTTAATTATAATATGACGTTAGTCGATTTTTCAATCGATAAAACATTTTTGTTCATAATAGATGTGTAATCTACGATGTATTTTCTGCTTTAACTGACGTGAGTAAATGTCAATACTTTGTCATCTGTATGTTTGTGTATTTCAATTAGGTTTGAGTTTTGTGTCCAATTGACAAAAAATGGATCAGCCTTGCAATTAACAAAAGTTATTTAAGTTGAGTCGTGCATTTCTTGTTGGAAATGTTTAATTCTGTTTGGGAAATTGATAAGACAAAACCGCTCGATACTAATAATAAAAATAAATAAAATAATTCAATAAACTTTCAATCATCAACACCTTCAGGTTATCTCGAATCGCGGCGGGATGGGTAGCGACATATTGCGATTAAGTACATACGTACTGATGAAGTAATCCATCGTATCGTGACCAGGCTTTTGAGCACATATCACTTACACCAAATGCATTATATCCTACTATGCCAAAAATTGTAATAGGAAATACCATTATGATCGCGATAGTATATTTATATTATACTTCAGAGTAAGAAAAGTTATTAGGAATTTTTTAGTGTTTTCTTTTTTCTCTAAGAATTCTATGAGCATTAAAATTTACTACAAATGTTAATAGATGGCTTTGACAGCTAAATCAGATCCTCCAGTTCTTAATGACAATATGGCATATTCTTACATATGACTACAATGCATGCATAACGAACTTAAACAAAAGATTGACGTACCTTTTTTATTTGTGAATCGAAACCTAATGTTAAATCAAATATTAGCCCAAGCTAATCTAAATATCAGTGAAAACCGCATCCAAATTGGGTCACCATTAGTGTTTGTTTGTTTGTCTGTGCACACATTCACTGAGATTAGCGTGCACAGTGAATGTGTGCACAGACAAACAAACAAACATTTTAAAAGTGTCATTTTAGGCTTAGTAGCGTGACTTATGGAGGTAGCGCTTAGTTTTACTCAAAAATATTCAATGACTCAGTTTTTTTACTATTTTATTCCATGTATAGATTTGGAAAAAAAGTCACTATCTAGTCACAGGATGCGTTCCCGAATGAGAAGCCTAGATGATTCTAATGGATCATAAATCGTTATTTACCACCATGCATTTCTAGTTCAGTAATGTAATTAGTAATGACAAAAAGTCATATGTGTTTAAAGGATACAGAATAGAGAAGGCAGACCTCACTGCTAATACTTCACACCTATCATCTATACATTCCGCAAACCGGGTGTTCATTAGGCTACAGTACTAAATATGTTGACATAAATTTAATTGTAGTCATGTTTAAGAATATTCCATATTGTCATAATTCAATAAAACTAAAATGGATTAACAAAAAAAAACCTTATTCAATTGCCAGCTTGTTATGAAATATTATCATCATTTTAATTCTAAATAGTCTTAAATTTGTAAAAGCTATTACATCCGTTGTGTTCCTGGCGTAAACGTTTCTCCGAGCAGCACATCATATCCGAGTATGATGATTACTATTTACGCAAATTGACCTACCAATCTTCATAAAATTTCATATTTTCCCCAGACGTCTCATGAGCTCGTTCCGAGCAACTTTATTAGAAACCATAACTTTATTAGTAACCATGTTATCAACACCACAACGTAAACGAAAAAACGGCGATAAAGAAACGTACTCCCTCCGTAGCGCCGTAGCTTAATCTAAGCTTACGTGTGCATCGTAGCGGGAAGATTTCGCCTCGTAGCGCCGCTTTTCGTGAAACTTAAAAATGAAAAAGCGCTTACCGCCACGTTGACCGCGCGCTTTTTTTACCGAACAGCTGTAAGTATGTCGCCGCTCGCGGTGAGGGATATTTTATTGCCTCATGCTCTTATGTCGCCGGCGTACACGTGTGGCCCGCATAAGTAGCTTTTGGGGGCTTTTAATTTGCGATTACGTTCTAATGGATGTCATAAAGGATTTTTGATTCGCTACGGTCGAGGACGGTTAAGGTTTCTTATTGTGTTTGATACTATATAATATACGTTGCTGTGCACTAATGGGGTATACTTATAACTAAATATTTTTAATAGTTTTTTATGTAATTAGTAATCACTAATTATATATTTAGTTCTATTCCCAAACAATAAATTCACTATTTTTTCCGAATTCTTGATCTCAGCCTACGATTTTTTCTCGTTAATTCAGGCGATTTTTACGGTTCCATAACTCAAAAGGAAAAAGGTATGTCAAATTAATATCAAATACCTAGATCTACGGTCGCTTGGAGCTGTAAAAAATTAAGCTTCTAAGTCAATGCGATCAAGTAGAACCCTAAAAATCGTTAATTTGTAGTTATATCACATAAAAAATATTTTGTTTAAATATGAAAGATATAAGCAATATATTTTCTTTCTGAAAAAAATGTAAATAGTGTAATAGGAATATTATATACCATTAAATGTTTATAAACGCATAAATGTGTACGGAATGCTCGAAGCGCGAGTTCCACTCGTGCTTGACAGGTTTTTCGTCCGTTTCTCAGTTTTCGTCTATAATTTAGTACGATAATAATTATTTGGTGCCATTAAAATAACCGTTTTCTTTTGTTTCGAACTTATATTTTTCTTTTATCTCTCTAAAGACCTATCCTAAAAAGAAAATTTAATTTTTTACATATTCTGTTCAATGGGATATCGATAAATTCGCTTTAACCGTACTGATGATTTTGATTTAAAATTAAATATCGAAAAATAAAAAACAAGATTTTTGTAAAGATGTCCAATGTGTACTAAAGTGAACAGAGAAAGTAAAAAAAACTGAATTACAATGAGAAGAAAAATTTGTCTTGTATGTTATTTTCGACTCTTCCTTGTCTTTTTTTCTTTTATAAGATACGCTGCAGGAAAGTGCTTAAAACTTTTGTGCTTTCTGAATATATTCTATACAATTTCATTTTTAGACACCTGTAACAGTGCGATTTACAGAAGTAGGGTTTAAAATTAATATGCTCAATTTTTGGAATTGATTTTTAATGAAAATTTATCTCCAAAATAGAAAACTTGAAAAATTCAACCTGAGAGTGAAAGCCCATGAATACGTCGTAAAGAAAAGGCACATTAAGATTCGTCTTTAGTTTTAAATATTTTATTGTAGAAACGGAGCGACAATAATAGTACACCGATAATACGCTTAAAGAGAAGCTATCATTACCACAAAAATGAATTTCACATTACTTCGTTATTCATGTTGCACAAAACCAGACGAAAAATAGAAAATTTTGCTAGTTCAAAGTAACTTTGCGCTGTTACATAAAGTCCACAACGTCAATTCGTGCAGAGATGAGAAATGTAAACGAGCGAACGTCGATAGCTTTTCCTAGTTTGAATTTACATATTCGCTGTGCACAAAGCATAATATGAATATCAAAATAAAGTGCATAAAGTTGAACAACAGAGTTTGATAGGAGCCACATCCTGGAAAATGTACAGTTAGTCATAACTATGCAGTCTATTTATTATTCAGTATACCATTTTAAATTTTTAACAAGTGTACTGTTGTTTTTTCCTCAAGTTAGTACTGACCTTGCTTAGTTTTATGGGGTTAAGGGGTGGGGTGGTGATCGTCACTTACTTAAGAACTTTTGCTAGGGGGTAGAGAGTAAACGTGGAAAATTTTAGTGAAATCGTTTGTGTATATAGTATGTACGTTGCAGTAATATTGTTAAATTCGTTTTACTACAATTTTCGTAAAGTTATAATAGAACTAATTGTCTTTCGATCAATTTTCTCACAGTATAGCTAATTTACATAATTATATTTTTTTCATAATAAAGCCAATTTCAGTTTTATTATATTTCCACTAGTACATCATAGAAATATTATAATAACGCTAGTTTCAATACAGTTATCTAAATGAAACTAAATATCGTCCGTCGATCAATTTTTTCACAATATAGTTAATTTATGTAATTATAGTCAATATATAAATTTTATCACAATAGGGTCAATTTCAGTTTCATTACATTTCCACTAGTCTATTTTAGAGAAATTATACCAATGATGGTTTGAATACATAATGAAACTAAATATTGTCAGTTCATCAATTTTCTCACAATATAGCTAATTTACATAATTTTAGTTAATATATCAATTTTATCACAATAGGGCCAATGTCAGTTTCATTACATTTCCAGTAGTCTATTTTAGAAAAATTATAATACAGCTAATTTGAATAGAGAATGAAACTAAATATTGTTAGTCGATCAATTTTCTCACAATATAGCTAATTTATATAATTATAGTAAATATATAAATTTTATCACAATAGAGCCAATTTCATTTCCATTAATATTTCTAGACTATCATAGAGAAATTTTAATAACGCTGGTAATATTGTTAATAGCTGAAGGGGAGGATCAAGGTGGGGTGTTACCCTCCCGTTAAATGAAAATATCAAAGGTTTTGTCTACCTATACACTACATTTATAAATCGTATGACATTATAATAAGATGTAATTAAAAAAAATACTTTCGATCATTGTCAATGAATCTGCTTCTTATGGGATGGCAGTCTGGTCATGGAGTGGATTAATATCGTAGGAAAAGAAGAAACTCTAATGGACAAATGAATATTACAATTTTTTATCGTTAAATCTCTTTAATGTATTTGTGATATCAAATCTAACTACTCCCATAAAATTCTTTTATTAAGATTATTATCATTAATAAGATTATTTCACGATTAACAGTAACGTTGGCACGATTAACAATAATGTTTAACATGATAATTTTCATTATGGGTGTGATTCGTCACATTATCCTGAACAGGAAAAAATAAAAAAGTTTACTAATTTTTTTCCAAAATATGTCGAGGGAAATAATACAATCTATATTTCACAAATAAATCCTTCGTGAATTCAAACGATTTTGTTGAGAATTAACGGAAGATTTTTGAATATTTGTTTTATTATAAATATTTGTTGCAAGAAGTTTTAACTTCAGCACAGTGTGCAATTTTATCCTACCGTATAAAACGGGCAACTTATGTATGTAAATCACATACACACGCGTGTTCATACACGCGCACGCAAATAGGCACGCACTAGGAAAAGCGCACGAACGTGTACCCGTACACATGCACACACGTGTACACGCACACAGGTATGGACATACATACGCACATATATAATTTACTTTTTTCCTTCACATTTCCAACGGTATCGCTTATTGCATCATGTATTTTTGAACGAGTTTTCGAATTATCATAATCGACACAAACTAAAAAAAAGCAAGTACGCATCAAAACACACCCAACGTTTTGTCTATTACATTAATGATTTATAATGATGACTGTCGGCGATGTGGAGCGACGGCCTCCAGGCATAACGTGAAGACCTCTTCAAGAGCTCGCCTTAATGGTTAGTACCACCCACAGCGTCCACTTGGGTGGCATGTGGTCAGTTAAATTGTGAGGGTTAATTTAGATATTAATGTCGCTGAAATTTGAGGGGTCGGGTACTTCATCAATTGTTTACGTTTGGTATTGTTGGTTCTATTCGACTTGTGGATGGAAAGTACAGAAAGTTAATTTCCAAACCATGATAAAAGTGAAAAGTTCGTGCTAAAAATTGCTAAGAGTTTTGAAGTAACTGAAATAGTGTGAAGTGAGATATTGGGCCACTTTCTTGTACACTCTAATTCATTACAAGAGTATAAGACCAAGAGTTCTTGAAATGTGAAATATATAGAATTAATTCAATTTCAGTTTTTTGAAGGTACTTAATCTGTAATAAAGGATATCCGGATATATTTTGAAATTCTATTACTTTAGTGCTACATGTCTATCTTCTTTTCCTAAAAACAGCTTAAATACTATAGTTGACTCATTCCAAATTTTGATATTTTTCGTACAATATTATGAAATATAAGTTAATTAAAAACCAGTCTTGAAAAACATTCAAAAATTGCTTGAAAAATGAGCCAGTTGTAGGCTTCTAAATTTGAAGATACGGATAGAGTTGGGTATATCCCTGTCTCTTTTCCTCTCGTGGAATATAATGTGCGATATTAAAAATGACCTCACAACTCAGTATTGCCGTCCTTCTCTAAAGGTTTAATTTAAACTTTTATAACTCGGTTAATTTTTAAGATTATTATAATAATTGTTCACTCTTTATCAGCTTGTACCTTAAAATTATGATTAATGAAATAAAAAAAACTTAGACAAATACCCAATTGATTACGCAAATTTATATTAAATTACAGCATCTGACTAAAACGTATTTATTGCGAATATTTTATATTTTTTGTAAAGAAAAAGTGAATTTAATTCTCTTAGTTTACGTTTTAGAAATAAAGACTAGGGATTAAGGATCGCTTTAGAAACAGAACAATGAATTTAGCCAATGAATTCGCTCATCGGAGAGCGAAGAAATATCAATACTCGGCACCGCAGTAAGAAACACCGCCAGGATTTCAACAATGGATAAAATAAGTGTTAACTTTTAATAAGACGGGATCATCGCAAAAGGATTCAGTATCAAACGAAGTGAAAACCAGGTAATAAGAAATGATCTGGGAAATTGTGGCGTAGAAGCTTAGAAATTAATCTGTTACTTAATGGAATTCGTAGAACTGTTGCTTAATTATTGATCTGAATACATTTTTATACTAGACTAAAAGAAAACTTCCTCATTGAAATGTAAACGTTTTCGGAAGTGTTACTTCATGTTTTATAATATATTAGGTAACTTATCAGCAATAATCAAGAGGTATTGGCTTGTGTAATAAGTGTTTAGCCGCGAATTCAGATATTCTCTAAAAATGTCGGATATTGCATTTCTTTTTATATTTTATTAAAAAGAAAAAATAGGCGGAAGTATGCTGGTTTAATGACGATTAGTTCCAAGCCTTCAATTTCATTATATTAAATACTACTCCCCAAACTTCAACTCTTTCGTTATAAATTCAGGTTTGGGGTGTTTTAATCTATTCTATGAGAAATCAACTGTCAATGACAAATGATTGTGACTGCGGCTGAATTAGTTACAGAAAGGTAATGCTACGTTGCTGGTAGAATGTCAAGAGTGGTATTCAGTGGGAGTTGCTTCTCGGAGGAGAGATGTATCTACGATAAATGTACAAATTTACTGATAGCAATGTGACTGACTACTTAACAAACTAATTACTTAGTTTGCTAACTACAGGACCGAATTTATTTCCTCATATACCCGAAATAATACTCATCAAAATTTACTGGAGTTGGCTTCGGTACTATTAGTTCATGTTGGCTTCGGTACTATTAGTTCATCACTGAACCGTATCACGTGTTCAGAGCTTTAAGCAATCATTTATAGAAGAAATAGTTCAACAGGTCTCATAGACTTTCTAAAAGACCTTTTTTGGCTAAAAATATATTATCATTGCCTACCAGGTTCATAGATGAAGATGATGCGTATATATGAGTAGTTCAATTTCTTTTGTAATATTCAGATTTTGAAATATATTAACAAAAAAAACGAGTGTGCTTTAGACCAGACGACTGAAGTAAAACTCTTTCAAATTCACAAAATATGAGCTTTAAAATGAATTTACAATTTTATTCACTTTAAACGTAGAATATTTAATGTATTGAACAAAATAATAATTTATAAAATTGTTCAAGAACGAAATAAAATTACAAAATAATAAAGAAATCACCGTTCGCGTAATGCTAGCAAACTCGCATATATATATATATATATATATATATATATATATATATATATATATATATATATATATAATGCACTGGCTATGAGAGGAAGAGAGAAAGAAAATGTGCGCACGCACTGCTCTCTCCTGCTCCTACAGTGTGATACAGACAATAGGCTTGCACTGTCTCTTAGATGTACGAAAGATAACTGGCTATGAGAGAAAGAGAGAAAGAAAATGTGTGCTCGTACCTCTCTCTCTTGTCCCTACAGTAATATACGAAACGTAACTATCTCTTTCTGTCTTCACTAACTTATATCTCCCTCTCAACTTCCGTTCGCCTCGCCCGATCACACTTTTTGTAACGCTCTCGTCACGCATTCACCAGCTTACTCCCCAAGTCAAGCGCGCGTAAAGAAGTTTTACTTCAAAAAGAAACTTAAACACTTTATAAGTCAATGTAATATATCGTCAGATGTAAGATGTAAGCGTGGCTGACAAAGAAAATAATATAAATATTTAAGCACCGTTACTACAGCTAGTAACCTGGGGCTTTTAATCCGTTATAAGAGAAAACAATTAGGAATCAAAATTGTGATAGTTCAATAAAAATGATCATGCTCTACATAGGTATATACGCGGTCTTGAACAAATTGAAGCCATGGTTAATGATCGCTACTCCTAACCAAGGTTCGGGGCGAGCAAACAAGCACAACAGAACCGTGGTCGTAGATCGTCCGAAATAGCGTAATATGGTAAATATGATCGAATTTTATTCATACAAGAGGATATAACGGTTATAAACAATTACGCTAAATTTCGACAGTTTACTAATAAAAAACTAAAGTCTATTTCTAGGAACAATTAGACACAAATAATAAAGGCGAATTCGTTATTCGCAACTTCAATGTACGCGAATTCGCATACCATTGTGCACAACTGTAGGCGCGTTCACACGAACCACAGCGAAGTGCTACGCTCCCTCCGTTGCATAAATTTGCATAAAATAAACGTTGAACCGACCCGTTCACTACTCACGTCATCAAATTTGACTAATATCCATCGATACGAGCTCCGCAATATCTATATTCAATGTGGGTTTAATGGTTGAAAATTTCTCGGTAAGTCATTCATGGAACGTTCACGGCCTGAGTGCTCAGTGTAATTGATTATGGCTCTCCGTGTGGAAAATATTTAAATTCAAACGGTATCGTTGAAAATATGAGAGTGTGTATTGGGGCGGATTAGGGTAAGGGATATTTAGTAAATATTAGTTTTTTGTTGTTGTACAGTTTAAATTTATTTTTTTCTTTAATTAATAAACATGATGATTGTGCATAAACTATGGTTTATTGAATAAGATTAATTAAAATAAAAAATAGTAACAATTTCTAATATTTTGTACAAATTATGAATTTGTCTTCTGCGAACTATTTTAACAAAAACATGAACTCATTGATATTTTCCAAAGCCGGTGATTACGTAAGCAGGAAATAAAGTCATGGTGTCGATATTCTAAACTTCTCCAGATTTTTAGCATAATCGGCTTGAACTAAACGAATTTTTATGATGTTTTATTCACAATTTCTTTCTTTTTTTCGACTATTTTATGTTACGCATACGGCAAATCAAACTTTTAAATATAACTTCTACTTAAAAGATAATACAATTTGAAGTTACTTTTTATCTAGTTACCATTATTATTAGTTATAAGTTGTTCTTTTTTCGATCACATATTCTACTTTGAATTATTTGATAGTCGCCCTGCGAAAAAATGCATCTTTTACCAATAGCATGTTTAAGAGGTAACACTACTGCAAAGTCTTAAAAACAAACCTTTTTTCAACATTATGCTCGGTTTCCTTATGCTCCATTATGCTTCATCATTAGCCTTAAATAACTTATGCTTCATATGTGCAAGTGGGAGCAATTGTTTTTTTTTGTATCGAGTGGGATATAATTAAAAAGAGTTTAAAACATGAAATTGAGGTATAATTTATAAAAATATGATTTTGATTAACTCGCATCGATGATTTCAATAAATATAGACTTCTATGTTAAGCATGTTTCGGCAATCACTTAGTCGGATTTCTACTTATAATAATAGAGCAACTGAAGGGAATAGTCAAAAGAGTTAATTACTTTATCCATTAATTTTTATAAAAAAAAATAATAAAAAGCTGTTATTTACAAACAAGTACTAATTCATAAAAACATTTTTATGCCAAATCTCAAAATCCTAGACTCAGATTTATTGTTTCTTAATGATATGAAAGAAGCATATAATTAAGTTATAATTCAGTATATAATAAGTTTTTTTAATATAAGGTACTTGGCTATTATATTATTAACAGTCTTTTTTAAAATAAAAACACTGATTTATATAAAATCATACTTCGCACTTTATATTGAAATCTCTACTGATTTTTGTTTGTGCCTTGTACTTGAACTATTTATTGATAATTTGTATATAAACGGCGATACTAAACTGTCTCGTGGCTACTTGGACCCGATAGTTCACTTAGATAACATATGGAATAAATATTTTTTATGTTCTAATAATTTACAAAAAAAAAATGAAATTACAATACTTAGTAGTACATGAACACTTACCTGTGCTTGAAAATGATTCCAATTATTTAAATTTGTGGAATAACTTTGCGCCCGTAGTAATCTACTTATTGAATGGTTTTAAAGAAATAATCGATGTTTTGTTTTGTCTTAGATATGTTTGACACCAGAATTTATACTAATCGAATTTTTAGTCTAAAAAAGAAAGAATCTTTCAAAGATTCATACCCAGCATTTCCAAGTTGAGAATGTAGTGTTGTACCAACTGTCACTTGGACAAGAGACGAACTAATGATACATTTTGTTATAATTTTGCGCAAATTAGCTGAAAATAGACTAAATCTGGTATGTATTTTATCTAAAATCTGGTAAAGTCTTTCCAGGTATCTATTATTCGTGTACATCCAAATGCCAATTTCACGTTCTAAGCTGACCCAGAAGTGCCCAAGTAATGGCATTACTTAATCGCACAAAATGTCCCCATAAATTTTCCATCATTAAAATATCTCCATAAGTTTAGTTGATATCTCTGATATGATTGACTTGAAAAAAAATTAATCCATAAAATAAGTCGTGTTATTCGTAGAAAAGTGTAGTTCATGTTATTTCGCAAAATAGCGGCATGTTAATAATTTTTCACAAAAAACGCCATGTTAAAGTTTCTTATATAACGTTCTTCATTTAAGGCAGGGTAGGTAAGTAGAAATAGCTTATTCAAGATTGTAAATTTTCAATATTGGTACATATTTTTGAAAGCATATAGGCACCAAAATATGTGGAAAAAAAGCATTGGCTTCTTAACCGTTACAGTATTGTTATCACTTAACAACATTGTACCTAATCCAGTTAAAATTGATATATTTTAACAGAGATTGTGCATTCAGCCAAGGCGGGAGGGTCGACTAAATCACTGTGCAGATAGTATAAAAACAACTGGACGTCCGGTGGAATCAAGGGTTGGCCACGTACCATTATTCACGGAAGACGCGGAGATGGCGGTCAGGCCGGCCGGTAGGTACCTATGATTTTCGACGCTGATACAATCGGTTTCCGATAAGATGCGGTGTCCAGAAAATGTAAATCAAACACGGAATAAAGGAAGCGATACCGAAGTTTGAGATTGCGGTTTGGGTTAGCCAGAGTGGTTAGTCCGAATCGATTGTTGCATTGAAATGATGAGGTTTAGCTTTCCAAATATTTTCTCGATCAATAATATATTCTCAGATTATATATATATATATATATATATATATATATATATATATATATATATATATATATACATTTTTTTTTACTTTAAGAGATGTTTAGTTTAGAAATCCAAACATGTGTTTTAAGGCCCATAGTTAGTGATGCCTGGACATTTTATGTATTTTTTTGGCAATGCCAACTGAATCCAAATGCAACATCATATAAATAAATCCGCAAAACAAATCCATTGTGGGTTTCTTTTCAGGGCTACTTGCTAAAAGAGCCCAAACAAAATCCTATTGTAATAAAAAATATATTTTTGACACTTGATATTGCTGCAGAGAGGGAGATACGGCAAATTGTTAGTTTCCGTTTTTTACCACCTTTGACCTATTTCGTTACCATTTTTTGATAACTTTCATATTTTCAATATTTTGATAACCCTAATTTCTGAAATTTTTAGTCTAATAATATTACATTCAACAGTAATAATCTGTAAATATAGATAATTCAAATGTGTTTTTTTTCTTTTCTGAGTTGGGTAGTAGAACGTGGAATCATTAAAACTTTCTACGTCCACCCGTCTCTTTATTGGTCTTTTTTGCAGTTTGGGACATATATGCGTGAAACTCTGCAAGCCCATGCTTCAGATGAGAATATAATACGTGAATGCAACGGATAGTGTGGAGAGAAAAAAAATTGCGCATTCCATCGAGCGGTTTGTTATTTGACAGGTCTTTGAAAATAGAATTGAGATTACATTTAAATTTTTTTATTTTTAAGCCTCGTATGTCAGATATTGAACTGTAAAATAGTGAGTATTCTACACTCTTATAATTAAAAAAAAAGTCAAAATTGTTTGAGCTTTGAACTTTTAAAAAAATCTTAATTAAAGTAAAATTATTTCCGTTAATTTATTTGATAATTTTAAGAGATGTAGACAATTACTACTTTGTATTAGGTGTTTCTCCCATATGCACTTGACTGGAACGCTTTTGTGCTTTCACGTTCAAATATAATGTAAATAAGTAAATCTTCTAACCACATCACCTGTGTATGTGTATGTATATTTGTATATATATATATAAATATATATATACATATATATATATATATATATATATATATATATACACACACACACATCATTTAGAAAGGGAACATAAATTAAATTGGTAAAAATGTTTTAAAGGCTTCTTTCTTCACAGGGTTTTATCCCTTAAAAATAAAAAAAAAAAACGAAACCCATATAGGACCACTTGGTTGTCCTTTCATCCGTCTGTTAAAGCCCTTTTTCTCCGAAACGGCTTGAGATGTCAAGTTGAAATTAATATCATATATTAAAGCCTAGATCCTTGCATTGCTGTAAACAAAATTATATTTATTTCTTATTTTTACCTGTTATTCGAACATGTGTATCATCCTTGTTCCTTATTACATTTCTCACACGACTCGGGGTTTCCTAATTCCTTACAAAATGTTTTACTTGAGATCTTTCTAATAGACACCACCCATCGATCATCGCGGCAATATGCTATGGTAACATAAATATCAACACGTTTTCAATATTAGTACATTAGTCGGTAAACAATTGAACACCGCATTTTATAGCGCTATAACATATCACTCTTAGTACAATCTTTTGACAAAGCGTTGATTAAAATGACTGAATAAGGATAACCAGAAGAGAAATCTTTCTGATATATGAATAATTAGTATTTATCACCATGACTTATTAAAAAAGAGAATAAAAAACAATATTAAACAAATTACCTCAAAAAAAAGTATATAAAGTTTTCTTTTAATAGAAAATTCGTAAAAATTCTCTTTGGATTTTGTCATTTTTGTATGGAAGTTACATTGTTGGGAGTAAAAACAACTGTATTTTTATCTTCTTGTAAAGGTTCAAGCTTCAATTTACAAACAGACGTTATGTAAATTTCACTAACGCCTCAGAAAATATTGCAGAACATGTAGCTATGAACGAATTTTTCAAAAATAATACATGGTTCGAGAATGAAGAGCATTAATAGCTTTTCCAATTGCTAATAAAATTACCAACCTGGCAATATACTAAGAATGCAAATAAAGTTACAAATCTGACAATATACTAAGCACGCAAATAAAGTTACCAATATGGCAATATATTAAGAACGTAAATAAAATTACAAATCTGACAATATACTAGGAACGCAAAAAAAGCTACCAATCTAGCAACATACTAGGAACGGAAATTACCAATCTGGTAATATACTAGGAACGCAAATAAAGTTATCAATCTAGCAATATACCAGGAATGCAAATAAAGTTACAAATCTGACAATTATACTAGGGGTGGAAATAATGTTACCAATCTGGCAATGTACCAGGAAAATAAATGAAGTTACAAATCTGGCAATATATTAGGAACGCAAATAATGTTACCAATCTGCCAACATACTAGGAACGCAAATAAAGTTATCAATCTGGCAATATAATAGGACCGCAAATAAAATTACCAATCTAGAAATATACTATGAACGTAAATAAAGTTACAAATCTGACAATGTCCTAGGAACGTAAATAAAGTTAACCATTTTACAATATGCTAGGACCACAAATAAAGTTACAATTCTGGCAATATGCTAAGAATGCAAATGTTACCAATCTAAAAAGTTACCAATCTAACAATATAATAGGAGCGCAAATAATGTTACCAATCTGGCAACATACTAGGAATGCAAACAAAGTTGCCATTCTGCCATATATATATACATATATATATATATATATATATATATATATATATATATATATATATATATATATATATATATATTACAGACTAAATTGTATCGAATTTAAATATGTCGACAAAATATGAACAAAAAATAGATGGAGTACATTGAATAGATCTAAAGAAAATATTAATACAATTTATAAAGATTAAATGAAATAAAGAGTGTTTGTTATTATATAATTTTGGTAACTACAAATGACTAAGGAAATTTTTTCATCATCACATCGATCTAGATGTCAAATTCGGTTCAATCGTGATTTTCGTGGCCTGTTGGCGGATAAAGTGAAAAGTCATTCAGAAGGATTTGTGGTGCGTAATGCTATGGATTTTCAATATGTTTTCTTAACCACATAGTACATATGAGTTTATTGTCAAGCAAATTAGAGGCCAGATGTATTATCTGGGGTCCACGTGAAGCTAAATACAGCGTGATGACTAAATTAATGAAAAAAAAATCTTTCTATGTACGACTTTTCTATTTGATATGCTCAGCACAAAAGAGAAATTTATTTTACGATTATTAAATGAATTTTATGCCCTAATTTGGAAATACTCTCAAACTTCGTACTTGATGAATATTTACATTCGCGTAATCATCATATTTTTGCTATACCGGCATTTAGAATCGTATTATGTCGAAACTCTTCATATTCTCATGGTATACCATTGCTCAACCATCTGGTCGCATTTACAACAGAATATAATATGTTTGTGATGAGTGGGAATAAAATTATTTAAGTATGTCATTGTTATGTGTTGCAATGTATTTAAGTTTAATTCTCTTGTAATCGTTGTTGAAACACACTGGTTAATAGCTGTAATATTTATATAACTGTAGGTAAATAAATAAAATATATTTCACGGATTTATTTTACATATATTTTTATACTTTCCTCTAAATTTCATTTAGGTTTTTCAATTATATGTTCATGAGTATTTAGATATAAATTTTTATTATTATTGGAAATTGTATTTTGCATGATTCACGCATGATTTGATTTCTGTATAGATAAACATGAAAGCGAAGAAAATATTTAGCCCTTTGCTATAAATGAACTACAGAATTAGGTTCTCTACGAGTACCTTTATTGGCTTTTTCATTTAAGTAATGTTCTTTTTTCATAATTGCATATCTATTATAATATATAAAGTAACAAAATTGTTTGTTATTCTGTTTATTCGCGCTAACTTCTGGAGACATAAGTTTGATTTTAAAAACGCTTTTGTGTCAGAAAGCCCATACGGATGAACGGATAGGCTAACACATAAACCAGTAACAATTTTTGAACTGGAGGAATAATGATCAACAGTTCTCTGAATCAACGATCTCAGAAAATTTTCATACTGGAGTTTGATAAGTTTTGCACTTAGTTATTATTGAAATATGTGGTGAAACTAATTTACCACAATTTATCAGGAAAAACAAATTAAGTTCTACTGATGGCTGATTGTGGAAATTGCGATTTCTTTATCTAACTGTTATCGCCGTAATTTGGACAGTCCTTACACTAAACTAGTTATCATATATGATTACTACTTTTGCGTATACACACCAGTCGAAGATGATGTCACAAAATAAAGTATACTCTTAATAAGAGAAATATACAAACTCGGTTAAGGCACTGGGAGCCACTGCTACGGTACACACCCAAAACCGCCTGAAGGTAACCGCGCACTGCAATAACTAATAACTTTAGCACGGTATAAGCTAAACCATTATTTAGATGCTCAAGCTTTCAACTCAACGTTTATCTAATAAACGTCGCCTCAACTAGTTTAATATAAGCGACCGCACTCATCTGAATTATGCCCCCGCATCGGCAGAAGTGCCGAGTACTTATTATAACCGTGCTCTACGCGACGTAAGAGCATTATGGGCATGCGTGAAGCTTACATACGACGGATACTTGACGTTTTTACGGTGTCACGTAAAACTTTCATAACATAAATTTCGAGTAGGTAACTATAAAGATGTATTTGGTTAGGATATATTACTTTCCGTGAGCTAAAAATATCCTGACGATTCGTTAACATCCTGAGATTCGTTAACATAAAATATATTAAGGTTTAAAAACTGATTAATCGTTTACAACTAAAGTAATTGGTAAGGATAATTTGATTACGAGTAAATATCTAATTGATTTCATCAACATTACGAAACTCACTAAATACATTTGGGATGTAAAATTTAATACATCTTTACATGTATAAATATACAGATATATTATTGTGGTTGGATCTTTGAAATATGGTTAAAATTAAGGTAACTTAACATTTTAGAAAAGTCAATGTGCAGAAAAAGTTCTAATTTTATTATACGACACGTAAGTAAATCTATAATCAAAAACACTTTGTTAATATGCTAATAAACATTATTACTAAGATAAAACTCTCAATATTAACTAATTTATGTAATTCAATACAGATGGAAAATTTAGACACAGCGCTTTTAAAGATGCATTTGTAATTAATTAATTGATTGATTACGATTGTTACGAAGTATTATGCTTAATTTATCAAACGCAGTTTCTTTAACACTTTTACTGCGAGTGTGACGCATGTAATATCGTGACACTCCAGAGCGGCAGCCACAATACAGAAAATTAATTTCAGGAGCGGGGAACGTTCTGTTCACTTTATCATTATCAAACTAATATTATTCACATCACTACTCACATAAAGTATCATATAATATTTGCAGCTTTTAGAAAGATATCGACTGATATTTCAATCATGATACACAGCGAAAGGGTTAATATTTTCGTCATAATATTTTATTATATACTTATGGTAAGTAAAGTGTCGTTGTCAAAAAAAATAACTGACGTCAAACGTCATTTATTGGTGGTTGGTCACTCATTCATTGGTTGGTACTTATGTATTATGGGAGATAAAATACTTTTTAAAATATAAGATGTATGTTTATATTAATATTATTTGTTTTTTTAAAGGTTATAAAATACCATCGAAAGTGTGCAATGTATTATTATAGCTTCAACAAATTAAGCAAGAGGATATCGATGTATATATGGATGTAGATGAAGGATTATATTTGGTGAAATTCATACGATCCCGCACCTAATTAACATATTTTGTTATACTTTTCTGTTGTCAGATTTATGTTAATGTTTTTGCATCGTAAGTACTTACAAATACTTCACTCTGTTAGTTCAACTTCAAAGATATTAAAGCCGTATCATTTTAATGTACAACGGTATTTACACGTATGATACTTATTTACTAATAAGTTAAGCCTCTTAAAAAGAAAAAAAACCGACTACGACAACATAGAAGTTTTGTGTGTGCACAAGTACACAAGTTTCGTCATCTGTCTTAATTCTATAGCTTTTTCTGCATAATTTATACAGGTGTTTTCGAATTTATTTTTTAAATTTATTTCTTTAGATTCACGATTGATTCAGATAAGTTATTTAATTTACATGTTTGCTTTTATTCGACGTTTTACAATATATACATATTTTTTATGGGATTTAGCATAACCCTTTCATGCATGGTCGGGGAAATCGGTGGAATTATTTTATTAATTAAGGAATTTATTACGGAATACTAACAAATACTTTCGGTCTTAAAAGCATATTTTTAATTTAAACATTACCGAATAGCCAAAAGCCAAGTTCTAAGTAATGCTGCTAGGCAACTTTTTGAATATGTTTTTATTAAATGTCGTATTTACTTATACAATATATTATACATTTTTGAAATATGCTCATTAAGGTCATTAATTTGATAATTATCTTTATGGCCTTTTTGAATTGAAGTTTTTTCCCAATGGATACGCACTGACTTAAAGACATTTAGAATATTAAAACGTTTCTAACGATAACTTATTTGTTCAAACCAAAATTATCCATCCTGGCTCTAAAGAATAAATCTTAACACATCCATATACACACACAGAGTGATGAATTCTATACCTTCATTGGCGTGGCGCAGTCGGGTAAGGATTTACTATATGACCTCGGGTAAAAATTGACCTTATGATCTCGGGTAAAACTTGACTATATGATCTCGGTAAAAATTTACCATATAATCTAGGGTCAAAATTGACTATATAATCTAGGGCAAAAAATTTACCATGTGATCGCGGGTAAAACTTGACTCTATGATTGGGGTAAAAAGTTACCCTACTATCTCGGGTCAAAATTGACTATATGATCTCGGGTAAAAATTTACCACATGATCTCGGTTCAAAATTTACTATATGATCTCGGGTAAAAATTTACCATATGATCTCTGTTAAAATTTTACTATATGATCTCGGTTAAAAATTTACCATATGATGTCGAGTAAAAATTGACTATATGATCTCGGTTAAAAGTTTACCATATGATCTCGAGTAAAAATTGACTATATGATCTCGGGTAAACATTTAGTTGCAGCATGACTATAATATTAAGTTGTAGCATGATACGTGTAGCAGAGAACAAGAAACATTTATAATTACATACGTACGCTAATATAATCCTTTACGTAGCAAATACCAAAGCAACAAAACGATACAAATAAGCACAACAAGTACACACTTTCCCTTTTCTTACAACTTTCCGCTTGGTGGCGTTTCACAAAAGAACTAGTCATGAATAAAGGGTGAAATGAAATGGTCTCGCCATTACAACGAAATATTATAATAACGAATAGATTTAGATATCGAAAATAGGTCGCAACCCGTTAAGTAGGGAGCGTAATGAAGCACGTCAAGATATGAAACACAATGCATATTGTATACGAAGGCATTCTTGATTACGGCCATTAACAATGTCAAATATTAAAATGTTAGTGCCGCAATAACTCGCTTCATTTTGACACATTTATTGTGCTTTCCGCTGCGCCACTTTCCTTACAATCCCGCGCGAAATGCGAACGAATGGCGTAATAAACATTTAACGATAAGTCGCGTTTTATATCGGGAATAAATATAAAAGACCGCATTGAGAATAAATGTCGCGGGTTTATTTAAGAGGATGGCTGAAGGCGTAGAGCGGTAGCGTAGCAGCCTTAGATTAAGATGAATGTGATGATGACGAGGGGATGACAAGTTTGGACAACTCTCTGGCTGTCATAAACTTTACTGTTAGTTAGTAATTACAAAATTTTGTAAGTCAGAACTCTTTTCAGTGACGTCCGCGCTTTTCTGTCTGGTATTTAACATAATAAATCGTTTTCCTGATGTCATATTTAGAGATTAAGTTGAGAGGTAAACACGTCGAAATACATCAAACAATTCTGATAAATAATCAGAATATGCATTTAGCGTAAGATCTGAATCTATATCACATTATCAACGTCCAAGATCTGCTTGTCAACAATTTTTTGGTTGTAGGTGATAACTTATTTGACTTAATTAACACGAGAATTTTTTATGAAAACTGAAATATTTTCATGTTTATTTGTTTGTTAGCCCCAACTTCCATAGCCAGACGTCCGATTTCAAAATATTTTTCTTTTAGAAAACCCATATTTCGAAGGAGGTTATAGGAGATATATAATCACGTTACGATTTATAGGGGCAGAGCAATTAAAAAAACGTCATAGACTTTTTATTAACATATTTAACATTTTCAATAATAACATTTACCCGACTTCAAATAGCCACCGAATAAGAATAGCACGCAAAATTTAATTATGACATCCATTATCAGTTTTATATCAAATATATGATGGTAAAAGGAATAACTAAACGTTTTATTCACACAAATCTTCCCTTAAACATGTAGATTCTAAGGTTAAAAGAACTATCAAAATCAGTTCAATACTTTTTGAGAAAATCGCGAACATATATACATACGCATGGGTGAACTATATAGATTTTATTTTTTGAAATAGATTAAAAATTTAACTGAACGTTAACTGCTCAAACGGCGTAAGGCAGCAAGAGCCAAGCTTATTTTTTGACAGATCAACACGAACGGGCTCGCCGATATACCTCCGCTCCCAATGACTGATGTCGTTTTGAGAACGGGCCGGAGGCGTTTACTGATGCTGAGGAGAGCAATCTAGTTAAGATAATTCTACGCGGGTGAAGCGGCGGGGTGATGTAAAACCATATTTCATTTTGTTACATTAATATTAAGATATTCTTCAAAAAATGCAGCAAATTTGAAAAAAATGACTATTCTTAAGCTCATTCTCACTAAGTAAACTTAGTTGTTTGCGAAAACCGATTGTACATTTGCTATATTTAAATGAGAATTGAATGGTAATTTCGATTTAGCAACTGTTTGTTTAAGTAGCCACACTGTCATACACGACTGTTCTCCTTTTAAACAAAACTTTTCCGGTTCTCGACTATGAACATCACACTACACAAAATTTATAAAAGTTGTCGTTCAACAATAAACCCTGACGTTAGCTACTCCACATTTCATTAACAATTATAATAATATTCAAAAATATGGTTGAAATATCACGAAGGCGAGGAGGGAAAATTTTCGAAGCGATTCGAAAAAAATCAGAGTTGAAAAAGAAAAATGCGGAAACTCAAATGATTGGCACTCTTTGCATCGGCGCGAAAGCTCCCGCCGCGACATTCCGCGGAGCTTAAATCAGTTGCGCGCGGTTCGCCCGGGGCGAGCATTAAAACAATTCCCCTTCATAAAGACGAAATTACACGAGTACCGTCCTTGTCCTCGAATCACTAATGCACAAAGAGAAATAGAAACGTACAAAATCGTAATGGTGCCAGCATCCCCTCCCCTTTTCGGGGTTTCTCCGCAATATTGTTCAATTACATTACCCTTTCTCGCGATAAAATTAGACGGCGAGACCGAGGGCTTTAAGAAAATATTTAATATTTTAATCCTCATCAATTCGCCTAAGTAGTCTGTGGCAGTATTTCATTCGTTTTAGCGCCGTAAATCTCGCCGGCAGCGGCGCTACATTGTTCCCATTAGTAATTAAACCTCGTTCTTCGGCAAACAATATTTTATTATTAATTAGCCTTTGTTCTAATGTCTTGTCCGAAAATGAAAGAACAGAGGTGAAGCGCCAAGATGAGTTTTCGATGTTCGAGGCTTTTCAATGGAGTTTTGGGCCTCAGGTTAGTATTATAACCGAAGAAACTGTAATTAGTTTATAATTAATCGCTTGTTAAAGGAGCAACGCGGATGAATTAAATTTCAAGGTATACTACCTTAATTTTTGGAATTAAATTTGAAACTTTTACTTGTATTTTAATACGAGTTATTAATTAAGAAAATGCGGTATTTAAAAATCACCTGATGGATCGTGAATTACGCGGTTCAGTGAATATCAATCAGATGCAATTTATTCTATTTTTATTTTCCTACCATGTATTTCATCCTATATCTTTGAAATATGTTAAAATTAAAAAAAAAAAATAAGGGGGTAATCTAGCTTTAAATTAGAAAAGTGATTTACATAAAATGGCTCGAGTTGTTATGGTATTGTTAGCATTCACTTGTGAAAAAAGAACCCTTACAACTTCGTGATGTCCCCCAGTCTGTCCGTACACCCTTACGCTCGTACAACAGTACGTAAGTCCGTACACCCGTATGTCCGTCTGTGATGGCCCCTAGTTTCTGTGGTTTGCAAGTAGATGCAGCAAATTGGGATCTCAATTAGCACGAAGTAAAATATTGAAAATTGACTTTTAATTCGTAGATATCTTTATCTATTATCTATTTATCTATTTATTTACTTTAATGTACACAATTAATACATATGTTGAACTTATTTCTTCGAGGGCGATCTCTTACAGTCAATCAGAACACTAAGTCCAGCCCCGCTCTGCGAGCGGCCGGGCCGCAGTGCACTGCGCCGTTAAAGGATTTTTGCCGTTGTAATCAATCCGACACACCACGGCGACGATATTTTAAGACCAATTATATATAATCTGGAAAAATTCTGAGAACTAGCTTTTGATTAGAATTTTCAAATAAAATTAATTAAGTTAATTTATTTTAAGAATTTAAAGAGATATAGACAATTCATATACAAATTTGTGCGTACTCTGATACACATTTCGCTGGTGTTTTTTTAAATTTAACCAGCGCAAAATTCACAAAAAACGTGGGTACTTTAAAATGTGTAGTTTTTATAATTATACCTCTTGATAATTTTCAATTAGAGTTTCGGCTCTTGAAATAGGTAAAGCAAAAATTTAACGAAGAAAACTTTGTAAATTTACATGCCTTTGAAAATATAAGTGGGAACATAAATTAAATGAATATTGTTATAAATGCATATTTCAAATCAGTTAATTCAGTATCGTAAATACACCAAAATCTATTTAACTTATATCGAATAATATGATATATTACTAATGTTTAGTTATCCGATATAGCAAGAAGTATTTGTTTGTTATTTATCAAAGAGTTCGCCTGTGATAATTGATAAAAGAACAGAAATAAATAAATTTTAAGGTAATAAAATTTTGACGTAACTAATTATATATTGTTATACTGACAAAGTTCGTAACTTTGTCTACATTAAATTCGTAACAGAAATGAAGGGGCAAATAAAATTTAAATTCTGCAATCTTCATATCCATCTATAGGTATGTACGTATTTTTTCATGATTAATAACTCACCTATGTATCATTACAAAATAATAAATAATAAAATCGAAATAATAACAAAATCAGCTTCAAACTTCTATATTTTTCTGGTCAGATATTTTTCTCATATAATTTCCTCTACATGCTTTTGGAGTCGGAAGATTGAAAAAATCCTAGTGTTCTGGCTCTCTATGTTTGAGAAAAATCGATTGTTCAAATATTATGTTTCAAAGATCAACATACGGATAATTTATCTAAATTAATTAATCTATATATATAAAACAAAGTCGTGTTAGTTACACCGTTTATAACTCAAGAACGGTTGGACACATTTTTTTGATTTTTGTATTTTTGAATTTGTCTTCGTCGGGAATAGGATAATAAGTATTAAAACATTGGAAAAATTCACGAAAAAAAAATTTATGAAGAAAATTACTTTTCCCATACATTTTGTATGGAACGGTGTTTTTGATGATATATCGAGAACGGATTGACTGATATTTTTTTTTCATTGAAAATTTATATGATTATTATATATTTATTGAATATTTTTTTTATCTCGGCTTCGAGAAGTTTCCACACGCATGGGAAAAGTAAAAGAAATCACAAATAATTTAATTGTGTATAAAACGTAATATGTGATAAATGACAGAATAAAAAAGAAAAAAGATTGGTTTTTAATAATTCTTATTCAGTTTTCGACCGTTATTTCATTTGAATTCAATTAAATTAATTCTCTTTAAACATTTTTTTCTGAAATTCATTAGCGAAGAGTGATTTCAAATAGTTAAGTTTTATGAAGATGTTCACTTTGTAAGGTTATGATATTTGTGATTGTGCGGGAATCGATAATTGCTTCATTATGTAATTTACGTGATTAATTTTTATGTGATTAATTTTAAAGTGTTATTTATAATGCTGAAAGTTTAATCTTTCACAACGAAGCCGTAATGCAATTCGACTTAGGAATATTGCGAATCAATCCACTGCAGATGAACAAGAAATTGCACGGGAAGAGCGTCGCGTCAGTATGGCCCGACATCGTTCTTCACAAATACAAGAACAAGACAAACAGCTCAGTTGGCAACGAAAAATCGTCGAGCTTATCGCGCAGATCAACAACGTAATAATCTTCGACGCGCAAGAAGAAATGCTTCAAGCGTTGATTTGAATCGAATAGCATTTCAATACGATTGCATAATTTACTACAGCTCGCATCCTTTCGTTCGAATTGGCCCAATGGATATTGTGTGCGATCATTATGGTGTATTGAATTAGTTCGCTGGAAAAAACGCCTTGATTATGCCCTCTCAGTGGCAAGATGAAATTGTCATTCTTTTATTCATTACTTCGTACCGATACACCAGAATCACGACATTTTCTATCGAACGTTCAAAGATACAAGGGATGTTTCCAAATGACTTCATTTGGAGCAGACATTATCGAAGAACACGGATTCAATCTAACATTCAAGGTAATTTCTGCTAGAGAGAATAAACGTTTATTTTCTTTTGGTGATCATAATTTAATAAATTTAACTTCGCCTTCGACTTTGTAGATCCAAGGCCAAATTCACAATCGAATCGGATTATTGCAACCGCTTGAAGATACACAGCATAAATTCATCATTCAACTTCATGGGCAGCATGGAGGAACAACTTGATCGGTGTCAAAA
The DNA here is from genome assembly GCA_039881145.1 of Druceiella hillmani. Classification (NCBI taxonomy): domain Eukaryota; kingdom Metazoa; phylum Arthropoda; class Insecta; order Lepidoptera; family Hepialidae; genus Druceiella; species Druceiella hillmani. The sequence goes on along the minus strand of JAYKKI010000012.1, from coordinate 28,728,860 downwards.
GATCGAATCGGCAATAAAAAGAGAAGTTCTTCAAGATTTGCAGCAATTATTTCATGAATATCATACATTGGTTCGGTTGTTCATAACTGCATTGGATCGCATGCCCAGTGATGACGACAAAATCGTGATTTTAATGTTATTTTAATTTAATTAAAATAGTTTTCATTTTGATTCGTACATTTATTGAACTTAATTCATTTTGAATATTCATTTTATCTTAATAAAAAACTGAATTTAATTTAGCTAATAAGTTAACACAACATTTATAAATTCTGAGGCGATACGAAGTTCGCCGGGCCAGGTAGTATATCATAAAACTAAAAGATTAACTGTCTCTATGTTTGCTTATAACTTAACATTGAAATAAGGGTACAATCTAATTAAATTTGTGAAATATAAGGAAAATTCGGACATCCCTTTTTTAATACCCAATTGAAATGGCCTATACTTCTACAGTACCTTTACTGTTAATAACTAGATAATTTTTATTAAGAAAATGTCACTGAATATGTAAGATGACGAAGTAAGAAAAAAAACTGAAGAACTAAAACAAATGAGAAGGTGAGAAACTGAAGACTTAAAGCAAACTTTTCTTTCGATCATTGGAAAAATAATAAATGTAACTTTAATCTCTTTCATCACGTTTATGTTAAAATGTTTGAATAACCTTGTCTTAGTGGATAACTTTGGTAACTGCAAAAGAATATTTTCTTCAAATCAAGATTACTGTACTCAATACTACTATTAACTATTTGATAAAAATTAAAAAAAAACTACTAAATTAATTTTTGCAACGCAGTTTTTATTTTTCGATTTTTTAGTGTTTCATACCTCACAAGGAAAAATTCAAAAATATTTATATGAAAATTTTATGAGGGCAAATTATGTACTAGAATTGTTTTTAAATTCCAAAGTATTGTGGAGTATCGTTTGAAAGGACTAGTCACAGGGGTCTCAAAAATATGCAAAATATATGTTCCTTCACCCTTATTTCCTATAATTATGAAAAAATATGAATCTTTACAAGCTCACGCAAAGGTTGTAGGAAAATTATAGTGATGATTCTAGATATTACAATTGTTGAAATAGGTATCATGCTTTTACGCCTGTGAAAGATATAGCAAACAATATATTTATGTTGTGAGAAATGAATATTTGTAAACAGTTTAATAATGTACTCCTAATTGTCTATAAGTACTTAAATGTGTATGGAAACCTCGTAATGAGTTCTATTCGTACTTAACAGGTTTTATTTAAATATGTTTCGAGTTTTGCATATACTGCGAATCTGTTCATGATTAAATTAACAAAAAACAGTACAGCTGCTTAAAGTTTTATTGATAAGAAACGAACATGGTATTTATAAAAAGGTTAATTGTATTACCCTTTTTTTCTTGGATGTAAACACAATCTAAGCATATTATTAATAACGTAATTACCAATTAATAATATTCAATCATTAAATAATATAATTATTTTCCAATTGATTAATTTGATGATGACTCAGTCATTAATCGAATCAATTTTCCAGAATAGCGTTTTAACAAGAATATAAATACACCCTTAAACAATTGAGGTGAAACTGGAGTGTGAATATAAAATGGAATTATAAAATATACATGCAGTAATTGTTTAATGACTTCAAATACCTCTCATGGGTCATATTTGCCGTTTACTTCTTTCTCAATTATTTTTTGCATTGATTTCTTTTAAAACTCAATCAAGCCTCATGTGAATAATAGCTATTAATAATAGCTGATGTCTAATATACATAAATCTTAACTTTAATGGGCTAATAGACAGTGCTTGTGATTCTGGTTGAAGTTCAACAAGGTCTGGTATAAATATTTTAGTCTTTTTTTTAATTGCCAGCAGGTAAACTTTTACTCGGTAGTAATAATCTTAAATCTGGATTAACTCATACTTAAAAAGCTAGAATTACCAGAAGGAAACGACATATAATTTAATAAATTACGTAACTATGATTTCTTTATTTATGAAGCGAATGGATCTCAGCCTACGCAGACGCATTTTCCTCCAAAAATAAACTTGCTGGCACAAACAAAACTTAAACTGACAATAACAATAAGAGCGCGCCGTTACTTGAGTCATTCAGAAAAAACGGGCTCAACGAAAGGAAAATACGTCAAGGGAAAACGGGTCGCAATAATTAAGCCGGTCGCGAGATTAGGCCAAACTTTATTTTTTATCCACTCGAGCTTCGAAAGCTTTCCGACCGAAAAGCCTTCGACATAGCTGGGACCATAATAAAAATTAATAAACCGAAGGAAAAACGATTTTCTACGGGCCGCGTACGCGTTTATACTTGCGAAGTCTGAGCTTGAAGGCACCCTCGAACTGCCCTGGGCCAAGACGAAAATATGACTCGTGCTTAAAAGGTATTTCAAACTTTTAATGTGAAAGCTGCATAGATTTAAGGCACGACCAGCTAGGCTCACGTCTCATTTCCGTTTTAAATAAATAAGTAGGCAATAAAGGAGAGCTGGATTCTTTCATTACTTAGGCGGTTCTAATTAATATTCATGGAAAATTTATTCTCTCCATAAGGTTTCTAACTTAGATATTGAAAGTGAGAGAAACGGAGTAAAGTATAGGGTAATTGTATACGGCATAGAATAAATTTGAGTTTAGTGTCTATAAAAAGTCTATCTGCAGAGGTTAAATCCAAACTGGCTTTGGAAATGGAGTGTGCATAAAATAATGAACACTTTTGGCGAATTAATTACTTCGGTAGTAGAATGTCTAATTATTATTTGAAAGGTTCTTTAATTTATTTTCTCTAGAGAATGAATCGGATTAATTTTAAGTAATATATGTGAGTACCTACTACAAACTAACATATGTACCATTACGATAGAAGTTTATGTGGTTATACACTTAGTTTTAATGAATCTATGTATTATGTTTATTCCTGTATTTTCACATTATTTTCCATCCAGGTGGGATGTGCAGTTAGTAGAAACCCAGTTATTTTACTAAAGCTCCCCTTTCATTGGGCACATATTGAAGGGCGACCTGTCCATCACTTTCTTTAGGAAGACAAATGTATATTACATGTATGCCTACCACATACTGCTGCTATAAAAACTCTAATCTTTGATTGAATGATTCACTCACATGTAAAATACATTAGAAAAACTGCAATACTCGAAGAATTTTAGTCTCACTAAATATACACTCGGAAGACATAGGCCATTTTTTCTGCTATTACAAATTACGATTTTGTGATTTGAGAAAAAATCCTTTTTTTATTATGTTTTCTCACATAATAGTGGAAAAAGAAAGAGGAAGGTGTCCGAAACGACCAAATTGAGACTAAGTACCAATAATATACAATTTTGTTCTTCGTCATTACTCTCTACGCAGAGAATCGTAGACGGATGTAGATAGAATTCCTATTTGTAAAATTTATTATGCATAAAGGATCAGATATTACAAGGAAAAAGGACGGAGGAACAAATATTTTGTAATTCATTTCAAAACCACTTCTTCTCATCGAATATTTTAAGGTTGGCACAAAGAAATTCTAAATCAAATCGTATACGTAAAATAAAACAAAAATAGTTTAATATTGATTGGAATTCGCGTAATAAGATAACAATTTTTTCATTGAATAATATACGTAAAATAAACCAAAAACAGTTCAAATTTGAGTCGTATTCGCATAATAAGTATTTCATATGTATAATAAACTAGCTGTGCCTACGACTTCGTTCGCGTGAAATTCGGAATAAGGAAAGTTATTAGAATTTTTTTCTATCTCATACTTTGGATACAAACTATTACCATACCAAATTTTATCAAAATCCGCCCAGTAGATATTACACGATTGGCGAACAAATTAACATACAGATTACAAAATTCTTAAAAGCAAGTTTTCTGGCTTCTATTATATTTTTTTACGTTAAATCTGTCACTCTCTTTAAACTATTTTTCTTTATATATATATATATATATATATATATATTTATATATATATATATATATATATATATGTGTGTACACACGTTAAATATAAAAATTTAGTCACGATCGATTTTTTTTTCTAACATGAACTTTATTACGCGTATTCTTGATATTTTTACTGCAATTTTAGGAGATATTAGGTATGCGAAAAAGATTTTATAGCATTTTCGTTAATTTATGTTTATTATATGTTCTAGTTTTTATAAGGAAAATAATTACATTCTGTATTATTTTTTTTTTTTTATATTTTGGATTAGCTTTTATTTTGTAACAATAAAATTTCTTTAACCTATGTGGTACACCGAAAATATTTCAAAAATATGAAATAATTACTTAGATAAAAAGAAATTAAAATATTTTCATTTCGCATCTGTATTTGGTCTGTCATTGTAGGTTACGAATACCAGTTCTTTACATCCAACGATCTTTAAAATACTACTGTAGATATCAAATGTTAATTGTTTATGTTATATCTCTAAAATACCTATGCAGATATATCGATGGACATAACAGAGATTTGATGCTATAAATATTCCTTTTGTTCCAATTTAATGGAATTTCGTGTACCGTAAATAGGGTGAGTGTGTGGCTCCCTATAATCCATTATTTTAGGTTTTTTGATCGCTAAGTTTTAGTATGAAAGGTATAATATATTACGGTGTTAGTTATAATACAATATATTCTGTGCCGTTTACGAGGTCAGCATAGCAATACAGAAATACGAATATTGTATTAATATTAAACGCTTCATTATGAACACTTTATTTTTACGTAAGCTTTTTCCGTAGGCTAGCAAATAGATAAGAAAGAAACTTGTGAGCATAAAGTATACTGTTTTAATTACATACTGTCCAAACTGACGAAAGTCTGAATTTAAAAAAAAATTGTAATATTAGACACAAATGCTCCTTAGCTTCCTTAACTTGATTAACTAAAGCTTAAAGATTAGCTTGATTAACTAAAGGCTTCGCCCATTATTATTAACTTGTGCCCATTAACATTTCAATATTATACTCAATTTACGTTATCATAACAAAGTATATTGTATAATCCATCAGAAATATGATTTGTGTACGTTTATAATGTCATTTCCACTTTTAATATAACTTTTCTCTTTTTTTAATAAATATAATTTTTTCTAACGGTAGCGCTATTCTCTTAACATCATGTTGTCGTAAAGACAATATAATCACCGTGTGCAAATTTCGTAACAAAATTATAATAATAAAAATATTAATTATATACGACGAAATTCACCAAAAATGATATAAGATTAAAAGTAAATGAAACTGGTAACAATTTCCTTTTCAGCAAACACTTCAACTTCCCGCTAAGTAACGAAATTTTCCTTCCACTCGCCCCGGCACAAAACTTTATACCGTCATACCATCAAAATTATATGAGAGGAACATAAGCAATCTCGTAATAGATCGCGATGTACGGAGTAAGAAAAACAAGAGATAGATCGGGCGACAACGTTAAGTGCGAACGACGAACAAACAATGTTGATATCTTTCGAAATGTGTCGAGCTGGCGGAGTTCAGGCGATCGTGGGGTCGTAAAGTAAATAGTTTATTACGGCAACGTTTCCCGCCCTAACGTGTACACTTTCAGGTTGTAGTGTGTTGAAGTGACGGGCAATATGTCAACGATGAGAGGGCGAAAAGCTGGGAAAATACAAGTTTTGTAGCATTACAGATCCTGGTAAGTTTAAATATGTTGCTGTAAGTTAAAATATATATACATGTATATGTCGATTTGAATATTCGCTAGATCAAAAATTTGGACAATATTACGTAGCACTCAAAGTAATTCAGTATTTGTTTCTCTTTATATTTTTATTTGGATTCTATTTAGGGACCTTCAAAGCTTTGTGGTGAATTATTAAATCTAAAGGTTTTAGCCGGTTAAAAGGGCGAATGTGGCTTGGCCCAAATCGTGGTCATTATGTATACCTGAACCTGTACTAATATGAAAATAATTTTGCCAAAATATTACATTCTAGGAAAATTATTAAAACCATGAGGCCGTTTGTATGTAAAAGTATAAATTAATTTTAAAACCTTTATTATTAACTTTTATATTAAAATGGTAAGGTTTTGCGGGCTGATATTCTAGGAAAATTATATTGAAATTGAATCCAATTAAAGTTCTCAAAATAACCATGATTCGTGCGGAGGCACATTTGTCCTTTCTATTTGGTTACAACCTTTACATAATTTATTTTAAAACGAGTTTTTACTCTATGTTTCCGATATTTGATGGTGTCCAGAAGTACTTTGCTAATGCGAGTCTTTATTAATATGTTGATTGTTTGAACATTCATAAAGTGAAATGACCGTGTCTTTCCTACTAATTTAGTTTAATATTCTACACATTAACGAACGTATTAAAGTTCGTACTTTTAATTCTTTGTAACCTGAAAAAACCTGTTAGGCTTATTATTATTTTATTTATTTATGAAAATTATTATTTTATTTATTTATGAAATGTTAGGCTTATTATATATTTTATTTATTTATGAATATTTATTTTTGCTGCAAGTTTAAAAAATTGAGTATATCAATGGCGGACTTTTAGTAACAAGAAAAATCACTTACAGCAAACTACATCGAATCAAGTGAGAAGAACAAGTACTGTGTTATATTGTAAATGATGGTAAACGCTACTTGCTGATACAAAACAAAATAAGGATATTTATATTGAAACAAATATAAAAGTTAAGAATTAATATAAAATTAAATAAAACGAAAGCAAAACAGCGAAATGTTATGTGTAAGGAAGGAATAAGTATGGGTTATACTTTTATAAGAGAACCCTTTGTGCAGATTAGAGACAGGTAATATTATTTTAGACGATATTTAAGTACAGAAAATGATGTTGCTTCCATAATATAGTCGCATATACGGTAAAGAAAAATCTAGGGTAAGGCGTTAGTTAGCAAAGTATTCTTATTTTTAGAACATAGTTCAAGGTCGCGGGATAAGAGATATTGGATTCAAAATAAGTGACATGAAGGTGTAATTAGGTTGTTAAAATATTGTATAAAACATAGAAAATTTAGGTTTAGTCCATCACAAATCTCTAACTATTTAAGTCGTGATCGACACTCAAATATATGGTCAAAATTTTAAAGCTATTAAAGGTAATAAGTACAAATTTTTGTCTGCTTATGCAATTTAAACTACTTACATTGCTTTTATAGTTCACCAACTGTACCGCTGCTGGATTACAAAGCTGATTTTGAGTACTAAGATCAAAATTTTTCGCCATTTCTATTAATGTACTAGAATACTCTAGAATACCCGTATTAGAATATTCGTGTATAGAATTGTTACATTAATTCTATGTAATGAAGGCTTAAATTTTAGTTTTTTTTTAGTTTAGATAACAGGCCAAATATGAATGTTAAAAACTACAAATAGTTTAGAGGATGCCCTATAACTTAGAAAAAATCATTTATCAAACTTCAATTTTATATATTTTTTTTAGATTTTTATAGATTTTTTATTTACTTATCAAGATCAAATTATGTATTACTTTCTTATCATTACGGAAAAGCATAATTTTCTTTTATATAATTGAAACTGGATTTATAAAAAATACGGTCAAATGAACAGAACGTCCTGAGGGTTCCGCAAATAAGTATTTTATAAATACACAAAAATAAACCAAAAATAAAAAAAGGAAAAACTGAATTTTTCACCTAATAATTCTACCTAAAATTATATATAAATGTTAATTGTGCACTGACATTTTCAAACACACCAAGTTTTCAGATTTCACATCAATGGGAAATATCCTTAGTAGTGAGTCTGTATCAAAGTGATATTTGAAAGGTCGTTTCTTTTAATTACATTGAATTAGAAGCTTGAATTTTACAAGACTGTAAAGCCATGATCTTAGAATTAAATATTAATTTCAACTTGATACCTTTGGTGTTTCCTCACAAAAATGTCTTGATATACAGACGGACGGACAAAAAAGTGCATCTACAAGGGTTCCGTAACATTTTGCATATGTTACGAATGAGATCAAAATAATTTAGTTCGAAAAAACTAAAATACTAGCAAGTTTTCTTAGAAGCAATAGTGCAATTCAGAATAAATGCGAAAACGAAAGTGTTCATAAAACAAGCAAAATGTGCTCTATAAAGTCACCATCATCATCAGCTGTATAAACTGTTAATGCCAATATATCGACTCGTCCTTTGATCCTTTAAAATTCCATTTCGCATGTTTCATTATAATTTTGCCTTTCAACCTGAAAGTTGAATAAACTTTTATCTTAAAACGCTTTCATTATAATCGAAACGACGTAGAGTTAACACTGAAGTTCAAAATAAACATTTGCTCGAATTACCTTTAGAATACTTTGAAACTACACCAACAAAATGAGAACCGGAAACTATGCCGAGCGCTTAAAGTTTACCGAATCTCCGTAGATAAAGCCGCGATAGGGTAAAGGCTTTATCTCTGGGCGCCGCAAAGTAAAAGGGAAAATTATAATTAAACTGTTGGTCTAATAGAGATTTAGGTTTGTGGAGGCGTTGTTTCTTGTAATAATTTACACGCAAGGGCGGACAGGGCCAGGGGGCTGGGCAGGTACAGTGGTTTGTTTTAAAACCTTTAATGGGAATAAATTTGATTTAACTAGTAGGATGTAGTTGTGAACAAACAGTGCAGTACTATTAAAATCGGATAAAGCCAATACGTTTTTTTCAAAGATCACACGTAGTCACGAATTCGATAATTGTAAATATATCCAAGTACATTTCCGGTTTATTGTTGGGGGTTTTTTCGCTCTATAATTATATCATTCCGCAAATGTTCTTACTGATGTTTTTAATAAGGTTTATTCCTAATACGTAACATTATATACCTAAGAAACTTTAATAAATCTTTTAAATAATTGTCAGTAATCTCATCTTTAGACTCTCCATTTTTGTTTAACTGTTTATGGTTTTTTTATGTATCGAATACCTACTCTTTATATGCTTGTTCAACTACATTTAATAAAGTCTAATTAATTCTACCTGATGTTGTAACAAAAAAGAATCGTAACAAATTATGTTATCCATTTAATTGAATTAAATTCATGGCCATGTGATTCATCAGCAAAGTTATATAGTTTTATTGAGAGAATTTTGAACAAAACATTTCAGGTGTCGATTTATTTTGCTCCCAATTGTATAGAAAAAGTTAAATAAATATTCCGATATGCATTTTAGTCTTTGCCAGAATAATTTCCTGTATTAAAACACTCGTATTGTAACTTTCATTTTCTCTAAATAAATTCATTATATATATATATATATATATATATATATATATATATATATATATATATATATATATATAAATATATATATATAGAAATTATTTTTTCTGTTTGAGAATTTAATTCTGTCACATTATTAATTTTTAATTAATTAACACTTGTTTCGCAATTTTCGTAATTTCAATGATTTTATTGCGGTATTTCGATTTAATTAAGGTTTTTATCATTTACATTAGTAACTATGACTATGGAATCAATAAAAAAGTTTTTACTCTGAAAACATCAACGAGGCTTGATCATATGTGATTTGCATGCACGCGATAGAAAATATTAAACATCACTGAACCTAACGAGGTTACATTACGAGTGAATTAGTACTATATTTCGAGTTAATTGAGTACTGTTTTTACTAATTATTAAAATGTTATTATAAAAAAATTTACACCATATTTGGGTGGTATAAGTTAATTTGATTGAATATAATATGTAGGCTTTGGGGATTTCACAGAAAAAAATCATATTGTTCTATCTTAGTATTCATTTATTTACCACAGAGGGCGACGATCGGATGCATTTTAACCATAACTGCAGTTAACTTACGTCTTTGTGTATTATTCGAAAGTGTATTTTTTAAAAGTAACTTCAATCAACTTGAATATAAGATATCATCTATAAATGTTAAACTTCATCAAAATCTAAAGCCAACCTCTATTGTTTTCTTAATATTATTGAAACAAGTAAAATGATGTACTTTAGGTCATGAAAAATGTTGAATTTTTCCAAGTTTATATTTGGGTTAGTGGAGAAAGAAAATTAGTCACGTTTCAAACATATGGTAATTTAAATGCTCGGTAAACTAAATTTACCTCTGAGTCAAAAGAGTTTCGAATCGAGAGAATCGAATATTCTTCGCTAAATACTTTAGCGATTAAAAGCATTTCTAAGATAACATACCTGATAAACATTATTTTTTGCTTATCTCCGTGTAATTTTCAAGTGAAAACACCGATTTTAAATGTTAATCACTGAAATTTGTATTTGCATAATAGCACCTCTGGGGCATATAATTTGGAAAGCTGTTTTTATTCTGTTGTATAAATTTAGTTTCCAATTTTTTAAAAATATATATTTTTCATTTTCTTTCTCAAATAAAAGAAACTAGTCACAAATATGTAGCAATATTATTATATAACTTGATATTACATGATCCTATTTAAAAAATATTGCTTTCATACAACAGTAATATTAGAAAAATATACAAACTCAATTTAAGTCTATGTTACAGCGCAAAACTGTACATTGCGCCCTGGCAATTTTCAAAGCAGCCTTCGTTGACAACTTACCATTTATTTTAGAAATAATGATTAGGAATATGATTCATTATTTTTCTAGAAATGTTTGCTAATATGTTGTAAAATAGTAAAGTAGAAAAAAAATAATTGTTGTTCACCTTGCCGCGGAAAACAGTCCACTGTGCACCGCGGACCGATAGCACAAGAACTCACTGGCAATTTCCGAAGCACCGTTCGCTATGGCACCTTAACACGAACCGAATTGCGGATTAAAATATATTTTTTATTTATTATCATGCATTCAGTCGTGGCACGAATGGGTTGGCTGGCGTAAGCTTTTCAAGATAACACGATGTTTATGAGGAGCTGGGAAGTAGTAGCGTAAATAGTTCACTTCATTTTTAGTATTAATCTGAAATGTACGTAAAAACCTCTTTGAATATACACATATTTTTTAGGATAATATTGATTGAAAATAAGCATGGAACTTTAGTAACATTTCCTTTGCTGAAAAATATAATACTGAATTTGTAAATTCACTCACTATCATATTAAAAATACGAATGCGACAAATATTACACACGAAGAAGTCGATTTTCCGTCTGTGATATACTACGAATTCCGTTTTGAGAAATAAGGAAAATTTTTTTGGTGGAAAATTGAGTAAAACTTTAAATAAGAATACTATTGAAAAATTTGGTTATATGACATAATCTTATTATTTATTCCTTTTTTTTTAACCTGTTGTCGAATGCAATGATAAGTCAAATCTACGCTTTTGTTCAATTATTAGGTGTTTTGTTTATCGAAGTAATTTTATTAAAGTCAAAGAATTGTTTTATTATTATGTACAACACCTTTAGTTTTGCAAAGTTGAGTTTATATAAAATCGAATAAATGCTTTAAAACAGAAGAAATGCTCCAGAGTGAGCCGTTCACAACTCAACCGTATTAAGTGAAAAAGTATTAGGATGCCATGTCAACAGGCTCATTCATTAAAGGTTTTGATACAATATCTTGGGTTTCATTTCGAATCTAATGGATCTGTTTCTAAATGAAATCGAGGCATAATGGAATCATTTTCTTCCTTCGATTATTTAAAACATATGTGAGTGGTGTAAATGGTAAGTGTAGGTTATGTAACAAACTAATCTTAACTAATATTATAAAGGTGAAAGTGAGTTGGCTTGTTTGTTTATTTATCTCGCTTCTCCACATCTTAAAGATCAAATTAATATCCACGAAATTGTGCACATATATATATATATATATATATATATATATATATATATATATATATATATATACACACACACATATATATATATATATATATATGTATATATATATATATACATACATAAGCATGTATGACTTTAAAAATATTTTTTGGAAAAAACTCCATAGCTTTTTTACTTTATACGTCATATCCTTTTAAATAAAATAGAAGTATGTTATTAAGTATATTCCAGACATATTTAATTTCGACGAAGGCAAATAATTTCATTACAATATGCTGAATCAATATTTATAAATGAAAAAAAGTATTGTATCAATGGTCATAAAGAATTAATTATACTGCGAAATAAAAATGACATATCTATAATTTACTTTAATACTGAAAGTTATGAGCTGCCAGGCCTCGCTAATCTTTTATATAATAATTTTTTACGGTTATTTAAAAACGGTTTTCTCAAAGTTTTCCTTATTTGTCCTGTCCTTTAGTATATTACAAAAACCGCACAGTACAATGTTGTAGCTTAAAAATGCTATCACAAACCATCGATAATAATTAATCATGTGCAATTTTTTCAAACATTTTTTGATATAACTATTAAGATTTCATTTGTTTAACTCAAAAATAATTTCGTAGTCAGATTTTTCGATGTAAAACTATAAAAAACAAGTTATACTATGGCGAAAGTATATCGTCAATCGACTAAGTCGTTTTTGTACCAAACCTAATAAATAAGCAAAGAAGCAATACTTTTCAAAAAATTAGTATTGCAGAATACACCCCAGAAATGCCGGGTACCGATTGCTAGTTCAAAATTTAATTATTATTCCAAATCTAATAAGATAAGCCGATGTTTACACAGCGAATTTGTATTCCGAATGAGCTCACAAGCTACTTCACTTAATGTGATGTGTTATCGCATTTAGATAATGCTCAATAAATTACTACATTCCACTTATCAGAGAGAGCATAGTCACCATTCTTCTCGTACAGAAAATCGAGCAGTTACAGAATTCACGTTGAAAGACCCGTATTTATCTCTCGTATCTGCGTCTAGTTACACGTGTGTCGTTCAATTACAATGGATTTCAGTTTGCGTACGATTTTTATTAAGATAACAGCAATTACGGCATTTTATCGTGACATAAATACATGCTTTAGTTCTGTAACATGAAGGTGACCTTAGCGACAAATTCAGTTCTAAGAACGGGACAAGTACGCGTTGGCATACACATAAAATAGTTTTGCTATGTTCTTCTATATCTCATGAAATAGTTGATGTAAGTTAAATGAAATAATTGTAATTAAAAGATAACAGCAATTACGGCATTTATCGTGACATAAATACATGCTTTAGTTCTGTAACATGAAGGTGACCTTAGCGACAAATTCAGTTCTAAGAACGGAACAAGTACGCGTTGGCATACACATAAAATAGTTTTCCATGTTCTTCTATATCTCATGAAATAGTTGATGTAAGTTAAATGAAATAATTGTAATTAAAAGATATAATCAAATGCTGTAATTTAAAAGTTTTCACATTTTTCAAACCTGTGGTTAAAAAATTAGAGCGGGTCACATCGCATGTCACGTTGAAACATAATATTATTTAGAAGAGGTTTGAAAGTATAAAACGGTAAAGGAAAGCTCGGTTTCATTTTAATAGATCTACTATCGCCACCATTTTAAATATAGGAAGAAAGAGAGTGGGAGGAGGTATATGAAAGCTTTTACAATACTTTGCTATATATTCAAATCGTATTTACGTGTAAATCTCTTGCAGATAACTTTAAAACTGCAAAAACTTATAAGGCGGTCACAGACGGAATATAAGAATTCTTTCTTTCTCATGAAACCACAATGAACTTCTTTTACTCATCCAAAGATTGTTTGTATTGTGTATGGTTCGAAGCAATTACAACAATTTAAGAACGTATTTATTCAAATCCTTTGAAAAATTGGAAACGAAAACTTGTAAAAATTATACAATTTCACGTATTGTTCTTGAGATATTCATTATTTGTTTAACTTACTAAACGATGACAGTTGGAAATGCATACATTTCATTAATAATAAAAGGTAATTTTTCAGTAATTCAGTTTTCAGTAATAATAGAGTTTCAATAATAATTGGGTTTCAGTAAACCATATTTTAATACGTAAAGAGAAAACTTTGTAGCCCTTTTCAAGCATATTGCGTGCACGGAAGAGTATAAGATTTAGCATTATTAAAGTTTATATGGAGAAGAAGTGCAGAAACCTCAAATTTATATACAATAAATGTTACAAATACATTCAATTATATATTACAGATATATTAAAAGTTTATTTTATATTTATGTAATATTTTATATTTTATTTAATAGACGTCTATATTTTATATATTAGAGAAATACGTCTTGTTTAATATACAATTGTTGTAAAAGGAAAATTTTGTAGCAGCAACCTGAATTGACTTACTCTCGCGTACCTATTAGAGTTTTCAAGAAAGTAAGTAGGTAAGTACATTTTATTATTTAAATTATATCGTATTTCCTAATTTCAGTTCATAGTTCCAGTAATTTCATTACATGGTTTTTTATATGCAATGATTATAAAGGTATACTCTTTAACAAAAGAACCTCAATAACGTTCACACATAAAAATTTAATAAATTAGGTTCGAATTTTGACCACTGGGCGACCAACAGTAATTATAAGTTTATGATACGTTCCACAATATTGTTTGCTATTTATAACATTTTATAAAATAATTATCCTCTGGCTTAACCATCTCTGGTAATTGAAGAAGTAACTACCGGCGAAAAAGGAGAGTTCTATTATAGATTTGATATCCTGCAATCATAGAGCAGTAATTAAGTTCACATGGCTTCTAGATGATTAACGCACTGATTTCTAATCTACAACGTACGAAGTCAGAATCGTATCTTTAGTTCATTTGCATGTAAAGCAAGTGAACTGAAATTATATTCAGAAATCTTTGCATTTCGATGTTTTCGCAACAACTTTTACATAATCATTTAAAAACAGTAAATTAAACCTTATTATTAAATCGATGACGTTGGAGATTAATACTCAAGAAGTGCGCATTCGGCTACATTTTCCACTGAGCCTTTGCGGTAAACCACAAGAAGCTCACTAAACCTTACTAGCTATCGACGGCCGTGTTAATTTTACATTACAACAGTTTCCAATGATTAAATAAAAAAATATAACGGGATGGATTCTCTGGGATATAAATTCGGATAATTTTTAATTAATACGGTAGTTGACTCATCTTCTAAATTTTGATATTTTTCGTACAATATTGTGAAATATAAGTTAATTAAAAAACAATCTTGAAAAAAATTCAAAAATTGATTGAAAAATAAGCCAGCAAATAAATAAATTTGAAGATACGGATAGAGTTGGGTATATCCCTGTCTCTTTTCCTCTCGTAGAATATAATGTGCAATTTTAAAAATGACCTCACAACACAGTATTGCCGTCATTTTCTAAAGGTGAAATTTAAACTTTTATAACTCGGTCAATTTTTAAGACTGTTAAAAAATGTTTCACTCTTCGTCAGCTTGTACCTTGAAATTATGATTAATGAAATAAAAAAAATTTAGTCAAATTATGTGTCAAGTTTTGGCTAACCGCGGCTAACGGAGTATAACTATATTGTCGGAGAAAACAGAGGAGGACAAGTCTAATTTGGTCAAATTAGACTTGTCCTCCTCACTTGTCAATCGCGTCTAATTATCGTAAAATAGCTTTCCGTCAAATTTATTTGCTTTGTATTATAACCTCGTCTCAAATTTAACTCGCATAATTATTTACCAAATTGGTTATATAACGAGTAAATCTGTGATGGAAATCAAGTGTTATTTTTATGACAAAAAGTCATTAGAGTAATATGAAATTTGGTTATCTGTAAATTAAAAGATTCCTAAAAAACCTTCTAATTGCAACTTAATGTAATAATACACTTACTTTTGAGTTATTTTTTCACTTCCTATAAATTTTTCACAATTACTCTATTAGACAGACCCATTTTTATTTTTATAAAATGGTGATAATTTAATGCCTTGTCGCCATTTATAACCTAAAAACGTCAAAATTTTACCTCATGAATAATAAGTATCCATTTCCGAAACTTTCACAATTTTCACGTGACATTTCCGCGAATACATTTACCCGTATAAAAGCAATATTGCAATAAATATTTACCCAGCCTATCGCAATATTCGTTTCAAAAACTAGCGTAATGAGCGCATAAATCTGTTTTATACGTCGACCCGCTCGTAGGCGGCTGTCACGCTAGGGCGGTACCGCTACCTACAGCAATACTTCAGTACGGTACCGGAGTAGAACTACGTTGCAAGGCCCATGTTGTAACCAACTCACGTCCGAATGCTTTGTAGTGAGCATAAATAAAAATATTGGGTCTACGTGAGAAATGGAGTCTTTCAATGGACGTCTAAAGTAGCGAGGGCGGGCGATTTGAGTGAAGTCGAGCTGTGTCATGTTGACTCGAATAAATTAAGTTGAATCGTACTGTGTCATGATCATATTATGCCACTGTTTGTGGGGAGCTTCAAGAATGTTAAGTCATTATGTCGTGTCAAAATTTATAACTATACAGTTATATCGATTCAATTTATTATAGTACAAAGACGTGTTAGTTTGGGAGTCACAATACGAATTAATTTTACTACAGATTTCAAATTGTATTCTGGTACGATATTGGAATATTAAGAAAATTCAATATAATAAATAATATTATGCCTCTGATTCTTATATTTGTTTACAAGATGTACACGTTTGTAATAATATTGTAGTAATAATATCGAAACGTTTATTGGGACTCAAATAAAATAATCGAGTATGTTGGATCTCACCTGAGAGAATATTTGTTTCTAATATAATTTTAAATATTTATATTATTCATATTATAGGTCCCATAAGCTTAAACGAAATACTAATTATTATAGTTTTATATAACAAAATAATATTTTACTATAAATTTTTTTAAATTTTTTTATTAACTAAAGCTTCAAAATTTTTTCATATACCACAGGAAAACTAACATAAAATCTGTTTCATTGGATTTGAATGATAAGTTTGCAAGTGATATTCAGATTCGGAGTAAAAAAAGTAACAAGGAACAATTTGTAGGTTTCTCAGATAATAAAATGTCATTATATTAGTTTAAATATTTTTACAAACTTTATGCCTTATTCACTTAAAATTAATCTGGAGCTGATTTTTAACTCTTTATATGGATTGAACTGTTTATGTGTCAAGAGCGGATTCAACTATTCATATATCTGGAGCAGACTCGACTGTTTATATATCTGGATTAGATTCAACGGTTTATGTATCTGGAGCCGATTTAACTGTTTATATACTTAGAGTTAGAAAGCTGATTTTCATAATTCAGTTTAAAACAGTTGTTTGACTGAATACTAAGTTTTATTGTTGGCGAAATTTTGAGAAAAATTACCCTGTACTCACAATGAGAGACTATTCTTCCGCGTTTCGTATGTGGGTATATAAAGACACTCGTTACGCGCTAATTGTTATGTTATTGAAGCAAATTTAACGAATGTTTTCAAAAAATCTTTGTGTATAAATAAACTTTTAAAAACATTCTCACCATTTCATATAAAAACCCTCACCGCATCACTCAACCCAAGACAAATCAATCAAAGTACAGCGTAAACTATTGAAAAATAACAATGCCAAAAAGATTACATCCATATAACAGATTTCTATATTTAGGTTTAACACGAATCCAATTAATATATTTAATTAATACTGGTGAAGCCAATTACCACCCCTGAAAATAAATGAATGCTATTAACAGCATATACACGAGGCTATATCTTTCCTTTTAATAAACTTAAACAAGCCACAGAACCATTTTAATTTCGAGAAACAATTTCATTTCCACTCAGTCCTGCCGACATGGGCCGACACGACCAATGGAAAATTCTAATTGCAAAAGTGGACCGACGAGACTCGCAGTGGAAGTGACACAAGAGGCAAAATGTCGACCGGCTGTGACGTAAAAATTTCCTGTCCGTTCTTTTTTTTGCTTGTCGTTTTACGTGGTCGACATGAAATAGCGGTCTGGCGGACGGTTATCACGTATCACCTTGCGACGGATGAGTTTCAGTTTTTGCGCGGCGTCTGGCGGCCCGTTCATGCGGCTAAAGGTCGCGTCGGTGGTACGGGATGAGGCATATCTGTTGTTTTGTCGGGTAAGTTTACAGACTTATGTGGATTCTGCAAGTTGAATTATATAAACTGTTTCAAAGTACAGATAAACAATTGTCACTTTGGACTTAGATACATATTCCCTTTTCACCGATAATACATATAACTTATCTCGATTCTATATGTAGGTGCGTTTGTAAACGTTTAAATAAACTCGTCGACGTGAGTGAATCTTTAAGTGTAGTCTAGCTAATATTTCTCTTAAGACATTCTTTCCTCAGCGTAATGTATGTTGAGTTATTTATGTATTTATGTATATGACGAAGTAACAAAAATGTATTTATCTATACATACAATAAATCAAAACAGATTTCATTTCCAAATTTAATAAGTTCTAGAAATAAAGTACGAAGTTTTGATATGACGCCAGGAAGTTGATAAAAAAAAACAACAATCACGACAGTGAAATATGTCGTGTGCGCAGGAAAAGATTCACTATTGACTAAGTTAATTCTCATATGACGGTCTCAAATTGTCAATAATACAAACATCTGTTTTTTGTGTTTTCTACTTTTTACTGTTATTTTATTGTATGTTTTTTAGAAAACACAATAGTACTTTATAAAAAAACCTATTGTCATAGTGTTTTATTAGTTTCTTTTAAATAACTAATTTTACAATAAATTTAATTAAACTTATATTAGTTCCTTCCTTAAATTGTTTATTATTGTTATTTTAATTATTAATTCGGACATTTGCAAAAACCGTAAAGGCCACCTTGTCTACATACTATTGTTTATAGAACAAGTATTTTTGAGCCTTGCGTGACTTTTGTTCATAAAACCGAGAAACCATTAATATAATGAATTAATCAAGTCATGCTGGGTTACTTTTTGTATAATTTCCTTTTAAAATAAATCTATTTACTGACTTATGAAAAAATAAGTCAAAAATGAAAACATTTATTTACACGAAAAAATTAAACACGTGAACAACACCTTTTTATTAGTAAAATAAAAAGGTGTTGTTCATATTTTTAGGTGAAAAGTGGAGCTTGAGCAAATAAAACTAAATATTTCTATTTATAGAGTTTATGCCCGTATACATTTTGCAGATTACGTTAATGTTGTATATTCTCATTGCTTAAAAAAAAAAGAAAAAATATGTTAAAAAGGAATATTAATGAATATAATATTCCAGAATATTTGTCCCATCCGAATAATATACGATTAAAGCTTAGATAAAAAACATTTCGCCGTGCGTATTTTGCAACTATGTAATAAGAAATAAAATAATTCTCTTTTCGTACAAAAAAATGTAATGACCTGTTTGACATTATATGTCTTTAATTTTTAATATAGTTATTATATAGATATAACATGAATTCTTTAACACGTGTTTTATTTGTTAGAGAAACATTTCTAACAATCACCTACGTAATTAAAAAGAAAGAAAAAACAAAAATTATATGCCGTCTTCAGATAAGCTCATATTTCACAAATATCATTTTTCATATTGAATTTATAACTTTGTGTTATATTTTCTCTTTCTATTCAAACAAGTTTGATGAATTTATATTAACAGCAATTTCTTCAATAAAAGCATCATTAGTGTCAATTTTAGTTTATTGTGGATGAGAGAAAAAGTTATTAACGAAAAACTACACAAATAAAGGAATACAAGTAATAGAATAATCCGTATGAACTAATTACGGAGTTATACATAAACTTAAACGAGTAAAACAAATTAGGGGTTTAAGAGTACGTATCTTCATTTACTCGTATAACAATATACAGCGCCTGACTGTATTGTTTGTTTATGTAAGTACATTTGGTCACAATTTTGATTTTGATTTTTTATTTATTAAAAGCGCCTTTCTTCATTGCAATTAAGTCACGCAAAATATGGCTTTGATAAGTTGAAACTTGGAACTTCACAGATTGCGGTAAATACAGAAACATATCTAAAGATTACCTAAAGAAGTTACGAAAAAGCTAAAGTGTTACAGGCATTCCTCGTTAGTCACCGTCGATTTAAGCGTTAAGCCTACCGTAAAATAAATCTACACTAAAAATACATCAAATCAATACTCCTGAATTATCCAAAAGCTCCTGCTGAGAAAAAGCTTGATTTATTCCATATGCATCCCTTAGAGCGCAATAAAGTCTGGCCACTCTAACGGCCGTTATAATGTATTCAGTTCACCCCTCGTCTGTCCGTTGCACGACAGACATGAATGAGACTGGAATATGGACGAATGGCATACAGACGAGTGGAATAACTAACCATTGTGCAGTTTAGACTGCGCATGCTGAGTTTGTTGTGACAGTGATAGAGTGGTTTTAGAGTGGGCTTATTATTGGGGGAGTAGAGTTCAAATCTCATAGATGAACGTTTTTAAGGAAAACCTTTTTTTATTTAAAAGCTTCATGCAACAGATTTATTTCGTATTGTGCTTGATAGCAATCTAACTACATTAATGTTACAAAGTGTGACAGTTAGAGATAAGTTTAAAAAAATTAAAAAGCTTTTAAAATTCATGGAAAGAATATTATTTTGGTCACTTTAACCGTGTGAACATTTAAATGAATATTCATGACCATGAATATTCATTTAAATATTCACAAGAACATTGTTATAATCAACTATGAAGTAGTAATTAATTACAACCTTGTTATTATGAATATCTTCCTAGTTTAACATTAATCACTATGTATTCATATCAAAGGAAAACAAGTGTTCGGGGTTAATCGCAAACAATTGGCAAGCCATACATTGTAATTAAACGCTTCAAAAATAAACGTATTAAGTACGAACGTAGCTCGCAACACAAGGGTTTCCGGTATTATTTTATTCATTTTAATATGTTTTTAATGATTTTAATTTTCACAATACCCCTATTAAACTATTTAAAAATATTAATATTATATTATTTTCTCCATCTACTTCGACAAATAAACTGATAAAAAAGACACGATGTGGCAGCTGTTTTTGAAATTACATCAGGGTTTTTCGTCGGCGATTCCGCAGTCGCTAGGACGGAGGTCAATAATCGGGTCGGTATATAAGTCTAATCCAGTCCGCCAAACTCGCCTTGAGACAGATGAAAATCTAAATTTTCTCACTAAAAAAGTGGTTAGACCAATTTAAAGATTTCAAAACGATTTTAATTGCCAAAATATATTTCAGTACTTTACAGGCGTAGAATTAAAAAAATTATTAAAACAGAATGGGAAAAATATTTTAAAATTGACAGCTTTATATAAATTCTATAGTATGCTCGTATTTATTAAATGTCCCTTTGATCTTTGGTTTTAAGAGCAATATTTTCTATTATTTTTCAAAAAATAAATTTTTCGTGCCAAGCGCATATGCAGGTATCGGTTGCTTTTTTAAATTTTTGACTAAACTATGTAGTGAAAACAATCCGTAAGCTCTTCTGATTTGTTGTATTTAATTTGAGCTAATCAGATACATTGTATTCAGTAGACGAGATATACTGAACGTATATAAAAGTTTTCCTGGTATAGCTAATTTTTAAATTTGAGGTGATCGTAGTTTTATTTCTGTGAGGTATACAGGATGTATAATAGTTGTTATGAGCGCAACTGTTATATTTTAAAATATTCTATCTTTTTATCTTGTAGTAAACTTTAGTTTCAAATGACTACTCCAATTACGTTACATGAGGTAAATTTATCAAATAAGAACTGGTAACGAGATTACAATCACAATTTTCAAAATTACTCCAAGAAGTCCCCGTCGGGAACCGAACTTCAGCCCCCGGCTTCGGAGGTACGCATCTAAGCCACCGCACAGTCGCGCTGCTCCCTTGGGTAATTGTTACTGAAATATGTCGGCGACAGGGGTAATTGAGCCTGGTGGGCGTGTACCCAATATTACTGATTGCGTCATCGGTAATTTGGTCGCTCGCAATTTAGAGCCGAATTGGAAATTAAACGTTATATTGTAGGTCGGTAAATTATTGTGTCAAATTTGTAGTAAATTATCGAATTATTTATTCTTTAATAATGTCTGTGTCAGGTTTTAGAGTTATAGGCTTGTACAAGCACGCGACCCTGTAATCTTGTGGGCGGGGGTCGATTTTTCCTTGAGTTTTTCAATTTTAAGTAATTTGTGAGTTTACGAATATATAAAGAACTAGAATATAATTACACGCTACTACTATAATACGACGTGGAACAAATGATTAATGACACCTTAATCTACGACAGAGGAGCGGTTAAATAAATGTCGTCTATACGGAATACACTTCTGTAGGTGATTGAAAAGTCAGGAATGTTTCTTTGTGACATTCAGTGGATTTGAGAACGAAATGTCACAACTTGTGTAAAGGCAGATTTTAATTAAAGAAGTAGATACCTTCTGACAGCGATTTTATTTAAATTACTTTCACGTGAAATAGTTAAAATTGATTTCGGCTATTTAAGCTTTACCATCGTAGTTTTTATCGATTTATATACTTTTTTAATTTATATTCGTATATTTATGTATCAGTTACGTGCTAGTTTTTTCTCAAATATCTATCTTCTTCTAATCTGAATATAGTTAAGGGGGAATACCCTTTAAGCGATACAATAATTGTTCATCAAATTAACTCAACAATTGTTTTCTTTTAAAGTATGTTTAAGAAAATAATAAAAACTAGAAGCTTGCTATAATATAAAAAGAAAATTTAATTTAAGTTTTGTGATACTTTTCGAACCGTTTTTAAAGATAGGATTTTCAAGAATATATTTTAACTCCTTTTTCTTTGAACAGACGGGAAAAAGTACCTTAACTTCATTGTTTTTTTTAATCGTCTAAGTGTATTAGAATATACGTTTCTAACGTCTATAATGTAATATTCAATTCGACTGTATGTACGTAAATATTGTTTATATCACAACGTGAATCGGTCCAAATAACTTAAAACATTAAAAAATTAATATAAAAATAGTGTATTTTGTAAAGTTAAATAAAAAAGAAAGTAAAAATATAGCTTGATATCATTGTGGATATTAAAACAACACACAATCATACTTAGATTAGTTCGATTGAGGGAATATTAGCATATTACAATGAAACTTAAAATTGTTCTTTGAATATTTTCTTTTTCCTTTTTGTTCTAGATATTTTTACATTATTGCTACTAATACAGTAAGCTACAGTAATATTTTTAGTCTGATAGTGGTAGTTTTGCCTATGTTTAAAATGTTTCTAATATGACTCCACTGGTTCTAAATAATAACATATCTATGAAGTTTCTTAATCAATATTAATTTTTATCCAAATTACAATAAATATTTCGATGAATTTTGTCATAAGAATTTGGTTCTCCTTAGTAAATTTCAATCGATACTGAAAATTTGCGTCTGAAAATTTTATAAATAAAATTGAATATTTTATTTGGGACTGTATATTTTTGATAAGCTATAAAAAATCCGAACTAAGGGGTATTCCCATTTAACCGATGCAGTAATTGTCCGTGAAATAAACTTAACGGTTATTTCCTTCTAAATTCTGTTTAACAAAATAATAAAAACTAGAAGCTCTATAATATAAAAAAAACTATAATATAAAAACCAAATTTAATTAAGGTTTATGATACTTTTCGAATCGTTTTTAAGGGTAGGATTTTCATGAATATATTTCGACTTCTTTTTCTTTGAATAGACGGGACAAAGTACCTTAAGTTCGTTATTTTTGTAATCGTCTAAGTGTATCAGAGTATATAACACCAACATACATTATAATTATGATACATTTAAAATAAATGAGGCACTAGGGTTTTATGAAAAAAGTAAAAGAATGAATGAATATTTAAAAAGAGCATGAGTTTTCCTTGCGGGAATTACGAAATCATTAAATGTATTTTTATGTTATATCTGATTGTTTTACCCCATTTTAAAATTTAACTCACATAATGTTGGATTTATGAAGCCAAAAAAGGGAGATATTTAATTCATATAGACAAATTATATAGATTGAGTTTATGTCATTAGCGTTATTTATCTCAAAAGAGAAAACGGAACTGTCTGTCACAGACAATTTTATCAGAAACTATGCGATGTATAAAATTTAAACGTGGCAAAGTTATGCATCTTACTGATCCACATATTTTGCTAGCTCACTTTTTTAAAATATCCATTTAAGATACTCAACTACAAGAGTGAATAATGTACTCAATTTTTTAAATTTTATTTTATATAAGATAATTTACATATTTTGCACTGCCTAACATTAAAATATTCATATAAGATACTCCAATTTTTTAAATTTTATTTTATATAGGATAATTTACATATTTTGCACTGGCTAACATTAAAATATTCATATAAGATACTCCAATTTTATAAATTTTATTTTATATAGGATAATTTACATATTTTGCACTGGCTACCATTAAAATATACATATAAGATACTCCAATTTGTTAAATTTTATTTTATATAGGATAATTTACATATTTTGCACTGGCTAACATTAAAATATTCATATAAGATACTCCAATTTGTTAAATTTTATTTTATATAGGATAATTTACATAATTTGCACTGGCTAACATTAAAATATTCATATAAGATACTCAAGCACAAAGGGCGAATAATGTACTCATTTTTTTAAATTTTAGTTTCTATGGGGTGTAATTTGAAAGAGCTCGTTATGATGTACATAAATTGTTTTTCGTAATTTTAAATTATGCATATTTAAAAAGATATTCTAAAAAATATGCGAAAATAAAGCATTGCCCGCGCCCCTCTAATTTAAGAAAATATTGAATAAAAATAAGGAAAAAAAACATAGTTGATAAAATCACACTAGAAAATTACAGAAAATCTATAGAAATTATATAAAATCTTATAATTTTTGAAATATGCAGAATGTTTCTACGCCTGTGAAGATTTAGTAGGCAATATATTTATATTACGAAAAAAGTAAGACATAGAAAGAGGTGGTGTTTATAAGTGCCTAAATTGTATGGAACCCTCGTTGTGCAAGTTCTCCTCGTATTTGATAGGTTTTTAGAATTAGTGACGGTCCACTATTTTACAGTGCCATCTGATTTGTTCGTATTTTTATTTTTGGATAAATGCCGATAAAGGCTAATTATACGATATACATATGTACATTACATTAGACAGCCTTGCCTTCGATTTTTCCAATATATTTTGACAAACTTGTATATCATATATAAAAACAAAAATATAAGTCATAGTCTGTCAATAAATATTAATTATCCATTTTCATTAATACAAACGGTGGGCCGCCGGGTCGCGTCAACGCGTCCGTTGCGAGCGGGCTGTAACGGATAGGTTTCAATAACGGGGGCTGGGCGATAACGAACACGTGCCGGGGTAACGAGATGAGTGCCGGCCGAATGCGATTATCGCGAGTCTCATCTGCGCGAGGCTGACGTGATTAGCACCGGGATCATCTCGCCTGGGGCGGAGGCCTGCTGCGGCCGGAGATGCCGAGAAGAGGATCGATCGGGCCTGTATAAGTGCCACGTATAATTTATAGGGCTGGCGTCTGTGGTGATTGTTGCCAACTAGTGAAGAAGAAGTTTCGTAACTGATAATGAAGAAGAAAATAATTTATGTCTGAGTAAATATTTTCACGGAATTTTCGTGGGTCTCTCTTAATAGATTTGATTTATTTACAATTTGAATATCTAACAACTGGAACTACGAAAAAAAACCTGTGAAGCTCGAATAGAACCCACACTACGAGGGTTCCGTACATATTTAGGTACTAATATACATTTAAGGGTACATAGTATTTCTATTAAACTAATTACGAAATATTAATTTTTCACAACGTAAATATATTGCCTATTATATTCACAGGCGTAAAAAAAGAGTGTATATTTAAAAAAAAATATATGTAGAATTCATCATTTTCGTACCACCTTTGTGTAGGTTTTTAAAACTCTACTTTTTTACTAATTTTAGGTTCAGTAGTCTCGGAAATAGAGATATTGGACATATTATTTTGCATACTTTTTAGTATATCTCTAAAGATACACTGCCTAAAATTATGAAAAAAAAAATTGAGATCCCTATAATTCGTCCTTTGAAACGATATCCCAGACTATACAAGGAACTATAAACAATTTGGAGTTATTACGCGTAAAATTTTCATTAATAAAACGATTTAAGATCTACATCACAGTTTTCATAAAATGTATTTATTAATTTCGAGTCATTACTCGTTAAATTTTCTTTAATAAAATCATTTAAGATCTACATCACAATTTTCCTAAAAGGTATTTATTTCTAAACCATAGATCTGGCTTTAACACGCCTAAAATGTTTGTACGTGTACACTTTAACATCATTTCCTGTCCAGAATAAACAAATATGATGAAAGATCCTATTATATACTAGTACATACGCATATTTTTTATTGGGCATGGCATGGAAAATAGCATGTATTTTTAGTACTGTTGAGATATCTGCGACATAAATAAATCTGTAGAAAGTGTAGTCTGGTAAAATGTAGAAAATTTTAATGTTAAAACATAGAAATTTTGAATCCCTAGGTGGCATTTGGTCACAACTGACTCAAAAATCAGCATGTTACCGTGGATAGCCATTTATATTGTAATTTCTGAATGATATTTCTCCCTTATTTTTGACCCGTGATTTTCAACATTGTTGCTTAAACCAGATCGAACGATTTATACAAAAAAACAAATTAAAAGGTTTATTTTTTATTCTTCCTATATAAGACTATGATTTTCATTTTTGTAACACCTGGATCTAACACTATATGGACTTTTGTCAGCCTCCTTTGGTACGTAATATACGTAGCTCATGGCTTTCTCTTTCCTGGCTTATAAGTACTTGGCTCGTTCTTGGCTTTTAGGTACTTTCTCGGGATTTTTCAAAATACAACTCCTAGAATTGGGGCAATGGGGGCGGAATATTTTATAAACATTTCCAAAGTAAGAAATGAAGAAAAATCTATTTCAGTGTTTTTAGAAGATAAATAACCGTAAATAATTACTAAACAAAAAACTCAGGGTTTCTATTTTGCCCGGCCAAAGCCGGGGCGGGGAGCCAGTTTTTCATATTTATATTATATATTACTCACCAATAAGCCAACGGTCGTGCGATATCTGAACACTGAACCTGTAACAGAAGAAATACGCAATTAATATTTATAGATATAATTTGATAAGGGTTCTCTGATCGACTGTTCCTAGGGGAAAGAAAATATTTGATGTACGAGCCCCGTGATACTCGTAATGTTCTTTGTTCTGTCACACTGGTAATGGATAACGATATAATTAAGTTATGTAGCTGTGGAAATAATGGATGACTTTTGTATTTAGAATTTAAATTAGATTATGAAAGTGACATTCGAATTTTGTACAACCTCAATACTATATTTTAAAATATAAGTTTTAAAAAAAGTTTTTTATATATAAAGGTGCACAGTATTTACAAAATATGGTATATCATTTAAACATACCTTCTATTATGAGTATATCTTACAAATATGTTTAATAATACCGTTGGTTTCTCAAAACCTGAAAAACGTTCTTGCAGTTTTTTAACAAAATTTTAAAGCTTTTAGAAACTAAGTTATTTTCATAGCTACTTGTTCAGAAATTTCGGTAATAGGGGTACATTTCTTCGCATATTTTGCGGTTTTTTCTGGATATACGCTACTTAAAATCGTGCCACCAAAAGTTAGAAAAATATTTCGCATTATAAAGTCGTAGGAATAATACAAGCTTTTCATTGCTTTTGTTACGTCTCAAATCTAGAGGGACTATTTAGAAAGGTTTTTTTCAGTACAAACATTAAAATACAATAGATTTATCCATAGTCATTTTGACTTAAAAAACATCAACAATATTTAAGAATATGAATATGCGCGCGAATAATGTACTTAAAGTCGAAAGAAATACAGTTAAAACTGGAAACACGGAATACTTTAATTTAAAGTCTGTTTATTCGTCTGTGACAGTTAAAAACAGAGAAAAGAAGAAAGAAAGACAAAAACTTATAAAATGGGAACGAATTTTCGTCAAAAAAATTTAAAAAACGTTTGCAAGATCATCCCTTTATTTATTTAAAAATTAGATCAATATGTAATGCGTGATCGAATCTATATTAACGAAAATTGTCTATTTGTTCTAAATTATGACCCGGAAAATTTATCGTCGGAGGTCAATACACATTTGATCAATTTTATTTATACATTTATGACTTATGGTTATATTACCATTACTTTAATGTAATGATTGCAATGATTTTGCTCAAAGAACTCGTTATTGATTGAATAGTCCACCTCTAAGGAAATCAATAACTTCTCATAAAAGTTATAGTTTTTGAGATAAGGTCATTTCGATTTATAAACCGAGCGTTTAATTAGATGATAAAGTCCGAGACCTTTTTTAATTTTTACACCTTCACCACACGTTTATAAGTTTTAGAAAATAACATCGTTTATTATAAAAATGTACCAACAAATCAGTAAACAAAAACTTTACAACAATAGTAATAACGCATCAAATAATAGATTTACACTTACATTCGTTCCATATTTAAAAAAAAATTCAAAACAAAATACAAACATAATTTTCAAAAAAATCATAGCAACGAAAGAAACTATAGACAACTGTAATACCATTCGAATCATTGTGTCATTCTCTTTCCCGAGTTACATAATTATCTATATGTTTATTTCATTTTAACTTGACTACGTAAAATTCTCTGAAAACTTCTTTCATATTTTATTTTTATTTTACATCGGAAATATTTTTAAATTTTACATATCGTTAATTTGATTATATCTGACCAATATTTGTTCTCACTAAAGATAGGGTGTTCCTTGATATTTGAATTCTAAATGAGGATCCGTTTTGATATTTGCATTCAGTTTAAAATAGCCTAACGTAGCATGAAAAAAGTAGAAAATGTAGGGATTTTAATATAGCAAAATAAAGCAATTTTAAATACATACATTTATAGCAATATAGAGACGTCATTTTTCATAGAAAATGTTAAAGTATACCATCATTCATATTTTCTTTGTATTATTACTTATACATGCTTCCTCTAAATTTCACTCAGCTACATTATTATTGCAAATCGATTGCTTAATTTCTTGAGAATATATTTTTCATTTTATATGTCATTTCAATACTTGACACAGGAGTATAACTTTATGATTGAAAACACCTCGAGTATACGTATAAAAAACTTTAATTGTAAACGGAATGACATATCAAGCTACGAATAAATTATATTTTGTAAACAAAGTAATATCAAAATAATCTATGTTTTTGTGCCTTTAATTTTTATGTTCTTTTAGTTGCCGTAATGTATTTCTGCGTTTATTTATGATTACCCGCATCGATTATTATAATCTGCCACTGCACTAATATTTCTAACTTATTGTATTGTGGTTGGCTATATGAAATTGGTCCTTTTGTAATAAGTCTGTTATCTGTGCGCTTGGCTTTTTAAGTTTCAGTAAAGTTGAATAAAATAAAAAAAAATAATAACAATTTCACTAGAATTTATCAAAGCTGAGTCAAAAAACAATTTTATTATATTCTACTGTTTCGAAAAATAGATTTTAAATTTAAAAATGACATATCCTGCAACATATAACGTCTCTATTAACCTATCAAACAGGAGCCAAATGAATATAACATTTTAAAAATTACCTACACAATTCGAAATCTCTGAAGATTTTACTTTCATAAAAAGTCTTCAAATTCAATTAAAAAACAAAAAACAAACACGTTAAATATGTAAAACACTTCTATTTTAGCCGTAGATTAAAAATAGTAAAATCGACATTAAAGTTGTTACAGCCCTTTTATATTATATCCGATTACACGTAGCTTGTCTATAGCTTAAAGGCTTTCAAAGCTCGAACTACCTCGTCCCTTAAGGGTATGGACTCTCATACCGGAGTGTTACGACGAAGCTACCTACATCCGCTCTTCACGTCATAATTACCGTACCGCGATTAAGTTATGAAAACGTCTCAGGCAAGCAAAACTCGATGTCAAGTTCTCAGTTCCACGATCGTGTAGTTTTGATTTAGTTTCGATAAGTTTAATCACTGCATGACCGTAAGAGGATATCCAATTCCTATGCAAGTTTCTAAGTGTCATTTCTTACATACTAACACTGTGTCAAATTGAGAGTCGTTAATTTGGGAATGACAGAAGTTTTATTGGGTAATAAATCTTTAAAATGTTGTACATATATTTGGCATTTTTATGCTTTCATATACGATTGATAGATAAATAAAATTTATGCATAAAATATCACTACATGAATTTGATATGAATGAGGCGTGTTGTATATTTTATAAGTCATTTGATACACACTAAGAATTAATCATAGTGCGCTATTCACATTTCTCTCGCATTAGTTCGTCGCATATTTTTGTGACCAACACTGAAATGATTTATATCCTATTGCACTATGAAGAGTTTGACTTCGAAATCTAAAACTTTTATTTATACCTTATACTTATGTTAATCTTTATAGCTATATAACATACACACAAAATACAGACACACAAAATACAAACACACAAAATATAGAATTATGTAAAGTTTATTAAAATGTTAAAATTACATCAAAGTACTACAATGATATAAAATATCCTAAAAGCAGCAAAATATATTAAAATCAAATCTGCAATATTCAGGGCTGAATTTAATACTAATCAATTCATTTATCGCAATAAATGTAAAAAAAGGTGGATTTATTTCTTATTTTTACAACAAAATACCGCTGAATATGCAAACCAAAAATGGAGCACAAGTTAATTGTAGTTGCATCTACATAGCAACACTAACAGTACATATTGAAAAAAATTGGATTCTCCACCTATCTCGAAAGAATGTCGGTGAACTTGTCATTGATAGTCGGATAGCTCTTACTTTTTGTTGTCAATGAATGTTCAAAATTGTTCAGTCAATATTCGGGGCAATACGTTTGGAGTAAAAATAAAGAACTTAAAAGACCAAGAATATTAACTTGTACTGATATTTCGTTTGCTTTTATAATTATAACCGCAATATGTATCTCGTAATACCTAAAATAAAATTAGGTACTTTAGTAAAGTACGACCATTTTCTTGTAGTCATATTACTTGGTGGTTGTAAAACAATATTTTGGTTATATATTGATTTAGTTGAAACAAATACGTGTACAACTTTTGTCAATTTCCGGCCTCAATAAAATTGACTTTTTTAAGAATTTTAAAAATAAATTAAATGGAAATAATAACAGGTTATATTTTCTCGTAACCTTACAACCCTTAAGAATATTAATATTTGAGTGAAATTTATTCCAACAGCCATCGTATATTTGTAACATTATTAGCAAAAATATTTGTTAATCCACTATTATATTCACTGGTTTCTAAACACTAATTGCATACCCGATATTTTCGAAAAGAAACAAAAATACGTTACCATTAAAACTTTATCCTACTTCACTCTTTATTTTACTAAAATAAATTCATTAAGATTTACAAGTACCAATGATAAGTAAGCATTGTTAACAAAAAGCTACGAAATAAACAGAGAAATACTCACAGAAGCGAAAGCAAATGTACGTTTAATAATAATCCAATAAGGTAAACGATACCCGTTATTGTTATTTTTACGATTGTATAAAACTTTAGGGCCTTTTATTTTTTGGCTAAAGTAGAAAGAGAAATAAGTGATTATTTTGAAATCCCTTCCCATTATAATGTATTTTGTTGCGGAGTCGACAGCCGGAATAACAGAGAGCATCTAGATAACGAATAAGACCCCGGAGGCGGAGCTGGATAGTACCGGCGGATGGAAATTGAAGAGAAAAAAAAATGTACCTTCGTTTACATACTTTGATCAATTAAACATTTACCTCAAAGGGGAAAAGCGGAGGGAAAATGAAATACAATTAGATGGAATCTTCAATTAGCTCTTCGTTGAAAGAATCGGTACCGCTTTAACGATGCAAATGGTAACGTAATGGATTTGGAATGAATTATGTCTCGGGGCGTTTTTATCGTTCGTGTTGGACTTGATGAGTACGGCGCGGCGTCTAGGAGATTGAAGCTTTTGTTTCAGGTGAGCTTTTTTGATTAAACGTAGTCTTTGAAAACGTTTAAATATACTGTTTAATCTAAACGTACCTTCAAATTTAAATAAATTTGAATTTTTTGGTTACCTAAGTCGGTAACTATGTATTGGAGCTGTATTTTCTTGACGCAAAAATGAAATAAATGTTAAGTTTACCATTTTATTGCGCATCTCCATTGTAATGTGATATTATATGAAATATTATTTCTGTTATAAAAGAGACGTTTCTATTCTTCACTGCGTGTCACGTGTAATAATATAATATGGTCCACAAACCGCTTGCTGGCGTTCGAAACCTTTAGAAATCATTTCAAAGACGATTGGTAAAGGCTTCAGCCGCCAGCCAGCGGTTTGTGAGTCACAATGTAGTCTTCTTTTTCTAACTTCATTTCTTTGCTTGTTGATTTGTTTCTTTTGCTTTTATTTTATTAACTTTGCATAAACGTAGTCTATAGTAACCAAAGAGGGTGCTTTTTATTCGGGAATTGCATTTATTTCTTTTTGTATATAAAAAAATATCACGTTAGGCCTCAACTATATATATTCATAAATATATGAATAAAATCGTCTTAATGTTAAAAGTAATCATCTAGATGTTATAATTATGATTTTGTAAAACGAAAAAATGTTTATATATTAAACAACAAAATATATAAATTGACATTGCTTCTTACTCTCTGTGGTATTTTTCAGATTTTGTACATCTCAAACTATTTAATCATTTCCAATGTTAAGATCCAAAATTTTCACAGGAAACTTACTTTTGAATTACACCACCATTTTTTTTCCTTTTCTATGCGAGTTTCAAACCAAAATAATGTCCTGGTGGAGTTAACTGTCATATTATTCTAAACTCAGAGATTATTCTATTTAATTCCACGCAGCACTTTTAATGACCATTACTTGTATTATTACTAGCAACGCCACTTTCTAAAAAGTCTTTTGTTTATTTCGTAAATTATTTTTTCTGAGTAGACAATTTTCAGATTTCGTTCACTCACATATAACTATATTTTTATCTGTGGTATCGTATAGCATACTTCATTCATAATATCTTTGCCGGTAACAATGTATTGAATAATCTTCACATTAAACTGTGATTTATTTATCGTCTTACATAAATCTGTTGTTATCAGGACTTTTCCAGTTTGAACCGCAGCTCTTCCGATACATTACTTCCGGTTTCCACCGCGCTGATAGCGGCTTGCGAAGCGCAATGGCCTGTGATCTGGTAGATTTATGGGACATAATATTCTGTTCTATAATGTTGTCACTGTGATTACTGGGATTATTCAAACACTTTGTACAAAGTAAATGTGTGTATTATGTAGTTGTAATATTTTTACATAACCTAATAATTTTAGATGTATTGTATGTTTAAAAGCCTGATTTTCAGATAGAAATTGAGAGATATTAGTAAGTAGATATATATTAGCATAAATATTTTCTTTATAAATTATTTATAGATTTCATCTTCTTATCCAGCATTAATTGGACATTATCCTCATTCCCTTTGCTGACTATCAATAACCTTTCAAACAACTTATTTTAATTAGGTTTAATTTTAATTTTTAGAAACACATATTTTCTCATTTCTTATTCTTTTCTCATATCCTTATTGCTTAATGTTTCTCCATAACGTTTCAATTGATTAAATCCTCGATAGAAATTATTTAGCAGTTGAATACAAGGCAAAGTACATTATCTTGCATAGTCCAAAGTATATTTATTGTTCGTTGCGAAAAGGAAAATCGGAACCCTCTTAAGATCACGCACGTATCCGCTCAAAAATGTACTTTTGAGATATTTATACGTATAACTTCTTCAAATATTCTTATAAATAAGTTTGTGTATGCCTAAGTTTCTACCGACTTCTCCCAGTGATGTTTATAATTAACAACTTTATTTTGCAGTTTCAATCCTAAAATTTACCAACTAACAATAATGTGAAGAGTATATTCATATTATCCCAAATTCTTCTCCATACTTCTGGAATAAATATTTGCTTTGGTTTTAGTCTATTTGTCAGTAGTTCTCTATTCCCTCAGTTGTTCAAATGAGTAAAGAAATCAAAGAACTAACTATACGTGCAAACTACCACATTAATTTGAATGGAACTTTCAGTGAGATGATGCTTTTAGGGTTCAGTTTTAAATCTAGGTTTTTTTCCTGTCGAATATTACCTAAACGATGTTTTGCCTGTCTATAAGTTTTTTCTGTTTGTTAAAGTATTACACAAAAACTACTAAATCGATTTGAATGGGAATTACATGAAGATTTCGATTAAAATCTAAGTTGCATTTCACTCAGTCGGATTCACTTGAATGAAATTCAATTATTTACGCTTACGCAATAAGAACGGAGGGCAGAATTTAAGAATTAATGAATAGTAATTTTCGAAGCTACCACATCGAATCAGCTTAAATACCAAATAAAATATAAGTTATTTTTATCTTGGTCAAGATAACTATGTGACACAAATAAAAATTATGGCCCATAGAAAGAACATAACATACTATATGTTATGTTCTTTCTATGGGCCATAAGAAAATATGACCCATAAAATGAACATATATATTTATAAAAAAAAATATTGAACATGCAACTGAAGCTGCGAATAAAAGCTAGTGTGATATATGTCGGAAAACTTCATTCAATTCACAGTTCTTCCCATCAATAATGAAAACCAAAGAATTAGCTGCGCTGAAAATTATAACAAAATATTCAAGGACAGTTAGTTGAATTAAATTTGAACTTAACAATCAATCTATTTTTACGGCATTTCCTTTCACCAAGCTTAATGTAAACATCACTATTCTGTTAATTTTAATTGGGTTCTTAATGTATTTTATTTACACTAATACATTATTAACTGCCAAATTAAAATCAAGATACTGGAAATGAATATTTTAAACATAGCGTCACGTTACGTTACATAATCTTATTAAGCTATATTAAACAATTAGGTGTGCTCGCGACTTCCTTCTTGTGAGTTTTAGAACGTTGTTGTTGCGACATCTTTCGTTGAATAGCATGCAACGAACAATTAAAAAAACATATAGCGTTATGTAACAGAAAACATTTAGCGTTATATATCGTCGAGTAGAAATAAAAAAATATATGAATTAATCAAAACAACTAAAACGCGTTATAAAGACTCATACTTCTATTGTGTTGTTTATTTTAAATCCCTACTTGCGCCATATATTATAACAAAAACAAAATAATAGTACAAACCTTGTAACTTTATTTAAGCCTGAAAATATTTAGAGTGCATGGATATGATGTGAATTATATTGCATTGCATTATTTAATTTGACATGGTGCTATATAAAAAATATCCAAATCCATTCATTGATAATTGACTTGATGCGAAAGTTAAAAATTGATTTGCGAATTTTAAAAACTTTGTGATGACATCTATTGGTGATTTCTTAAACTGAACTTAGTTAAATATTATTAAAGCGTTTTAGTTTATTTT
Organism: Druceiella hillmani; assembly: GCA_039881145.1. NCBI lineage: Eukaryota > Metazoa > Arthropoda > Insecta > Lepidoptera > Hepialidae > Druceiella > Druceiella hillmani. The sequence continues at coordinate 28,693,265 of JAYKKI010000012.1, read as the reverse complement.
TTACTTTTTTACTCATAGTTATTTATATTTATTTATTGCTTCCTTTTGTAATTTATTATATTCACCAATATGTATCGATACGTCTAGATTAGCAAAAATATTTAGGTTCGGAGTAATTTTTGCACGGACCAGTTTTTGTATTTTCGCTTGGGAATGAGACATTTTCCCAAAATAAAAAAGTATCCTATATAGCCGGATACTCAGTTATCATCATGCTAAATTTTATCAGACAACAATTTTAAAAATGGTAAATTTGGTCTTTGTATTGATAATAATGACTATTAGAATAATATTTTCCTAAAAATATTCAATGTAGAGATACGGCTCAGTTACATTTTTATTATATGTGTAGATTTCATACAGAAGAAGCTTTTTACATATCATTCACTAATTTAATTGAACTTGTCGCAAGTCTTCCACTTTCAGGAGAATTTTAGTAGCATTCGCAAAGTATTCGCTTACGTTCTTCTGGAGAAATGTTGAATTTAAGCTCGTCCACTTATCAGCTTAACGTCGAACCTGGTATAGAAGCGAGCTTTGTGACAGCGGAAATTTGTTACCGTTTTGCGTGCTTTTAAGCGAAAATCCTTTCGTCGAACTCTGCCGTAGCAGTCGTCCGTAGAGAAGGTGAGACTATAAATTCTTATACTAAAAGTTCAGCTGTAGTAATTCTTGACTACTAATACGTGTGTATATATATATATAAATATATATATATATATATATATATATATATATATATATATATATATTTATATATATATATATATATATATATACACACGTATTAGTAGTCAAGAATTACTACAGCTGAACTTTTAGTATAAGAATTTATAGTCTCACCTTCTCTACGGACTATATATATATACATTTTTTTTTTTTGTTTTGTTTTAAAATTGAGAGTTCGATTCATTTTTTCAAGAGCTATATCGATATAAATAATGTTAAAAGCCGATCTCTGTAACTTCATATTTGTTAAAATGTTTAACTAAGAATAATTTTTGATAACAACTAATACTTGCAATAGTAGTTTTCTTTTAAATTGAAAACAAAACAACTTATCAAGGAACTTAAATTTCTTTAAGAAGGTACCTATTTTTCATAGTAAAAACCTTAAATTTCTCAGTGAAAATTATTAATAATTTAAAGTATTGGAAGCTTAAGTGAAACATCAACCCCTCATTTTATTTACTATTTTAAAACATGACTGTAACGGAGTGATAGCACATTATTACATGTAAAGAGCTGAAATGCAAGTTTAGTTTTGGCCAATTATCGTATTTTTCCTGTTATTGCGTTCTTGTAAAAATGGGGGAAATGTATTTTTGCGATAAAGCGAACATAAATCTAGACCCTGACTCCTGTCTGGCGACGCTCGCCACCACGGCTTTATTTCAGTTTTCAATTTGAACATGGAAAATTGTTGGTATTGCAGCGAAGAGTGAAAAATACATATACGTGGAAAATTATTACCTTACACGTAGTTACAGCTCTGTTGACGACAGACGGGGTTGCTACTGAAAGTAGTAATTTGTTCGTTGTGCGTAGCAGGTATTGCTGAATTGACGGCTGACGCTTCCTGCATTTAAATCATGATCGATTTTCCATTTACTAGATATATTTTTTGCACAGTTGAAGAAGTAACTGATTACAGTTTCATATTAAGAGTTGAGCACTATTTTAGAAATACATTTGAAACTATAATCAGTACATAGAACGCTATGATTTTATTCATCAGTCCAGCCAGTGGTTAGAGTGTAACTCTTTTGTCGTCTAGTTTTAAGCATTGAATGCTATTTCAGCATCGTATTTTGTACTATTATGTACAGATGACAAAATATTATAAGTACTAGTCGTCGCCCAGTGTTCGAAATTCCACCGAAATTCATTAAATTTTTAAATTTGAACTTTTATTTTGTATGCATGTACAAATACGTCATTAGTGTGTGTTGATTGCCTGTAATACCTATGAAATTTAACATTCAATATTTGTAACACAAATATAAAATAAGCGCTTTCCTGCACAAATATAAAATAAGCGCTTTCCTACCTTGACATACACTCCACAGACTACTGAAAAAGGAACATTTGAAATCATACAAAATTCACAGCTCGAAATTCGTTCAGTAAATTTGACATTTCAAAATTCTTTGGCGACAATCTCTCTCTACTCTGCGCGACTATTTGACCACAGAGTATTACCTGTTTGACATAGACAGTATGAACGTGAACAATGAATCTTTTGTTGTTGAACGTAAACAATTAACCCCTTAACGTATTTGTAACACATATTATAAATACATTTTAGCTTTGTGCACTCACAGTTCCATATAAACTTTAATTATGCCAAATCTCACACTCCTCCGTGCGCGACATACTTAAAAAAGGATACATAGTCTTCTCTTCAGGTATTAATATATTGATATTCATTTTATCCAGATGTCAGTCCCGCCACTGGTACAATCACTTTGTTGTATTTCATAGTTTAAAGGCCTTAAAAAGCAAAAGTGATTTTTTTCAATAATAAATTTATATAAATGCTCGCGTGGGCGACATATAATTATGTATATGTACAAAATTATACCTATTTTACTTATTTTTTAGGTACTACCAATACCTAAAAAATATATATATTTCCGAAAGTTCTACTTCATCAAGTAATATACGATTTCTCTGGATCACTTATTTCAATACTCCACAGTCTTGAAGGATATTTACTCACAAAGTTGGTGGTTACTGCGAGCGTCAATGTGTAATAAGCACGTTTAAAACGAATATTTATTTTGATATATATTTTAATATATAATGATTTAAATTAATTAGAAATGGTAAACATAATAATAAATAATACAATGAAACTTTAAAGAAATTTAAACGCTATAGAGTATATAATTAAAAATATTAAATTGAGAAGCCAAATTGAGTAACCGTTTTAAAACGTGACAACAGAATAATATTGAATATATTTTGCGTTAATTTTGTAGAAATTCATTATTCACAATGAAATGAAACTATGTGATGTAGTATTATTTCTACTTTCTTTAATTTCTTTACCACGACCTAGGTTTCGTTGTATTACAATATCTTCAGGTGGGATATTAGTAAAGATCAATCTTTGCTAATATCCCACCTGAAGATGTAATACAACGAAACCTAGGTCGTGGTAAAGAAATTAAAGATAGTAGAAATAATACTACATCACGTAGTTTCATTTAATTGTGAACAGAATTATAGCAAATTATCAAAAGCAACGAAAAGTTTAAAACTTTAGGATCGATAAAATTTTCATAATAACAATATTTAAATAAGTATACGTCCTCAAATTTATTTGTTGTCTTCCAAATAAAAAAGCTCCAATAATAATACAATATAGTGTAATTGAAGGTGATTTGGTATATCCAGGTATGCGTAATCAGCCTTTGTGTTTAGTAAATATACCTAACGTGACATTTTGACTTCAAACATTAACCTACCATTTTGAGAGGAATTACTAATATTTAAACAGACAGATGCTCTCCGATTTATTTTTTTGCTTCTACATCTTTCAAGCGGAGCTCTAAATATTAAATTTGAAATAATAATACAAGAAAAAGATCTGGCATCTCTCGTTTTAGTAATCAAGCCCATAGGTCTTTGTGTTGATCTACTTTAACATGACATTTTGACATGATACTTAAATGTAACACTTTGTGGGACAGGCAAAGAAAGGAGAATGTAAGAAAATAACGTGACGTGAAAAGAAACAAATTTCTGAAAAAAGAGAAAAGGCTCTTGGGATGAACTGAATAGTTCGAATGAATAATGTATGACTCATGTAAAACCGTGAGATGAAGTAGATAAGAAAATATCTGAGCGGTCGCATTAGGCATGATTGAGCCAGATTCATAAACTAATAAATTATCAAAATATTGGAATATGGTATTAAATATTAAACCGCGATCTGTTGTAATATTTATTCAGTAATGGCACTGATGCCATAAGCAATTTAAATTTGTTTATGTATTTACAAAGTTCGAGTATAAGTCTAGACATTTAAGTAAATCATATCATACCTAAATCATAATCAATAAAAAATTCAACATAATAGAAGTTTGCATCCTTCACTAGGAATACACATTTTGTTATGAAATAAAATTTTCGGGTTAAATTCAAGAGATAAATTGGGAAATAAAAAAAATTTAAAAAGAAAATTTAGGGTACTAAATGGCAAATTTAACATTTTTCGGGAAAAACGCTTAAAAATGTTAATCTTATGAAGTCTGTTCACGAATTTATTTAAATATTTTTCGTTAAAAACACCTAAAAATTGCTGTCTCCACACTTATCAACAAAAGGATCGCACAGAAAAATCTGAACACAAAACATGAGTGACAATTGCAAAGGTATAGTTTGAAATAAAATGACCAAGATTGAACAATTTTAGCGCGATTAATTGTCAAATAGAATTTAATTGTTAATTTCCTTCTAACCGCTGAACAATTGGTTTTAGAAGACATATTTTTGGACGTTAGGAACAATTTTTGTCCTCACACGTTTTTAAAAAATGTAAATTTCACATAATCATTCAGCTCTGTGCATATGCGACGTGATACGCCATTGGTGCCTTCGGTGGCGGGTAGCACGGTAACTGGGTGGAGATGGGACGACAGAGGTTTTAATAATTTAAGTGGGGGCTGATGGCACGGAACATTAACTGCGTGCGATTTTTAGTCATAATTCGTATAACATGTGGATTTGACCGTTTGACATTAATTAAAAACCCAGTCAGCACTGATTGTTATTTTACATTACTTTAAAATTATGAAATAAACAATTACGCAAAGAAGAAAAAAAAATTTAAACAAATTAAATAGCATTTTAAGACAAACAAAAGGTAAATACCATTTGCAATTAACATTGCGCAAAACGGCGAAAGCGACGGCGCGCGGTTGTTATTTTTGTCGGCATCGGTAGCAAAACAGCGCGGCTTGTTATTGAAATTGCATACATTGTGTTTGAAATTACTAACCACTTAAAACTAACTCTATGACTAAACTACCGAATTTTAGTTCAGAAACACCATTTAGTATATGAGGATTTATTTAATGTCGAACGATCAAATCCACATATAATAAAATAATATACATATAATTTCTACCTCATCAATAGTACACATTAACTTGCAAATAATTTTGTTAGTATTCCACGCCGATGTTAATACATAAAACACTTATTTTGACCGATGGTTCTGTCCCCACAGAAAAAAGTTAATCGTGAAAAAACTTTTTAAAATCAGGACTATAATAATAGTATCCACTTACTGTGTAAACATACGCTTATTTTCTATAACAGGATGAATTTCAATTACCAAAAATATTTATTCCGCGATCTAAAGTATTCATCTCCATGATATAGTCATACATATCGCAACATTTTACAGAGATTGGTTGAATACTTAAAGCATGAAAAGTGGGACAAAAAAACAAATTCACTTTGCATTTATAATATTATTCTAGTTGGGATATTTTTAGTAAAAAAGTGACCGTTTTTTTGAGTAAAATTCTCGCTTTTTTCAACCTTGTTTTTTATTTTAAGATTTTATTTATAAGAATAATCGTAAATACAAATTACAAATGGATTAATATATTACGTGTAATATGATGACGGGCAAAATAGATCACAAAATACCAAGGGGGCAAGACCCAAACGCTAGTTAAACCAGGTGGTAGCAGAACTGAAGCTACCTATAAAAACATCTCTATAAAAACTTCAATCCAGTAGAATATCGAATGCGCTTAAGTCAAGTAGTAGACAGATTTCGTCGCCGGAGTCACGACACTCGATAATGAGGGGCCGACTGAGGATGAATCGTGTGACGAATTTATACTTTGCCAATGCTATCGCCATTTTATGTTAAATTTTCAAAAACCTTTTTTACTGATCTCATAATTTGACGGCTTAGCGGAATGTCGATGTCTTTAGGACGCTTTTAATTAAATAAATAGTTATCAATTGATAAGGCAATCTGTGAGCACTAATCATGTCATAATTGAACGCGTGATGAGGATTATTCCCAATGGCGCTGGTTGCATGCTCTGCGCTGATAAACAGATGCGGTCACTGTAAGGCGACGAGGCATATATTGAGGTAGAAGTAGGTGTATAGAACAGTGAATATAATTAGTTTGTTAATGGGTTTTAGAATGGAAAATTGAGTTTTGCATTTTCATTCCAAAAATTTGACTAAATGTCTGCCGACTCTGTTAGCGTGTGTTCAATGTTACGTTCTGTCCTCTTCTTTCCGCGTCTCCGTTACCGCGTTTTAACTTGTAATGTTCGAATCGGTGAGCCGCTCCGACTTTTGTGAGATACGTGGGTTAAATTAGGGAGTATATCCTATTTTTCCAGATTACTGTCGAACCGATTATTGTTGGACGACTTTGTCGCACTTAACGGTTATTGTAATTAACTTACGTTAATATAGGCGAAATTGATGGTGATAATTAAAGGAATTATATTTTCATTATTTAAAATGTAAGTATTTTTGATAATAACGGAAGTAGGCATATTGTAGCATTTATTTAATACGCGTATACTATAAAAAAATTCTTACGTAATTCTAGTTTCAAAATAAAATAAAGAAAAGTGCGAGGCAAATGCGAAAGTCACGTTAAAAAAAACATTCATTAGAAAAGCAACAATCAAGCAGACTTTTACGAAGCATCCGTTTCCGAACGGAACAGGATGCGCTAAAAACGAAATAAGAGACACCAAAGCCGAATTAGAGAGCCAAAGCAAAAGGGAAAAGTCAAAGATAAAACAAACAATGCGAGACGGGCAAAAACTTCATTGAAAAGCTTCCAAAATACTGCGGCCATTTATCTCTAAATGTTCTGACTGCGGAATCGTGGATAGAATTCCGGCCGCGGTAATTTTATACTTAACTTTTCTTTTAATGCAGCGAACAAATTTTAAGTTGATCAAATTTAGAGGGTTCATTTTATTAAGTTATTGATGAAAAAAAAAATGTATATATTTTAAAAAATAGGTATCTCAGACTGAAAACTATAAAGATAATTTTATTGTTAAGTCATTTTTTTTTTCAATTCCGTAAGTTTAATTGACATAAAGCCTAAGTATATTGGTTAACAATTAAATGAAACTACGTGATGTAGTATTATTTCTACTATCTTTAATTTCTTTACCACGACCTAGGCTTCGTTGTATTACATGGGATATAATATCCCACCTGAAGATGTTGTAATACAACGAAACCTAGGTCGTGGTAAAGAAATTAAAGATAGTAGAAATAATACTACATCACGTAGTTTCATTTAATTGTGAATAATGAATTTCTACAAAATTAACGCCAAATATATTCAATATATTGCTTAAGTTTCATTTTCATTAAGTCCCTTGTTATCGGGTAATTAAATTTATGAATACAAAACAACATATTAATTAAATATTTTTATTCTCTTTAATTTCTTTAAATGTAACGATAAAAAATTTATTTATTTATGAACCTATACTTGGTTTCACAGTCCCCTTTAATGTACTAATATTTCTTTATAGCGGGCGTCATTTTCATATATCTGTGAAATTATAATTGTTTGGTATTTCATTTTAATATCTTCTTCAGTTTAGTAAAATATAGTTCCTTTCAATTGAAATATTAAGTTTCGTAATGGGACTAGAAAAATTGTAGGCTTTATAAAAATTTGGAATATCTCATTTTTCTCCTTAGTTATATCTATATAGATACATAATAAATCGATACATAGTAACGTATTCTCCTTAGTTATATCTATATAGATACATAATAAATCGATGTATCGTTTCGTTTTGTTATAAACAAATAGATTTGAAAACCGCCTTCCTTAGATATCGAAGTTTCTCCGTTTTTCATACAAAAGTGTAATGTGAACGTGGCGGTTAACGAAACACAGCGGCAGATACACCATTAATCGATGCGATGTCACTGCAGTATCGAATGCGATGCTCAATTTGCTAAATTTGACGTCGATGACGCAATATTTGGGTTACGGGAACAAATTTGTAACAGAAAGTTATTTAAAAAGACGCAACCTTTGAGTCGAGCCAAAGTTTATTCTGCCAACTGAGTGACGCTGAATCCTAATGAAGCAAATCTCCGCAGTCGCTGAGATATTTATTTTGAAACATCGAGAGTCCTGTAAGCGTAACGGGCGCGCCGTCTCGTTATCCTTCGCTACGCGAACATACCGAGTTTGCGATACCGAAATCGCGCGAAAGTCATTACGAGATTTAGGGACATGGCGCGGCGACGGTTCCTTCAAAAGAATTTCAAACATACAAATTACACTCGACACAGCATCCCGACGTCTTGCCGCCGCGACTATAATTTATTACTTTCTTTGATACCTCGCATTACTTTGATCTCTTTTATTTGTTCGTATGGTGTTGCGAGGCCACTCCGGGTATATTATTCATGAATTATGTTACGCTCCCGTTACGAATTTGTGGAGTGGAGATGATTTGTAGAAAACGGTAAGGCGGGAGATTAATCGAGCGGGCGGGGTCATATTAAAAAGTCGGCCGATTAACATATATGCTGATCGAGGGCGGTATTCTGTTTGATAAATTATATCTCAATCGATGTTATGAAGTATCACCGTGATTTATCTCATTTTAAATTTATATTTACGTCTTTGTTATTTGTGAGCTTCGATTGTTTCAAAGATTTCCCTTTATTCATGAACCGAAGAGTAACTCTTTAAATACTGTGTATTCTTTTAAATTGTAGAATAAATTTGACTCTGATATTAGACCCACGTTTTCTTTTAAAAATGACAAGAGTTTTTTTTCTTTGATCCTCTTTTTTCTATATACCATCTCTTACCTCGCTTATTACAAGATGTTTATTATGCAAAATTAGTTCATTGGCGTTTTACACACTATATCAGTATTTCAATTAAACGGAAGTAAATATATTACTTCTTTTCATTGGATGAAAATAGCAAAAGATCCAATGTTGAGAGTCCAATGAAAAGTAAAAAAATAATAAGAAGCAAAATGAGAAATAAGAAAATAGTAAAGAACAAAACGAGAGGCGAGGAAATAGTAAAGAGCAAAATGAGAAGAAAGAAAATAGTAAAAGGCAAAACGAAAAGTAAGAAAATACTGAAGAGCAAAGCGAGAAGCAAGAAATTAGTAAAGAGGAAAACGGGAAGCAAGAAAATTGTAAGAGGAAAAAGGAGAAGTAAAAAATAGTAAAGAGCAAAACGAAAGGCAAGAAAGTAGTAAGGGCAAAGTGAGAAGTAAAAAACTAAATTTTACCTAGATTGCTTCAGGGAAATTTCAACTATTAAGCCTAGTGTCACGATTATATTCTAAATTTAATTATTGCGTAATTCACATATTTATATAAATTAACTTTATTTTCTTTTTAAATTTTTATATTATTCTCGGATATTTTTGAAACCATTTTAATTTTAATTAAGTATGAATTTGGTTTTATGACGATTTTTACCCCTTAACAGAGCTTTAGTGAAGCATAAAGCCTTGACAGAGCTTTAGTGAAGCATAAATCATGAACAAAAATATTTTGATGATCTCATAGTACAAAATATCAGAAAAAAATTAAAAGAAAACTGTATAATGAGATTTATGTTAATTTATACATTTGAATCGATGTTATCCGCTGTCAGCTTTAATTTTCGGGCAAAGGTGTCCATGTAAACATTTAAAGGGCTTTACTTTCCCGACGAAACGGACGATTTGCACGCCCGTTTGAGAGACGCATCCAGTTCAATTACTCGAATCCAACCGCGTCGGTCGCCACGTACTACGTGCCTTTAAATTGCAAAATCAATTCACGCTCGCGGCAGTGAACGAGCTTTTCCATCCGCATACATATATACCTATATACGGTTACATCTTGCGCGCCGTGTGAAATTCGCAGTTTAGTTTGGAAATTTGAAATTTGCAGTAAACTAGATTGTAGCCAATCAGAAAATGGCTATGTTGACAAAATTATGTCGTTTGCAACATTAAAAAGGTATAATCTAATTTAAAAAATCGAATGACAAAAACCGAAACACAAATTTATTTGGCATTAAAGTTACGAAACTCTGATTATTCGATAGCCTCATGTGTAGAAGAACGAAATTTCTTTTTACACTTTACTAGCTGTGACCCGCAGATTCGTTTGCGTCGAAAAGATCTTGAAGCAAAAACGTCTGTAACGTCTCTGACTGTAACGGACAAGTGAGCTATCATATAAGATTTACGTTTTTCTTATTGAGGTATGGAATCCTAAAAATAATAAAAAAATTCTTAGATCAAAAGTCGGCAAAATACAGATTACACGTATAAAGAATTTCAAGGAAATCGGATGAGTAATTGAGGCGAGAAAGCGAGATAAACAAATGAACTAACTTTCGCATTTACAAAAATAGTAGTTAGAATTCCTTCAAGTTTATCTAATTTTGTTGAATTTTTACTTCGAAATCAAATACGCGCTTGCACGCAAAAATTGGTCGGGATTAATGGAATTTTATTGTTGCGCGGAAAATAATTATATTTGGCAAAACTTATGTTACCTCCCATGTCCTTAATAATAAACTTAATGTTTCCTCATGGAATTCAAAATAAACTCCTCAAAAAATAATAACAGACTAGTATCACAATTTTCTCAGGAAAGAACTATGTTATTACCGCTTTATGATTTCTAATGATAAATAACCACGACATGAACATAATGCGTTCTATCATATGTAATACATATTATCCAATAATAAGACATATAATTCTGTTTACACTTTTATTGATATACTCCAATATTAATCGTGTACGGGGATCTTCCTTTCGTGGATCGAATTCTCAAATATACAAGAACACACATTTAGACAAGCGGGCGTCAAAGTGTCACTACCGTTACACATCACTAGACAGTTACACATTTCTACAATACTGGTATATTTGGTTCTTTATTATTAAGTTAAATATCGAACATTTTTAATTTAACTTCCAATTAAGGCAGATAGTAATAATACCGAAATCGACTATTTTAATTTATTTATTTTGTTTTTTGCTTTTGTGACAAAAAACACGCTCTTTGAGGGTTCCGTGCACATTTAGGCACTTTCTAATATTTGCATAGTATTTCTAATTAAACTATTTACAAATACCAATTTGTTACGTAATACGCCTACGTTATTTTTCACAAGCGTAAAAACAAACTAATTATAAAGATGTATAATTTTCACACAGAATTAGAAATTATATATTTTTGGATTTTCCTTGCGCTGTAAGACCTTTTATTATACCGACTTTCAAGATTGTGGGTCGATCGGAAATACCATATGGTTATTGATGATCAATAGCAAGACTATTGTATAAATAAAACAAGACGCTTGAAACGGCCATATCTTTTTGTTGCGTGAATCAAAAAACTTTAACCGCAATGGAAGGCTTTTACTTTATATATCAAGCCGTTACTGAGAAAAAGTTCTTGTCGGACCATTTGTAATCTTACGAGTATCCTATCCTGTAAAACTCGATACCTATATGAGTATCGAATTTTATAGGACGGAACTCTAAAAATAAATGTACTTGTACAACGAATTTCAAAACAATTTTTTATTAACACATCACAAAGTAATACATTCATTTGTTTCTAAATTAATATATTGTCTACTGTTCAATCTAAGATATTTCCATTAAATCACTTAGTGTTTTAATATCTGGCAAGTCTTATCCTTTTGAATCATCTAGTAATATTTTGTACATTCAAGAGTCTGGACGCTTTTGCATTACTTTGATTTTGGAGTCAAATAATATCCTTTACCATCTCAATCTCAAGATCGCAGTAGAGTCACTGTTAATAAAGGTATAAGGACGCGTTAACAAATCATTTAAGCACTTTACTTAAAATAAATGAAAAAAGATATTATGGCCCTATCATTTCCTCGCACAAATTAATTTTTCTTGAATGGTTTTTGAAAAATAATGAAATAATTTAATCAACTGTCATATAATATACCACGGCTATTCTGGTTTATTACCTATTTTTCCATAATAGCTTAAAAACAATAAAATTTGCAGCTTTTAGTTTGGACGTACTAGCTGAATTAAAAATAATCGAGTTTTTTTAGATAACAATGTTTCTATATATTAAATATTTCTATATATGATAACAATGTTTCTATATAATAAATTCATAAAATTCAATATTCGTCTGTAAACAATCATTAACAGAATATCATTTTAAAATTGTTTATTAATTACTAATTCAATTATTTTAAATATTGGTATAGTAGATTAATTTGGTTAAAATTGGGCTGTCAAACAATTTACCTTTAAAGAAAGCGCTTTATAAGTTCATAGTCTAAATAGACTTCACATTTCTCTCGTCTAACCGTTTCAATAAAATTGTAATCCATTTAAGTGCAATATTAAACCCCATAGATAGCATTTGACTTATTTACGTTCCGAATTTTTCCGTCCAAAAACGATGTCCCCAGTAACTAAGTAACATTATGACACCGACCCTACATATTTCAACCACGCACAAATGAAGCCGAAAGTAGAACGCCAGAGGGAAAATCTCAATTTTCCAACCGGTAATTTTCAATCCATTGAATCCATTAAATATTACAGTAGCTCCCTTTTCACGCAGTCCATTATTGTTATTGGCTTTGTGATGGGTGGATTAAAGTAGCCTTCTTAGGTAATGCGACTGACTGTACCTAAGGTCTATTTTTATAAATATTTATTGGATATGTAATTTATAATAAAAATGATAAAATGCAACGCTACTGAATTCTCAATATTCCTCAATAATCGTATCTACCTGTACTAGCTTACTAGCTCCTATACTAGCTTAAATATCATTTTAATAATCATATAAATATCGATTACAGCCGACACCTACTTTGTTATCACGAGGACGTTATTTTCTAGCGAAAAACTTTCTTTTACGTTTATTTTAATTCTATCCTACATAAAAAAAATAATATTATATCTCATTTTTTAACCATCAGTCGTAAAATATACTTTGAGAAATACTTTAATACAATGAGTTTTTAATTCTACCAAACCATAGCCTCAAAGTAAGGTAGGTATTTTTAACTGGGCATATCTAGTAAACATTTTGAAATTATTTTTTTAATTCTGTTTTGTTAAAGTAGAATATCTCGAAAAAATAATTTCTAAAATTTAATGTTACTAGAAACAAATTGTCAGAACTGTAAACTTTCTAAATGCATGCAACTTTTTGGAGCAGGTAGACACGGATAACAACTTTTATTTTTCGTTTATAGTTAGCGTGTACTAGATTTAGTAAAAGAAAAAAAGAAAAAATGCAGTAAAAAATCAATTATTTTAATTCAGTAAAAACTGGCATGAAAATTGAATTACGATTTTCTCCAAACACTATTTCTCAAAACGGTGACAATTACATCTCAAAAACTATGGAACTGTTTTCTTTCTAATTTTGCACACTTCTTCAATATATATATACATATATACACATATACATATACATATATATATATATATATATATATATATATATATGTATATATATATATATATATATAAATATTGGTATCGAGCAAATATTTTAAATTTTTATCAGCAAAAACCGAGCAATAGTATCAAAAATTAAAATTTTGTAAAAAACATGACCCGTCAGTAACAAGAGAACAACACATATACAGTATTTTCAGTTTTTTTTTATTTCGTTCAAATGACTCGAAGACGGTTTTTTTATATCCCGGCTGAAACTGAGGTTTTATTTACTATTTTTTATTTTAAGCCCCTTTGTGAAATAATAAATTTCAAATTGCCGTAAAATGTGTCCCTCATTCTTTAATCTTCAATGATAGCTTTGAAAAAATTCTGGACTTATTAAAAAATTTAAATACAATTATCTCGGTTACATTATGTCAACAATTAAAAGATATATTAAAAATACGAAAAAGTATTCCAACACGAATTCTGCCAGTTTTCAAATTGTTTATCACAGTAATTTGCATAAGATGAATAAAAATTAAATTATATACTAAAATAAACCTGCTAACTACGAGTAGAATTTATGCTACGAGCATTTCTATATTTATTTAGATGCGAAAATTTAAACATAGTAAATTGCTCAAAAAAATATAGATTATAGTAAAAATCAAATTTTTTTTCAAATATTTAAATAATTTTATTGCCGCAAGAAATTAGTAGCTTTTAATGAACTAAAGTTCATTTGAAAGTTTACGACTGCCAGTTTGTGGATAGTTTTTTAAAATTCTCGTATGATCTTTTTTTATCAAGTTATTAACTTTTAAAGTAAGAAAGATACTCTTGTTATATATTTTTATTAAAAACTAGTAAGTATAAGCTTCGAAGTGAATTAAATAAATTTAATGATTTCTCGCGGTGTTTTCTTGATGATCCTTACATTTTTAAGGAGTAAATTTCTATTAATATATTTACTATTTCTAAATAGTTAATATTATTTTTCACCGTGTAAATATATTGCTTAGCATGTATTGCCTATGCATAAAATTATTTGAATTTTTCAAAAACTGTAAGATCTGGGAATCAGCGATATAATTCATATAATTTTTTCTTTAAATTTTAGGTTAGCAGATGTTAACGAAACATTTAATAATCCTATTTTTTCATAATTTTCATTTTAGCAGTTTCGGAGGCGGGATAGGATGATGTGTTTTTGGTGAAAATTTTTAACAACATTTCTAGAAATCATGTGTCAACTGCTTCATATAAAATTTAAAAAAAATATATAACTTTGAAATCCCCATAACTTTCATTTTCAGTTGTTACCCTATACGATTGGAAATAAAAAAAATTAGTTCTTTACCGAACGACTTCTAAGAAAAATAGCTGTGATCGAAATAAATGACGTATATTTAAGTGATCTTATAAAGATTGAGTTTTTTTGTTTTTGAGGTACGGGAATCCTTAAAAAACAAATCTCAAGCCAATGTTTATTTTATTAATAATGCTATCTTAATTTTTACAAAAAAGTCTTAACGTCGAGGAATAAAAACAAAAAATAATGTTGAATTTATAATGCCACTAGAGTTAATGATAATCCTCGTTTATATATGCGGTTGAACACTTTTATCGCAGCGTAACGTAAATTTTACATAAAGTAATATAGAGACGGCTAAGTACGACAATAATAGAGGCGACGCTTTCCACCCCACCAGGATGTGATGATTGAACGAAAAACATTTCAGTACGATATGAATATCAAATATATTTTACAAACCAAATTTCTCTCACCTTCATAAATAATTGTATATCGCAATAATAGAAAGAACTCCCAATAAACCGCGATAGACGACTCCGATAACTTTTCCGAAGAATTCAAAAATCACGATTGCCTCAATTTTTGTGACGTCGCGTAGCGTATTTTCATCACACACCCGGTACTAATACCGTCTGAGGCGGCGGCGAATAGACACACCAGACCGCACATTTCCACGAGGCTCTATAAATATGATGCGAAACGAGCAGGGCGAAACGAATTTTTCGCGAAAATTTCCAGGTGTGTGCGTGCGAGATAAAGTTCGATCCGGAATTAAGCTGAAAGTGTTTGGGAAAAGGTGAAAATTATTTTATTTACACATTCTTCACAGCCGATATTTGCGTTGTCTTTGGAAACATCTTACATATGAAAGGAAAAAACTCATAGTATGTCACTTTCTAATGAAATTTCAATAAAAGGCATTTTCAATAATGTTTGTGTTTACTTATTTTGATGTCATGTCGAGGGACCAATATTTTAGTAAGAACTATTATAAACATCTATTACTTCCTAGAGTTCCGTACCCTATAGTTGTAGTAAACTCGTCTTTTCGTCCGTCAGTTGACCTGTCTGTTTGCTGTGTGTCAAATACTTAAAGTTCGGTTCCCGAAGAGCCTAAATGGAACCCTATTGTTGTGGTAACATAGCCTGACCGTCCGTCCTTCTGCTCTTCTGCCTACGTTGGATGTCCAATCCTGAAGGGTCTGATTGGAGCCCTATCTATTATTATGGTAAAATCCTCTGTCTGTCCGTCTATCTGCTGTATGACAAATGCTTATACTTCCGTACTCAAAGGGTATGAACTGAACTCCATTGTTGTGGCAATGTCGTCTGCATCTCCGTCTGTCTGTCTATGTATCAAAGGCGTAGATTTCTTTACCTGAAAGGTCTGGACGGAATCCTATTATTATGGCAACATAGTATGTCCACCCTTCAATCCGTCCGTCCGTGTGCTGTATGACAAAGGTTGAAATTTCCGTACCCGAAAGATTTGAACTGAAACCTATTCTTTTGGCAACGTCACCCGTCCATCCGTCTGTCTATCTGTGTATTAAGGGTTCCCTACCCAAAAGTCTGAACGGAATCGTATTGTTGAAGCAAAATCGTCTGTCCGTATATACGGCCGTCCTTCTGTCTATGTCAAAGTCTTCTACACGAAGTACGATAGTAACTTTAACTTTTGTAATATGTACTTCCTTGGTCCATAACTTAAAACTTTTAACTTATTTAAAATTACTTGAATATATTTCGAGGAGGCTACCAAATTCGTAAAGGCTACCAAATTCGTATAGACAACAAATCAGTTTGTTACATTTTGTTCACAGAAAATAACCATCAATTTACCATTTATAGACCCATTGAGATCAATTTGGTAACGAAATAGTCGTTACCAAATTGATCTCAAAAACGCCATTACGTGGAAAGCTGTAATTCGACAATAATGTTTCTCGTATCAAAATATTACAAAAATTATATTTAATTATAAAATATTACATTTAATATAAAAATTACAAAATATTAAGCAAATATTTCAGAAGAATTTATATTAATTTTATAAGATATTTAAAGAAGTTATAAGTAATCAAATCAAAGTATTTTTGAGTAATTAACGATATTTTTACGCCTGTGAAAGATATGGTTGGCAATATATTTTCATGCTGAAAATAATATCAACATGTACAAATAGTTTTATATAAACAGTGTGTATATTTAACTATTTATAAATAGAACATATGTATGTAAGTATGCAAGGAACTCTGGTATTGGGTGTTATACACTTACTTAACAGATTTATTTATAGATCCTGAACCTGAAGGTGGGCATTATTGCTGTTACTGTTTCATTCTACTTATTCACTAACTTTTATTTTCTTGAAAAAGGTAGAAAATCATTTCGAAAAAATAAATTCTATTCCGTCCCTTAAAATTATATGCCACATGTTTACAATAATTTCACGGTAATCGGTTCAGTAGTTGGGACGTGAAGCGATATTAACATACAACATTTTTTTTCTATTAAATATTATATAGTTCGAATATATTAATAACTGTATATAAAAATTACTACTGTGATATTTATTACCTTTAATTTTTTATTTTCAAATAAGTGCATATCCAAATGAAAACCAAATAAAGCAAGCATTTAAATAATTGACTATTTAAATTAGGAACAGATGTTTGACGGAACAGATGATGACTTTCCCAAAACAGAAACGTTTTTTAAACATCTTCTTGTGTTTGATTATCAGTACCGGGGGACCGAGCGTTGCTCTGTGTATTTCGAATTTCCCATAAGAATGAAATTACTTGTTTCATGCTATTAGATTTTCTTCTCATTCGCCTTTGCCTTCGGTCTCGGTTTCGGCTTTGCGTTTGACTTCGCGTTCGCCTTCACATTTGCCTTCGCGTCCGCCTTCGCGTTGTTCCCTCCGCGTTCGCCTTTGCCTTCGCGTTAGTCTTCGCCTTCCGCTTCCCCTCTCGCTTCTCCTTTTCCCTCCTCTTAAACCTTTTCCTTAAACCTTCCACGTATACCTTCCCTTCATACCTACCCTTGAACCTTAACCTTAAACCTTCTACTTAAACCGTCCCCTTAAACTTACTAATTCAAGTTACAATAGTAGTGTTCATAATAATGTTGAAAGCTTTAAATGGCGGCCATTTCCAAAATAATTAAGGGTCGTCTTCGAAACTATTGAATATAATCACCCAAACAATAAATATACCATACCATGTAAATTTCATCGAAATTGTTAGAGCCGTTTCCGAAAAACCATTTACACACAAATAAATAAATATATATATATATATATATATACATATATATATATATATATATATATATATATATATATATATATATATATATATATATAAGTATTGTCGTTTAATTGTATAGAATTGATTTATTTATTTATTTACCTACTTTAATATATCTAATTGATAAGTATGTCAAACTTGATGCCACGAGAGCAATCTCTTACAGCCAACCATAACAACAGACCAGCCTCGTTCGATGAACGGCCGTAAATCGAACCCGAGTACCCGCGGTGCACAGCATCGTCAAAGGCCGTATGTCTTGTGATCAATCCAACACACCACAGCGACGACATATAAACTAAGCTAGTAATTTGTGTGTTTCTTATTTCTACGGCAGACGTTTTTCTTAATTTATTACGCTGCTAGATAAGAAAAATGAAAGTCCAGAAACCTAATTTGTGTTTCGTGTATAATTTTTAACGCCAAAAATAGAATGATCGGGAAACTAAATTAACCGGTTTAATTTCTACCATTGGAACCTATAATGACAAAAATACATCTGGCATTTCAATACATGTATTGTTAATTTCTCAAAAAAATTATGTAATACGATAATATGAACAAGCAATTTAATTTTATTATATTTTTTGTTTAGGATAGAAGAATATTATTTGGCGGAATCGAAGAAAAGAATCTGGGGTTTCATTCATACTCACGCCAGTAGGCTTCTATCACACATTGTTATTAACCTACTATTATGGATAGCAATTGAAAACTTAATTATTATAAACCGAAATGAGTATCACCAGAATATTTAACTATTCTTTAATCTTCAATGCATAAATATAAACTTTTGGTTTCAGAAGGCACAATCCTTAACAAATCCATTTGATTCGTGTGACTCTAAATATTTTCCAACGTGTTTATATAGTTCAAACCAAATCTACTTCCTTGGCCTTTTGATTCAGACCAAATCTACATTCATACATGGCTGTTGTCGGAAAATTTCTTGAAAAATTAAAGAAATTCCAAGTATACATTTTACGATCAAGCGACTGGGTTATTCGCTGTGAACTTTAACTGCTTCGTGATCGTATCTATTTATTCATTAAATGAACGAAGTCACGAACTACATTATGGTTCAAGTTGTCGTAATATTGAAATATCTAAACATTGGTATTTGTATACAAAGAACATTGTTCAAACTTTAGAAGCTTTTCAAAAATAGCTTTCAAAAATAACTAGTATTTAATATAATCTTCCGAAGTGGGATATTCAATATTTTATATTTCAGAATATCTTTCAGTACTTTACAACTAACGAAGCTTTGGAGAGATTGGCGATACTTTTATGTATAAACTTTCAGTAAGTAGTAAAAATGTACAGCGCTGTAAAACCCAACTATTCACAACCAGAACCGCTAAGAATTTCCCTCTTGTCTTAGTTTGGGAAGTGCGAAAATTGAAATGACAAAGGCGGCGTAGCGAAGAGTGGGCGCCTGCTAAGTGACACCGCTCCGCAAATATTCCGGCGAATGAGGATGTTACTTAGAGATGAAGTTTTGGTAAAGGTAGCTAAGTAAGGAGAAGTGACTTAGGCAAAAGAGGGTAAAATTGTTTGGGTCTGTTTTGCCTGTGGCGTGGAAGGTATACGTAAAATATGTGACAGTCCGAAGCCGCATAACAATATTTTCTTAAATTTATGTTGTTCTCTATGTATAGTAGTAATGAACTTGTTATTATTTTGTATACAATATGGTGCTATGCGAGTTTGCAAAGGCATTAAAAGTATATTAACGTCTTAGTATTATAAATACCCTTCCTAAAAATATGATACTTCTTATATATATATATATATATATATATATATATATATATATATATATATATATATTTAAAATATGATAGTTTTTGAACTTATCACTGAATAAAAATATTGCGAACCCACATATTTTTGTTCGAAAATATGACCTCAAATTAAGATTTTAGATAGAAAAAATAAGTGAGTTTAAACTTATGTTGCATTTACATAACAAAGAACATACATAATGTGGTATCATTTTGCGGGACCTAAAGTGAAAAATAAGAAAATATAACAACACAAAAGATATTTACGATTGTAGCATTAATTGCTTTACGTTAATGATGCATATTAATTGAAATAATTTAAAGTAATAATGCCAAAATTCTTTTCGATTTTTCAAATCTAAGCTTAAAGAATTATGAGAAAGTGAATTGGGGTATATTTCACTTTAAAACCTTGTTTCATTTTGAAGTTTAATATTTCGTAAATGGGACTTAAAAATTAACACGGACATAAAGCTTACTTTCATTTTGAAAGACCTATCCCGTGAAGCCCCTTTCAAATATTTGAGGAGGTTCAAACAATTCTTTGTAATATTTTGTTAGATATTAATGGAGATTTCAACATGAAGCATATAGTTACAAAATTTCACGTAATAAGTCTTTAGAAACATTAAGTTCGTGGCAGATTATAAAGTTGACAAAAGGTTTTATAACGAAGGGTGCAACTAGAATCTACTAGTTTTATTTTATTTATGTTATCATTGTTAATATTGATATGAGAAAAAGAAGAGTTCACTTATACTACGTGAAATTATAGCCCAGATGTAAAAAATATAAGTAATAAGAATTATTATGATCAGGGAATATTTAAATAAAAACGTTTGATGTTGTTTATCCTGAACATGAATACTGTGAGCTGAAAATAATTGTTCTCTGAAGTATTCAGTTATGTATACTGACTAGATTTAATCCAACTCTCATAAGGCTATTTAAAGTCATACCGTACATTTATGTATTAATTTGTTCATTCCACATAATATCCATCACGTTATTATAATATGATTACACTGGCGAAATGATATTAACTTCTGATTAAGAACATCAATATAGCAGCGCACAGAAATAGTCCTTTATGAAAGCTGAACCAATATTGAGATATATATACGTACACACACACACACACACGCACACACACACACACACACACACACACACATATATATATATATATATATATATATATATATATATATATATATATATGGTTATATAATGAAAAAGTATATACTAGTACATTGTAAGTGGGGCGCTACAAAAATAAGCTCGTTCGAAATCTTAGTAGAGTAGCTGCCTTCTCCCTCATTTATGAGCAGACATAACATTATTTTTCAGATATAAGATTAATAATGATCTGTAGCAACCGGTATTTATTTAAAAAAAAAAAAGAAACCATTCACGTTTATTTTAGAAAACCTATTTTTTTGGCAAACCTAATATACATATTCAAAGATTTAATATATTTGGCGTTAAGTTTGTAGAAATTTAGTATCATTTAATTTTTATAAACAAGTAAATGAAACTACATGATGTAGTATTATATTTACTTTGTTTAAATTCTTAACCACGAGCTAGGTGGTTAAGAATGTAAATATAGTAGATATAATACTACATCACGTAGTTTCATTTACTTGTTTATAAAAATTAAGTGATATACATTAATTAAATAATTTCAGATTTACTTTGTTTCTATTTTTATCTCATATGTACTTATCTTATTCCAAGCGAGTAGGTATGTTAAATATTATAGAAAATTAAGCAAACATGTGAAAGACGTAAGTAGTAAACATGAAGCTAATATAATTAATAAAATTTATCAACGAAAGATACGCTTATCTTACTCCCATACAAGTCTTCATATTAAAATGAAAAATTAATCCAACTAGTATGCTTCTAAACGCAGGCATATGTAATTAGCAGCAGTTATATTACCGGGTCAGCAAACCCGTAGCTCGATCCATTTGGCAGGTCGCCATTAGTAATAAGGAGACCGCGAATTGCAAATACGAATGTTCGCGCACAATGGCGTATTCTTCGCCGGTCGGTTTCCGTCACGGATCATGTATCAATTGTTTTGCTGGTGTGTTAAAGGTAATCAGTAATTTGATTGTATTTATGTGACTTCTATTCACATATATAAATGTATGTAGTACTATAAATGGGTATATTAGTCACATATTGTATTACTTTTTGTAATACTTTATGTATTACTTTTTTGACTAAAAGTATATAATAATTAGTTGGTATATGATTTGCAGTGATTATTGCGTAAGTATAGTTCGATAGTTTGTTAATTATAATATGTTAATATTGCTTTAGTTCTAAAGTCAAAATAAAAAAAATAGAAAATAAGTTCTAAAGTCAAAATAAATTATAATTTTAAATATAACTCATAATTCCGTTTATCTATAACTGCTGCAGGTGAATGAATGGGCTTGCCATTTTATCAGTGGTTTATTCCTGTTGTTGGATTTAAAGAAAATGAAGTTTTATGCAGAGTTCAAACAGTGATAGAAAATTATAATGATAAAAGTTCACTTTACAATTTTCAATGTTATATTTCAGTGAAAAATTATAGAAAGAAAATATTTTCTAGCTTTTAGTTTAAAATTCATAAACTTCGATTTTTTCTGTAATTCAAAATCAATCATTCTATATTACGTAAAGTGGTCATCCATAAGTAGAAGAATAAATATTTAAAAAAAAAATATTTGTTATTGGAAACTTATGGTAAAGAGGTCAAGAATTAGGGTAAAAAGACAATATCATTTTTTTTGTAATGTCAAAAGTGGTACAAAATGTTCTTGAAGCTTCAAGTTTTATTATTTTTTTCTTATGCTGAAAATAGGAATAGTATATTTTGAAGATATTAAAAGAATAATTGACTTATCTGGTTCACACTTGATCGATATTTATTTTTGTTTAAGAAATATAATTATAAATCAGTTATAGCTGGAATTAACAGAAATTGAGTTATAGCTGGAATTAAGACTGAATTTTGTACATTTAAGTACCAGTGAAAGTTGTGTACAGGTTAAGTCTTAAAATAGTAAGGCCTTTCAGTCAATTTTCTGCCGTTTTGCTACGCGTGTGGGAACTGCAAATGCGGGTTGCGCTCCGGATTAAGCCATCCGTCACATCAGCGAGTCCGCTGGACCGCGAGGTCGATTGATGGCCTGCATGCGTATGCGGTGGAGGGTTGTAATGATTTTGTGAGTCATATTTTATGATCAGCTTGTATTATGGCTACCCCTACAGCGCTGCATGGTCGGATGGTTTGTTTATAGCTATTATGCAAATACGAAGTTCAATTTTCATTTTTTTAACCGAAATAACTTTCATGGGACAGTATTTTTTTTATCGGTATAATTACAGTACGGTGAAAAAAATGGAGAGAGAGAGAAAGAGAGTTGGGGTTCAATTTTCATTCTTTTTTCTTAAACAGGAATAAATAACTTTCCTGGCACAGTATGTTTTTACCAATATGGTTACGGTACGGTGAAGGAAATGGAGACAAAGAGAAAGAAACTAGGTATTTTGTTTCCCTTTAACAAAAATATTTTGTACGTCTCTCAGGAATCAATGTATTTAATATTTCTCAACATTTTGAATAGTTAATCTTTCCATTCTACCGAACTTAATATTTCACAAAATGATTGTTATAGGAAAATCCAGTTAGGAAAACTTCGCCCAATATGAAACGGATCACTTGGATTCATTACCACTGTTCTCGATATTTACTTATGTACCGCATCTGAATCTCTTCTCGCTCGAATTCTTTCTTAATCCTGACAGTTACAAAATACTTTAACTTAGCATCTCCATTAAGCGGATTAAATATATGACTACCCTGTGTATTGTTGTCGCAGTGGTGTGTTGGGTTGATCACAAGGCATACGGCCTTTGACGATGCGACGCACCACGGCGACCCGGGTTCGATTCCCGGCCGTTCGTCGAACGGGGCTGTACTGGTGTTGTGGTTGGCTGTAAGAGATTGCCCTTGTAGCAATACGTCCGCCATATGTATCAATTAGATACATTAAAGTAGATCAATAAATAAATATATTTATGATACTCAGTTGAAGTGTACTTTGGCGCAATTTTTGGGAAAAGTTGCATTTTCAGATTATTTATCGACCTTTTCCCATTATTAAGTAAGATTTCTAACGTCATTTACGCTTGAGTAGGAAATTTGTAACAAGATTATATCGGATACTTTCCTTTTTCGTTTATTAATATATCAATACAGAAACTTAACTATAGTGTATGGCCGCACACACTGGTTAAGCAGTTAAATATTGTGAGAAAGTAAAGATATTCCACGTGAGTTATTCATACATCGAGATATTATAAATATCGAATTATATATATATATATATATATATATATATATATATATATATATATATATACACACACACACACAAATATACAAGCACGCACGCACACACCACGCATTAGATAAGGGTAATAGAAAGTAGACAATCGATGTTGTAAATTTGAAGAGGCGTTTTTATGAAAAGCGTTTTACCTCACGTATTCGCAGACTTTCTGCAAAGAACAATAGACATTTTATATCCTATGCAGAAAAGACTTTTCATTGTTCAAATTGTCATCTATTTCCGTCTTTACGTAAAAAAACTCAATAAAAGGAAAACGACATGTGCAGCAGTTTATGAAACCTGCGCGTTTGAAGTGACGAATTAATTTACAATGACAACTGATGTCGTACTCGACAGCTGACGTTTACCTTTCCCCTTTGTGCCTCATTTATGTTGTATGTATGTCACGAACAAAACACGCCTTTGTCATTTTTCTGTCCTGTTGTATAGTTTTTTTCGAAAGAAGTTTCACTTCAAAAATGGGGCTGTTTTTTTATTTGAAAATGACGTTGAGTTTAAACTGTGTTACTTTGTCCAACATCACCTTTAAAAGCGGTTCTATTTTTTATTTATACTTTTATCTATTCCCAGTTCGACGTTTATACATACATTTAAATAAGATTTTAAATAAAATATTTATAACAAAACTGTGTCTCACACAGTAGTAGTACAGTAACAATTTTACAAATAGAAAAATTTAATTTGTTAGTTTGTTTGACACAAAAACAATTTATACGATTGACGTTTAACTCTCATTGTCGTAAAATTTATAATGCGCAGGTGAACATAGGATAAATAAAATTTTTAATAACATATTAAAAGCAATAACAACTGAAGTAAAGAGTTGAGGTGCACTGAGTATATCATTTTGTTAATTTTTTAAATCGTTATATCTACATTCAAACAATGTACCGAGGTATTGTAAACAACATAAAATCTAAAAAACTAAGTTCAAAAACCTATATTGTAAATTGCTAATATGTATATCGTTAATAAATTCAGATTTTATATCAAGACATGATTTCTATTACAACATCGGACATCAAAAATATTTTTGAGCAAAACAAACTAAACCGGTAAAGCTACATAAAAAAAACATTTGAAACAATTATATATGACATGATTATATACTCGTAGGGTTAATTATTGCAATTTTTAAAGGGTATTTTTAAAACAAGATTGAGCCGTACAGTTCTGTACTCGACTATAACGTAGAATAACGAGTCCATTGAGGATATAAAATTACACTTTAAAGAAAATTTAAAAAGTCTCTTTTATTTGCTATAAATATAAAGATTTTTGAATAAACTAAAAAAGGGAATAAAACGATTGATAATAATTAACTGTAATGTTAAAAAAGGGTGGGGTGCTCTAGACATACATTTTCATAACAAGCATTCCACCCATTTTCCACATTAAGTTAATTTTTCTATCAATCGCTTTATTCTTTTTTTAGTTTATTAAAAAAAATGAAGTTATACCGAGTTGTTAGAAATCATTTCACTCTTGACCAAAACCTTCATATAATTATTTTTATTTTTTAGTTTATTTTGTTATAAAAGCGTGTTTTTTTTTACATTTTTAGTCTAAAATTTTATTCTCTAAATTATTGTAAAGCCATCGATTCTTGATAAGTGAGAAAAATTTCAAATAATTCGGACGTCTGAAAGTGGGTGAAAATTTAATTATAAGATTTAGTTACATTGTTACATACATACATAATACCTACAAATGAAGTGATAATAAATACATAGCTAAACTGTTAAAAATACCGTTAATAAATTAATTCAAATAATGCTTGTATTAAAAAATTATTAAAACAAAATAGATTCGCGATCTTTTTTTTGACTGGTCAAAGCCGGATGGGAATATATTTTCTTCATACTTCTAAGCTAGTTTACAATAAATTATCAAATAACTAATTAAACGTCAGTGTAGAATGTGGCCCGCATTCTGCTTTGGTGATGCCAGAAACAGATCGGGTTAGACGTTTCAGTTTCCATCCTCAGGACAGTTTCCATCCTCAGGACAGTTTCCATAGCCATTGAGTGTAAAATTGTAAATATGAAGTTTTAAACTATTTTTAGATGGCTATAATTTCGTTATTGAGTACGCACAGTCCATACACATGCACACGTATACGCACACAAATACGTACATATTAAATCAGCTGTTAATATAATTAGTTGAACCATTTAGAAGTTATTATTTCGCTAACAATATTAACTGCCTACGGGAGAATGTATGGAAATCCTTTTTTATTAGCGTGGAAAAAAACTGCTGCTATGATATTAATTAAAGTCAATTATATTAACAATTTCATATAAATAAATAAAACCGTCCCTTTCAAAAATTAACTTAAATATCAGACGATGTTAATACATTTAGTTTTGCTATTTTGAAAATATTAACTAAATAATTATAATTCCTCATCGTCAATAAAAGTGATCGAAGATTTAGGAAGATCTTCTTGAATTATTGATTAGAAAAGAATTATTAGGGGCTGGATCCTGAGTATACGTCATTTTAGCTTGTTTACAGATATTTATAATAGATCAATGAATAGATTAAAATTGTTTAGTTTCAAATCATGCGCTAATATCCGCATGCACTCTATATAATATTAGTACTAACTTTGTAAGGTACTAATAATTAAATATTACGCACTTACAGAAATAAGTACGTACATAAATAAATTGCAATACTTCCGACTCACCCGGTACCACCTGCGCCCTTTTCATATGTGTATGTAGGGGGACTTGAAAATATAAATTGCCTTTACGAAAGACAAACAATAGAACACACCGCAGTGAGTAAAGCCTCGGGCCGTTGAAAAAGTTATAAAATCGATATCACCAGCGCGACCCGGCTAAGAACTTCATCAACAATCTCCATAAATTAATAAGCGAAGCGAGTGAGCTAGCTAGCTGGCTGTATTGGAAGAAAATTGACAATTTCAACTTCGGCGAAGAGCCTGGATGGCGAACCCGACACACGTCGATCGGCAAGTTTTTTTTTTCATTTTACATTCAAATTTCAACAAGATGTTGCAGCGAGACGAAAATCTTTTTTAATATGCGCCCCCCTCTACCCGGGAAACGAAATGGCCGTCGGCTGAATCGGGTCCCGTATTATTTGTATAAGAAAAAGCCGACTAATATCTTTCAAATTATCCTCTGGGCAGGGGAAATGCTTAAAACGGGAATGGCCATCGCCGGCGGAAATGAGCCCCTTGCCCTTTTTATTAAATGCGCGCTTACCTTCCGACTTCCTCTTACAGATGTCAAATGTTGTTTTTTTAAGGATTTATACCATGATTCTTCGAAGGCAGGAGTCGAAACTCGTAAACGATTCTTTTTAAGCGAGCTGGTAGTAAGATATTTTGGAATAAATGTTAAGGGAATACATGGTATATAAAAAGCAAGTTGTTAAACCGTTTTTTTATGATATGGTTTTAAGTTAATTGCTTTCTAGCTTTAATTAGTTATTATGTATGAAATAATTTTAGATTATACGTTAATTAATATTATATAGATATCAATGTGCATACAGTGCTACGTGTTTTTGTTTCAATTATCGTTATAAGAATGAATGCAGATGGTGAGTGCAACAGCCTATAAATTTTTAAAAATATTATTGTAATAG
Source organism: Druceiella hillmani (assembly GCA_039881145.1). Taxonomy (NCBI): domain Eukaryota; kingdom Metazoa; phylum Arthropoda; class Insecta; order Lepidoptera; family Hepialidae; genus Druceiella; species Druceiella hillmani. The sequence continues at coordinate 28,665,332 of JAYKKI010000012.1, read as the reverse complement.
TTTGACATAAGTTCGAAAATAATATTTTTGTTACATGTATGGCAACCTTCGACTTCGAACACAAGAATTCACTTATTTATACATCAGGGTAAGAATAATATGTGAAATATATAGATAATTCAAGTTTAAAATCAAATAATTTGACAACGGTATATATATATATATATATATATATATACACATACATACATACATATATATATATATATATATATATATATATATATATATATATATATATTAAAGGTTCGCTGTATTTGTTGAAATCAAAATAGTTGCTGTGCTATTAAACACGCGCACATTCAGGTGCGCGTGTATGTTTGCTACTTTAACAAATGTTCTTTTCCTGTGGATGATTACAGATAAAAAGACAAACGACTATATTTAAAAAACCGGCCAAGTGCGAGTCGGACTCTTGCACGAAGAGTTCCATAGCACCAAACAATATTAAACTTATAAGTTTGTATTCCTTAGACACTCTGAAAACAAAGTTACTACTGCGGTCGGTACCGAAAATATCCTATATCTCAAAAACTATATAACATATATTATTCAAACTATTAATATTTTATTTGGAAGGTTATTTTAAGTTCTACTACCTTAATTTTTTCCGAATTTTACAAAGGACTGTTGAAAAGTTAAAGAGGGTCGACACTTTTTGAGACATTGGAAGCGCATATCTCACCAAGTATCGGCTTAAATAAAAAAGGTATTTTGGAACTTCTATATATATATTTTAAGACGTATCTAATGATACCCCACAGGCCTATGTGTACTGGATTTTTTTTCATCCCTCAGTTATGGAGTGCCAGCATGTCAGCGTTGACCATCACGATATAATGAAAGCGGAACCTAATATTATTTTTTTCTTAATTCCACTATTTCATTGTACGGCGGTTCATAGAAGACAGCTACCATCCAAACTTCATCTATATAGTGGCAATAGTCTCTGAGTAAAATGGCTTTGACATATGGACAAACATACGGACAGACGTACTGGACGAAAATATAAGTGTTCCGTTTTTTATATTTGGATACGGAACCCTAAATATGAAAGTCTTAAGAATACTCCTGCCAAACTCGGAAAATATTTCAGATTAAGTGTGATTTTAAATTTGAATTCACGTACAAAGCCATGGTCTTTACTGTATTAAAACATACGTTTAATTAAAAATAAACTATTATTACTGCGAATTATAGAAATAAACATTCGAGAAATCTCATTAGAAAGATTACTTTTTACGATCAAAACGCAGTAGCTCTACGATCCTGCAGTGGAATTTATATTTATAGGTTTTTTTTATTTATCAACGCTGATACCGTCACGATATAATGAAAGCGATCCACTATAAGCGAGAAATATCAGGAGGTAATATTCCAGAAATCAACTCGCCTACTTCCAATTAGTTATATTGTTTTTATTTCAATGCTTTGAAGGGAAACTATTTTGCTTAAACAACAGGGTTTATTGTTTTACTGACAGAGGTAGTGAATGAGTCTGTTCAGAATATCGCCAGTTACGATGCAACAAAAATGGACAGGATGAAGTTGCTCACTAAACATATATTTACATGCGTGTAGTGATTTATACTATGTTCATGATAGTCATTGAGGTATTTGTAAATACACTAAACAAGTTTTATATTCATACAAATCTAACTTATATCTGTGTTTCTGAATAATATTTTTTATTAATTTAAATTTAATAGAGGTTCATAAAATAAAAAAAAAAATATTTATTGTGAATATTCATGATAAAAACAGTGCTTATAAATTTTTAAAAATATATTTTAATTGTACTTCTCTAAGTGAGGTTAAGTTTAGGTACGTACTTATTTGCATTATAAATTACAAATCAAAATTTCATTATTTCATTTAATTTAGATTTTACCAACCGTAATCACTTTCCAGTTCTTTTATTATTTTGTTTCCATTCATTATTGGCGTTGGTAAATAAAGTTATTCTTGTATAACGGGTTTTAAAGACATTTTTATGAATATTTTTATATATTTATTTATTTACTTTAATGTATACAATTGTTACATATGGCGGACTTATTGCTACGAGAGCAATCTCTTACAGTCACCTAGAACACTAGTCCAGCTCCGCTCGACGAGCGGCCTGAAACGAACACGGACCCCGCGGGGCACCGCACCGTTAAAGACCGTATGTCTTGTGATATATTCAACACACAACGGCGACGACATTTTTAGAATAGCTCTAAGGTTATCTGATATAAAATTCTAAAATAATATTTTTGGAATCTTTATAAATTGTTTTTTAAATTACATTAGACATCTAACAAAACATTTAAAAAAATATTGAGTATATTATTTGGCCATTACCAAATTATTATTTATTTATTTCCATGTAAATATATATGATTATTAACTATAGACACATATGCGGGTTAGTAATCTTTATCACTATTTTAAATTCAAACTTTCTACTTTGAACGGTTTGTAAAAAAATCGGCTGTGTTACATGAGCACTCCATTAATAAAGTGACTTTTTCTTAATTTCTATGAATATATAGCTATAAAGGTTTTATTTACGAACGGATATACAAACATTACGAAATATGAGGAAATATTAAATATTTGGAACTTTGAAAATAGGGTATAACCGTAATATCGTGTGAACCTATTAAGGCAGTTACAAGCTCGGCACGTTTGGCCTTTTCTGACAAAATCATTTGACCAATTTAAAAATAATAAAAATTTACAACAAAACAATCCAATATCGAGTGACGATTGGCATCGAAACTGGAAAATCCAGCGCAATTTCCTTTGAAATATGAAACACGCATGATACGACACAATAATGGCCGCGGGCAGATTGGATTGTGACGTGAATAGTAATAGCCGTGAATAGGTGCTTTTGTATTGTAACATATTGTGTACGACTCTTGATATTGCTTTGTGAAAGGACAAATAAAGTGATTGTGATACTTTTGATGTACAATATTATACGATGCTTTTTGTAATAATTAATAGTTAATGACTAAAATTTTAATTACATACACATTAATAATGTAAAACAAAATAGTTCCGATTCCCAATCAACTTTGACTCGTAACAGCTTTACGTAACTTCATTAGCAAATAATTATAATAGCAAATGAACTCCATTTGGAGTTAAAAGAAACTATAAAGGATAATTATAACCATATATATCTATCTTACATATACTTATTCTTTAACGGATAATTTATAATAGCAAATGGACTTAAAATATACGTGAAAAACCACGAGGGTTGCGTACTATTAGATAGTATATTTGTAGGAGAAAAATTTCGTGAATTTCTCAAAAACTATGAGATTTATAACGAACGTTTAAGTTCGCTCGTTTTTCCACCCCTTCAACTGATATCCGACATGACACATGTTGCGAAAGGCGCGTATGAAAAGTAAAAGTTATATTGATAGGCTGTACTTGCTAGAGAGTAAAATATTGAATGCCTTTATATTTCAATATTTTTTTAAATTAACGTATCCTGTAATATTTTGGTTGCTAATTAAAGCAGAACGTTTTTGGCATTGGGTAAAATTAATAATCAATCGCAATAATCGACAGCAATATATGTGGTTGATTTCACTTTTATTCAATGATCTAGGTTTCTTTCATTAACAAATTAATAATACTTTAAAATTAATAATCAATCGCAATAATCACCAGCAATATATGTGGTTGATTTTCCTTTTATTCAATGATCTAGGTTTCTTCCATTAATAAATTAATAATAATTTAAAATTAATAATCAATCAATCGCAATAATCACCAGTAATATATGTGGTTGGTTTCACTATTATTCAATGATCTAGGTTTCTTCTATTAATAAATTAATAATACTCTCAAATTAATAATTAATCGCAATGATCACTAGCAATATATGTGGTTGGTTTCACTTTTATTCAATTATCTAGGTTTCTTCCATTAATAATTAATAATACTTTCAAATTAATAATCAATTGCAATAATCAGCAGCAATATATGTAGTTGGTTTCACTTTTATTCAATCATCTAGGTTTCTTCCATTAATAATTAATAATACTTTCAAATTAATAATCAATCGCAATAATCACCAGCAATATATGTGGTTGGTTTCACTTTTATTCAATGATCTAGGTTTCTTCCATTAATAAATTAATAATACTTTAAAATTAATAATCAATCGCAATAATCAACAGCAATATATGTAATTGGTTTCACTTTTATTCAATCATCTAGGTTTCTTCCATTTTTGAGCTGAACTAAGTATTTCATACACTTTGAATGGAGTAATTTTTGGTCACTATAAGTACACTTTTAAATACTCAAATTCTTCATGAAAAGAAGTGGTAAACTAATTACTTTTCGGAGTGTATTTGTATGAGTTAGGTAAAATAATCCAACAGAAAATGCAACATACACATGCATCGACTGAGTTGTCGTTATAAATAATCATTTTATTTAAAATAATATTGAGAGTAAGAAAAAATTCTATTACTTCGTTTGTCCCCTATAAAATTCCCAGTTAAAACATTTTCGAAGGTTAATTTGAAGTCTAACACTTTAAAGTGTTAAATTGTCAAGTATACATGCGAATTAATATAATTGTTTTAGAACTATGCCAATTTTCGAGTTTCTTCGCCAAGTGAAATTTACAAGACAAACACACATTTTTATGTTTTAGAATCCGACAAAAACGCCGAGTTTGAGAAAAACGCATGTAACAGACTGAAAGTCAAACACGTGGGTGATCATTTTAGGGATAAGGGTTTACTTTTTCCCTTTGAGGTACGGAACCTTAATAAATCACAGTTTTCAAACCTTTGGTTTCTTTTGGGCGGTTAGAACAATATTTGCAGTAAACTGTATAAATTATACACTAGGTCCGAATAAGAAACGGGAAGAGAATCTAAATTGATTTGTTTGAGTTAGAAAAAACTTCAAAGAACTGTTTCAAAAACTTTTAATACAATATTTTTTTAATTACGTAACAAAAAATATTTTCATAAAATTACATTCGTAAGAATATACACATATAAATGAATAATACAAATCCTAAAGCAATTTTAGATGTGAAAATTATTATATACCGACGAAAAAAAGTTGTTATGAAATAAGTATAACTTGGGGATAAATAAAACCAAACTATGTGCCGATTTACGATTAGAAAAACGGTCTACACACGGCACTTGAGAACTGATACAATGTGGTTAAATACATAATAAGGGACCAATATTAAGCTATTGAACATGAAAAATGAACCATCAGGGACTTTTTATATCAGACAATGTTCGATTTCACGTTCAACAATATCGTATTTTTGGTAAAGCTAAACTTATACCTATGTGTCATAACCCCAATTTTCTCCATAAATATATACATAAATAACTTACATTAGATAGGAAAAAAACAATGTAATAACATAAAAGAAATAGCAATGTGAGAAGTAAAACTAAACAGGGAGGTAGGTCTTGCTGCGAGCACAATGCTTCTACTTTACGCACCTGAAAACCGATACAAAGTGGGGTCTTTTGTGATACGGGAGCAGTTCCGGGCAACGATGCTTGAAAAATGGACCATTTAGGGGAAGAGGGCGTGCCTAATGTATAGGGGCGGAGGTTGTCCCGCCGATTGTGTGTAAGCTCTGGGCTTCGGACTTTTTGAATTTTTGATGTAAAAGCTTTGTGGGGCTACGCGCTTTTAAAATGTTTTTATTTGTGCGATCAGGTGCAGAGTGAATATTTTTGTAAGCGTGTCAAGGCATAATGGTGATGTGGCGTTTTTAATTAATTCGTTGACATCTAAATTCTGCATGAATGTTCGCTTACCTTAAGGGCAAATCCAGTAATTTCAAGAGCTGTTTCAATCATCACATTTTATTTTTTAGTTTTAGTGCTTGTACCGTATCATAACTAGATCAAAATAATATTTACGGAATCTACGTGACAAATTATTTATTTTTCACTTTGAGTGATTCTAAAAATCGCTCACTTGTCGAACCAAATATTTCTATTCAGTTTTAATTTTTCCTCATGATACTAAGATAAAAAATTTACAATTAAATGAAACTACGTGATGTAGTATTATTTCTACTTTATTTAAAGTAGAAATAATAGTAAATCACGTAGTTTCATTTAATTCTGAATAATGAAATTCTACAAAATTAACACCGAATAAAAAATGTAACTAAGCGATGGAACCGTTTCAGATATTCGACAAGTGTAAGGGAAGCAGATTTATAATTCATGCGTATTAACGGCATACGGCATGGAAATGTTATATACAATAACTTCTGGTATCTCTAATATCTGAATTTAAAATAATTTATGGTATCTAAAAATTTTTTAAGCAATTTTCAAAATTGTAAATTTGCATAAAACGAACTAACTACTAAAAACGGGAACATATCGTAAGTTTTAATTATTTTTTTAAAATGAATTTAAAAAAAATATTTTATAAGGTTAAATAAGTTTGTATTCCAAATTAAGCTTAAAAACCAAAGAAAAAAATTTCTCCACATGACTCTTGTGTCATGGGTGAGTTATTCTCGACAACTTTAATGAAATGTTATCATATTTCAAATGTCGTTCCCACGCCAAACTTCAATGGATCATATTTCAAACGCCATTCTCAGGCCAGTTTAAATATTATTGGACTTAATGTCTCACTGCGAAATAATATTTAAACCAGAATTAACTTAAACTAATTCAGAGAATTAATTTAAAGATTTTAAACTTTGCATGGGCGAAAAACCTTCACTAATGGGCCACGCATCAGAAGAATTAATCCTAGAAATAAAAAAATTGTATAATAATCAATTTACAACCGTATAAAAATGGCTCCTATTTCATTGATTCAGTATACATGATCGTATGAAATGGCTCATATCTCATTGATCAGGACACAAAAAAATTGTATATTTTTATACGGTCACGAAGACCTTCGATGTTTATTACTCACACATTTTCGTCTATAATCTATTATTATGATTATACCCAAGCCATCGCTATCGTATACTTGACATTAAAATAATATTGCGTGACTCGATCTGACAGCAATAATGTCATAAATTATATATCTGCCTATTACTGATTTGATGTATTGCCCTAAATAAATAAAATAATAATAATAAAGTAACATGCCAAAGTCTAGATCCAATATAGGTTTAATAAGAAAGCCTTCTTACTGTTCCTTTAGGTCAATAGTTCAAGTATTTATTTATATTTAATAAAAACGGTCGAGTTGAGGATACTGCCAGTAAATAATAAAATTATTTCGCCCGCATAAGAAAACACAAAGGTATAAGATTAAGAATTCATTAACATAGTCAAATATTAGGTAAACTGAGATAAGGATTTATGTAAATATAGTAAACATGATAATGCTTCTAAATTCTAATACAAATACTGAAACTTAGACTTAATGATATAAATATTTCGTGATTAGGAATACATTAATTAAAATTTAGAAGGGTAACCTAACAATCGTGCGTTGTTACTTTGACTATAAGACTTATAGTTTTACAAGCGATGAAGCTTAACAATTTTGATTAATATTTATTAGCATGTTTTAATATAGACTCGAGAAAGATTACGAAATATTATTTCGTATCTAAAGCGTACAGTTGAATTGATTAATGTGGTGTAGCGAGATGTTCCAAATCTTGGCATTTTTAAATTTCGTAGCTGAAAGACAAAAACGGAATCTTTATAATTCTGTCATATCTGCCTATCGCCCCCATGTGTAGTATCATAACTCTTTCAATTTAAAAGTGATTTTATATAACGATCATCTATAATTTAACGATCTTTCCCCATTACTTTTTTAGTCGGTTCGAAAAATGATGGGCAGGAAAGTTAGACTTTAATACGATGCTACATGAATCAGCCATTAGTTTGAGCTCGCTTTATTTTATTTACTACGATTGATTTCGTATTGTGGGTCCTCTACCTCAAAAGGAAAAAGACTGGCCAAGTACAAGTCGGGACTTCGGAAGGGTTTCGTAGCACCAAACAACACTAAAGTTATAAGTTTTTATTTCTCAAAGACATTGAAAAGTGTAGTTAGTACCGAAAATATCCCATACCTTAAAAAACTACATAAAATATTTTACTCAAACCACTTTTCGTTGAAAGTTTATTTTAGGTTCTGCTACCTTAATTTTTTTTAGAATTTTACACATGTTAATTGAAAAGTTGGAGAGAGGGGGTTAAACAAGATTTCCTCCCTCAGTAAGATGCATGGAGTGCCAAACCCAATATTATTTTTTCATAATTTCCCAATTTCATTGTAGAAGATACCTACTACCAAAATTTCATCTATATAATGTCAATAGTCTCCGAGTAAAATGGCTGTGACATATGGACAGACAGATAGAGGACGGACAAAACGAAATTATATGGGTTCTCTTTTCGCCACTTGACTACGGAACCCCAAAAAAAACGAAACTTTTATAAGATTACCCATATGTCTGGGCGTGTATCCTAGCTTTTTTTTTTCAGAAATCATTCAATTTTTGCAAAAAGCATTTCAACCCGCATATATTTCAATAGCTAATACCCAAAAACATTCATGTAGAAATATTTATTTGCCACTACAAATGAAATAATGATTTTTATTAAAATTGTATGTGTAATGTAAAATCAAAAAGGAAGTTACAAGCATTCCAAACGATTTTTATTTAGAATTTTATGTATTTTCATTTCAAATTTCACGTTAGGTTCCTCCATCTTCGAAACATTTTCAAAGTGCGCTAATTTTTTAATAGATCTCTCAAGTATAGAGGTTGTATCAAGATTTACATAAAATGCTATTCGTGTGAACCAGAGTATCAATGCTATTATAAATTAAACGTTACATACATTTCACAAGATGAGAGCGATAAGATTCACAAAAGCTCGTTGTCCGTTGCGCGTCGCAGCGGACGGTAGACCTAGGTTCTACGACATGGGCGATAGTTAATCAGTCATATGCGCAGCGCCTACGGCAAGATACTGTCGAGATAATGTAGGCCGGTATCGTAGAGGTGGGTGCGGCCTGTTATCTCTGAAGTGTAAGCGGTTGGAGCTTTACTGTCTTATGTGGGAGACTTGTTATCTTTGTGTTTTCAGTTTAAAAGCGTCGTGCTTGGCATCTACGTTGCGATGGCAATTGTTTATCGCTGATGGTCAAACTAGAAATTCACTCTGTTTTCTCGTGCCATTTCTTGTACGACAAAGATAAATGAAAAGATTACGTAAGTAACATTATAAATTAAGAGTATTGAAATCGTTTCGCATTATCTGTGCGCACATGTTGTTTCTTTACCTACACTGGGTAAGCAGTGATTGTGTGATGTAATACATCGATTATAACATAGGTTTTATTAATTTTCTTTAATTTTCTTGGTTAATAACTGCTTATTACTTTTTGCGAAAATATAAAATTTTATTTGGGCACTTCTATTTGAACTAAGGAATTGAAACTTAGCATCCGGATAGACATGGGTTGTAAATACTTGGAAAAATACATATACGCTTAGACAGTTGAATGTTATGCTAATAAAAATTAATATATATTAATTTTGTATCTATCAGAAATTACTACATTAGATAACTACATTAAATTAGAACAAGTAAAAAAGTGAATTGTTGACGCGGCGGCAAAGTATTGGAGTTTAAACTCAGATATACTTTGTTCAAATTTCGTAATAAATATTTTTTAAAATTAAAATAAGAGAATAAAACATTTAGACTGATCTAGATCTGATGTTAAACATAGTTAATAAAAGATAAATCAATTTTCTTTTTTTATACTACTATAAAATAAGTTTATATTTATTTAACCGCCATCTATAATGTTGCCAACCTAACTGTCGGATCCGAGGAGCCGTACTGGTACTTACAAAATCTTATATATACAGTTTAGTTCTTCATTCAAGGCTAAGTTGAGACAGAAATGTATAACCAAATCTTGTAATAAAAAATGTCTATATTAAAAATAACCTAAACCCATTCTAAATTTGTAATATTAACATGCCTGTATATCAAAGATATTAGCGAAAAAATGACTTAGGGGTGCATAATCAAAACAAAAGAAGACAAAAATACATTTTTTAAAATTTTTGTTTGTTTGCATGTATTTTTCATGCGCATCACGTAAAACCCACTGAAATTGTAATAGGGTTAACTGGTGATTATGTAGGACACGTATCCATAGATAACGTATCCTATATTGAATTGCAATTAACCTTTCATCTTATCATTAATTTAATAATATTTTCCAAAGGTCCACGTGGACGAAGCTACATAAAATATTATGTAGCTTTCATTATCGCGTATGATTCATTGAACTATTATTATTAGGTTCCTTTATCGGTTGAATAAAAAATACTTTTATAATTTCATTTTGCAATGGCAAAAGGGATCGTAACAGAAAGTATGTAAAAAATAGAAATAGACCACCGAAGTTTTTTCTACATTTACAAGTTATCTTCACTATCTTCATTCATTACTTTAACGTAAAAATAATGCTTTAAAAGTCTAACTCCAAAATGACATTTCAACTACTTTTATTTGAATCGTAATCGCTCGTTATGTACAAGTTCTAAAAAGCTATTATACCCTATGCCCATCTGGATACTATAAGCTTTTTAACGATAGTGGAAGTTTTATAATTTTCGGCTTAGCCGTCCTTGTACCAAATTTTAACACACAAACAAAATATTCCTCTTTGTGAAAGTAGTGTGATTATATTGAATACAAAATTGCAATAAATTGTAGATTATTTCAAACTTTACTAAGTTTCCATGTTTGTGATGTTATTTCAATTACTGTCTTGTTAAACTTGTAGATGTAACCATTTCGACCAAATTCAACCATATTTATTGAAATTAATTTAAAGCTTCAATAGACGACCAACAACGGTAGGAACTTATGCTACACTTGATTACTCATAGTATATTCTCATCTCATGCACGCCGTAAATCCTGTCACAAATTTTAAAACTCAAACAAAATATTCCTCCTTGTGAAAGTAGTGTGATTATATTGAATACAAAATTGCAATAAACTGTAGATTATTTGAAACTTTAATAAGTTTCCATGTTTGTGATGTTATTTCAATTACTGTCTTGTTAAACTTGTACATGTAACCATTGCGACCGAATTCAACCATATTCATTGAAATTAATTTAAAGCTTCAATAGACGACTAACAACGGTAGGAACTTATGCTACACTTGATTACTCATAGTATATTCTCATCTCATGCACGCCGTAAATCCTGTCACAAATTTCCCGGCGGCCGGGTTCGTATTGAGAATTTTAATGAACCTGCCATCATCGCGCCGATAGTTGTTGATCAATCAACTGATGAATTGCTGCTGATCGGGACTGCGAGGCGAGACTCAATTATCCGCGAACAGTTTCAATGCTCGTTCTATTAAATCATAAACGGCGAGTAATCGAAATTGAATTTCGAGCAGGTTTCGCATTTCAGTTTGCGCAGCGCGGTAATGATATGGTTGCATTGCAAGCGTGTTTACTTTGCAAGTGTAAAATAAATTATTCTTTATTGTTTTGCAGATCCATACAAAAAGATGCACTTGTCTATTATCAAATAACACTGCAACCTGGCAACGAATTATTACCAAAATTTTATGTACACAGTATTTAGTTCTGAATAGAACACACTATATTCATTAACGGAGCTGAGACCGTTGAATTTGTGGAAAAATGGTCGCGCAGAGATGAAAGAGCGATGCTACCTATTACACTATGCGACCGGAAACGAAACGAATGGATGTGAAACAAAGCCAAAGTGAGCGAAGTGGCAGAGACAATCGCGTAAAGGAAATGGATGTGGGCGCGATACATTGTTAGAATGGATGGGAGTAGATGCTCAAAGAAAGTCCTAGAGTGAAGACGCGATCTCAAATTTGAGCACGTTCCCCTGCCCGAAACGTTCAACATCACCGGACTGGAAAAAAGCGGACGTAAAATATATGCAAGGCTAGATGTAGAGGCACTTATGATGATAATACATTGTATCAATATTTACCTTTACAAAGTGGATTGATATAATCTAGGATTTAAAGGTGATTATTTCATTACCATAATCTTCACTTTATTATAACTTAATATTATAAAATGTTATAGGCAACAAACATAAATCTTTACTCATAGATATCGATATGAGATATTTTATTTACCATATTTGAATTTACAATCTTCGTTTTTATGAATCAATAGTTACCGCCTTAATGACACGTAATAAAATCGCAACAAATGTGTTCATAAGATTCTATCCCCATAAATTGAATCAATTTTAATGAAAATGTAAATCACGTAGAATAAAAGGAACTGTTAATACAAATCTAAGTTACTGTGTAGGCCTAACAAAACTCTTAAATTAATCAGTCGAACTAAATAGTGTTGCTACTCGTAATTTTTACAATCTGCGTTTTTCTATTAATCAATAGTTAGCGGCTTAATGACATGTAATGTAATCGCAACAAATGCGTTCACTTAGATTCTAAGACTATAATAAATTTTAACCAAACTGTAAATTACGTAGAATTAAAGGAAGTGTTAATACAAAATATAAGTTACTGTGTAGGCGTAAGAACACGCTTAAATAAACCCGTCGAAATAAATAGTGTTTTGGTACTCGTAACTTTTACAATCTGCGTTTTTTTATTACTCAATAGTTAGCAGTTTAATGATATGCAAGAAAATCGTAACAAACGTGTTCATTTAGATTATAAGATTGTAAATATAGTATATATATATATATATATATATATATATATATATATATATATATATGTATGTATGTATGTATGTATATATATATATATATGTATGTATATATATATATATATATATATATATATGTGTGTATATATATATATATATATATACACACACTATACTATACAAAGCGCGATTGGATGTTTGTTATTAAATCACAACTAAAGGGCTGGAGACATTTTCGTGAAACTTAAAACTATAAAGGTACAACCATCTTACCGGCACACTGTCGGCCGGTTTACTAGTAGCGTCAATAATAATTTAGATGGGTACCACGACGGAGGAGGTAATCTCTATTGCATTCTCGATCATTCCATTCTATGATCATTGCATGGACAAGAGATAAACTGACCTCAAAATTATTTAAATTTTGAATTATTTGCATATCCTATAAAAAATTGATAAAATTATCACTTTAGCTGTACACTTTGGAAGTCGCTTTGGCTTCTTCATTAAAGATGAGTTCGTAGCTCCATGATAAAAACATAATTAATGATTCGAATTTAGACATAGGTTACCTTATAAACCGGAAAATAGCATCATTTCGACAGGATAACACTCGGTATTTGTATTAAAAAACCAGTCGTGTCCTGCGGTTTCACCCGCGTACAATTATCATAATTATACTGCTTTCCCCCCGTGGTCACTCAACTCTTCCCCTCCGGTCTCACGAGTGGGGTCGGTGATCTACAGTTGGGAATACCTGGAATGGTCCATCAATAAATGAGCCCGTTTCTCTTTGCCTACACCGTTTGAATAGCGTTTCCCGACTTCTGTAATATGACATCATCATCATGACATGATGACGTATAGCCTACTAATATGATAACAAATACAAAACGGCTTTCTGATATAAAAACAATTTTGAATCTGAGATGTGGTTCCAGAGAGCGTGAACAGACAAACCAAAAAACCAAAAACTTTCCAGTTTTTCATTGCTCTGCTTCTAAGTAATAAAAAAATAAATTTATTTAAAATAATTTTATTACAGTATGTACATAGATATAATCCAAGAAAGTCCTAAGAAAGTATAAAGTCCAAGAAAATCCCCGCTAACGAAGACGCTGGCAAAAGTTTATTGTAAAAAATTTATTACTGTTTTTATCTATGAAAAGAGATAAAATATGACAATGTAATTTAACACAGATGTAAAGTATAGGAGTGGTAATATAACTATTAGTTAAAGCACAGCGATGGTACGATTGTGTTGCGTCACAAAAAATAGAAATGTACAATTACAGTGGAGAAAAGTCAAGAAATAATCATTATCAGAGGGAATTCTGTTACAGATTATCGAGTACCTTTTCCATTTTATTTCACGCCCCAATGGACGGCAAAATATCGCAAGCAATGGACATCTAAACTGCTTAAGCCGTCCTGCAAACTCCACTGTCGATATTTTAAGAAGTATCTACGGATTTATCTACATTGGTTACGGAGTATTTATTACTGAGGCAGGCTTTAGATACTCCTGTGAGTCGTTAAAAAGGTTTACTGATTGTACATTTATTCGGGTTTACTTTAAGGAAACCGTCTTCTTTTGATTTCCCCGATAAGTGCGGTTTTAAAGCATAACCTTTGTAAATAATAGAGTGCTTCTCACTTAAGAATTTTTACTGTTTCTACGTGCTAATGTAATAAAAAAGTTTGCCATTTTACTTCAATCTAACAAAAAAAGGAAGAAATTTAATACATTTTATGCTTGTTTGTTGACTATATAATTTGAATAACAGTTAACTACAGTAAGATAATTGGGGTGGTAAAGATTAAAATTCATCGCATTCCATTGTAGTAATACACGTAATTGTTACAACCAAAAACCGTTGTAATTATACAGCAAAAATTTAAATATTAATTACGTAATCATTATACAGAAAATAGAAAATATATATGTTAAAATTGTACACGTAACGGAACGTAATGGAAATACGAGTACGGATAGTTCGATACACTGTAGGCGAAAGTTGATACTTAAATTTACAAGTATCTATCGGCGTATAAAATATATAATTAGCATTCATTATGTTGAATTTACGTAATCATATAATGTACGCAATTTATGTAATTAAAATTGAAATATATTGGAAAAACGGAAAAGTGCATAAGGATGAATATTCAAGGTTTAAAGGCAGACAAAATTCAAGATATTCATTTAAGGTACCTTACACTTAGAATAAAAGATTAAAGATAGAAAGTTATACATAAACATTCCTATTAAAAAACACTAGTTTTGGAGAATATAATTAAACTATAGAAAAGAAATCGATCGCCCTAAGATAAGAAATTATAATTTCAGTGCGCACTTTCATTGCTAAACACATCAATTAACAGGCGAGGTATGGATATAAGTGCACTTTAATAAAGGTGAATTTTTCGCGAATTTTTTTTCTATCAAAGAATATACATAATAAACCAGTTAAGTACAAATCAAACTTGTATTTCGAGGCTTCTTTACATAAATTTGCACATTTATATATTATTTTTGAATATTTAATATTTCTGTTAAACTAATTATAAATATTACTATTAGTTTCTTAATCATTAAGTATAATTTTAAATAGAATCAATTGTGAGTTTGTATTAATAATATATTTAACTTGTTAAAAGACAGGTATATTTGTTCAGTTGCGCATTAGTGCGTCAGAAGTTCTATTGATCACTATGATATTTACTCGTTCCATTTTTTTTCACCTTTTCTTAATTTCTTTGAAATATATGTGATCTTCAAAACCAAAGTGAACCCAACTTAAAAATAATAATTTTTGGAAAAAGGCGTTTACAGTTTTAATACTTAGCGTGTTTTGTAAATTTTTGGGACGAGAGGTGGTCGGTATAAGGGACCAAGATATGCACTTAGATATTTATAATTATTTGGCAATTAATAGGTCAGAGACAATGCTTCTTTAGGTCATTTTATTAATAGAAAAAAATATCAGAGAATTAACGGCAAAAAGATTATAAAAACAGCTTTAGTATCAAGTTGGCCAATAAGTTATGAGCATTTAAAAAAAATCAAATATTTTTGAAAAAAATCAGAAAAATTCTATAGTCTAACACGACACGCTTTTCCGACTGCATGATAATTCCCGCCCAAAAATTCAAGAATTACTCAATTGAACTTATTGGAGCTGGGATGGGAAATATGTTAATCTCTCTTATTCACAAGACACAGCGTCGTTCTACTTTTGTCTATTTAGGCCATTAAGTTACGCTTTGCGTGAAAAACACTTTGATAATAAAAACAATCTCCGGAAGTTCATCGACCAATTTTTCAATTCAAAATTTGTTTTCGTTTTGATGCTATCCATTCTTAGTGGTTGAGATGGATTTCAGATAATGATCGTGTATATGTCACTTGTGATTAATTTATATAAAATTTTTTTGTCTAAATGCTTATTATTTATTAGTCAACTCATACTTTGTTTGTTAAGTGATATGTGGTGCTAAATGATGCTAGTTAAATGACGTAGGGACGTAATAGGAACGTGTTGTTGTAGAAAATAAAATGAATGTAGTTTATCAATAAGGGTACGTATTGTAAGACGCCATGATGTTTCAGATATATACATAGATGGACATTGAGTTAAATTTGTTATAAATTGAAATAAATACTAAAACCTTAAGTCAAAGTTGACCTGCGTCTAACTTAATTTGGCTGTAAGCTGTTGCCTACAAAGTTGGCTTTTTAATCAAGTTTAACACAGGTTATTAAATAATCATTCGTCATACGTATATTCTGATTTAAAATAAATTTCAATCAGTAAACACGTACTAAAAATAAGTAGACATGACGACCAGAGGGATTTATTTCAAGGCAATTTACTCGTTAAATATGAAAGCTGACATTTCCAAAACAGAAAAAAGTGACGCGCAAGGTAGTGACAATCTCATCATTTACGGTTTCTAAACCCGTGCCACGATGGAGAATTATTTTGACAGCGTTTTGACAATAAGTAGTAAACAATTTAATAGAAAATATTTTTCTTCCAAAAATAAAAGCTTTTATTTTAAAATGTAGTAAAAAGTAAGAAAAAACAAACGAAGTAAATTAAGAGATAAATGAAATGAGTGAAAAATCGATAAGTCTACTATCCATCCTTAATAAGATCCGCTTTTAATCAGATCCTGACTCCATTATCATCATCGTGTGTTGTCAATGGATACAAGTATTTGTGCCAGGTGTCAAGTCTCTAGCGGGCTACAATGCAAAGCAAACTAAATAAAAGCTTTAAAAAACAGGGAAAGGCGTATCGGAATACGTTCGAAGCAGAGTTTCGTAATTACCCAGGTTTCTAAAAATTGTTGGTGCGAGTTGCAAAATTATAAGCAGAAAGGGAGGCGACGATTGGACTTCACTTTGAAGCTGAATATTTCATAAACGGGGTTTGACAAATGGTAAATGATATCTAAATTTCATTATTAAAAATACATATTTAATTATACCGCACCCTCACCACTCCCACTCGAAAACGTGTGAGTACAAAAATATTGTTTTCTCAATATATAATTAATTAAGAATATATTAATTAATAACTTCATACGAACCATTTACTACTAAAATCTTCATGCAAATATATATAAAATTGCAGAAACTGTGAGGCTAGGGCAGACGGACGGACAGGCATGACGAAATTAAAAGTATTCTTGTTTCACTACCTAAAATTATGTTTAACATATTGCATTATTTATTTTTGATAAAAGAGTCATCTAAATACGTTAACTTAGTATCGTCAAGCTTAAAATATATTACAATTTTCAAATATTAGCTTTTATATTTGAATATACTGTTGAAAAATATGATCAGTACGTAGTTATTAAATATGACAATATGTACCCAATACTGCTTAAATATTTGACTAGTTGTGTACTATAGACAGTGATGAGACTAAACAATATACTCTTTTTGTATAGAACTGTAACAATGCCAAAAAATCTCATTTTTGCGAATGAGGTAGTTTACTTTCGTGAAAGGGAAAATATTTTCAAACACGAGACTTAAAAGGGTTGTTACTATAAAATCTTTGCATACTGTTTTAGATAGGCAAAAAAATTGACATTCTAAGGATACATGATTTTCATAAATTTTTATAGATTGATAAAAAATTGTCGTATAAAATGACATATACGAATATGGCCAAATACTCTTTGTTACGAAAGGACTATTCTACGAGAATGTCAAAAATAGGTAATAAGGCGCTACATCCTCATAATACGAATCTATAGTGGTAAAAGGAGTAAATAGAGATTAGCACTCTGTTAAAGTCATTGCATTAAATTTTCTTTCGTCCTAAAACAATTTTAGGTAATGTTCTACTTTTTAAGTTTTAACGACCATTTTCGATGAAAACTACGATTATATATAATTGATCGAAAGCATTATTTTGAAACGCTCTAGAAAATTAGCTTTCAAAATGTAAACTTAAAACATCGTTAGAAGGGTCCTATCTGGATTAACACAGTGTTAAAAGCATTTTACAAACTCACAACTGATACGAACCAACATTGACTGGTCAGGACGAGACGCTGAAGCTTTTAAGCTGCTCGCTTCAACGAGCTTCTGATCGGTGCCGTCGCTTTCACTTGACTCGACTTCAAGGGAGCCTGAAATGAGCGGCAACGAGGCGTGTGTGCCTAGTGAAGCGTGAGCTTTCTGAGATAGTTATGGAGTTGGTCACCGGCGAAGTTGATTGCAAGTGTATTGGGGAGTGTTTTATGTACTTGTAAGTTTGGTTTTTGTTTTGTGAGGATTATTACAAAGTTGGGTCGGTTTATGATTGATTATATATTTATTTTTTCAGAAGGCAGGTGTGTTTTTATTTGCAAAATAAAATCTTACTTCTGTAAGCATTAATAATAAAATTGATATTACAATTTGTACCCTCTTTTTTAGATATTTATTGGGTGCCACTGTCAAAATTAATGAAATTTCAACTCTTGTTATTTCTAATAAATATCAGCTGATGTAAAATTCCACTTAATTATTTCAGGCCATATTACTCTTAAAAGTATAAGTCCCAGTGATATTGCATTGTTTTTTTTTCATACACAGAAATTTGTATTTAGTTTTGAAATATAAATAAACAATAACAAAACACTATTTTTATATTACTATCGTTTAAAGGCGATTGTAATATAAAACGCTATCCCCACCCCTGCAGTGTAATTGTAGTTTCTCATTTTTACGACACTTTGACATTAACATGTTTGTTAAAAATACGACGTAAGTTGAAAAACGGTATCGAAATATGGTCGAATATCGTAGTATGGGGTTTGTTATGAGTATCATTTCGAAAATATCGATTTTAAAAGTTAAGCGCCGTTGTTCACAATTCTAACTAAAATAAATTCTAACTAAAATAAATACGAACGTTGTTTGTTTTACTTTTACGGCTCAAATATTCAAAAGGTCTCCAAATTTGGCGTTCATATAGTCGTGGAAATAAACATAGGTACTTTTGTTGGAAAAAACTAATCCTACACACAGCAGCGGGAAACCGTCTGCAATAACATGGCACGCAAACAATCCGATCCAAAAATGAATGTGGCTAAAAATAATGAAAAAAAAGACAAATGTGATTTTCTTAACTTCTAATTATAAGTTTGTGTATTTTGTCGCCGATAAAATATTTGGTTTAGTTTTCATCGTAAAAAATGCTGTCATAATGTTAATGAGATAATATATGTTTATTTTAGTGTAAATTAAGCGAATCTTAAGTAATTTTATTTTGTATGATATACTATATAATATTCGTGATAATCAGAACTGTAAACTACAATATAAAAATAATAGATTTTTATGTATAGGGTCTTTAACTATAGAATCATATTTTATTTGCGGTTTATTTACAAATTAAGAGTCTTTCAACTTCACATATCTTCTTACTTCCTTTGTTAAGCGACATTTCTTATCGTGCCTTATCAGCTTACAGTCTCAAGAAAATATGTAATGGAAATAAAGCGACAGGAGTGTCAAAAGCCGACATGTAAATGTTAGTGTGTGACATTTCCATAAAATTCAATCATTTTTGGAGCGACATTTCTTATTGTGCCTTATCAGTTTGCACAGTCTCATGAAAGTTTATTATGAAAGTAATGCGACTGGAGTATCAAAAGCCGATATAGAAATGTTACAGCGTGTGACATTTACCCAGAATTCAATCATTTTTGAAGTTATATTTCTTATTGTGCCTTATCAGTTTGCACAGTCTCCTGAAATATATTATGGAAGTAATGCGACAGGAGTGTTAAAAGCCGATATGTAAATGTGTGACATTTACATAGAATTCAATCATTTTTGGAGTGACATTTCATATTGTGCCCTTATCAGTTTGCACAGTCTCATGAAACTATATTATGAAAGTAATGCGACAGTTGTATTAAAAGCTGATATAGCAATATTACAGTGTGTGACATTTACATAGAATTCAATCATTTTTGAAGACACATTCCTTATCGTGCCTTATCAGTTTGCATAGTCTAATGAAAATACGTAATGGAAGTAATGCGACAGGCGTGTCAAAAGCCGATATAGAAATGTCACAGTCTGTGACATTTATATAGAATTAAATCATTTTTGGAGTGACATTTCTTATTGCGCTTTATCAGTTTGCACAGTCTCATGAAAATATATTATGGAAGTAATGCGACAGGCGTGTCAAAAGCCGATATACAAATGTTACAGTTTGTGACATTTATATAGAATTAAATCATTTTTGGAATGACATTTCTTATTGCGCTTTATCAGTTTGCACAGTCTCATGAAAATATATTATAGAAGTAATGCGACAAGCGTGTCAAAAGCCGATATAGAAATGTTACAGTTTGTGACATTTATATAGAATTAAATCATTTTTCGAGTGACATTTCTTATTGCGCTTTATCAGTTTGCATAGTCTCATGAAAATATATTATGAAAGTAATGCGACAGTTGTATCAAAAGCTGATATAGCAATATTACAGTGTGTGACATTTATATAGAATTAAATCATGTTTGGAGTGACATTTCTTATTGCGCTTTATCTGTTTGCAGTCTCATGAAAATTTATCATGGAAGTAATGCGACAGGAGTGTCAAAAGCCGACATATAAATGTTACAGTATGTGACATTTAAACAAAATTCAATCATTTTCGAAGACACATTCCTTATCGTGCCTTATCAGTTTGCATAGTCTAATGAAACTATGTAATAGAAATAATGCGATAGGCGTGTCAAAAGTCAATATATAAATGTTACAATGTATGACATTTACATAGAATCGTATAATTTTTGAAGTGACATTTATTATCGTGCGTTATCAGTTTGCAGTCTCGTGAAAATATGTAATAATGCGGCAGGAATGCGAAATACCGATATATAAATGTTACAGCGTGTGACATTTATGTAGAATTCAATCATTATAGTATGTTCGTGCAATTATTACTATAGATATAGTTAGTACATAATCAAAGTGTAAAAGATTCCAAAGTAGTAGGCCAATTTTTTAACAAAATAGCCTACATATGCACACATCTGGATGGAGATACTTGAATTTAAAATAAAAATATTTATATTCACGCATTATACTAACAAACTGCGTAATGATAAACATGAATGTTCAAATTTCGAAAGTTGCGCCAGTCCTGTTGTAATTAATAGTTAGAACATTTAAAAACGCCAATCGCGTACTTGACCGCTTCTTACTGCCCTTGACAACAAACCCAACCACATTTTCGTCGGAAAAAAATGGCCGGAAAAACGACCATCAATAGATCACGTTATAAAAAATCGTCCAAAGAGAATCTCCTAAAGCGAGGCCGGTAGTAATCCGTGCATATTTCATTCCAATCCACTCAGGCGGGCGTCCTCGCGACGTATCAAAACCTGAATAAACCGTTTTCCATTTTGTTCCGTCAGTGACGGATTCGTCCTCATCAGAGTCGCGCTTCAGCCGTCGGTTCGTCTTTGGGTCTAAGTGGGTAAGTTGACTCGTATGTAGCAAAGTGGTGGTTGTTGGGGTGAGAAAAAATTATGGGAAGTCATTTTATATTTTATTGTGGGTACCTAACTTATAATTAGGAAAAAAACCATAATAATAAACAATAATGTGTCTATTACTACATATTTTTTTGTTTGGTTTAAAAAAGGTGCAAAATGCAAAGAAAGACTCTAAAAACGTTTGAATTATCAAATATTTTAATTCAATTGTGATCCAAATAATGGCGTATGATGAGATATTAATAAAAAAAAAATAAAATGAGCATAGGAAATGTTTCGGAAATATAAAGGATTCAAAATAGTAGAAACAGTTTCAAGTATTGCAACTTGGTAAATTAAGGTTTTGGACACATTTTTTGTACAATTCTCCCTAATTTATATTATTTGGAAATTCATCCTTACATTCATAATGAAAAGTTGATACACATCTAATTAAATTTTTCCTCTATGAAAAATTTCTTTTTTTATTCTACTATCGTAACATATCGGTACAAGTACTATCATTATACAAAATACTTATTATTATACGTAATATTAATTATAGTGATGACATTGTTTTTGACGGCTATATTACATGCGTCAATTTGAATTTTGGTATATTGGGGCGAATTGAAAAAAATTAAGAGCACTCAATATTTTTGTATATTAAATTCTATTAACCAACTTTATAACACAGCTCTACTTCTACTATTATGACCTCTGTAACGATTATTATGCTCGTATTAAAATATTTTTGTGGTTAATGTCTCAGCATAAGGTTCAATTTAGACTGCAATTTAATTAAAAATTGTTAGGATCCAAACCAATCAAAAAACATCCTTTTTAGAGTCACCTTTACAAAGATTCCTTAAAAATATTGAACTGAAAGGGAAAAGGGAGCTTCCAGTTGTCTTTCTTGAAAATGGAATTTTTTTTAAGATTATTGTAAATGTTCAAAAAACCTATTAAACAACAATTTTCCACATTATTCCTAGATGCGAAAAATATTGTCATGTGTAAATTACAAATTTCAATTTATGTAGAGTAGGAGGCGTGGCGCTCTATTAGAGACGACGAATACGGTAACAAAATATTGGTAAGTGGCTTTTCCAATTTCTGATCTATGCGCGAGGGTTTTTCGACCCAGAAATTTGAAGTGTGACGAAAGAAATTTAATATCTCTCTATTCGTTTCTATAACACCAAATTTGTCTCTGTCGTTTGAATTGCGTTCATATTGACCATTTTAAAGACGCATAGTACTAACAGTCTTTTCTAAATATCGCTTCGTGGTCTAGCTATAATATAAAAAATATATATATGAGATAGAAATACTAAATGGCCAAGTAATAGGTGCAATTTTTTGCTATATCTTAAGCTGCGTTCGCAATTTATTATAACGACTTT
This sequence comes from Druceiella hillmani, assembly GCA_039881145.1. Taxonomy (NCBI): domain Eukaryota; kingdom Metazoa; phylum Arthropoda; class Insecta; order Lepidoptera; family Hepialidae; genus Druceiella; species Druceiella hillmani. The sequence goes on along the minus strand of JAYKKI010000012.1, from coordinate 28,642,193 downwards.
AATGGCAGATAAATAAAATACCATACAAAATTGGTAAGATGTAAAAGATTGGCAATTATCTTGCTCTTTAAAAAGATTGGCAATAATTTTAAGGTCATACTCATAGGTACCACGTAGCACAAAAACGTATTCACGTACTCATATTTGTCATGCTCACGTACTCGGAAGTACTACGTAATATTCATACATATTCCTGTACTTGTAAGTACTATGTTTACGTTCTCATATTCGTAGTATTTACGCACTCATAAGTACTGCGTAGTACTCCAACGTATTCACGTACTCACGTACGGCGTATTCCCGTATTCATAAGTACAACGGAATACAATAAACGGATATGGGAAATCCATTTTTCACAGGTTCTACACGTTAGTAACTTTTATTAGCATGGTAGGATATTTTTTTTGACATAGCAGTCAAAAACCGAAAATTTATTTTCGGTAGGAAACAATTTTTTTAAGTTAAAAATATTTTCAAGTTTCAATAGCAGTTAACCATATATAATTTCGAAGTTTCTATGTTAAGCAATTCAGATGTTAGAAAGCTTAGAGACATTGCTAATCAGATAAGACATATTCCGTTTAGGGTTATGCAACAGAATTATTTTAACCCTAATAGGGAATGGACATAGTTATATTCTTGAATAGTAAGTGTTTTAACCCTAATGTGACGTACAAAGTATTAATTTTGGATTGGTAGGCTTTTAATATTTATAAATATTTATTCACAGTTCAAACTAAGCAATATATTTCCATAAAAGAAATATCAAAATATTACCACTATATATACAAAAAGATGTAAACATTGTAAAATAACATCGATTTATTAAAATAAAAAGATGTTTCGACGAATATTTTTTTTGTCTTATAGATGGAGTATGTGTTATAAGTTCATACGCCAATAACAATGCTGAATTCAACTTTTTTTGTCATTTTGAAAGTATAAGTTAATAAATCCATTAGGTAAAACAAATTCTATATTAAAAGTTGTATTAAGTGATTTTGATGAGCTATATAGATATATACTACCTTCATCAATACAAACTGTGACACAGAATGAATCTTATAAATTGTCTCCCCACGAGAATAAGTTAAAGGTAAATATTCAATTGTATTGAAATATTCTTAGTTTCTATTAAAAAAATAAATATTTTCGTTTAGCTCCCAATTCGATAGGTAAACGTGTTTTTAAATAAAATTTGTAAACAAGAAACTCAGTTTTTATATAATACAAAATAAATTCTATAACATTCATTGAAAGTTCTCCTTTAAACTTAAAGATATAATTTACTACTTTTACGTAATGACTCTTTCTGATGAAAAACTTTAAGCAAGCTGAAAACTGACATGGCGCGAAAAGCAGAAATTTTTCAGAAAGAAGTATTTATAAGAGGCATGACAAGACTTTATTTCTTCCATATTTTTTTTTTTGCAATTCCATCTCGTGTTTGACCGTTTTATAGTTCTGCAGCCAAATGGCAAAAACGGAACCTTATAATTTTGCACCGTCCTTCTGTCCGCCCGTCTGTTTGTCCCCGAGTCATTTTATATATATTGGCGCTATATAGGTGTCTTCTGTGAATGGTTATACAATGAAATAGTGAAATTATGAAAAAAAAAATAGGGATGGCACTCCATACATATGTATATGTGTGCTTTTCAAATTTTAAGAAGTATCTCCCGCCCCTCTAATTTTTCAACTAACGTGTATAAAATTCTGAAAAAATTAAGGTACTAGAACGTAAAATAAACTTTCAAAGACAATGGGTTTAAATAAGATATGTTATGTAGTTTTTCAGATATAGGATATTTTCCGTAACCATCGTGGCAATAACTTTGTTTTTCTAATGTAATCAAAAGGTTTTGAAAGTGTTCTCGAAAAATACAAATTTAATATTTGGTACTACAGAAATCTTCGTGCGCGAGTCCGACAAGCATTTGGCTAGTTTTTCACTATATTCTGATTCCTTATTTACATTAGACAACATTAAAAAGTACATAAGAATACAATAAATTGTCAAATACGTAAATGGTATCAGGAAGTGATGAGCTAATAAACTAATCCAATAAGTAGCTAAAAAGTTTCTATTCTTACTAGAAAATATTTAAATTGGATTTTCATCCGATCATAATGATTTTTTTATGAAAACGATTACAAAACCCAATCGCGCCCAAATTCGCCACACATTTTTTAAATATTTTCGCCATGCGTAAGAAACGAAAAATGAACTCTATTCGTTTATGCATTAAACCGTCTACAATAATTCACACATACCGTGTCACATGATACATCTTCGTAGGAAAAATTCAGACGTGTATTTATATTAACCCATCATCCATTTCCACATAATGAAAGAAAATTTTATACAATATGTAAAATGTTGAAGAAATGTTCTTATTTAAAAAACAAATATTCATCTAATATTCTGCATACGCGACTTTAACGAAAAATGTATGCCAGTAAGATTATTAAACGAGAGTTAAGCCCACGGTTTATTAGAAACACACCTCTCATATATAATAATTTAGTTGCTGAAATATTTAATGAAACCGCGGGGCGGGTTCGTTAAGAATGTTTGTGCATTGTGCGTTTGGTTATTTTATAATTAAATTTTATGAATGCCGGGAGGATTAAATTGCCGTTAGGTCGGTGTTATTGTTTGATTAACGTTTACGAATAAAATACGTGAGAATTTTACATGAGTTTATTATTGCGTTAATATAAAGTATACGCTGTGCAGAATTTAGCAAAATTTAGTTTCATATATTTTAATGAGACCTGTCGCAAATGAACGGCGTTTTGATATTTAATCTATACATATAATGAAATCGTGACGGGGTGAATTCTGTATATGGAAAATATTTTAAAAAGGGTGACTGATTTAACGTATATAATGCTAGTAGATGCTAAAAAACCTGTTTTTTTAATTTTTGTATGTCTGCGTGTTAATTTATTCTTCAATCGTGCAATATAGTATACGGATTTTGATGAATTTTTGGTACAGCAAATAGTTTATAACCTCTAGCGACATGTAGGATACTTTATATGGATATTATAGATAAAAAAACACCCTGATTTGGTGAATATTTCAATATTGGTATTGCCAGCGCCATCTATTAGCATTTTTAATAAACTTACTTTACGCTCATAGATATATTACGATATGGCACTACCAAAGCCATCTATTAGCGTTTTCAGTAATCTCTCTACTTATAGAGGTCAGGTAGAGAAAAAAATTAATAAATAAAAAAACTCGTAATAACTTTTCTTACACCGAATTCCACGCGAGCGAAGTCGCCTCGGCACAGTTAGTTTTTATTAAACTTTTAAAACAGCCATTATTAAATTTGGTCCTAATAATGTCATCGAGATTTTGTAAGTATTTTGAAATAAGTGAATTTATATATTTCTAAATGAAATTATTTCTATTATTTAGACTGTTATGTCTAACAAATACGTTAATTATATACATAACAATTAAAAAAGCATTATCGTATCTAATGCTTACATGCACACCTTTTTTAAGAATGACACTTCAGTTACTTCAAATATAATCAAAAAATGGTTTATTTAGCTATAAGTTGGAGATTATACTTTTTTTCTTAATATACAGTTAGCAATTACGGCTCTTAGATATCGAAAAAAATGACATTAGTCGTGAGAAAAACAATATATGTTTGTCTATAAATTTATAACTGTTTACCTGTAGGTATAAATGTAGTAATAAATATGTGTTAGTAATACAATATATACAATACTATAAAACTTATCACTAATATTTCCCTTCGATTATTAGGAATTTACGATTAAAATATTACTTACTTATTTACGTAAGCTAAGAAAATATTTTCTCATAGAATTATTTAAAAGTATAATTTTTCGTGCACATTATTATATTCCTTGTATTTTTGTATTGTTTATTATTGAGTCCCACATAACCTGTACTAGGGTTTCTTTTCGCAGCGACACATTTCTTTATACAATTTTGTCCTCTGTTTATACTATTATATACAAAAAATATAATATAATTTTAAGTATTTTCGGTTAATTTCGCAATATGTTATCCACACACAAGCAAAGAAATGTAGTATTTAATTTATGTAGCTTAGCTTAAGCTGTATGTATTATGCATATATAAATAAATATAAATATAACATAGGGCGAAAAATATTCGTCAAACCATATATCTTAAATCAAATAAAAGGACGCGATTTCTCATAACTGAAAAAGATGGACAGGAAAAATATACGAAAACTGAAAATATAGTGAGAAAAATATTATATAAAATTTTGCCTGTATACATATTTGTACATACGTGAAAAGATACAGAGCCTTCCTTTAACTAAAAAAGTGAGCAATTTTTCACCTAGCAAAAACAGATCAAAGGAAGATAACCCCGAGATGAAAGTATAAAAGTAAGACAGACAAATCATGGAGCAACCGCCCCGAGACGTTGATCGAGGCGCTGAGATGCGACGTCATATTTCAAACGCCCGCCGCCGTCGGACGCGCCGGCTGATTGAAATTGAGAAACTATCCCCCGCCGCTGCCGCGTCGCGCAAAAACTCGTTATTGAATTTTATTTTTCCACCGGAAAAACCTAAACGGAATGAGATGGGGGAAATCGAAATGAGCGACGGAAATTGCGGTGGTTATTATTTTTTAGCGGGAGAAAGCTGTACATTGAATTTCGCGTACGGCGTGACACTAAAATTAATTAAAACAAAATTCTAATGCAGCGGAATTGAGGTTACTAGAAAAAGAGGATCTATTCCAATTGAAAGTTTTGCACTCCAAGGAACTGTGTGGCATGCGATTGTGTCACACGTTATTGGTGAAACGTTGAAGCAATTTAGTTTATATATGTTATAGGGTTCACTCAGGTTATTTCATGTTGAGTGTTTCAATTCAGAGACTCAATTAAAAAATATATATATACCAAAAACAATACCTATATGACATGTTATAAAGAATAACTAAGTACATATATATATATATGTACATATATATATATATATATATATATATATACATATATACATATATGCATATATACATATATATATATATATATATATATATATATATATATATGTATATATATATATATATATATATATATATATATATATATATATATATATGGTGTAGTATAGTTTACGTAGTATAGTTTGATAAGTCAAAGTATTTTGGTTGATAGAATTCACCTAAAGAGTAATAGAAGTGTTTCGTTTCAATGAAACGACTAAATTTCAATTAAAAGGAAGTATACCAAAAATAATAACCATGTGGCATGTTATAAAGAATAACTACATATACTACATATACTAACTACGTATATATAGTGTGGGGGACTTTACGATCGAAACGTCAAAGCATTTTAGTTGATAAAATTGACATAAAGAGTGACAGAAATTTAAATTAAAAAAAAATGCTGCGAAATGAATAACTATATGGCATGCCATAAAGAATAACTTCCTATATATAGTGTGGGGCACTACCGTTGAAACTTAAAAGCATTTTAGTTGATAAAATTCACAAAATAAGTGATAGAAGTGCTTCATTTCAGGGCTTCAAGTAAATTTCAATTAAAAAAATATATACGGAGCAGAATAACTATATGGCATGTTATAAATAATAACTACGTATGTATGGTGTGGGATACTTAATGGTTGAAATGTCGAGGCATTTTATTTGATAAAATGCGCATAAAGATTAAGAAAAGTATTTCAGTTCAGTGACTGAATTAAATTTCAATTACAAGATATACCGAAAATAATAACTATATGGCATGCTATAAAGAGTATCTACGTATATATAGTATGGGGCACATTACCGTTAAACGTTAAGCATTTTAGTTGATACAATTTACATAAAGAGTGATAGAAATGTTTTATTTCAGTGATTGAACTAAATTTAAATTAAAAGAAAATGTACTGAAAAGAATGACTGTATGGCATGGTATAAATAATAAATACGCATATATGGTATAGGTACTTTATGGTTGAAACGTTAAGAATTTTAGTTGATACAATTCACATAAAGAGTGATAGAAGCGTTTTATTTCAGTGATTGAACTAGATTTAAATTAAAAGAAAATGTACTGAAAAGAATGACTGTATGGCATGGTATAAAGAATAAATACGCATATATGCTATGGTTGTATATATGTACTTTAAGGTTGAAATGTGAATGCATTTTAGTTGATAAAATTGACATAGAGAGTGATAGAAGCGTTTCATTTCAGTGACTCAATTAAATTTCTATTAAAATAAATATACCAAAAAGAATAACAATATGGCATGTTATAAAGAATAAATACGTATATATAGTGTGCGGCACTTCACGGTTGAAACGTCAAAGCATTTTAGTTGATAGAATTCCCATAAAAAAGTGATAGAAGTGTTTTATAGTAATGATACAATTAAATTTCAATTATAAGACAATACAGCAATGAAATAAAAAAAAGAGGAATTCTGTTTTTGAAGGCTTCCGTCCTTGGTAAAAACTTAAATCAATTTTAATTCATAATAGTCGTTATTGTGTTATTTTTTGCGAACGTTTCTTTACGTCTATAGAAGAAGAAAAAAATTTACTTCTTTTGAATTTTATCACAAACAGGGACATACGATGAATATTAATATTTTTTTGTCAAAAATTATGTTTTCATCTTTTATTAAAAAAGGAGGAATAATGGCGATGTGTGTATAGACATAGCTGTATAACTTCTGCAAGAATAAGGGCTATTCTACTTTTTAAAATAAGTTTTTTTTACAATTAGCGAAAAATAGTTTAATTAGTATTCTTATATAAATTAGTTTTTTATAGCTAAATTACTATTTTGTAGCAGGTCACAAATATAATTTTCAAAATGGCAGGACAATTTCCACATTTAATTAGCTTATTTGAAGATCAATCTAAAGTAGACTACTTGTAATAAAAAATATATTATAGCATTCTGTGAAATTACTCAGCATCATAAAAATATAATTTAAAAAAAGTTGGTAAATTTATTGAATTATATTTTAGAATTATAAATTAATGTAAATGTGTACTCACAATTAAATGAAACGACGTGATGTAGCATTATTTCTACTTTCTTTAATTTCTTTACCACGACCAAGGTTTCGTTATATTACAACATCTTCAGGTGGGATATTAGCAAAGATAGTTCTTTGCTAATAGTCCACCTGAAGATGTTGTAATATAACGAAACCTAGGTCGTGGTAAAGAAATTAAAGAAAGTATAAATAATACTACATCACGTAGTTTCATTTAATTGTGAATAATGACTTTCTACAAAATTAACGCCAAATATATTCAATAAATGTGTACTGTTGAACATGTTTGTGGTTTCGTGACGGAAAAAAACAGACTGTCATGAAAATATAGAAAAATAGATATTACGTAAATGCAAGTAAATATGCTCAGTTTAATTAAAACAATGTTTTCAAGTTAAAATAAAGTAATAGTTAACAGTTTAGAATAATTACGATATCTAACATATCATTCACAATAAATTAGATAACTGTACTCACCAGTTATTTTGTCAGTTTCAGAAGTATGTTTATCTGCAACAAATAAATAAATAAATTAGAAGTGTTTATCTTACTCTACGCAGAATATTTAAATTTTTATGTATCTTTCATTAGCAAAAAAACTTGAAATACTTAAAATTTTTAATTTTTTTTAATGCTATGAAAATGTAGCCAATGTCAATAAATCTAACAGACTCAGCGAAAATTAAAAACAATAAGAAAAAAAAGCAGGCTGTGTCGTCTGTACCGCAGTTATTTTTGGCGGGACAACATCCGCCCATAACTAAAGAGCTTGAAATGTCTTAGTTACCAATAAGTCAAAATGACGTTGCGTCAAAATATGTTTTTGTTTTCATTTTTATTTTGCGCGCTGTGCAACATTTGTTCCTTTCTTTGCGCACTGTGCAACGTTTGTTCCCTTCCGTTGCAACATTTGTTCTCCTTATTTTCGTTACTTTTTCGCGACTTTGAATGCGATGAAGATGCAACAGCGTCGTTGGAATTACCGGCCGCGTCACTAATTATTTCACCGTCACGTAAGTTTTAATCGGAATGAGATATATTTTTAATTCTTTCCCGTTTTTTACCTCGGACAGTTCTCTGCATATTATTTGTTTTATAGGCTAATGATGAATATTTAGAAACACGCAAACCGCAAAACAAAATTGTATTTGAAATTTTAATTGTTGTCAACGTTTACAAACTGTACTTGTGTTCACTTGTGTACTGGTGTTAATTATGTTTGTTAGTGTGTCTGTTTTTTAACGAAACTAAATAAGAGTAGTAAAATCGGCAACGTGTTCACTCACAATCTTGTTCCGCGTCTATCGAGTACGCAAAATTGCGCATTTAATGTACGGGACTCTCAGGACGGTGAGGTCCCGTACATTAAATGCGCAATTTTGCGTACTCGATAGACGCGGAACAAGATTGTGAGTGAACACGTTGCCGATTTTACTATTCGTATGCCGATTTAAATATTGTATCACCGCACAAATTTATTATTGGGACATTCAGTTGAGACCTTGAGTTATCTAACTATGCTAAAATATCAAATGTGTCATTAATAGTGAATCAGAATTAGCCTGTGAAAAATAGGCCGGTTTTCGTAACGTCAACTTCGAAACATTTTTATAAGAGATATCACAAATCAAAATATTTCTTATAGCTAAGCACACTTGCACAGAGGTGCTAAGCTAAAAATTTCTTCATATATTGGAAATACTTTTCATTTATTTATTTCATGAAACTCAATGCTCAACTTACAGATTTACCCAAAGCGTTGGACATGTGGAGGAATATAATAACAATAGATTCAATACAAGCCCATAAGAACAACGACTAATAGCATACAAAAGCCGTAACAATAATAAATAAGATAGCCACACAGCAATTCCAATAAATATAAATGTAACTAGTGATCAGTCACCAAACAACGCCATAATTCCATTCCTGTAGCAATCAAAAGAGCAGAAAATATCTTGACTGAGTAAATCTCGCAATATTGCCTTTAACTATGTGAGTGCAAGAAAAATATGTGAATGATGTAGGATATTTGTGCGCGCTCTAGGCAGGTGAAACAAACTATGACATTGTCCTCTCATGTAGCAGTCAGGAGTATTAAGTACTACTAAACTCAAGATTGGGGTATTATTGATATTATGACTAATAATTTTAAAAACTGCATGATTACAAGCAATTCCCGTCGAAGTTGAAAGGAATTACGACCGACTATGCCCATTATAAATTTGAAAGGTAATAAATAAGGATGATGTCCATACATTATATGATACAAAAACTGATTGAACTTTTAAATATTTGTTTAAGCATGACGGTATAAGTAGCTTTATATGAAGACCAAATGACTGCATTGGTTTCAGGAACACTACGAACCAAAGAGTTAAATAACGTAATATTACATTCGGTATAATGAAAATGTGGTATGACAAATCCTGATACCCTTCTAAATCATCGGCAAACAGAAAGCAACGAACACAATGCTGATAACTGAAGGTCAGGCATTTATCGCAATGAGAAAAAGAAACGACGCAAAATTACTAGCCTGGCTGCCACTAGATTGAATACAATAATTTTCCTAACAGGACATACTGTTTGCGAGCCCGGAAATAATTGGCAAAAATTTTTACTAGAACCGAAGACATTTCTGCCTCCAGTAATTTGACTTGTAGAATTTTACTGTCAACTCGGTAAAATACCTTTTAAAAATAAAAAAGTATCGAGCTGTCATGGGACGCCTGGTAAATGTGGATCATATAAAATTCTTTTTTTTTCGCTATCAGTTTTGCTATCAGTGTAACTTATATTTTAAATTAACAAACGCTTTTAACATTTTAAAACAGTTTAATGCAAAACACCGATATAAACGAATAAACTTTGTAAACGTTAGTAAAAGAAACAATGCTGACACATACCTAACGTAGCGTGTGTATAGTGTAGTAGAAAGGAAAGCGTTAAGTAGGACAAAGCCGACAAGACACGAAGCTGGCCGAATGGCATGACGCGACTTGCCATCGTAACGTTTTAACTCCCATCCAAGACATTTCACATAAATAGGCTACATCCACTTGACAAAATCAAAAATCCATTTATCCGCAAAATTATTAATGGAAACCGTGCTGGCCGTTCGTAAGATGGGATTGGATTTGCAAATAAATACGACGATGCAAAATAGTATCGAAACATTACCAAATGAAAGTATAAGTCGACATTTTTTACATTGGAGTTGGAATCATATTTGAAAATAGGCGTCACTCGGGAAATCTCCGAAACATGTGGATAATTTTCTGAAATAAGAGAAAGATTTAATATAAATGTAAATGGTTTGACAAATACATATCGGAACCTGTCTCAAGTACGTATAGAGGTCCGTACAGGACCAGTGGCTTGTTTTGACTGGAGCTGTGCAATAAAGATGAGCCATCCTTGACAGCGACCCATGCCGCCATTGCAAAATCTAGCTTAGGCAGATTATTAAAAAAATAACTGTATTAAAATACTCAACAAAGGCGTTCGCAGCGGTTTCATCCGAGTATAAAATTCCATTGTACGATCTTGTGTGTTATGCACGGCTCTCATGTCATACTTTTCTTATTTACGCCAAAAACCAAACACTTCATAATCGTAACCTAGTATGAAGAAATATAAATATATCGAAAATTACTTCCACTGTATTACATCAATTCAGTATGGACAATTTCTATCGAAAGTTGAAATAAAAATGTGACATGTAATCTTAGATTCTGTTCAAAGTTTTTTTTTATACAGAAATTTTAATTATTATTATATTTTCGAGTAATCCTAAAATAGCTCTATTTATTACATTTAACGAGTAGTCATAAGTTCATACGAGTAGTCATAAGTTTAATAAAGCATTTTGTACTGAAAAACTTAACATGATATCGTAATTATACCCAGGATTCAACGCACATGTTTCTTTCAGAGTGCAAAAGACAACTACTTAAGACTGTATAACATAAAGACAAGTATAAAACTAAGAATAACTGAACACCAAACGTTTCTACTCCACTTTCTTCCCACTATAACATAATTTAAACTAAAAAATTGCCATGAAATGGTCAAATTCATATCGATCGTTCAAATTTAACTAAAAATGTGTGTACGCGAAGATAAATTACTAACCAATTTAGTCTTAAAATTGTTTGCTTCGCTTTTCAACTTCCGCGAGGTAAGAATAACTTGTAAAGCTTAAAAATCAAAATGTTTAATTATAAGTAAAATGTATTTAATGCAATACAAATAATTATTGTTTCAAATAAAGTATCATATTCTCAAAAAAGATGGCACTTGTTTGTGTCGCCGACCACCTGAAGAAAACCAGTACTACAGTTTTAATCTCGTTTGCTTATAATTTTTTTCATTTTCCTCACCAATTATTTCTCAAATGACTCAAATAAAATTGGTGAGTCATCTCTATTCTGAAACTTGGTTTATCATTGCAAGTTACCTCCAGTAAAAGTTTTAATAAAAGCGAACGTTCATGACTAGTCTTCCGCACTGCAACTCATTTTAAAATACATAGATTATATTTACCTTTGAAAAATATGGGTTAAATTAAAAATATATTAGATGTATATTTTACTTTCGAATTTACAGCGTTTTTAAACGGTAGCATGTTACTTTGATAAACAATAAACACATTAAGAAGGACCATCGTAACATTATATATATATATATATATATATATATATATATATATATATATATTATATATATATATATATATTATATATATATATATATATATATATATTTATATATATACATACATACACACACACACGCACGCATGCCCCCCGCCCGCACGCGCGCACGCCCCCCGCCCGCACACACACATGTATAGCAATCAATACTTTTTCGCTGTCAAACTATTAAGCTTTGATTATAATTTAGATTGAAATAATATAAAATCATTGGTAAAACCTAAAGTGCACACCTCACGTTATTTTATTAATATTATTTTAACATGAATATTCTTTTCATATTTATATACATGATAACAACTGATATAGTGCAATTGATGAAAACAATACATACTGACAACTTTTGTTCAACATACATTTACATTTGTTTACTATAACTAACAATTAGGAGAAAAACAATAAAATATAGTCATCAACCGCGTTTTAATCAAATAAGAGATCAGTGGAAATTGGAGGCATAGTTGTCGAGAACGGAAAAAAGGATTTTTTGCAGAAAATTGATTATAAAATTTAAACTATTTGACGTATCATTAGGAAAATCAGTATGTTTATATTCTGATACTTAATCAATTAATAGAAAGAAAAATCTTCAAAATCCGTCACGAACCTGTAGCGAGTCCTCATACGTATAAGTATATATGTATATTGCATAGGTACAGATCAATAGCCGGAAAAATATGTCATTTTTCAATGGCAAATTTAGATTTAAATTATATGTAAGTAAAAAAAATAAAAAAAGGACATGGTTTTTTAGAGAAACCTTTCTCTCGTCGTTCTAAAAAGCTATGGCAAAAGTTTATTACTTGTAAATTAATTCATGTCATCATTACTTCTATCGTTAAAACTCGTGGCTGGTGCACTAGTCGATAGCATACATCCGAGGTTGTCCAATTGATGATAACAATTGATATAGTTTAACAAAAGAAACTGATCATTTTTGTTCAACAGTTTTGTCATCGTCAAATCTTTGGGTTTTTCCGACCGATAATTTTTGAGATCGTAATGGATTGATTTTTCAATATTTTTTTCGAATTTTGTTAAAGAAAGAACACATTAAAAAACAAGTTATATATTTTTGTACTAGCTTTTTATAAGCTCTCGTTTGATAACCATTTATAAAACAATTTTCTCCTCCTTAAAAGTTAGCCAAAAAATAGAAATACTACTTTTTGTACATAATGGAAATCTCTAATTGGAAAACTATTTTTTACAATTATGCCTTTCCTAAATTGCTACTCTTTACACATAAAAGTTGGTCTTCGAGATAAATTTGTGTAAAAGACTGTTTTGTTCTTTCAACTTAGGTACATAACAACAGAATGATTGTTAGTTACTGGATGTAATTAGTTTGTGAATTACTACATGTCTTATCAAATTAATAACATCGAACCTAAAAATACCCACAGCTCCAATATCGACGCGCAAAAAAGGGTTAGAAATTACTTACACATCGTTCGTATCAACGACGCTGGCGCGCAACTTTTCCGCACCGTTCGCCAACTTGTCTGAGTCATAAATTAGAATGTTTGTAATTACGGCGCGAGTTGGCAGTTTGCGGGGCGGGGACGCGGCGCGTCAGTCAATATTGCCGTTTCGCAGGCCACGTCTTACACTTGACGCGACGCTCGGTCTGGCGAGTTAATTGCTTAATTACCGCGCCTCGTGTGTAATCTAGCCCGACATGTTACTTTAGTCACTAGTAGATGAAAATGTTATCAGACGCAATTATTATTTTGTTAAGTGAGGCGTGCTCGGTAATGTTGTAAAGCTATTATTAGCGTATAGCTTTGGGCGGGCGGCGGCGCGGGCAGGCTTCGTAGCTTATGGGCAAAGTTTAAAACGCTTTCGCTTAGTTGAGTAAATTTTCGACGCCCGGGCACGACAATCGCGGCCCGTGGGCGGGTGTGAATTTTAAACGGTTTAGTTTGATTGTGTATTTATTTGGTGCATTACCCGCAGTTACCTTAAATGCTAATGAAAAGTGTGAATTAACATATTAAGTTGCAGAGATGGAGTATAAAGTGTTAAAAATACGTAACCATTAGCTTTCGGCTGCAGCTTTTCTCGCACGGAAGTTACAACGTAGAACTTTAGGTTTTAAATAAGACATATTTTCGTATTGTAATTTTACAATTCGTCACGCCATCCTTTCGCGCCGTTACGTAATTGTATGTGGTTTGTGACGTGCTTCACAAACGTTGACATAGCGTCGTAACCTGAATGCCTGGACTATACCTGTCCTATATGCAAAATTTCGGGATAATATATTTAAACTATATAACATAATAAAAATCGCATTAAAAGACAATAAGTGGGACTCAAGTTGAAGCGAATAGACAGAAAAACGAACAGGCAGACGTTGCTTTATACAAATACATATCTATTAATACCAAAAACTATATTATAGTAAATGTAAAGCTGTAAAAATGGGCTGCCCTTATTGCTTCGTAAAAATGCATACCACAATGGTACGTTATAAGGCTACTACCACTTTACCACATATCTATTCAATGTCCACATAAAAGCAGTATTACCCAATTAGAGCACGTAGAATACCTCTAATAAACAACAATGTCAGTTCGTGCATAAAGAAATCTATGTAATTACATACCACCGACAGATATATTTGTTATAATAGTACAATGGTCTATTACTAAGAAAAATGTTTTAATTAAAGAAATTAAAAAGATAACTATGCCAGAGAGAAATAAATCGGAACTGACCTATTAAGATCTTAGATTCTAAATAGAGTTGATGATTTTAACATTTTTGAAATGAAGAAATTTGAGTATTAGATCTGCGCGACATTATAAAAAATATTTAAGTATGTTTCTAAATTCAAAAAAATTTACAAATAAGTATGTAGAAAATGCAAAGATACTTTGTTACTGTAAATAATGATTACGTTTAGAAAGTAATTATGGTCACTGTAACTTGTCTAAGCAGCTGTATAGGAAATTATAATGACCTTATTTTGTTACTATATGTTAATAGATCAGCTTATTAATAAGATTCTTGTCGAATAGTTTGTTCATTGTATTGATGATAGCATCCCTCGACTATCAGTTAAATTACAATGAATTTAATTACGACAGTGAGTAAGAAAACTATGGGTTCATATGATTTTTTTTTCTAGAAATAGATAATTTATTTTATTGTTAACACATAATTTTTGGATAAATTTTTGATACGTATAAGAAATATGTAGTACGTAAATTCTAATATATAGTACGTAATTATTAAAAATATGATGAAATATAACTATAAGACAGTAAACTATTTTCAACTAGCTGTGCCAGCGACTTCGTACGTTCAGACCACTGAAAAACGTACCAGTGCTATCTTTTATAAGTATACGTTTACAGTTCATCTTTGACCACGTCCATTCCTTCAAAGTATGTCTAGGTGGAAAACTTCATTGCGCGATTTAAAAGAGCGCCATCTATTGATGTACACAATAAATTTAGGCAATTACTACGCGTTGAGTAGCTAGGCACTTCTTTGTAGCTATGGAACTCAATGCGCTAAATTTCCGTGTAATTAGAGGATAGAGGATGATTGAAGCGAAGAATTTATCATTAAAGAGGATAATGAAGCTATGAAGGTTACTCGGGTAGATATATCTATCATTGTACGTAGTATAAGTGTTAAAGTGTTTATCAATATTATTAGATATGTCAAGACCAGACAAAGTCCTTGAGTTTCCATATATCTCCGGCGCAATATTTTCCCTGCTGTTGGTATCAATACAAAAAGATTTATCAAATCCAATTACTGTGTAAATCTGAAATTAGACTCATAATTTTCATCTCAATTCTGTCTTAACTTATTGTTAGTCTATTGATTTTTTTGACTTGTTTTACTCAATGATATTCAACTGAAAGACAGTTATCCTTGTTAGGAGTAAATTAATTATAGGTATATATTATATCCACATTTCTTAACTATGGATGTTCTATTTTTGTTTGCCGGTCACTGACAAAATATTAAACGTGGTTGCTTCTTTTATATTCATCGTTGATACTGTTTTCGTAACAATACTTTAATTAAATACCCTTTTTTAACTCGTGTTAAAGTACAAAGAGTATAAATTATATAAATTAGTATAAATTATATCTCTGAGTAAAAAAAATTACAATGTTTCGTCGGTAAAATATGAGTGAGAGAAATGGAAAAGCTTCTTAATACGAGTGGAGTCTCGCTTGAAAAGTTTGGCTGAGAATTTATAACTTAATTTTATGATGTGCATTACATTTCTTAAAAATGTTGACTTGCAGATAAATATTGGGCAATTTTTCACAAATTCTAAATATACAATTTTGAACTGCTCGGTGTGCCAGTTAAGTGTTTAACTTACGTTTAACTGTTTTAAATTCTATATCTATAAAGACAATATGTTTCATTCGATACAATACTGTTATGGTTAATCCAGAAAAAAGTAATAGGAGTAATTAACCCATACAAAATTTTAAAATTTTAAAAATTAATTAACCCACACAAAATTTTAAATAAATTTCAACATACAAATCGCATAACTCTGCAACGCGCGAAATCTGCATAAGAGCACGTCAACCTGTAAAAAGTGATAAAGCGAGCTTCAACACTAACACTTTCGCCGTTCGCCTTGGAAAGCCAATTTAATGCTCGTCGCCCGCCTTTGCTGCAGACAGCGGCAGAAGAGACAAATAGTTGCTTCACGTCAGCGTCAGGTGTGCTCCTGGCATCTTAACTGGCGTCTCGACGTGATTTACTTCTTGGATGACTCGAGCAACGTCGTTCCCGCGATGATGGAGTGTGAAATGCTTAGTAAAGCTTGTTTCGTGTTAGAATTATAGAGTTGTTCAATCTTGAAGTGGATTCATGAACGCAAAAGTAGCGAGAAGTGGAAGTACAATTTTCGTAAAAAACAAATTTTCATTTCTTATTGCTTACAGATCCACTTTTTTTTCTTGCTGTCTTCGAATAAAAAGAATGACTGTCTTTATCGCGTCTGTAATGACTGTCCTTATTACTCGTTTATAGCGACATTAAAGACCTTGAGTGGGAACTGTGTCCACTTTAGTTTGTAAAAACACTCCGATAAGTATCAGAAATGTACGTTGCATTAGTATCGATTCCCTTCATTTTTATCTGGTTAATATAGCGATCTCGATAATATTTCTGTGGAAAAACTTGACTCGCATAATCCTGCTCCCACATAATTACTTGTTTTTCCGAAGTGCATTTCCGAAGTGACATCTCGAGGGAAAATACTTTAAAAATAGTGTTAAATTGGAGCATGTCGAGGTTATGAAATTCAAGAAATAACGGATCGCGTATACACTTCTTTGTCTTACAATCAATTCCTGTCTATTCAAAATATTTCCATACAAGTGGAGTCAATTCCTGCCTATTCAAATTATCTCCATTTATTATAATTAATAGCCAAGTTTCGTATATCTTCATATTTATATCCGGATAATTTAACTGTCAAGTTGCAAAATGGAAATATAAAAGTTTTGCGCTAAAAATCAAATTTCTCAACGTAACGGTATGGAGCAAAATTAAAATTACTTCAAGCAACTCGTTTCCTTTTACTGTGACTGTTATTATATTTTTTTTCCATTTGAGTTAAAACTTTAATGCTTGTTTTTTACATGGTGTTTAGTGTCAGCAGACTGAGAGGAAAGGATACAAATAAATAAAATCGATTTAAATGAAGAAAACGACAGTTTTTCCAATGTAAATCATAAACAAATTAAAATTATATCGGCCAAGTTCCAGAGTGGCTCGTGTATTGGTGGCCCCCGTATCTAGCGTGTTTGTGTGTATATGTATATATATATATATATATATATATATATATATATATATATATATAGATATATATATATATATATATATATATATATATATATATATTTATATATACACACACATATATATAATCGTGAATATCCTAAAAATTATGACATATGGAATCATCATTATAATTATCCTATAACTTTTGGGAAGGCTTTTATATCATTCATCATTTTTGGATTAGTAGTTTCGGAAATGGATACGGATGTTCATATTTTTTGACATGGTTTTCAGTATTTCATTAATGATATACTACCTAAAATTACGAAAAATAATTCAAGACCCTGACAACTGGCTCTTTCAAACGATACCCTACATCTAAATATGAAAATCTTTTTCTCGAGTCCTTAATTTGGCCCCACCTTCTCTGATATTTCCGTACAAATATAAATATTTTTGAGGTTCTACATAAAATCTTTTCTGAGCAAATGACTTTGAGTGACCTTAAGGAGTTCTATCTTTTCCTTTCAAGGTACGGAACCCTAAAAAGAAAATTTGTTCGTTCATAAATTGTTTCAAATAGCAAGGCTAAAATAATTTAAACTAATTTTCTCTATTTTTAGTTGCTTCCTTCGGAAAAATTTTACGATGGAACATGGTTATAGAGAATAAACTCGACTTCCCGGAAGTCCGAGTTACACGTTACTCGTTTTTCGCTCCCGCTTCGCATCTCGCTATCTATTTGTGCGATTCCGCCCGCGTTTATCAGGAAATAACACACAAGAACGTGCTTAGCCTGAGCTTCAGCTAGGAACTTTCAGCAATCGACGAAACTTGCAATTATTTTTTTACGTTAATTGTATTAGGCTTGCCAAGCGCAGTGAATCTTTTAGTAAACTATCGATTCAAAGAACTAAGGACTAACAGCTCATTATAAGTTTATGTGAAGCTTTACCAAATAGGCTGATACAAGTATATAATAGCTCATACCAGTTCTACCTGAAAAGCTCATGATTCTAGTTGGGATATACGGTACCACATCCTGTCAGATCAATAACAACTTAATAGAATTAAGTATTTGACAACTTCTAAACATGCTGTTTTAGTGAAATATCATGAATATAAAGGTAATTTAGTAAATAAAAAAACAATAGTAAAAAAATATAAAAATTTATGAAAAAATAATCGAGTTATGAGCTTTTAAATTAAAGGTACAGATACAGTGGGATTTATATTTGTCTCATTTTCTCTCATAGTGCCCAATAAGCATTATTCAAAATGACGTCACAATTCAATATTGCCGTCTTTTTCCAGACGTTAATTTTAAATTAAAAACTTATCTAGGTGCATTTAAAATAAAAATTAAGGTCATTAATGGAGTACGTGCAGAACTTCAACAAACAGATCTGACTGTGAATAAAAAGCTCCTAGCTTACTATTAATCTCAAAAACATCTCCCACCTTAAGTTTTCATGAAAATTAATAGAAGATAATGACAATTATGAGAAAATTGTTACGAAAAGCTTCTCAGAAGGAGCTGATTTCGTTTGAAGCTTACGCGATTTTCTCCTTTTATTAGAGTTCTGTAACTCAAAATTTGAAAATGGAACGGTTAAGCTAAGGTGACTTTTCCGTCTATACGTCAATCTCGTTCTCAAATCTTATTTTAACTTTTCGACGTTTAGACAATTGAATAGGGATGGATCTTGTCAAACTAAAAAGTTTTATAATTTGGAGTTAAAATTGATAAGAATATTATGAAAATACGATAGAGTATTAAGTAAAAGTTAGTGTCATTGGATTTTTGAGCGGTAGTCTTTGTAGATTAGAGGTTTAAGTACTCAAATATAACCAAAAAAAAAAATTAATGTGCCTAACAAAACAAATTGGCACTGATATAAGAAATTATTAGTTGGGGTCGGGATAAATTGCAGCCTAATTTATTGTGGGGATTTTAGGTAGTTACACGAATAGGTATTAATTAATATATTTGAATTCCCGTCACCAAAAGTAGTATTTACAAGAGTAAATAGTACTACCGTTCTAGTCTTGTTAAGTCCTGGCAGGAAAAAAATCATATATCTGCTTCAAATTTACGCATTACGCATAGTTTTAATATCAAAGTAAAAATCGTACATATTCCACATTGTATATAATTTATTTCTGCAGAAACTTTTATACACATAAAAACTGGTGAAATGCGAATCTTGTTTGCGCATCGATGATTCCATATCTCATTTGATGTGAAATTATTTATTTATAGTAAGTGATCACTAATATGGTTTTCTTATCGCAATAAATATTTAATAACACCTAACTTAATTAAGGAGGAGAGGTAATACATAAATATGTATTAACGAAAATATACATGTAGGAGGATGGTGAAAATTTATTTTCACGCTTTCCGTCGGTTGAGATATCAATGCACGGATTTTTTTAAAATTAAATTTATATTCTATTTACCGTTTTCCATGTTCATTTTTTGAAAAAAATTTGGATACTAACATTGGATTAAAAATTCCAACTAAAGTTATTGAGGGTAATTTTCATTAACATCAATTAAGAGCTATCGAATTTTATGGAATCCTACTATATGCTTGTCACGACGCGCTCGTCAAAACTTTGGTTTTTTAGATCCCGTAAAAGAATTGTTAATATGTGTCATTTTTATTACGCCATGATAAATAAAAATCAGATGCATACTTTAGCAGGCACATGAATAAATGACTTAAAAGGTATTCAGTAAACGCCAGTATTAGACATTTTCAACACCCAACATATAAAGCGGAAATATTGTCGGAAGAGATATCTTTATTCTCCAAACAGAATTTTGGAATATCTAATTTAAAAATAATTAGACCACTTATTAAGATAATAAAAAGCAGGATATAGCTAGAATATATTTTAATTTATATATGGCCTAACCATCCAAAAATATACCCACCTTGCAACATGCTACGCAGAAATGAAACGAAAACAAATCTTAGTTTGCAATTCAAAACAGTAACGTAATTGACGATAACACGATGCGAACTTCCCACCGTGCAACAGTGGGGATGTTGAATATTAAATAGAGCGTGTTTATACACTGCCGCAAAATATTAAGTAAGTTCATATTACAAAATAAGGAGCCGAATATACGCATCCACAAACAAAGCCCGGCGCGCATTTGCATAACTTATATGCGCAAAGGTTTAAAACGTCGAGCGGCGAGAAGAAAGTGTATTTTTAAACGAAACTCTTACGAGTATTAACGGATTTTCCGGAGCTTTAAAGCTCGTAACATTTCTATAACCGGGGAGGGTGGGCCGTTGTTGAATTTTCGCTCCCGTTTCGGGTGTCGATGTTTTTGTAAGGGGTTGCGGACCCCGTGCGAGAATGGGATTGAGGATGCTCTTTGCTTAAATAAATAAACGAAAGCGTCGTTGCGTTTGGCGGAGTTTTGACGTGTTTACAGATAGTCTGTAGTCGTCGAAGCGTTATGCGATAACATGGATCGCAATGTTGTCGGTCTTTGAGACTCGCATATCTGATTGGTTTCATTTTTATTTAAGAATTAATTTTTATTTGTACTAGTTACATTTCACTATTCTTTTATTTCGTTGCTTTTAAAGAGTATGAATAAAAAGTGATTGATTCGTAAATGAAAGATGAAACTAATCAGACATCTAGGTGTTAAAGAAACTGGTATATCTATGAGGGTTAATTGTATATTGCCAATTATTTGTCGCTACATTTAATCTCGCATTTATGAAAGCCTTTTCAACTCTGGCATTCAAATCACTTATGAACTCAGTTTATTTTCTTGGCTGGTACCCTTAAACTTGTTTTTCCTTCATATCCTGTTTCCATTTTGTCAGTTTAATTTTTTATGTAGTGTATCGGTTAGATATTATACCCTTTCATTAAAAAATTAAATAATTTACAGAGAATTGTCTTCTTAGAAGCAATTTCCAGTACAAATTCATGGTAAAATATTGAAAATTATGTATAGCTTGAACCAAAATTATCAGATTTCAAAAATTCTCGCGCGATTAATTGTTGTAAACTATTTAGTTGTTGAACCGATGGTTTCAGAGTAAAAGTTATTCGATAAAAATATTTCTCACGATGTATGAGATAACTTTGTCTCTAGACGTTTTTCAAAATGTTTAATTTGGTTCAGCGGAAACGCTCCCAACTCAGCTCTTCACATACGTTATGTATTACGCATCATTTTTGCGGTCGGCGGCGTGTAGCGAGGCTTTTAAGCACACAGTCGGAGTGCATTATTGTTAATATTTCAATGTGCAAGTATGGCCTTCTCTTGACCGATTTTTTAAGGTAATTTTAATCGATTATTTTTTTATTTTTGTTGTTTTAAACTATCTAAAGCCAAATTTGCATAATTTGTTAGAAGAGGATGGAAAATTGAGTTCCTTTTTTTGAAATACTAAAATATTTTAGTGAAGTATGTATTGGTACTATTTTTAGTTCAGGTGGTATAAATTACTAACTTTTGTTTCAATCGTGTTGCATTATGAGGTTAATTTATTTTACGCACGAAAATAAAATTACCTAAACCAATGGACAGAAACTTTCAACTAGAGACAATCTCGACAGAAACTCGCGACTGTGTTGAGAACTGTGCTTA